>JAECWT010000264.1:1217500-2417500 GCA_018150885.1 Drosophila tristis
AGAGACGTGCCTTCCGCTTCCGCTTCTGCCATATTTTCCCAATTTCCCATTGCTCTTGGGAGCAAAAAATGTTTCTAGCAGTTGTTCCTGCATCTTTACTGGCTTGCATTATGTTATACTGCTTGAAAATTAATGTGATTTTACATCTATGTACAGCTGCGTGGAAATACATTCCAGGCGTTCTAAGAAGATATCATTTGTTTAATTGGGAAGGCTGGAAGTGTCCCAACAACAGTCCTGAAAGTGGTGAGGCGCGGCACTACGATTTCCATGATCGCAGCTGCATGTGGAATACTTATACTTCGTTTTGAGCAAGAACGATATAGAGGTCTTATATAGATCCACAGCTACACCAGATAGTACTGATACCTCTTATTTGTCAGAGTATCAGAGTGGAGCTGGATGAAGGGATATCCAAATTTTGATTTCTCTTACCTGATTTGATGCTTTCTCCTGCCAAAAGTATTCGCCCGAACCCACTGGAAATGCAAACACTCTGTCCATTTTTCAGTCTTTAACAATAAAATAAAGTTTTATTTTTGCATTTGCTGTTTGTGTTTGTGTTTGCTATGACGCTTCCAGGGATGCTTTACGTTTATATTTATATTTATACACTTGTAATTGTTCGCTTGCTATGCTGCACCGACTAACGATAATGGCTATAATTAATATGCGCTCCATCGGCGTGCTTAAATGCTACACTAATCTAGCTTGGCTTGGCTTGGACTTTTATGCTCGCAACATAACCAATCCAATTCAATTCAAATCGAGGACTCAATTAAATGCGCTGAAAACAAATGCGAATCAACAGTTGGCCTTTTCTTTTGCTGCCTCTCTGGGTCTCTCGTCTACAAATATTTAAATGGCAGTTTCAACTCTTATTTAGTTAGTGGTGCGTCCTGGGGGTGGGGCGGAGGAAAAATTTCCATAAAGTGGCAACAAATTTTCGCGTGTTTCGTGTTGTTTGTTCACTTAAGTGCTATGACTACAACGTCATTTAAAAAATTGAATTAAAAGTATTCCGTTACGCACGTAGAATTAATTAGCCCAACAAATATACATTTACAGTTAGAGTAGAGTTACGTTACAGTTACAGTTACAGTTAGAGTTACATTTATCATCCTTACATCCTTACAGTATTCGTATTTGCATTAGGTTTAGCACATGGAGGACATCTATTGCTACTACATAATACATTTAAACTGCGTATGGTTTCCCTTTATACATAGACGAAGCACTTCCAGCGCCGTGAGCCGGCGACGGGGCCAGCAAGCCCGGGACCAGTCGCTGCTCACCCCGCTCTAATTCCTAACATTCATATCATTATCGTCACAACTTATTTCCTACTGCGTATAGTATCTATGCATACATACATGTTCTTTAATGGTAGGGCACATTTAAAGCTTTCAAAATCAAAATCTAACCTAATCCCCATGCGTGAATTCGGATGCGTCCAAAGATGAAGAAGCGATGAAGGCCTAACTGGGTCAAAATACAAACTACAACTCGACTTACAGCTAGAGTCTCAACTTAATGGATAGTTTTGGTTCAACAAGCTTGCTTTCGTATCAACTAAGACGATTCAAACAATAGCCCAGGCCCTCGGCCCTGGGCCCTGGGCCCTAGGGTCACCTTTTGATTTCCATGATCAGAGTGGGGGGAGATGAACTTTATACAAGCTACGAGTACTACGAACTACGACTGCATTTGTGGTTACTGTTGGGGGATGGGCGATCGGGCCATCGGGCCATCGGGCTTCGGGGAATGGGATCTACGTGCTAAACACTAAGTAACTCTCGTTAGCCGCCTCGGGGTCCGCCGCCGCCGTGCCATTGGGTCCAGCTCCGGTGCCCGCTGCGCCCGTCTCATACTAGACATACGCCTGGGCCCGCGTCCGCGGCTCCTTGCCCTGCAGCCGCTCCACGAAGTTGCGCCAGCTCACCATGGTCTTGCTGGAGTACAGCCACACGCTGGAGGTGACTCCGACCAGCATCGAGCACAGATACTTCACCATGAAGATCTGAAAAATGGGTCGGGCCTCGGGCGTGCCCGGCGCCCTGACAGCCGGACAGGGTATGGAGAAGGGCTTGCATATGTCACGGTGCCATTGTATCATCCACTCGTCGAAGTTGTAGTACTCGTAGAACAGGCAGCCCAGCAGGCCCACGGCGGGCAGTATGAAAAGCCCCGAAAAGAAGCCGATCCTCAGCATCAGCCGCTCCAGCTTGTCCGTTCTCTTGCCGTCCGTCTTCATCACGGTCCGTATGCGGAATAGCGAGATGAAGCCGGCCAAGAGAAAGAGCGCCCCGATCGAAAGGTATATGCACAGGGGTAGTATGAGGAAGGCGCCCAGCGAGTGGGTGTCCAACTGGCCGACGAAGCAAACGCCCGAGAGAATGTCGCCTGAAAGAGAGGAAAAAAAAAAGAGGATTAAAGTCAATTGAATCAGCTGGAAACTGAAAGTATCATCCCAGAGAGCTCCGAACATCCTCAATCCCCCCCAATACCCAATCCCCAATGAACTTTTCAGCTAATAATTTAGCCGATATTTAGTGTCAACAGTTTCCCCAATGAAACTTTCGACAGAGGTGCAAGGGGAGATAACCATTTTATGTACCTCTTTCGGGGTAAATATTTACACAGCTCCCCACCCCCCATTCCGAGCGGAGTTTAAACAATTCACAAGCGGGATAGCCGCTTGCTCTCCCTTCAGACGGCCCCCAGCCTCATTAGCGTTATTTATAAACATGTTACAATATCCCTTGCCTCACACCTGCCTCGCCCCAAGAGCTCCCCCACAGCCATTCAGCCCCGCCGAATCCATCATTGGTTCGGTGTGCCATATTTCCGCTCATAAATTATCGATTAGCCCCTCGTTGGCGCTTCTTGTTGCCTTTTTTCTTCCTTACGTGACATGTTAATTTGGGTTTTTTTCCCTGGGAAACTTGTCGCGTTTTCCAGGCTGTTGCCACACACCACACGAATTAGTCATGGCTCGTTGAGTTGTAAATACTTTCAATTAATGCGCTTCACAACATTTTTTGTCTGGGGGTTTTTAGATTGATTGATTGTGAATTTGAATAGAAGTTTCCAAGCGATTCGGCTCAACAGATGGCATGGCGCAAGTTGGCCCCAGGAGAAAGACTAGAGTCCTGGGTTTATAGGCCCGCCTGTTACGTAAATCCTTGGCCCGTCCGAGGCTGACATTTATGGCCATTGAATGTGCATTCCCGACGCCAGATGGCGCCTGCAAATCGCATGCCTTTGAAGTTGTCTACGAGTATGTCTGTGGGCAGGCAGGCTGAAATATAACTTTATACCATAAAAGTCATGTCACGCTGACAATGCACAGTGACTGTTCGGCGGCGGATGGAAGGGGGGAGAGACGACGAGGATGCGCCGCAAATTAAGCAAGTTGAGAGCCGGGAAATGCAGATAAACGCATACAATAAATAGCAGCGGGCAGTCCGCCACTTGCCCGATTCGAAGACCCCACCAACCGATATCGGAGACGGCGGAGAACCGAACCGGTGAAAGATGTTTCCCAGAGAAGATCGAGCATACATAAATCAAATTCGCATAGCAATACAGCTCCCTCCGAATATGACTTCGCCTGTGCATCCGACTCCGAAAACCGATACGAAATGCCACCTGCCGCTGGCTTCTTTCTGCCGATCTGTGTTTCTGTGCTCTCCAAGGGCCAGTCCAAGTCCCAGTCAGAGGCCCAGTTCCAGTTCCATTTCAAGTTTCCCTTCCGATACGGATCTTAATTTATATCGGAGCTGTAGAATGGGAATACGAAAGGGAATCCAACTCAAATGAAATCCAATGAAATGAAATACAAGGCAGGGGAAACCGGCCTGGGACAGAGCCCGATCGGGAATTGATAAATGCAGAGCAGATCGGAGCCGGCCGGCCCGGGCCGGGGAGAACCAGTTCTATTCGTGTCCTTACTGAAGCCAGTGGAAACCAGTTTCTTTTTTCTGCCCATTTAGTTGAACTTCATTTTGGAAAATGGCAAACCGCGCCGAGAGGGCCAGTGCGGGGGAGGGGGGGAAGTTGCTGTGACAATTCTGTGGCTGCGGCTGCCACGGAGCGGCGGAGACTGAGAATCTTCAGCAGCTTCAGCATCTCAGCAACAAGAGGAGCAACTGAAACACCAACAATGCATGTCAATTGTTTCGTGTGGCATGAGGAATGCATGTTGCACTGAGCGGGCAAACGGGTTCCTGCTGCACAGAGGCACAGAGAGAGCGAGCTGACTTTTCCATCTGTCTGTCAGTCAGTCAGACAGTCCTGCTGCAGCCTTCCAGCTTCAGCTCCCCCCCAGCTCTTCCCTGGGTCCCTGATGAAGTGCAGACAGCAAAATTCCATTTTTAGCCAATGCCACATTGCATTTGATTATGAGCCTGGCTCCACAGCAGCGAAGAGAGAGACGGAGGGTTTGGTGTTTCTTGCTGCTGCTCTTTGTCCACTCCTCAAGGTGTTAATCTGCTGGGCAAATACTGATGGCGTGTGCATGTGTATCCGCCTCAGACGGAGCTTACCGGCACAACAAAGCCTGAGCTTTGTGCTTGGCCAAGTGGTGAGGAGTGGGCAGGTGTGGGGAGGGTACCTTGGTGAGGTAATGAACTCTCCAAGGAGAGTGGTGTCTCATTGTTGCGACTGGCTGTGGCGACACTTTTACGCATTCCATTCCTGTCCATTGCTGGAGTCGATAGCAGGCTGTTAGCCCACTCTGCCTCCCGTGCACAGACCCAGACCCAGACCCAGCCACAGCACAGCTTTTCAACCTGCTCTAAAGTCAATCCCATATGACATTTCACCTGCTCCGCAATTCCTGTTCATGTTGCACAGCATTTCCCCCTGTCCAGCGCACTCGCCATGCGGCTATCTCGCTCCGTATCTATGTACATATGTATGTAAATTTCTTGTACACATGCTGATGATGAAACTGTCAACTGTCATTTAAAATTTTAATCGCATGTTCCTCCTCCTCCTGCTCTGCTCACTGTTCTCTGCCCTGCGCCGCTCTTCGCTTTTGCCCTACCGCTTTGTGTCTCTCTCTCTCTCTCTCTCTCTGCCTCTCTCTCGACTCGGCAGCCGACGACGATTATTTGTCGCCAGCAACAACAACATGACGGAAGATTTTTAATTACTCTGGCACCACGACAACACTGGCACAAAAGTTCCAACTCCCCCCAGCCACAGCACCAGCAACCACTCCTCTCTTCGAACCATTGCACTCCTGCCTGTCAGTCGCTGGTCGCTTATCGCGAGCTTTACAAAAAGAATATATGTGTAGTAGAGTGAGACAGTCATTGGGTTCGTCTGTCTGCGCTGCTGGCTGTTTCATTTGCTCTGCTCTGCTCTCGGTTGCTCGGCTGCTCCATTTAGATAAATGACACATAAATTAAGCAATTTTCCTTTTATGCTACCCGCTACTCCGCGAACGCTGGGGGGTGTGCTGGGCTGCTCACTGAGCTTGCAACATTTGATGGAAAGCGAGCGGATTGAATACTCCTCAACCAGGCTTTGTAGCCATCTCAAGGCAGCAGCAGAGCCTGAAGCCGATTCTTAAGAGATGAGCGGCGGTTCTCCAGGGTATTTTTATTGTCTACTATTAAACTTCTTCTGCACTTTTCGCTTAATCGCTGCTTCTCCCTTTGGCCATGATAAAATAGTTATAAAACAATTGTCGAGCAGCTGGCTCTCCTCTCCCTCCACTGCTCCTACCCCGTAGGTATGATCGTTCATCTGCTATTTGTTCAATGTGTCCGTTGACCCGTCCATCCATCCATCCAACCACGATGGTCCATGGAGAGGAGCCTTTTGCCAGGGGGAGGTGGTCGGCTACCGACGGGGGGGCCCGTCTGTTTTACGAGTAGTAACGAGAATTCCATCCCAATAAAAGTTTATTTGCGCTCTTAATGCGTTTCTTTTTCTATCATTTTATGAGCAGCGCTTCTCAAGTGTTAGATAAACATTTTGACAACAGAGTCATAAAGTTTCCATTGGCAACGACTGCCAGCAGGCAGGGGGGTAGAAAGGGGATTAGCTGCAGGCGGCAGAGCAAGAGGTTGGATTGGGCCTATCATGCAGTTTGTAGGTCTCACTATTTGAGAATATACAGAGAGAATACTGCACAAAAAATCAAAGGAAGATTGAGAAATGATTTCTGCAGAATCCGTTTGTGTTTGCGTTTGTGTGCTGCTCCTCCCCCTCCCAGGTCACGTAAATTCCATTAATGTTCGCGTTGCCAGTCTACACTTTCCGCACATTTAAATATCTCAATTATGTTCTTTGCCAACTTTTAAGCGGGGAACAAACCTTTGGCAGATCCAAGGTTCAACAACCTGTTGCACAGCTGCAAGTGATGGCAAGCGACGGCAAGCGACGGGAGCACACCGAAATGGGGAATGGGGGCAGGGAAAGAGAAGAAAACTGCGACACGCGACATTAAAAACGTGGCAGGCAATAAAAATTGAGGTCAACAGCAACAGAGGCTAATGAATAACAGAGCACAAAGCAACAGAAAAAAAGCGAAAAAAGCAGAGCTGCCGTGTCGCATAATTTCGCATTGAAAATGTCAACAGCAGAGTGCTGTGGAAGGAAGGAAGAGTGGACAAGGGGCATAGGACTCTTATCAAGATGCGCAATTAAATATGGAAATGTGCAGCGGGGAAGTGCGGAAGGGAAGAGTAGCGAAGAGTAGGAGACAAACACACAAAACGCAAAGTGCAGGCTACCCCAACAACATGAAACCTGCACACGCGACAAGTGTCATTAGCTAACGCCCCTGATGCCTACAGCCCTGGGCCCACAGCCACCGCTCCTGTGGCTACACTTGAAAAACATACAAAATAACAACCACTATATACACACATACATATGTACATATGTATGCGAACATATTTTTTTGGCAACAATTAAATGCCATTTTGTGGGACATTTTATTCAGTAAAAGTTCATGAGGCGCCCGCAGAGTTGACGTGTGTAGTTGGATCAGCGGAGAGGAGTGGAGAGGGGTCGTTATAGTTGTCAGCGCATTTTGTGTTTTTCATTAATAGAAGAGGCAAATATTAGAAAATCAAACATGAAGAGAGTCGTGGTTGGAGGGTGGATGGCAGGGGCTGTCCCCAAAATTGTTGAGAATTTATATTACGTGTCGACAACAGCAGCAACAGCAACAGCAGCAGCCACGACTGTTAGGAGCAACAACAGCTGGCGGCGCTGCCAAGGTTCAATCCAGTTCACACACTCTCCGACAAGGCAAATAATTTCAATTTGCATGTCGGGCAGGGGAAGGAAGCCCCACACACCAGTGGATGGGGTGGCTGTCGAAAGTTCCAAGTGGTGTGCAAGGGCGAGGTGTGAAGCTCAGCTGTGTGCTAGTTTGTGCTGCATGCTGTTGATTGTTGAATGAACCATGTTTTGTTCAAGATGTTATGGGCTGGAGGGGGAGCGTACCCTATAATTGCGGGCGCAGTCGGCTTGGGTTCGGCTTACGAATTCAATTTTGTGGGCTCTCTCATGTGGGGTTTGCTTGTCCTTGCTTTTGAAATTCATCAAATTGCACTCTGGATAAAAAGTCCCCATTCGAGAGTCTCTTTTGCGAGCGGCTACCTTTACCCCTTGGCTCATCTGAATGCCAAAAAGCCAGCTGAGACGTGCATAAATTGTGGCCGACAGGAGACGAGGCGATCTCACTTCCTCCATCTCTGTGACAGCGCTCTTTTCAACGCCAGGAACACACACACTCACATATCACATGTCGCTTTCATTTCTGTTCTCCTCTCTCTTTTCGACATATTCAAATGGAAGGAGCGATGGCATGGGAGTGGCAGAGGCAGAGCTGGCTTAGACATAGATAACCACAGGCTGTGGGCCATGGTCCGCCGGGAGCATATGCTTGACATTAAGAGCGGCGCCCACTGTCGGCCCATTCTCGTAATATGCTAAAGGTGGCAAAGTAATTAGTGAGCAGCACGAGAGAGAGAGAGAGAGAGAGAGAGCTTGTCCATCCCCCAGCCAGCCCACTCCACTCCACTCCACCCGCCTTCTGCTTTGCCTTTGCCCGTGCCTGTGCCTGAGACTGTGCAATTGTTGTCGTGGTCATGCAGTTAGTTTCATGTTAGTTCCTGACGCTCTGTTGCTGTGTCCTTGTTGTTGGCCGAGAGGTTAAGCACAGCTTTTCATTCCCTCCCCTCTCCAGCAGCTGGTGTCTCTTCTGCCAGGCGGTACCCACCGCAACGTGCAACGGAAATGAGTTTTGTATATTTCACTTTCCATTTTCCCTCTCACCTTTTCCACCGCTCACCTAACTGAGCAATAAAAAAGGATTAAAATTTATGAAATTGCTTTGGGTTCTGGTACTTTTGGTTTCTTCGCTGGTGGACGGGGAGGAAATGGAAGTGGAAGTGAAACGTGCTCGTGGGCTAACCTTCGGTTAAGCTCAAGATGTGTGATCCATAAGTAAGCGAATGGATTCCAACTCTCCCCAGGGATGAGACCACTCGACATAAATCATGATAGGGAAATGGGTATTTTTGGCACTCCTCCGCGGGGGAGTGTCCAACTTGAAGAAGGTAGGACACCAGAAGTGAGGAATTAATGGAAATGGCCCCCTTCCTATCCGCTGCCAGATACGTTTGAGATATCCTAAACAAATTCTCCTCTTGTACTCTTGGGGAAGATGGAGATGCTTCCTGTGTTTCTGTGATTGTTGCCTCGAATAATTGCGAAATATCCATTTAATGCTCCTGCCGCAAGAGATCCGTTTTAATTTTTTAGCTTCACATTCCCCGTCCAAGACAGAGCACGGAATAAATCTCTTCTCTCGTTTTCTTATTGCTCCTTCTCGCCCCACGTTCGCGTGCGGTTTCTGCGGACGACCCATAAAACCCTTTTTCCACATCCTTAACCCTTAACCCTTAACCCGTAACCCTTAGCCCGCTCGTGCCGCTGGTCGCGTGCTGTTTCTGCCTCTTCTGCTGCTGCTTCTGCTGCTGCTGAGCTTAAGCTCAATTATCCAGCGACACGACCACGCATAAAAAATCAGGCAGAGCCAACAGGCAGCAGAGAAATGTTCATTAGGGGAAATTCCATTTAATGAAATTGTTTTGGGGCTCGGGCTTTCCCCACTGAGGTAGCCAAACGGCAGAAACGGTTAAGGTTCCTTCGCGGAGTGTGTGCTGAGAATGGTAAATGGGATGAATTTTAGGAGAATCCTTGGACATGGTTGTGGATTGCTACTCGTATCAAGGGGAAGCGGATATTCGCAATGATGATGGCTGGGATGCTGGAATGGAGTCTGGTTTGGGGGATACTTTGTAATGGAATATCCGTAACCGTATACGATGATTTGGGGCAAAAGGAATAGGATGTTATAAGACTCAACTTGAACTTAGGCAAAACGGAATGACATGGAAATCTTCCCATTCCTTCGGCACCTATCCTCGCTCTAATCCCAATCTGTTTATCATTTCCAGCAACCCCAAGAAGCCCCAAGAAATATGCAACGGAACCAAGTCACAAGAGAGGAGAACATTCCCCCAGAGTCCGCCCACAGCTTCGCTGTTTGGAGCTTTGTTTCAGCCACAGCAGTCAACACCAGCGGTGTCGAGACCCACGAGGAACTCATCTAGGTAAGCGGAGCCCGCTTCCGCTCCCGCTCCCGGTCCGGCCCACCATCCATCCATCCAGCCCCCCTTTCTCCAACCAGTGTGTGCTGGCTGCGAAACTTTTCCCGGAGTTTTCCCCCAAGAGTTTTGCTTACATTTGCCGCCACAACCAGTGCTGGTACCAGGCCAGGCCAGGCCAAGGCTGAGAACAAAAGGCGCCGAAAATGCTTGAAGTACGGGAAAAGCGCAGCTCAAAGAAAAATATCAAGTATTATATAATATGTATTAACACTGGCAAGAGACGCATATGGGAAATAAATTAGAAAAGTTCAAGTTTACTTTCGTCTATCTATCTGTCTCTCTCTCCCTCGCTCTCTCTCTCTCTCTCTGGTAGGCCTCTCAAAGTTTCGCTCTATACAAAATTTATTAATATTTTATCAGAAGCGAGGCCAAAGTCTGGTGTACATTCAATTAAAAGTTCTTTGGGCCACATTTGTTTACCATTTAGTGTCCGAAGGGGGAGCGGTATGGGAGTAGCAGCAAGAGGGTAGACAGACAGGGAAATCAAAGTTTATGAAGGCGTCGGATGTGAAACACACAAAAACAGAAATAAATTCGAATGAAAGCAACATCGAAGAAAGGTCAAACCCACACAGCCAATTTGTTCCCCACTTCCTTCCTCCGGCCCAAAAGGCTTCTTCCCATTTGTTGTGGATCCTGCATTTGTAATGAGATTTTCCCGCTGAGTTTTTGCCCCAAACCCGAAAGAAGGGTTTCGGGTTTCAATTGCAAAAGGGAAATTTGTTAAGCCGGAAGGCCGAAAGTCTGATTGATAGACAAACAACAAGCTTCGGGGTTTCCCATTGTTTGCTCTCCCCCATGCTCCCCCTTCTATGCTCTCTCTTCCTGTTCGTGGCACTTTTTTAATTGAAAGGGTCAGCGGAGGAAGTTCCCTTCTGTGGTTTGCTGTATTGGCTGAGTGCAGCGACGCGTCCTGCTAAGCAAAGGCTGTCTCTAATGAAGCAGACAATAGCTGGGGTTCAGCAAATATTGGATCATTATAGATATGTATTCGACTGATTTAATTACTTAGAGCAGCACGCAGCCAGGGACCTGGCTCATCTCTTAAAGTAGCTTTTTATTTGGCTCTCGTGCCTTGAGCCCCTCCAACTTACACAGTTGTTTTTTTTTATCATAGTTGGCAATCGCAGAGAGAGAGTAATAAATACTCTCCTCTTTTGTGACTTGGATTGCCCATACAAAACTTGCATCTCTCTCACTCCGATGCTTCCAATTTCAATTATACGGAAAGTCCCCTTGCCACTTCATTCCCCATTTACAAGTTCGGCTTACCGCCTCCCATTCCGTTCCTCCCCCTTTGCCAGTGTCCCTGTCTTGAGCTATGCGCCCACAAATTATTAAGAAACATTCTAACAAACTGCAGACAAAGTTGGCAACAAAAGGCACCCCGCTTAATTATACACACCATTAATAACTAAAACCAATTTGTATGCGCAACAAGAGAGATGGCGATGGCTAGGGCGCGAGAGCAGTGGAGTGGTGGAGCGGTGCACTGAATGGCTCCTGCTGGGGTGAGAAACAACAACGGCGAAGAGAGACAACTGCAATTCATGGCCTGCCTCGCACTCGCACTCCCACTCCCACAGCCACAGCTACACGCACGCACACACACATGCCAGCGCACATAAATCAACGCACAAAAGGAACAATAGCAAAAGGCAGGCAAGGGAACCTTCAAGACGAAGAACCGACCGACAGAAAAACCACCACAACAACAGAACGCAATTTGTGCGGAGAGGCGGAGAGAGGCTTCCTCCCATCCCACGCCTTGCGTGAATGCATTCGGGGGGAGAGAGCAGCCGAAGAAGAGTCACCAGTAAGAGTAAGCCATAATATGCTAGGGAACAGGAGGCAGGACAGGAGACAGAATTAAAAGTGAGCAAGGTGCATTCAATATGAGGTAAGAATGGTACTGATTCGTTATTTAAAATACCTTGGAAGCTATCTGGAGTCCAGAAGAGACCGCTCAAAGGAACAGAGGAACAAAAAAAAGCTTCCTACGACAAGCAGCAACAAGAAACTGTTGCAAAAAAAACTACTGGAAATAAGCAATATTGATGACTCCAACACCCCCCAGAGGGCGTTGCTACCAAGACAATGGCAAGGCGATTGTGGCGGGTGGGAGAGCAGAGCAGTATGGAGAAAGGCACAACAACAGAAGCCTCGCCAAAAAAGGCAGCAAAATGCAAAATGTGCAACTAACGAGAAACTGAAACAAACCCACACACACACACACATGTACACTGTTCACCCATACTGGGACTTTCACAAAAGGTAAGCCAAGTTCTTGTGGAGAGGATCCCCTCTGATCAGCCCCTGCCCCCCGCAAACTAAGCTGCTTTTGTCGTAACTAGTGTAAACGGACGCCTCGGAGCAAAAGTTTCACCCAGAAATTGTGTTGTTGTTTTAGGGTATGTATTCCTTTTCCTTTTCTTTGCTCTTTGGGTATCTTTTTTGGGCTTTTCCGTTTCTGTTGCACATGGCCCCCGCTATGTAGTAGAGGGTAGCACTTTGCAAAAATGGACACAGAAACAGGAGCAAACAGGAACAAAAAGAAGGAGAAGACGATTATAAGTAGTCAGCTCATTAGTTCAAGAGGAGCTCGGCTTAAGAGGAGCTAGCCCTATCTGTGCCCCCACCGCCTCATTCCGAGCAAGAGGAGACCTGCCTTGCCCTTTATCTTCCCATCTGCTGCTCTCTGTGGAGCCTTCAAACTGCTGAGGATTTCCTTCTCGCCTTCATGCTATTGTGAGTTGTTCCTGTAATGTGTAATTAACATCTGTAGTGTTTGCTGTTTTGCTGTGTCTACGGGCGCGGGTGGGTGCTGAAGCGGGGCAATGTAGAGAGGAAAAGGGAGTTGAAAGAGAGGGATTATTTCGCTGTTATTGTTGCGTGGAGAATGGAGGAAGCACATGAACAGCAAGAAATCCTACCCCCATAAAAATATAAATCTAGAACGTAATCCCCAATACAAATCCTGAAAGAAAACTCAACTTACAGATTAAAGGAACATCCAAGAATATAAATGGAAATTATTTAAGAAACTTCCTGGGAGAAAGGACCCTAAAGTTATTTCACAAAGCCACTCGTACATCCCCGCTTACGGGGGAAACTCCCATTGCCTCTTGACACTGCAACTGTAACTTTAACCCTTGTGCAAAAACTGAATTCATTTCATTCGACCTCTTCATGGGCTATCAAAACGCACTTAACACAATTGCCAGACACAAAAGTTCAAAGCTGTAAAACTTACTGAGTAAATTGGATCTCCTTCCACGCCAGCAACCCCCTGCACACCCCACCCCCCACAGACCCAGCCGTTACTATCAAACATTTCCAACAGGTGCTATCTCTGTCCCATTCTGTCGATAGTTTTGACACAAAAGTTTTTGGCTCATTTGCGTAAAAGTTAATAAGTGGCGAGGGGAGTGGGGAGTGGGAAAATGGTGGAAGGCAGCCAGAAATGGCTTTAGTTGCGAAGGAGGGGGCGAAGACACTCAATTATGATCAGATGATTGGTTGCTCTGATGCTGGCGCTGGGGCTGGGTCTTTGGGTGGTGTGGGGGAACCAACTTGATTATGCAATTTATCTCCGGCCAAAAGCCACCTCCACGACCCGCATCGAGTGATACGAGTAGTCGATGTCTCTGTTTTCCCCTCTCACTCCATATGTTGCCCGATTGGCAAATGATTAATAATCGAAATGTCAGCGCTGTCTGTCCTTCAAGCATAAAGTCACTCGACAGTTTAATCAATTTGTGTGCGTTCCACTTTCCCCCTTGGACATCAGCATGCGGGCCGGGGGTGGTGGTGGGCGGTGGCTTAAAAAGCTGGATAAATACAAAAATTTCTCTAAAATGTTGACCGAGTAAACAGTTTTCAAAACTTTGCTTTCCCCTTGGCAAACAGAAATTGTCAGCCATTGTTCGGCATGGGATGGGATGTGATGGGATGAGCAAATCGTACGAGAACTGTCCCAGAAAGAAGAAACAGCTGTGCTTAGGCCAAAGAAATATCGCATATGTATAAGCCCAGCCCCAGCCCAGGCCCCATGCCAGGCCCCACCCCACCACTGCGCCCTTCAGTTGGCTTTATTTTCTCAGCAAACAGACGGCGGGTGGCAAGGAAAATAAACAAAAATTATGACAATCCAAGGAAAGAAAGAAAAATAACATGAAATGCTCAAGAAATATTGCAAGCCGCTGTGCAAAATCCAGAGCCATGTGTGGGCGCTCTCAGGGAAAAGGAGTGGGTGGAAAACTGCTAATAAACAGGCCTTAGTCGCCGTGGTGGGAGTCAACCCTCTGCATGCATTAGGCATAAAAATTCCAAGACATAAAGCCAACTTGCCAGTAACCTGGTCAGAAGAGTGGGAGCAGCAGAGGGGATCTGAGCTTGAAAGACATAAATATGAGGCCTTAGTGCTGTCAGGGGAAGGTGGAACGCAAGTGGCTGGAATGGCCACGAACTGCAGTTTGTAATTTGCCAAAGTTATCACTTCCCCCCACCTGTGAATGTCTATTGTGGCAACAACCGTTTATGCTACGAGTATCTCTCCTTGGGCGAAAGTTTTTGAAGAGCTCGTTAATCGTTTATGAAATTTGTTTGTGCTACGAAACCCAAACTCAAGTACGAGTATCTGCTGTCTTTTGTGTTATTCTGGTGAGTGGTATTTCTGAAACACTGTTTTAAATCCACAGTCATAGGCCAAGACCGGTAGCTACTGTCCTGTCCGGTCCCGTCCGTCGCCTGCCACCCTGGCAACAGATATTTTCCCATGCTGTGCTGTTATACACTCTGTTATACATCGCACATCAGCGTCCAGTGCAGATGCCACTTGAGTCTCCCCCTAGCTGACGTCTGTCCGACTCTGTCCTTGCATTCGGCTTGCATGCAAATTTGTTCGACTACCTCTTCCGCTTTCTCCTCCTCCTGCGTTATGTTCGCATGTCTTAATGCCCTTCTATGGGACAAGTTATGACCCTACCTGACTCTGCAACCACACACACACACACACCACACACTCCGAGAGAGAAGAGACATCTTTGCCTTCGAGGCCGCCCCCTCATCAATGACTCGAACTCTCCGAAAAATGTTGTGTTACGTTTGTCAGGCGGAAGCTGGCAGCAGGACCCGAACCTGTACCCATGCCCGTACCCGGTTCGGTCTCGGTCCCATCTCCGGACAGAGCACACATGTAAAATCGGCAGCCTCTGACTAAACATTCCCATCAGAGTCGGCGAAGAGAGGGAGACACACATATGGCAACAGCAGCTCAAACAAAAAAAACAAAAACCATCAACAACAATAGATGCTGTGGATGCTGTGGATGCAGGGTGATGCGGGTGGCGGGGGGAGAGCAGTATAACTCAGTGAACAGCCGTTGACCATTGCCTGACATTTGAGCCATGTTGTCAACGTCGGTTGGTTGTTGCTTGTCGCTGGATGGTTGCTGTAGCCGAAGTTGTTTGCTTTTGCTGTTGCTGCATGCATCCATAATGGCTGTTTGCTACACCCGTGCTGGGGAGCCTCAACGCCACCCCCACCCCCACCGCACTACACTACCCCTTCAGCTTGTTCGCATTTAGCCATTTTTGTCTCGTTTCATTTCATTTCATTGGAAGTTGGCTGGGAGTCTTGGTCTGGCCAAGGTCTCGCTTTGGCTTTGTCTCTGCTGATGCTCCCTCGGCTGTTACCACTTCTTTTTAGCCACAATTTAGCATATGCCTGGCTCACTTAGTTGCTTGTAATGAGCTGCCTTTGCTCATAATTCAGTGACTTCCATTGAAATGCCTCTCCCTCTTTCTGCCTGTCCTTCTCTGCCTCTCTGCCCCTCTGTTCACAGCCAAAGTACATAAAATATTAACAGGGAATAGCAGCTGCTTGTTTGTTTTATCTTTCCACAAAATTAGTTACAGACGACAACGACAATGTCCACTTGAAATGTTGTCTATCATCTTCAAACAGCTGTCATGTGTCCCCCAGCCCCCTGGCACTATCGATGCCATGCTCCCCACGTATATGGCTGTGGCCTAATGGCCTATCCAATAACAGGCCCAAGCCCGACCATGTTTTGGCCTTTTCCCATGTGCCTCATTGGCAAATTATTATCTTGACCGCACACACAGGAGGAGGACTTTTTGTGGCCTGACGGTGACATCCACTGCTGTGGATTGATGGAACGGAAACGGACCACTTGATTGCTTAGCTTTCTTTCCCTTCCCCGCCAGCAGCCGAGCCCCTCCCTCTGCATCAGTCTTTAATTTTTTAATTAATTGCTTGTCACGTTTGTCCAGAGAGAGAGAGAGCAAACGAAATGGAACGCGATCTGGCGTGGGGCCAGTCTCTGTCAGCGAAAAACAGAGGAGAAATAATTGTTGGCTCATCGCTGCACGTTGCTTAAAATAATAGTTATAAGTGGCGGCTAGTCTGCGGCTGCCTCTCCCCTCTCTGGGCTCCACTGAGAGTACAGAAAAAGTGCCCCAGCCAGACGACACTTCGACTAAAGGATGAAGAGACATCCCCATCCTCCATCCTCCAGCCCATCCTCCATCCCAGACACGGCTTGATAACAATAGCTGGAGACTCGATGGCCACAAGGAAGCCTCTGCAGTGGCAATAATTGTCATCATCATCGTCTGCTTCTTCCTTTTCATCTTCTGGCCAGTGGCAAGTGGGCGGCGGCTGCAGTGCCAACAAGCTCCAAGCTCCCACTCCGAGCCGAGGACAATCAAAGTCCAAGGCAAAGCCAAAGCCAAAGCCAAGGAAAAGCGAGACAAAAGCGAACTGAAAGCAAGTTAACCGGCGACATTTTTGAGATGCCACGACGAGCGAAAAAGGCCTGAACAAGCAACTAAATGGCAAATCCCGAGCGTCGACCGAGAAGAGGCGCAAAAAGAATGACCAAACATGGGTAAAAGTGCCTGCCAGGGGCTTGCTGTGGCAGTGAGTGGAAGTGGTGAGTGTCAAGGCCAAGAGGGGTTTTGTTAAGTACGAGATGGCTTGAAGGGAAGAAGTCTATAAGCAGGATGGCTGGCTTGCTGCCAGGACCGAATGTTTTAATACCCTCCTGGACAAGACTAATAAATCATCAATAATATATATATATAAACCTCATCAAATTGGGGCTTTTTAAGTGTAAGAAATGCTAATACAAATATTTATATCCCACTTTCACATGGTGCCTAAAATCACATGAAATAGTTGAGCCATCCTATGGGAAATCTTGGCTAAGCCCCTGCCACTGCCACAGTTCCACTCTGGGCAGCGCCCACTGTTTTGCGGCTGCAGTGTCCAGCTCTCGGCGGTGTGCTGTGGGCAATCAAAGCCCCACTCCCAGCACAGCACAGCACAGTCCCTGGCCCTGGCCCAGTCCAATTGCAAGTGTCGCTGGCCGAGCAGCAAAATGGAGCGGATGGCACGATGAGATGACGGGGAAGATGAGGCTGGACCTGCAACTAGTGATGGAGATGGGGACGCCGAGGAGTCGGTAAAAATAATGAGCTGTGTAACCCTTTGGTCCATGGCGATGCGGCACTGAGGCACTGGGGGAAGGAGACAGACTGGGAGCCGAACGGCGGCAAAAGGAAATTAATTAAGGCAAGGGGCCGAGCGATTGAGGCGTCGCAGTCGCAGTCGATGTTGATGTGGATGTCGTTGCCAAGTCCCAGTTCTAGCTCCAGTCCAGGTCCAGGTCCATACCGATGTGGATGGCGTTGTCGGGTGGGTTGTTTGATTTCTGCACGACCTTCCTCCGAGGCTATCGCTGCCTCGCTGCCTCGCATCTCCCATTCCCTCAATCTCGGCCATAATAAATCTTCAGCTCAATCTCTGCCACGCCTCAGCCTCCGCAGGCTCCTCCTCCGGCTGCTTCTGTTCTACTCTAATTTTTATGCATGACAAGGCCTACAAAGTCTTTTGGCCCAAATGTACGGCCCACCAGCCTCATATCCTTAGCCATCTCCATCCCCATCCCCATTCCCGTTCCATTCCACTCCATTCCCCAAGTCCGACTTTCGTTGAACTTTTTATGCGTTCCCCTCGCTTCTGGGGCGGCAAAGTTTTCATTAAAATTTGATTAAAAATAAATTATTGGTTATTAAAAATGATTAGTTTTAGCCAGATTGATGTTCAGGGCAGTCCCCGAGGGGCGCGGCATGGTGAAGAATGTAGCGTCGTAGGGGGAGCCACTTTTGGGAGCTTTGCTCTTCTGTAAATTCTGACAAAAGCAAGAATGAAACTGTTAATGTGCCTGCAAAATTAATGAAGCGCTGCGGAAGCTTCCAGCACAAACGGCAGCAAGTTGAGCGAGATACTCGAAAGCGATGGGGCGTTTGATGTCATCCCAGGGGAACAAGGGGGCAAGGGACGAGGAGGAGGCTGGAGATGTTGACCAAGGGGAAGAGTTCTGGGACATTTGTGAGTCCATTAGCGATGCGGGTCAAAGAAGGAGCACCAGGTATCATTAATTGAAAATTATTTAAACTTCAATTCTCAGCGGCACTAAGGATATTGCAGATGTGTATCCTAGGTACCCACATAGCACAAATATTAAAGGTATAATAAGTAAATTCCAAAGTTCTGTGCTATAGTGCTTCGTATGTAGTTTTTTCTACAATCAATCCACGCAATCGAATGGGAAAGAGGAAGCCCGAACGTACAGGGATATGGATACATACAACTGATCAGAAAGGTATAGTAACTGGTCTTATAGTTAGCCTTTCAGCGACTGCACTGCCAGGGACTGCTACTCAGCGATCAGGGATCAGCGTTACACTGCCACGGTCAGCTGCGATACCTTTGACAGGCTGACAGGCCTTCAGTGGCCAAAGTAAGCGTAGCAGTAACAGTTACAGCTCCCGGACCACTTCCAATCACTCGGCCACGTCAGAAGCCAAAGCCTGGGCCAGAGCCAGAGCCACAGCCGGAGCCAGAACCCAACGACAGCTCGGAAACTCGGAGGGAACCCAACACCGAATTGCACTTGAAATGGCCGCGTCAAAATGTCGCTCAAAACGTGGCTAGGGGCGGGGGTAAAAATGATATGGCAAGGCTCGAGACCCGAAAAGAGGAGACTGCCAGAGACAGCTGATAGACAACTGCAGATACAGATGCAGATGCGGATGCGGATACGAATTCTGGACAAAGTTCTGCAGATAGATGGCTGAGCAGAACGGAGGAACGCAACGGAGCGAAGAGGAGAGACAAATGGGCCAAGGAGCCAGGGGAAGCGAAGCCTCCCAGATTGGCCAATTTTTCACACCACACAAAGAAAATGGGATGGGAAAATGAGGAAACTCTGAGCATAGTTCGCAGTGCGTTGTACAACAATTTGTTATCTCGGCATTTGGATCTAAACGTTGCATTTAACGGTACTCAGGCACAGGCGCTGCCACAGTCTGGGGCACGCACCAGCTACAAGTGTCGTAGTAGTTGTAGTCGTAGTTGTCGTAGTCGTAGTCCCGTTGTTGTTGTGCCTGTTATGCAAGTGTTGCCAAAACATATTGGTGGGGCACAGCACTTTGCCAAAAAGAAAAACGATGTCACACACATATTTCCCTCTCGGCATGGAAATCGTATCTAAATTTGCAAATCAGCAGCTACAAGCCAAATGTATCCGACAGACGACAGACGACTTCCCGTTCCAGCTTGGTGAGTGAACCTGATCCGAATCCTTGCACCAGTCTCGGGCCCTACGCAGGCATTTACGTGTTCAGCATGCACTCGGGAGAGCGAGAAGAAATCAAGGGCCCATTAAAAATGATTTATGCCGAGTGGCAAATGCACAAAGAGGCAGGACGGAAGGGCAGGGCTAGCAGACCGAAGCTGAGAATACCCTGGAAGAGCGATCGTTGCGTCTATGATCGTTGAAATTGAGTAAATATTTAATTGTTCATCTCTTTAGGTGAGATCTGGAGATCTGTATCTGTGTGGCACCTGTGCCAGATCATGGACACATTCTGTGAAATGTGGATTACCCTGTCGAAGGGTATCGAATAAAAATGGTATTCATAAGTTGGATTTAGATTGTGTGACGCTGCCGCTGCCGCCGCTGCTGCCGCTGCTGCCGCTGCTGTATTGATGTTAATTTATGCATGTTTCACTTGGCTTTCTTGCCACGCATGTCGCACCCTGTCTCCCCTGTCTGCAAAGCTGCAAAGTTGATTTACAGCTGCAGTTGCCATCGGAGTCGGACTCCGATGCTGGGCTGAGCTGGGCTGGGCTGGGTCTTTGCTAGTCTAGGGGCTAGGTGGGTAGTCGCTTAATTGGTCTCCACCGCGCCACATACTGCGCCATGTGTGTGCGAGTGCGTTTCGATTTGGGTTTCAGTTTCTCTGGTAATGCGAAACGCACTTTCGAAAACACACACAGCACCAGCAGCAAAAAATATGATTTATATGATTTATTTCGCATTGGACAGCTCCGAGTGGGCCATTAATGGCCTATTGATAAAGTTGTATGAATAACTTGCCCACTTCCATTGTAATTTTACACATTAGATTCCACTTATCGTGGCCCAAGTGAATCACAGCCCCCAAAACTGCAGCGAGGCTCTTCTTTTAATAGCTGAAATATCGCAGAGGCTGTTGGAAAGCGAAGCACATTCGTATCTGACTCTACCCCACATCGTCTTGCCATTCTAATTCCCATCTAACATTATGGATAAAGACTGACCAAATATTCCTGTCGCTTGGTCTCCATTAAGCCCCTGACATCTGCCTATAAATAACATTCGAATTCGGTAAGCGATCGCCATCGGACAAGCTATGTGTGGGTCCGCATGTCCAGGCCATTCCAATATGACTAATGGTGGACAGAGATCGTTCCACGATCGTTTCGGATTGTTATAGATCTCCGAATGCTACTCCCATACGGTGAGTGATGGAGGGGGGCAGGGAGAGGCCACATTTTAGGCACAATTTTATCTTGTATGTAAATTTATGAACCAGTCTGCGTTGCGTTTGTTTGGGGCCACTCCAAACTTGACTGGCAATAATTATGATTTCTTCAAGTGTGTACACACAGCTACAATATGTGTATGTACATATTTCCATATCTATATATGCAGAGTTTTCTTTTTTTTGGATGGATGGATGGATGGATGGATGTGTATATAGTATTTTACACAAGTCATGGCAAGATGTCTATTGACAGCCGAGCCACAAAAACCCAGCCACACAGAGACACTTGACGGGCAGCTCGAGTGGCTTTTTGAGAAACCAGTCTCAAGTGTGTTAGAATAGCAAGTGAAGTGGGTAGTGGGCAGCGATACGATGCAGGGGAGAGGCAAGGGAACAGGAACATGCACAGGACGGGCTCTCGTTGGGTGCGTGGACTGGGCAGCCAGCCCTGGTTGCCATTTCCTAGCGCCGTACTTCACATGCCACCAACCAAGGAAGAACAGACCAAAGACCAGAGACCAGACACCAGACTGTAAATGGAATTGAGACTCGAGCTGAGATTGATGCTGCTTAGAAAGATGATTCTGGTGGAGTCCAAGTCCCAGTCCCAGTCCCAGTCCCAGTCCCAGTCCAGTCCTAGCCAAACTGAAACCGGTTCCATTTATAAAAGGTGTATCCCGCGAGGACTTGAAATATCTATAATTAAATTTATATAGTAATAGTCGGAGGGCCAGCGGCTGTTGTGGCCCAGAATCACAGTAAAGCGTATTTATGGCCTAATTATAGGGAGGCCACTGCCACTGCCACTGGCATTGGCTAACCAGCTCGCTCCCCGACCACCCGACCCTTGGCCAGATTGCATTTTAAACTAATTCATAATTCCGGCCAGCGTCAAGTTCCATTATGGCTGGGGCTCAAGTGCAGGGGTTTAATTGCCTTCATTTGCGGTCGATGTTGGTGATGTGTGTTGTGTGTTATGCTGTGATGTCAAGTGAGTGCCGGCCAAGAAGCTCGAGTGCATATCGATGTTCGTCGTGGCCAATGAAATGGCAATTTAACCACTAAATTCGAGCACACATAAATATTAAGTGCCCTCTGTGCCCGCGTTTATCGTATCTAATTATGGCAAATTAGCCAGAGTTGTGCCATAAATCAACGCTCCAACGCTCCACATTCGGCAGAGTCTCTGGGGGGGTCGTTCACCTCCCTCCGCTGGGGCAGGGGTCAATCACTGATGGACGATGGAGGGAATTAACATACCTGGAACGACAAGAGGCGGGGGAATGTGGGTTAGAGGTGGAAGGCTACTTTCGTAAATAATTAGTTGAATCTTTGAGGAGGAGAGAGGCTTGCAATATTCTGGAGCATGCAGATCCAGTGTCCCGTTTCAGTTTCTATTCGATTTCCATTTAGTTGCCTAACGACTTCAATTCAAGTATGTTCCCATAACTCATTCTCTGACACGGCGAAGACCCACCGACAATTCCATGGTCACAACATCGACACGAAAGCCACTGGAGGGTTAGTCCAGAGGGGGGCAGGGACTGGAGTGGAGTGGAGTGCAGAGCTGCAGAACACAAACGAGAAATGCAGCCAACCAAATTTGCTTGACATTTACAACTGGCCAAAAACGCCGCAGAGTTGGCCAACTCGGAAAAGCTTGGCTAACCTGACTCGGCAACAGGCATTTACTGCCTGATGTACTCAGGCTCGGCACTCGGTACTCGGTACTCGCCTGGTGGGGTCAAGGGGGGGTTACCTCTACCTGTGCCATTTTAAGTGTTTATAGGTATTTGTTTTTATTGTTTCTTATGCTTAACGATTTTTTAAGTGGAGTGTGCAACAGCAGCAGTGGGAACAGCAGCAGTAGCTGCCAGCTACTGGCACTCGCTCGTAGAACAGCGCCAAGAACCGTACGAGACTTGTATGCAAAATGCTCAAAATGCGACTCCTCACTCTTTTCGCTTGACTTTCAGTTCGCTTTTTGTTCGTTTCTTGCTTGTTTTAGTCGCTGCTGTTGTTGGTGTGTTTTTGGCTGGTATTTGCTTTGGCTCTCCGTGGGTTAACAAGGCGCAACAAGGAACAAGCAGGCGGCATAGTTGAAGCCAAAGTTCCCCGCAAGTCGGGGGCAATTTAAATGACCAAAAACAAAATGAAAAGAATACGGAGAATTCCCTGGACGGGGAGATTTATGTGTCCTTTGTTCTGCAGATTACAATGCTCTCGCATTGCCGCAACAAATTTTCCCTTTCAATCGTGTCTCTCCAGCACACACCCCGGCGGAGTGGTAGGCGGTTCATCGCTCTGGCTATATTTCAATTAAACCACACAATGATATATCGTTAATAGGGACTGGACTGAAATCCGACATGAACATACTACTATACCTAGTGAAGGATAAATCTAGAGAGACTCTCTGGTAAAGCTTATTTTTAAGCTGTGCTATAGCAGATTATCGTCATGAATTGAGTTCCCTCCTCAAGCGCGAAACCCCTTTCATGAATTCCTCTAGCTCTTTCCTGCCTGTTAGTACAGTCATGCTGCTGTCTGTGCAGGTTTTCCCTTCATTAAGCATTTTAATTCGATGTCATTGTGTCCGGACCCCGCCCCTGTCCTATACCCCAACCATTTTAATTAGTTTACGCATTTTCACTTTTTATTATTTCATGATTCATCTTAATTTATGAGAGACCAAAAGAGCAGCAGCAGCGCGACATAAAAGAATTGTAAATTATGCAAGCAAAGTTGCGCGGCAGGTGGTGTGGGGTCCACGTCCACGTCCCCTTCCCAGACTCGGGTGCTCAACTTTTATTTCCACACGGAGAAAAGTGGCAAAAAGTGACAAAAAATAAGAAGGAAATTATTTAATTATGTGTATAAAGTTTCACTTGTCATCCTGTCAGAGTGCTGCCGTAATTTGACAGTAAAAATTAATTACAACCGAAAAAAGCGAAGCAGAAAAATATGTTCTTGAGGTTAAAGTTTGGCACATTCTCGTGGCCAGAAGGAATTTTCTGAAATTAAATATCCCCATTAAATGGCCTGATAATCTGCGAATAAGGACAAGGGTAGACGTGTCCGTACACTCGGACCCGAAGCGTCCCATCTGATGACCCCTTGTTAACGCACTAATCTAACAGATTTTTATTCCATTTTTTCTTTTCATATTTCCAGCTGGGGACAAAGCTCAGTTGCGTTGCGGGAATGGCGCGGGAATAATAATGTAGGCGGACAAAAATATATCCCATGTCAACATTAATTAGGGTCCAGCATAATTCCCCTCTAGTGCCAGGCCTTATTGTCGAGGGTCTGGACTGTCCCAGATAAACATATGACTGCAGAGGAGTCAAATTGGGTGGGAGCGGGGCAATTACGATGTCAGGTATTCCAAATATGTATTTGGGAAGTGAGACACGATGAGGGGCTTAAAGGAAAGCCGTTGGGGAGTTTCTAATTTGGGAATGTAGTTAACCAGGAGTTTTAATACAAATACGATAAAAGTGTCAGAGGGAGGGATAGAGTCATAGATTTAATGGCTCCCTAATGGACAGCAATATTTTGTATAATTTTGCAAACTTTTACATTTTAATTACATGCCAAAAATCTAAATCGTAACATAATAACGAAACACTTTCGGATGTTGCCTTAATATATTTTCTCAGCTTGAGTAATAAAATCAGCCACATGGAAACTTTGTCAACGTCTTAGGCAAATTTGAGCCTCTCCCTGCGCCAGTGCCCGCCCTGTCCCTAAAGCAAACATCTTAATAATAATAATGGAAAGACAATTTTTGCTCATTCTTCTTCGCTCTGAGCCTCATAATTTAAGCCGATTTAAAAACTGGCGCCAGTTTAGGCGACCGTGGGCTGGTGGCCTCTGCGGGACTGTGAGTGGGCGTGGCATCCGACTTGCATCAGAGCCTCAGCACAATAGAGGACAGATAACGCTCTTTGGATGCGACAGCTTTTTGGCCCCACTGGACAGATGAAGATATAGCAAAGAAGTCGGGCAACTTTATCCGATTATTACATTTGAGTGAGTTGTCGGAGGGGAAATCTATTGTGGAGAAAAGTCGGGGAACAGGCAGAACGAAACGTGATTAGACAGGGACGGAAGCCGGTGGCACTTAGGCGCGACATCCCATTCCATTCCCAGATGTTGGCGTTCCCAGGGAAAGATGGAATCTTTCGTTCACACATTACGAAGGCAGGAGGAGGCCATGGGGAGCGAGCCATCCCGTGCAACCATAAATAACACCAAGAGCAACAATCGAAGAAGCAGCTGAAACTGGCCCAGACAATGGTAAAGCTTTTTCGGCCATTACCGTTCGATGTTCCTCTCCCCCTTCCTCTCCCTCTTCTTCCCTCTGTGCCGCACCCTCTCTTCCAGCTGCCTCTCAGCCGTACGTCTCGTTGGTTTCGCTTTTTGATATATGGTCAGGCATTGATTTTGCCTATATAAGAATATGCGATATAATGTCCAATTAAATTCTGAAAAAAAATCCCGACCCAACCCCAGGCCAAAACCGAAACCAAAACCAGAAACAAACATCGGAAGGCAGTTAGAGGGCTACCAAACTGGGTGCCCTCATAAATTTATACAATTTTATGCCTCCTCCTGCTCTGCCTACCTCTACCTCTCCATCTCCCTCCCGCTCTTTTATTTACTTTTATTGTACAACAAAAAGGCGCTCGACTTCTGCATACAAGTTTCTGCTTCTCTGGCTTTATGGCTTCTTGGAGGCTGCTCCCCACCCCGCTCCTCCGGCTCATTCTTCGGCAGCTGCTTCTTCCCTTTGCATATTATACCAATCGTCGAGGTTGAGGGCATAAATCTTGACTAAAGGCGCCATAGATCATTACTAGGGGCTACAACTAAATCGTACGATACAACAGGGGAGGCGAAACGGGGCCACATGATACGAGTACGTATCCTCTGGGCGCTGGAGCGAATTATTAAATATTAAACTTTATTTGAGTAGGATTTTCGGCCTGCACACTTGGCTGAAAGTTCAAATACAGCTTACAGCTGACAGGAATTGGTCAGAAGTAGCTTAGAGCTGACGGGAAATGGTAATTGGATGTTGGGTTCTATTTCAAATTCAGAATGAAATGCTTGACTTTACTTTTATTTTTTAATCAAAAATAATTGTTTGTTCCAGACTTATGCTCTTTGTTAGTTTTTCCTAATGGAGCATATTTATTCAGAGCCAATTTATAGCTTTGAAAGCTCTTTATAAACAGGATCGTGGTGAATCCACCCAGATACACCTTCACAATACACCCCCAAACACTTAAGAACGAAAGATGATGGCCCACCAAAAGCCATGTAAGCCTCCGAGTGAACTTTCCTCTCCCGCTGTCTATAACTCGACTGCGCCCACTCTCTCTCGCTTTGCATATTACTCGTACTGTTCACCTCCGAATGCAGACGAGGGTGACTGCGGCGGCTGCGGCTGCTACAGCAGCAACGACTACACCGAGGCAATTAAAAAGTTCCTGCAAAAGTTTAATCAACAAATTTCCCACACACCCGCACACACGCACAAGCACACACCACAGGCAGACGCACACTTGCTTGAAAGCGCGTGCGTGGCCTCAAAACTGTCTTGCCTACCCCCCCTCGCTGCACAGCACAACCTTACACTACCTTCGTACAC
This sequence comes from Drosophila tristis, assembly GCA_018150885.1. Lineage (NCBI taxonomy): Eukaryota > Metazoa > Arthropoda > Insecta > Diptera > Drosophilidae > Drosophila > Drosophila tristis. The sequence goes on from JAECWT010000264.1 coordinate 1,243,765, forward strand.
TCCTCCTCTTCCAGCTTGCTGCAATCGTGCATTTCATTTCACACATGGCCAATTTTAAGAGAGAGCAAAAGTTTAACAAGCTGAGGCTGATTGCCAGCGGAGGGAGCAGTGGAGCCCATGCAGCCAATGGATCCAATGGGGCCGAGCGAGATTGTTGCTAAGCAACTTTGTTGCTTGCAACAAAGGCAGAGGCAGAGGCAGAAGCAGAAGCAGAAGCAGCACGAAACAGATTTTCATTTCGTCAAAAACTCGTGAGGGAAAAAATGGAACTAAATTAAGTTGATTCTGTTCCCTGTCCTGTCCCTCTTCTCGACAGAGTTGATTAGCATAATTTTCGCGGCATGTTAACGAAGGAGGGGAGGCGGAGCAAGCAGCAGAGAAAAAATGTGGAAAATTAATTTGCGTCAGGCGCATGCGCGACTTGTCCAGAAAGTTGAATGCTGAGTTCTATTGCAGCATGTTCTTCTCCCCTCCCCTCCCGCCAGCGACCGACGTATCTTTTTTAACCATCCATCCTCCTCCTCCAGCAGCTTCCTCATTTGCCTGCTGCTGCTGTAACATTTTAATTATGCTTCGCCGTTAGTTTCGATACCCCATACGAACAGAAAGGTTTCCAGAATATGCTGTGTTGGAGGAGCTTCAGGCAACAACTATAAAGGATTCCGTATTAAATATTGGGCTGAATTTAATTATTCACAAAAAGCGTTGCAAGTATTTCCACCTCTCGCCTCGCACTGCTCGCACCTGTTGTGCACCTCGAAGAAATGTTATTCAAGGGTATCCCATGGTCGGAACATAGCTGCCAGAGAGAACACAGAGAAGCGTGTTGTCTGAAGTGGTGCATGCTCCTGTTGCTGTTCTCTTTCTCCCCTTGTTGTTGCACAGGAGAAGTCTCTTGTAAATTGCGGGCGCAAATAAATTTGTTTGAAATATGTTCGAGAAGCGCGCGGGTCCGGGCTTCCTTAGCCAAATGAGAAGCGTAATAGCTTGTACCAAGAGGTGTGCAAGATTACAGTTGGGCCTGGCTGTTCCCCCTGGGGGAGCTGTGACGATCGCTGTTGGGTGGGACCAGCGATTTATGCAGTGACTGAAGAGTTGTGATAATTTCGCATATTTATTGTTCTTTTTCGAGCTTTCTTCTGATCACCGTACACAAAAATATCTGCTTACAGTCCCTGTTTCCACTCACTCTAAACAACTTCTGCAGAGCCTCTCGTTTTCCCAGAGCTTCCCATCCGAAACTTTTTAAGTTTCCCACAAGTTCCGCTGCCATGCCCCACCAATCACTTTTTACTGCAAAAGTCGCAGTTTCCAGAGGCATCCCTGGCTGGACGGGGTAATGCCAAATGCAGTGGCACCCGCAACTCGTTGGTCGGCCCGCGCTCCTCCTCCTCCGCCAATGGCTGGCTGGATGGCAACATTGCCACAAGCCTCGGCCTCTCTGACAGCCCAGGTCTGGCTGGATGCAGCTGCAGGCGACTCTGCCTCGCCACTCACAGAAAACTGCCTGGGGCAGTCAAAGCGGGGTAGAGGGACCCGGCAGGAGGGAAGCTGGAGCTCAGAGTACCGGGACCCAGGCCAAACCGCTTGTCAATCGTGTGGCACGTTTCGTTGCTGCCCCCCCAATAGAATTGCAGCATTATTTCTTCATCGCATCTCCCGGCGCTCTTCCTCTGTGGCACGTTTCGCCATTTGCCATTTACCATTCGCCATTGGCCATTTTCTTTTTTCCGTTTGCTGTTTTGCCATTTTCCAACTCTTCCGCCGAGTTCAAGATCGCAGCAAGCCGATAGTGTCGCCCGATTCTTCGTGGTCTTCAGTCTCTTCTCTAACAACTGTCGTCCTCGTCGTAGTCGTCGTCGTCTTCGTCGTCGCTGTTGTTGCTGTTTCATTAAAAATGATTGATTGCCAATTAATTGAACTCTGCCGATATGTTAATTAACAGGCAATCGAATCCATTCGGCTCCTCCCCTGACCGCTTGCCACATTCTTTTCCGCCTTCTTTTCACCACAGTATTGTTCCTTTTTTTGTGCATAATTTATTAATAAACATTCATTCATTTACCGCAAAATGCAGCAACCTATTTTCTGAATTAAGTCCATATATCTTCGATTTCGATTTATTTCCTCTGCGTGCTCTTTTTCAATGAGCTAACAGTCGGAGTGAATGATTCAATTTAAAAATCTTAAATCTTAATCTTAAATTAAAATTCTATTCAAAGTCTAGATCGCGTATCCTTAATATCTATTTTTGAATATTGATAAAAATATTTTAAAATGTTTTATTTTTGTTTTGTTTCTCTTAGAATGGGGGGTTTCCTCTATCATTTAAGGATTGAATAAACATTTCTAAAAATATATTTTGCCATGATTTATTGCCCCCCAAACAAAATTCGGTAATCTTTTGAATATCACTGTCTGGTTCGCCAAATTCAAAATTAAGACACAGAATTCTCTCAAAGAGCAAAAATGTTCTCGAACTGAAAGGCAAAATATATGAAACACACACACGTGTGCACAATATAAACAACAATTTGGAATGCAACTTCCTCAGCCGCCGCTGCCTCTCCTCTACCAATGCTCCTCTTGTTTATGCCGAAAACTTAAACAATTTTATGTGTGCTGAAAAGTTTTCGGCCACTAAATGCGCAAAAAAAATGCTCACACGCGATAAACAAAGCGACCCCCATAGATGTTGTTGGTTAGACGTACGGGAGGCATCGGAGGAGCCGCAGATCCAACAAGGCAGTAAGGCAGAGGGGCGAAGCAGTCAAAACGGTAGGAGTGGAGCAGCAGCATAGGTCGGCAAAGCAGCACAGAAGATGCAGCGACAGAGTCACGAAAGCCGCGAAGAGTAAGTAGAGGAGCAATAGAAGAATCAACAAAGCTGCATATAGTGGGGACTCGAGAGCAGCAGCAGATATATTTGAGTACTGGATAAACGAGACTTTGATGCAAGCGAGGAGCAACACTCGCAGTGCTGCCTGTGATTGTGCGCCCAATCGAAAAACGTTCGCTATAATAATGTTCGGAAATAACAGATTTCTTTCTGGTAGAACACGACTACCACATCAACACTGCCAAGCTACTGCTGCTCCGTTTAGCCAGTACTTTGGCGAGGGCTTTTGGTCTACCTGAAGTGAACCTCAGCCAAGCCACAGACAAACATGTCGAAGTGGCAAACCAACAACAGCAGCAGCGGCAGCGGCAGTGGCAGTGGCTGGGAGAGCAGCGACAGTGCCTGCAAATTGTGTCATGTCATGTAAAAAAAAGTTTTGTTGTTTCTGATTTTGCTCTGGCGCGCGGCCTTTCTTATGTCTGTTCACACTTTCCCAGCCCAAAGGCATGGAGAGGGGGAAGACACAGCCCGAGCGGGGAGAGCACTTACAGAGCAGAATGCCGAGTAGAAAGAATGAAAAAGAACATGTAAGCGGACACCTTAAAGTGGTTAACTGTATGAGTTACTTAGCCACCTTCCTCCAGTTATGGGAGGGCAGTGACGGGGCTGTGGGGCTGTGGGGCCAGGTAGAACTAAATTTCTAAGATGCCTGCGAGCCCACAGGTCGGCAAGTGTGTGTGAGGTTTCGGCATGGAAATATGATATTATCTATGGGCCCAGCCTAAGAGCGGGCAAAATGTGGTCAAAAGGCTAAGTTGCGATTGGGAAATGTAGGTGAATGAATTGGGAACAGAAGAATACGACTAGAACTTAATCTTTTACATTTTCATACGACTACGTGCATACCCATACCACATCTAATGGTCGGAGTCCGAGTTCCTTCGAGTGCATATAATTTTTCTTTTCTTAGCCACAAGATCCCTCCCTTTTAATCTATGTATATCAGTCAGCAACTTCAAAGACTTTGCCTCAAACGATGTTTCCTCCCAGTGCGATGGACATAATTAAGATTTCTTCGAGCTGTATGTGTAGATATGCCCCAACCAGAACCGAAACAAATTAGTGGCAATGAGCTAATGAACACAAAACACTTCAGCTTCAACATCAACTTCAAAGACCCATCATAGACGACCATCTGCCATTCATCTTCTTCAGCGTACCACCAGTTCCAGAGCTGTCGGCGATCATTTCCATTTCGAATGGTTGAGTTCTATGGATGAGTTCTGTGGCCCGGCATTTCCTCATTTGCCTCCAAGCTAATTCTCAGAAAAACAGAAATCAGACGACGCGCTGGCGGCATTTCCTAAAAGGGTCTCCACCGTTCCCCCGCAGACACAGACACAGCAAACGATTTTTGCTCTCATTTGAAAATGTGGCATTAAACGTATTTTGCATGGTCTGTGGGGAATGGAGAGACAGCAAGTAGTGGGACGGATGGATGGATGTTGTGTCATCGCGTCTGGGTTCTAGGCAGATACAGTGGGAACGCTGTACGGGTTTTTGGATGCTTTTTATAAGTTAAACTGTGTATTTGGATTAGTAAAGTTGCTTTGCCATATTTCGTAATCGTTGCCAAAGGTCATGTGATCCCTCGCCACCCTTCTGTTCCCCTAAAAACTCCACCGTAGCGCAGCACTCTTTGATCTTTCTTAATGGACAGCAACGCTCGCGTCTCATTCAAACAGAATTTATGATCAGCAGCAGGGAAGAAGTGCAAGTGAAAACGAAAACGAAAACGACCAACGATCCTCTGATTAAGATTCAGATATGCACAGACGATCCACGGAAGCCCCTGAGCCATGTATGTGTAATCAGTAAGCAGTTAACACAACAAGCCAATTAATTGAAAACAAATTGCCCATTAACTTGGCCAAATAACAAAGACCTATAAAGCGATCGTCGGGAGAGACTGCGACGAGCAAGAGAGGCAGAGCGTGCGATCGGTAAACGAAACCAAATTCACTTGGCTGGCGATCGCTTCGATTAAAGTCCATTGCGGAGTACAGCGAGGGAGCGAGCAGATAGACAAACAGACAGTAAAACAGCGCGGGGCGGGAAGGGAGAGAGCGGATCGTTATGAGTGGTACAAGATCGCTTGATCAGATCTGCAACCAACAACATCAAACAGACGGCCGCTTCAATGGCTTGATTAATGTGCCCCACATCAATCAGAGTGTGCTGTGGCACGGGGCTCGCGGGGTCGGTGTTCGCTGGTCGGGTCTCTATCTGGTCTCTCGCAGCATAAACACACAAATCTTTAGCGGGGCGGCGCCGCACAAACGATTCGAGCGAGTGCTGGAAAGAGACAACCATAGGGACACCCACACAATTGCTGTTCGGTCGAAACGAGCCACAGCCAAAGGCTTTGTCAAAATAAATGAACAAACATAAATCGGGTAACACCAAACAACAAACCAACAACCCAACAACCCAACAAACAAACCACAAGAAACCACAAAGTTTTAGTCAAAGGAAATCATCTCCTCCCTCCTCACTCCACTGCAAAGTGACGACTGATCGAGTCAGCAACAGCACCGAAAATAGGTGGAAAAAATATAAAAGAAAACAATACAAAGACTACAACGGAGTTGCTCAGTTTAAAGATCACGATCTTCCACAGTCTTTGGAACATTTGCCAAAATGAGCAAAAACCCCAAGCAGGCGCAACAACAAATCACGTTTGTGATCTTGACTTTAGACATCAGACCGACCTGGGCTGAGGCTCAGCTCAGCCAGAAAAGAGCACAGAACAAATAAAACAGCCCCAAGCGAAACCGAGCCAAAGAAAAGCCATTTAAATGGCTGGAGGTGCCCAAAGTTGGACTCTTTCTTGTATTCTATATGCACACATAGATACATATATACTTGTACGTACATATAATAAAATCCCAAGGGAAAAATTTGTTGTTGCCTGAGCAAGACGTAGGCAGAGGCGGCGGAGCGGCGCAGTATGTCAAATGATAATCGAGCTAAAAAATGATCACTGATCTTTGATCACTGTGATCACTATTCATGGGATAGCGATCAAAATGGTTCAACTGTAAGATACAGCAAGATCTGAGAAAAGATTCTTGTTTGCGGAGAGCTGCAGTGAAAGCCTTCCACGCTTTTCTGTTTAAATTCTGATGTTGGTCAACGAGCGATGCCCGAGGAAGTTAATAGATCTCGTTTTCTCTTGGCATTCATACGAGTATTTACTGATTACTGAAACGTCAATCTACAGACCTATTGTAGTCTCAATGTACTCAACTGGAACTGGTAGTAAATAGTCGCTATATTATCCATTCTTTTCTTTCCGAAAGGGGAGTACCCCTTTCGATCTACGCCCTTGTGCTTAGGCCTGGACAAGTTCTACTTGTTTGGTTTGGTTTGTTTTGTTTTCTTCTGTTACACTCTTTTTTAGGTTGTTTTGTTTGTTCGTTAGTTGTTCTTGTTGCTGCTGCTGGTAGTGCTCTCCGAACGGGCACGAGTATGTGTGTGTTTGTGTCTCATTCTCTTTTATTTTTGTTTGTTTGTTGAGCTTTGGCTACACATGCAAAGTGTTGTATTTGTTGTACTTGCTGTATTCCAGGTTGTAGTTGTTCCTGTTGTAGTTTGTTGACTGTTGGAGCGATTTGGAAAACATGACAATGAGATATTGGGAACACTGCTCCCTCAATGGGTTCATTTGGGTCTCGTTTTCAGAGGCTTCAAGGTACTTACTCCTGGGGTTTCGGCTCGTAAACCTTGCAGGCTCGCCACGATGGATTTCCTGATGAAAATCATAAAGCAAATTTGGTATTCAATTGAGCAAATACGCTTAATTAAAGACAGACTGTGGCCGGAGGAGTCCCTTGAGATTTGCTCTTCCTCTCGCAGCAAACACATAAAGAGGGAAATAATTTTCCAAACAAATGGAAGACAATCAAATGAAATGCTCCGCCGCTCAGCAGCTCAGACACACAGCCTCCCAGCCTCTCGTCCTCTTATTCACGCACTTAACTGAAAGAGGAAAATGGCAACTCATCAATTTTCCACGTGTGATTTATTAACTAATTTGCCTCAACCGCATTTAAATGCGCTTTTCACACAGGCACGTACCACAAGCAGAACGGCATCGCCAGGAATGGGGTGGGAAAGAGAGAGCTTAAGACACGTGGAAATTCATTAGACAAAAGTGCCTTTCATTTTCTCGTTTTTCACATTATTAGCGGAGCTCAGTGGGAAGCAAATCGTTGGGAGGAGGCCGTGCAGAGGTGTCTTTGAACCTCTTGAGAAATATGCGAAAAACATGAACAGCAGCGAACAAAAAGAAAAGTGTTTAGGCATTAATTATCTGGATCGAATCTCCCAGGAAAATGAGCCAGGATCTCTGAATAATGGCTGGGGGGTTTGCCATTTCCTATAATTTACAGGCATGTATGCATGTGAGAGAAATGCTTTTCCCCGTAATATGAGAATTAATTAAAGTTTGTTTGGAATTCTCTGAACATTCTGCAAAGATACTTAAACCTAACGATTATTTTTATTAGATTTCAAGAGTGCATTAGCACTGTATAAAGATATTCATAGTCGCATGATGAGGCCTCTGTCTGAGCTTTTAAATATAGAAATAATTTGTCAGGCAATTGAAGTATGACTAAAATGTATGAATATGTTATTAATTCCCAGTAATAAATGTATAACACATTTTATTTTCGATTTTATGTGCATGTATGTATGTATGTGTGTACGTACTTCCCCTGGAGACCCCTTGCATTACCCACATCGAAACCGCCGCCTCCATTGGCTAATTTCATTTTTACGACTTTTATGCGCCGCATTTGCGTTTTAATGTATTTTTCCACTTTTTTCTTATTTTTGTGGCAGATTTTCTTTTGTCTTTTTGGCCAGACTCCACTTGGATGATTTATGGGGAGATTTCTTTGAATTTTTTTCTACCTCCCTCTGCAGTTTGTGGCCCCCTCGCCGTGCTCTGCATTTGGCGTTAAAAATATTGCCAACTTGCCATAAATTTTATTGTATTTTGACAAGTAATAAAAATGCAGGCCACAGACCAAAAGAAAAAAATATCAAAAATAAAATAAAATGCAAATGCAAGAAAATGCATTTTGAGGGAAATAAGAAAATGTGTATTGGAAATAGGAAAAGGGGAAGAGAACCCATTTTGTAGCTAATTTGCATTTTATGTACCCAAAAGTGTTCGCTGAGGCAGAATAAAGACGTTGACAAATGCCATTTCTGGTGATTCGTCTTCGGTCTCTGGCCTTCGTGCTCGTTGAAAGATTTATCAAGGGAATTTATTTGCTTGGCTTGCCAGATGGTGTTCCTCAATGGGTTTCTTTTCCATTCGAAGCTAATTAGCATCATCAATTTGCCGAGTTGTATTCGGCCAACGTTTTGTGTTTGGGTCATTACCATACGAAGTTATCACTCAATCACTGTGATTGTAAATAAAACTCGTAAAAACAAAAATCTCTATAAAATTACATTTAAAATTCGATTCAAAACGGCAACTTTGTGTCCAGTTTTTATTTCTGTTTGGTTTTGTTCGGTCAGAAGTGGGGCATAAAAGTTACGCTAACGATTTCGGGCGCTCAGTTCTTTTAACTTTTATGGCTACGTCTGAGATCCGAGTGGTCGTCCATTGCGATAGGATGGAGCCCGAAACCGAAAGCAGGTTTCTGTTTATGGTTTCAGGCAGAGTTATGCATTTCGGTTGCCCGATTCCCAAGGGTTTAGAGGTTCTTTCGATCATTTCAGGATCCCGATTGAACCTTAACCAGTTTTTGTTCGACTGAACTAAACAACTCCTAAGACACTACTACTGAACTCCTTGCCTTTCAGCCTCGTCAGGGGCTCTCTCCGCTCAACCACTTAATGGTCGCAGTATCCATTAGCTTGTTTATATAAAAAAACTTCTCATATCAACTCCACAAGCTCTCTTGCATAATCGACAATATATTACCCACACCAACACACACACTCGCGCACACACAGACACTTGGAGGAAAAGTTTTTCAATTTTCCAAAGACCCAACACTCGTCCCGTGCACAAAAACAAATCCGAAACGCTGCGTGTAATTATCATAAAGCGAAATCTCGTAGCGCCAATATGATGCTCATAACTTGTCCAAGACCCAGGCTCCATGGTTGGACCAGAGTTGGAGGTGACTGTCTGGGTCTGAGGCTGGAGCTGTAGCTGAAGCTGGAGCTGGAGTCCTCCCCATTTGGCGGGGTTCATAACGATGTAACTTTCAATTTGCGTAATTTTCAAAGTGACTGCGAGGATGGAGCGTGGCCAACTGATCCCTCACCTAATGACTTCTGCCGTGTGATGCTATGAGAAATGGATGCCCGAAAGCCCACGAGGAGTTCGACCATCTCCCAGCGAGGGGCGTGGCGGTGTGGTGCTCTCTGCGGTGTGTGTGTCTGTGTGTGTTGAGGTGCACGCTTGTCATAAAATGCCGCTTATTATGCTGGCTATTAATTTTTACAGCCTGGACGCGACTGTGGGGACCCAATGCCCCCAAGTCTGTGGTTGCTGCGGTTCTGGGATCGCCTGGGCTGGGGGTCTCTGTGGAAAGACTAGAGATGGCCAAAGCTGGGCTGGGTGGGGTGTCTGATAATGGGTATGATTCCTCTCAGCCATTATCGGCGCACACATTAAAAATGGGTATCTTCGGTCAATAATTGGTAAGGGATCAATCGGCTCTTGGGTAAACCAAACCGTTGTGCTGGAAGCTATCCATAATTGGAACAGCCTGAATTAGTGGCTCGTTAGACAACGTTTATTAACTATCGCATCGATCTGGTCTGTCCTCGCAGGCCACTGCACGAGCCACTCACGCAGACGCTCCCATCCCTAGCTCCGCGTAGAACGCTCCTAGTCAAAGGAATCTTGTTGGCGCTCCATGGCAATTTATGACAAGCAGGCAACGCTTCTTCCTCCTTGGCCATAGCGTGGTCATGGCCGTGGACCCGGCTCTCATATCGCGGCTTCTATCGCAGATGTACAAATTTATTTTTGCGTTTGGATAGAGCAGAATGGAGTGGTGTGGAGGCAAGGAGTCCGGCCGGCCGGCCGGCTGGCCCATCATTAGTACTAACAAGCGACATTACGCGGCTTTAGTTTGGGGCTAGTTTTCGGAATGCGTATTTGATATGGTCTCGGTCTGTGAGCTGAGCTGAGCTAAGCCTGAGCCCCAGTCTTAGCCTTTGTCTCTCCTCTGGGTATGTTTATTTAATGAGAACTTTTGTGGAATTTTTATTGCCCCATGTGGAGGACAACGGGCCCCTCTGTCCTCGAGTATTGGGGGCGTCCCGCCCGTACTTATCGTATTTTTGATTTTTCATGGGTTTATTATATTATTCGATGTAATCGTACGAGTTGCTCAAATGCTGAGCGAATTCCAGAAACTGGCTCTGATTGTTATGTGAATGGACTTGCGATTGGTGCCCCCACCGATGATTACGTAGCTAATGGGTTTATTCTCCCGATTTGATTGCGGTCTGTGCGAGTATCTTATTGTTCATTGCCCTGTGTCCCCGTGGAGTAAACTCACATCCGACTAATCGGATCTGATTGATGATCTGTGCCTGAACATTTCATTACTTATGAAATTATGAAATTAGTTGGGTAAATACATTTTGTTTAGTTTTCTTTATTGATTGAGGCTTGGAGTATAAAAAAAATGGAACTGCAAACTAGTTTTGTCTTCTATGAAGCACTTTCCATTGGGAATAAATGTAAGGAATGAGTTAGAAGTTCTTCTACTCCAACAATATCACAAGTACAATGGACAGATTTTGTACAGAAGTGGGGAACTCGTGGGGAAATTATAGCGTGACTGCCGAGAGAGACTCTTCAGTGACTCAACAGTTTTTCACTTTTATTGTTGGCGTTTTCATGCTGTTGCATAATCAGAGACTGTATCTGATGGATGCCCTGCCACCTTGGCATCTCTTCCCATGGCATTGTCTTCCACCCTACCTTTCGGGAGTGCACCCGTCTCTCTCCTTACACCACCGTCGCTTGGCAGATCCCAGGGAGAGCCAGCACTGGGCCATCTATGTAAAGTAAACATTTTAATTACGAAAAAAGCCAAAGCAACTTTGACTTTACTTTTTCCACTTGTTTCTTCTGCAACTTTTCAGGTAAACTGGGGGCACAACTCTCCTCTTTCTCTCTCTCTCTCTATATACGGCCGATGTTGTGCCTGACTTGCCATATAATTAAATACAAATAACAATTAAGATATACGAAGAGCTCAGCCGCAAGTTGAAGTTGAAGTGGAGGCTGGCAGGCTGGCAGGCAGCTCCATTTGTGGCTGCGAGCATGGATCAAGTCGGGCCAAAAACATAATTTAAGTTTTTTAATTAAAAGCAGCCGACTTGCTTTGAGAAATGGTTTTCCAGCCACGACATTTATGAATTGAGACGTTAATTGTCATCAGCTCTATTAGATTCGGTAGGTTAGGGGATCGACGGTGGCTCATGCCCGTCAATTGGCGGGACAGGCCTGTCCCATGAAATTGTCAAAAAATATCTAACGAAATATATCTGTGATAGGCAGACCAAAAATAATTTTCATATTTAATTGACAGTTTGGGGCTGGACTCAAAGAGAGTGCCAGTGCGAGTGCCAGTGCCTGTCCGTGCTACCAATTCCATTAGCGCGACTTGTCAGCGGAGCGGCGATAGCAAATACCCTTTGATCAGAGAAGGGATGTATTGGTTCTGCAGAGTCTTGGTTTCTTCTCACTGACTTTGTGACTTATTGGATATTGTATACTGGATTCAGTCACATATGTCAATGTAATGCAAAACATATTCAATTATGTGCATCCTTTACAGGTATCCCTCAGTCTAGGCCCCGCATATTTTCTATATTTACGAGTGTTTCAGCTCTCTTCCCGCCGCCTGGCTTTGGGGCGTTTTGGTGTCTGTCGCTTTACTTAATGGCAACATGTTTTACAACATTATTAGACAGGCAGAAATGGAAGCCAGTTTTTTGGTTGGTTTTTCGGTTTGCGACCAACAACTGGCAAATTTTAATTACCAATATTTTCCAGGTGTCGATACCCACTCGACCCACGCCAGAGGCAGCATTTTGCATTTTATGACAGGCCATAACCCACAGACAAAAACACACAGACTCGTATACCATAAATATATACTGGGAGAAACCCACTCTATATGGTAGCTGCTGTCTAATTAGCGTTTTGTGACAACCAGAGAAGAAAAAACACTTTGAAATAGTTTTGTAATTGGCAAACATTTTGTCTGACCCGAACGGAAATTATATTTAATTTCATTTGTATTTATCGGCTGTAGGCTTAGCAAATTGAATTGTCGTCGCTGCCGCCTGGTCCGTGGTGGGTGGGTCTGGGTCTGGGTCTGGTTACGGGTCTCGGGTTCTATATAAGCCTCTTATTTTTTCTAACTTTATTAATTGAGAATTCTTAAAAATATTGTAGGGCTTTAGTAAGCGGCTTAACTACGTCTTGGAGCAGCCAAATATAGATTCTGACCAGTCTTAGAATTCGATTAGGGTGATATATTTTATTTTTCTTTGACGTGTCAAGAATTCGATGATAAGATAAGATATTTTTTTTTGTCTTGATCGATTTGAAGCAACTTTGCAGGGGTAAAGAAACTACCTTTGCTTGTCTTTAAGTACATTTTTACAAGATATCGATGAGGCTAGTTATATAGGAAATATACAGATGGATATGTGTAGTGGTAGGCGCGCTGGTTTTTTTTTACATTTTACAATGAAAGATGTTAAAAAGTTTTGGTTCTTAATTGTTTCTTTTAATATTTTTTGTTTATAATTCTGTACAAATTAAATTCGTAAATAAAAATAAATAGGCAATCGCTTGTCACTCCGCCGCAATAGAGAAGGCATCACGAGAAATCTGCGTCCACGACTGCTTGCACCATGACCTATATTCAATCATGAATCATCGACGTGACTGTTTCCCCCACTTGTCCAGCCATGTATCGGATCACTGCTGCGTCCTTTCCTCAATCTTCTAGCAGTGATGATGATGATGGTGCGCTGGAGGTCCATGGTGTCCATGGTGTCCATGGTGTCCATGATGATGATGGTCGAAGTGGTGTGGCGGTGGTCCGTGGTGGTGGTGATGATGATCGAAGTGGTGTGGCGGTGGTCCGTGGTGGTGGTGATGATGATCAAAGTGGTGCGGCGGTGGTCCGTGGTGGTGGTGATGATGATCAAAGTGGTGCTGCGGTGGTCCGTGGTGGTGGTGGTGGTGTCCATGTCCGCCCAGGTGCAGGCCCAAGGAGATTCCGAACAAGCCTCGATCCTCGTGATGTGGTGGCGGCATTTTGTGGTTAGATTAATTGGACCAAGTGATAAATTCCTTTTTTTATGTGTTACGTGTCCTTAAGACCTCCTCTCCGTGGTTATTGCGTGCGAACTGTGCTTTCAGCTTGACGAAATGCCCGCTTATATACAGCAGTTGAGTACATCGCTTGTTGTGTTCCATATGTTAAGATAAGATTACTTCGATTGTTGTATCTTATCGAGAGAGGTGTGTTACAGGTGACTCACTGGGGATTCACTGCACTCTATCGCTCTTACAGTCCAATTGGATCATAACAATTGTTTTACTATTGTACAAATCTATGAGTAATGCTCCTACTCTACTTCTGGGGGTACTTTCCATATTTCCATTGAGAAAGGAAAATACAAGTAATCAAATATATTGAAAACAAACGGATGTTTAGAATACACACAACATTCCTCAGCCATTTATTTTTTTGACTGCGAAGTACATATGTATGTATGTACATCCGTGAGTCAGAGAGAGAGAAAGGGAAGAAGCTACTGCTGAAAGATGCTGCAGACATGAATTTCCGCCTTGTTTACCAGACAGAATAATAAAAGCGTAGACACGCCGACGTTTATATACCCTTTTCGAATGATCTGCCAATCAATGCCAATGCAATACACAAAGGTACGAGTACCCATGCGGCCTTCTGTGCGTCACAGATGCTTCTAGCTGATACCCGTACTGTCTGCAAGGGCATGGAAAATAAAGTGCGAAAAAAGAGAGCCAGAAAAAAAGAGGAAACGAAAGCTAGAACACACTAGAGACCCCAAACAAAACCCAAGAGGTAGACAGAGGCAGGGAGACGGGGATGGCTATGGAAGGAGATTGGTTTGATGGTTCGCTTGAGGTTCGCTCAGTAGCTCTCTGGCTCTCTCTTTCTCTCTCTGTCTATCTCTCTGCCTCTCTCTCTCGCTGCCTTCTCTCATGTGAAAGCGACTTTAGTGCGTGACAATAAGTTTTGCCTTTGAGCCTTTTTAATGTTGTGCGGGGGCACGGCTCATGCGGGGTGAGCTGCGGTAGGGCTCTGATAAACTGCGTTAGAAGTTATAAAGCGATTAGAATGTGTCTGGAGCGTTTCTTGGGGGGTTGTCAGAGACAGAGACAGAAACAGAAATGGAGATGGAGACAACAGAGAGGAGGAATAACTTTGCTGCTGTATCAATTTAATGCTTATTTAAAGTGCGAGCAGAGCACGAAACATCGGGGGGTGGCGGTGCGGCGGTTCTGGATGGTACGCCGATATGGGAAATGAATGAAAGAGAGGCGTACCGGGAGGAGTGGAGGTGCCACGGTCGGAGTGCAGGTAATACATAAATTTGATTTTATGTACTTGCGTTTGAAAGAAATTCTGCAGAAAGTTTGATAATACATTTTATTACCTCTGCAGAGAAAAACTTGGAAATTGCATGGAGCACACTGGCGACAGAGCACACAGAACGCGTGGCAAAGGGGAGTGGAGTTGGCAACTGGATAATTCGGGTAGAGAGTTGTGATTTGTGAGAGAAAAGAATGAGGAGCAATGAAAAGAATCTTTGAAAAGCTCTAAAATTATCTTTATAGATTATTGCCATTTAGTAAAATTTAGTAATCCTCCCCCATTTCATTAGAGTTGTATCATCCTTTTTGCTTATTTTATGGAAATTCCGCAGCTTCCTGAAATATGTTTTCCCTTTGGGTATATTCATCTCGCAAAGTGTATCTCTCCCCCAAAGATATCACTGTCTGACTCATGAGCAAGCAAAACACATAAACCCACAGAAAATCAGAGCCAACCAGATTCAGTAAATCGCAAATTTTCTATGCATTTTCCCCCGCTCCTCCGACGAGGCGAACCCAGACAAGCAAATATATGCGTGTACATTCCCTTATATGTATGTACATATATATAAAAAGAAACCATAAAAAATGCAACAGACCATAATAATTTCAACGTTTTTTTGAGCATTTTCTGCTTTTGTCGTAGCTTTGCTCAGCGTTCCCTTCCCAGCTCCAGCTCTGGCTCCACCGCTCGCTCCATCCCCATCGAGGATTCAGGGTCTGACTATGCAAAAATGCAGCAGCCAAAAAGCATATAAAATTATTATGTGACGAGGAACGTGAGGGAAGTACGTGGACGGGGACAGAGACTGGGACAGGGACACTGCTCGGAGGCATTTCTGGACTCGGCCAAAAATCAGACTCAGCATGTGCACATACAATATTCTCGTAAAGCTCAAATAAACTCGAGATGTTGACAAAGGGTTAAAGGCCATAATTGTGGAGGAAGAAAGGGAGAGAGGAGTCCACCTCTAAGCGGGACCAACCGAAAGTGGAAAGTGGAATTTGTATTGAAAGTGTAAACTCAACCAGCGGGGGCCCCCAAATGGGATAGTGAACGGATTGTGGGTTATGGCCGTTTTAATGGATTTTTGTTTTATAAATTTTTGTATGTCATTTTATGAAGTTATTTTAATGGTTCAAGGAGATTTCTACTAATGGAGAAACATTTCCGAGTTCTTAAAACATCCATTAATCCAAGACTTAGATGCGGCATATCTTTCTTGTAAAATTGCTTAAGTTTTAAAGTTATTTCATGCTCAGTTGAGCTCTCTCTTTCCCAGTCCTCAAATATATTTTCTTTGCTGCACCATATGTACATAGAACACACCATATGACGGCTCTGCCAATTAAGTTTTCAATTTCCGCAAGTCAACTTCAAAGACTTGGGCCAGTACAACCCCTGCAGAAACAAAGCCACAGGCATGGACATGGCCAAGCCATACGAGTGAGTGTCGAGTACAGGAGTAACTCCAGTTCTAATCCCCAATCCATCCCATCCGCATTTGTTGACATTTCATTATGCATAACCCACCCTCGAGACGGAATGGGATTCTCGGATTTCGGGGGTTGCAATTTCCTGATTTTTGTTTTGCCTACACACGTAATAAAAATAATAATAATATTTTGCTCCTGGGTCCCCCGACCCTACCCCAACCCTCCTTCGATGTGGAGCGTGTGTATAATTTACGATAATTGCCCCGAAGTTGTGACATGTTCAATTAATTCGGTGCTTCACTGTATCAACACTTGCCACTGATAAAATTCCCATAAATTGAAACAGACTTTAGGGCTAATTATGTGTTGTAGTATTTGTAGATTCCCTGCCGGATATCCTAGATCCCATCCCACGCCATCCCATATCATGAATGTGATGAAAAAGCAGTTGAAAAAACATTGCTTATTGTTAATTTATTTCCCTTTTCGCTGTTGAAATTTCCTTCGCTTTTTCCCTTTTTCCATTATTTCTCGCTCTCTCTCTCCCGCTTTTATTGACTTTATGGACTCGTACACGGATGTGGCATTTCCGGTAAGGAGTCTCCCTCGGTACCCCCGCAATCCTAAGCAGGGAAAGGGGACGTTGACCATAAAAGAGGAAGAGCCCCAGAATACACAATACAATGTGGGACAGAGAGAAAGAGGGACGGACACACACAGACAAGAGTATACAACAAAAGCCTCAGCCAGAGCTTTTTTAAGCGCCTTGCCCTGAGCTTGTAATGAACTTTTATTTGCATTGTAGCTGCTACAAAAGAGGCTGGTGGAAGATACACCCATGTACATTGTACAGGGTGTAGACAAGTGGGCCACAAGTCGATACAACCGCATACACACACCCATTTCAATTCATTCATTTAGCCCATAAAGCCACGCCGTCGTCTGATGCATCCGACAAGGGGAACTCTTAGAGAGTCCCCCCAACGCTCCCTCACCGAGCACATAACCACCCGCACCAGAATCGATTTATGGGCATTTCCGGGTTGAAATCACTTAAAAGAGTTTGCCGGGACAAAGACGACGCCGACGGAGACGGAGACGAAAGAGACGAGGAGGGAATCGCTTGTTAGTTCCTTTGTGCTTGGGTTTTATGCGCTTCCTTCCTTTTTCTTTCCCTTCATACCGTTCGAACAGATCTAATGCATTCTTGGGGTCTGCCCAAAAAATGTTTGCAAAAATTTGTAAGCTTTATAAAATAAATATTCAGCTCTGGGGGCGAGCAGGGGGAGCGACAAGACTTCTAAGGGATGATATTACCCTCGAATATTTCATGATTTTTGAAGAGGGAAAATCCCCTCATGTGGGAGCTTGAATCATCTCTGGGCACGCATCTTTGATTGAGTTATTGTCGTGCCAAGTAATTGAAATTTGGGGGAGAAAAGTCCATTTGACGGATAAATTGACCGATCGAAAGTCACCCTCAAGTCAAACACAACTTCCAGGGGAGAGACACTTGTGAAGTAAATAAATCCAATATCTTGAATCTTCAAAGAATATCGAATCCATCCAGAAATCGAATTCCCTCAATAATAATTAACTTACGATTTGAAGAGTTCCCTTGCCATCTTTAACAAAACTTTATAGCTAAGCTTTTCTTATCCTTTTTCAACAGCACAAAGCCTGAATGGACACATCAAAGACATATTTTCGAGCCAGATTATCCTTTAAAGTTTAAGCCCTCTGCAAAGGCTGATCCTACATCAGTTCCAGCATTTAATACTTATCACAAAGCCGCCAAAGCGACTCTACTTTGAATTTAAAATCAAAGTAATCTACCCAATAAAGTAATCGCACATCAAGCTATGGGGGTCCTATCTCTAACCGAGACCCAAGCCGACCACGAAGCCCATCCATCCCCAAGCCCGAACCCAAATCACAATTGCTTTTGATGGAAATCTTTGCCCTACCTTTCAGGTCCACGCAACATAACACTTTACTTGGCTGACCCATTTTCAATTTGTTAATTTCGCCAACAAGTTTTCTTTTTATAATCTATTTGAGCTTGGATTTTCGCTGAAATTTCATGCCACTTAATTATCCCTTGGTGGCCCAGGCGTAGCGGTAATTAACCCATTACCTGGCTCCTGGCACCTGGCACATGAACAAACAAAAAACTGCAAACTATTCAACGCGTCATGCAAAGGAGGAGGGAGAGGCCACTTTTGCACATTTTTTATTTGCCTGCCAAGGCTGCCAAAAACATGCTAAAGGTGTTGGCTGGAAACGAAAGCAAAAAACAAAAGAAAAACGAATACGAAAACGAAAACGCAAAAAAATTGTGAAACTTTTTTGAAGTTGTGCCAATAAATTTTGCGGGCCACAGTGGGGTTAAGCGAAAGTTCTCTCTGCACTCGACGAGGAACCAAAAACAAAAGCAAACAAAAAATAAGCAAAATGAAATCCTGAAAAAAATTATGACCGAACGTAATTAAGAAAAGTTTTTCCCCGCACAATGGAAATCGAGTGAAATCAAAGCTGCAGGAGGAAGGAAATCTCCGACAGCGATTTGAGCACTTTAACCCATGCCACCCTAAATGTATTTCTAAAGAAAAAGCAGAAGATCCCGAAAAGCAATTTACACGCCCAAGGATTTTTTTCTCTCGCTTATCAAATTAGACAAAAGGGAGAAATTTCGTGGAAAAGCCTTTTCGAATGCCTCTCAATGAGGTTGCCGACGGGGCGGGTAGAGGCTTTTCCTGGCGGGTGGTGGCTGGTGAACAGGTCAAAGGTGTTGAGAAGCGCCGCAGGAAGCGTTTGAATTGCCTCTGGCACCCGAGGATATCCCATCGATATGGAGGCGAGGAAACTTTCTGTCGAAAAGAGATTTTAATGACATCGCCGTGTCGGCTGCGCTTTATGGCCGCCGCAAAAGACAATTTTCGAAGCGAATTTTCATGTGGGGGCGTGTTTATTGTCGCCCCGAAAAACGATGGCAGGATATTAGAAATAAACAGAACAGCAGGATGCCGCCAAGGGGAGGCTGGTTGCTTGCTGGGACACGAGGAGAAACAGCGGTTGTAGGCCTGGAATCAATTTGCCAGAGCGGAATCATTTTTTTTCGACATAAGCATACTTTTTCCCTAACTGTAACAGATCGATGAAATTTCAACAAATTCTCTTTTTTGTTTTGGGTGTCATTAACACGCAATGGGAGTTCGGTTGGATTAAACACAACCCAATCGAACTTTAATACGCCTAAATGGGACTTTGAACTATAATCTACGATATCTACGATATACAGGAAATGGATACTGGGCTAATATTTAGTACAGTTTCGATACAGCCCATTGGAAGGGCTTTCCTGGAAGACTATCAATCAGTAGCTTAAGAATCTCGAATGCTTTATTCCAACCAGCACATGTTGTGTCCCATGAGGTCGTAAGTCTTCCAAGGACACTCGCCATCATAAGCTTTCCCAGATGTCACTCAACCTCCGCCACGACGCTGTTCATTAGTGTGGACTCCGGACAGTTCGGATCCCGCATCATTAACATGGCTCTCTTCACACTTAGCCGCCTCACTTTGCACAGTTTCTCCGTTCCATTGTTCCCTCTTCTGGTCATTGGCCCTACATTTTTTTCTTGTTCTTGTTCTTTTACAGTTCTCTTTCTTTTCGCCCTTGGGCATGTTAGAAGCGGAACGCAAAGTCTTTTTTTTCGGAGCTTTTTCTTGGAGCCGGCGTATATTTTGCCTAATTTTAATGTTTTTCGAATCATATTAATTTGAATTAATGAATTTAATTGCCACAAATTAGTGGGACCGGGCCACCACCAGAGCCGACAAAAGCTTTATGGAGTTATAATGATCCCAGCCGTTACAAGTTCTACATAATTATGTATATTAATTTAGACCGGGCACTCCAGGCGGCAGGTAATCAAGGGTTACGCTAAATATCAGCGAATTTATACATGTATTATCATAGGTTAAGTCCAGCAAAGACTTGCCGAACAATTACGAGTATGTAATAGAAAAATCCATAAAAGAGAAGCATCAGTCATGACAATCAAATTACGGCGACGAGGGGAATAAAAACTCATAAAAACGACATTAGGCAAATGGAGCACGTAGTGCGCCAACCCCGTCAGAGATGACTCGTCAGCGGATCAGGGCTGGGATATAAACAAAATATCAAAATGAAATCAAACAAATAATCTGCGAGCAAAACAACATCACAACAGAAGCCCCACAAATGAAGCGCGTAGACGAGTACATACTCGTAAGAGAACTGGAGGCTGTCTTGATGCGGGGCATGGACTGAGAGTCGCTATGAAAATACCCTGCTGGGCAGATTGAGATAATTTTATTTTGTATTTTGTATGTGCGTTGGACGAGTTCACGTTTTGCTACAGGGTATCCGAGGATGTGCTCTCAAGTTTTAAATGAAATCAATGATGCGACTGTAAAAGCTACATATTTTTTCATTGACTCCCCTCTTGACACTCGCACTCGCACTCGACAGTCTCACTCATTCCAGACTAGCCATGCCAACAGGCAGCGCCAAGTGAATAGCAGCTTGTAGTCATGTACCCCCAATGTAGCAACAACATCGCGGTATCTCAAACTGCGTATCAGTTGCTGCTGTTGTCGCCTCGCTGTTTCTGCCACTGCTGCCCCTGCTGCCACTGCTGTAACTGCTGCTGCTGCTGCTCACGCACACGTTTCACGCTTTTTGCTGTTGTTTCCCCCAACCATATTCCCCTGCTCCAACGTCATTGGCAGCCATTTTAGCTACCGGTTTTACGCGCCAAAGTCTCCATAACTTTTGCCACATGCCATTCAACGCACATTGTTCGTGCTGCTATGTTGTTGCTGCTGCTGCTGCTGATAGCTTGTCCAACTGCATTGTGGCTTCTTCTTAAGGATTGAACATTCAATCACTTGAGGGGTATATTCACTCCGCCACTAGCGGTTATGTGCGGCGCATTAAAAGTTCAAAGAAATGCGCAATAAATACATACAAAATGGATGTTCAGTTGCAGCATGGAGTACATCACTTGCAATCACTTATTGGCTCAGAATAAGATCTATGTGTCGGAGGTGCCCAAAATGCAGGGTGTTGCTCCTGTCGACTCATCCGTTACCCACGGCTTGCTTATGAATTCCTTACAGAGAAGCAGAGAAGTCTTCTGTCCAACTGTCGCATAGACAGCCGCTGTATGTGACTCGCATGCGATTGCCATTCCCCGAACTGGCTGTGGTCTCTCTTCTGCTCATCATCATCATTTTAACTCTCTTTCATTTCATTTCGTTTCCTTTTGCTTTGCTTTGTGTGTAAGGTGGAGGGGGGGGCTATGTTTGGCAAAAGTTTGCCATGGCAATGGCAAAGCGCATTATTTGATTATGCAGCTATAGCGAGAGAGATAGAGAGAGACAGTTCCAAGAGCATCGCAGAGTGGAGGTTTGTTTGATGCGATCCTTGAACCGAGTTTCCTCCGGCACTTGCATAACATTTTAAGCGGACTTCCCTTTTTGGCTGACCAGAAGCTTTCAGCAGACTCTACTGCCACTCTCTGCTTCCTGGCCAAGCATTGCATTTCATAAATCATTCATACGGTAAGTATTTTTATGCCATTCAATAAGATGCGTTGCTCTCAATTGCTCTCGCTCTTCTTTCGGCTGTAAGTTGTCCTACTCCCCCATCTTGTACTCAAGCTCTGCTTTGCTCTGCTCCGCCTTGGATAAATTATGCTAATTTCATAGCAACCTCCCCACTCCCACTCCCAATCCCTCTTTCGGGTTGCTCTTTAATAACTTGACAAATAAAGAAGAGAACTCTCTCTTTGACTGCCTGGCAAGGCATATAATTTTGCTAAAGCGCAACAAATTGCTAATTTTCCTTTGCTCCGCCTTCTGCCTTCGACGTCTTCGTCTTCGTCTCTTCTGT
Source organism: Drosophila tristis (assembly GCA_018150885.1). NCBI lineage: Eukaryota > Metazoa > Arthropoda > Insecta > Diptera > Drosophilidae > Drosophila > Drosophila tristis. The sequence continues at coordinate 1,265,701 of JAECWT010000264.1, forward strand.
TTCTGTCTCCGTTAATTTGCATATTTCTTCTTCCTCTTATAAATGTAAAATAATTGCTGAGCAGCAGCAAAAAAGAAATCGTAATAAATTGTAGACAAGTAAAGGAAATTGTTGCGTCTGGCTGGACTTCTCCCCAAGGAAGTGCTTATGTACGTGTGTTTGTGTGTATGTGTGTATGTTTGTTCGGAATCAAACGGTTAACCAATTGAGTTGGTTTAGTATGCCACACACAGAGCAAGTGTCAGATGGAGCAAATGTCCTCAGCTGGACATTTATGCAGGTGATTCATAGGCCTTGGCACCCCCTCCGCAGCGCACTCCCACTGCCCGCTCTCCACTCTCTTAAAAGGGAAATCCATCAAATGAGCTGCCAACGCGTTGTGCAGTCAATACAAATTGTTAGCTTCCCTTTCGGTACTCTCTCGCTTGCTCTCTACCCCACTCTGCTCCCACAGTTATTTACTTTTCTAGAAGTGTCGGGCGCCGGGGAGAGATGCGAAGGTAGGGCAGGGTATATCTGTGAGCATTATTCAATGTTTGCAACGAACGTGAGCAAATTACAAATTCAATGCACGTAGCCGACGGCAAAGCTTCCAGCCTGAAGCCTCTGTTTCTGTCTCTGTCCCTGCCACTGTCTCTGTTTGCCTAAAGCTCTGTTGTTGCTGGTCTTCCCTTCCTCCATCATCATCAACGCCCAAGGCAGCAACAACTGTCTCTGCTGCCATCTCCCTCTCTCACCGACGACACATTAAAATAATGTATTTTTAAATTTAACATTAATTGTCGCTGAATGGTTCCTGAATGGGCTGCCACGTAGCCGTTCCTCTTCGGGCCCGGCCCGGCCCGGACTCCTTTCCATTTACCGTTTTCGCGGCGAACCATCACAAGGAGTGCCAGCCAGACCCCCAAGCCCCCAGATCCTCCCTCCCGTTCGTTAGTCTTTTGCAGTGCATTAAGTCGTCATTTTTTTCGGTAGATTTTCCCCATAAATCGTCTTTGCCTTTGACTCTGGGAGGTTAATGTTTCTATATAAGATGCGATGGCTGGAAATATGCTTTTTATGGCTTTTGGCATTTTGCATGCATTAGCGGGTCGCTGGCTGGGTCTGTCTTTTGCTAGAGTGAACATTTTTGATTATATTTGTTAAGCAATTGAAAAATTTTGCATCGCAAAGCAATTAGGCGGAGAGAAGGGAACTCCGATATGGAAATTGCGGCTCAAAGTGACGGAAAATGAGAGTTGTACGGTCCGTAGGATCCATGGGAAAGAGGGAGAATAAAATAAATATAAATGCATAAATATCTCATAAGAGAACAAATTTGAATGGAGCTGCAGATTATTCGTTATTATTGTATTGGAAAATGTAAACTACTCACCACACTCTTTATAACTATACTTTTGTTTAGTCTTCCCTTTAATTATCCACTTATTGAGGCTCCCCCTAGCTTAGACATTTCGTGGCTGACTCCTTAATTTAATCCATCAAATTCTCTGATGGGACTTCCCGTTCACATTGATTGACTTATCATACGAAATCCACATTTCCCAAAGCTTTGCCTAAGCCAGATAATTTCCCCGCAGATTGGCCCCCAAATGCAGCAATAATCCAGTGTTAAGCTCAAACCAAACCTCGCACTCGCACTCGAACTCGAACTCGAGCTCTCACCCCTTCCCTTCCCTGTTTCTCCACCCGTAAATTACCTAACTGTCCATTAAGGAGGCCCAGCTAATGTTAGGCTATAAGTGGCCACCCCCTGCCTTCCGCAACCCACATCCCAATTGTCTATGACTTTCATTCGATTTGCCTAACAAGCCATAATCATGTGCTGCTGTATTTAATTACTGCCGGCTGGTCATATTGGAAATTGTCGGGAATAGGGGAAGGACAGAGAAAGCCGCGGCGCAAGAGAAGCGTGGGAGTGGGATGGGGTGAGCACCCCACAAGGAATTGGCTATAGGAGTTTAGGCCCCGAATTTCGAGAGCTCCATAATGCCAAACACAATTGAGTCATTAAGCCGCAATCTAATTAAGCCCGAAAATGTGAAATGAGCCAAAAGAATGGCCAAAAAGTCTCCAGTTCTCTTCTGACTCTTCTGGCCCACGTGTTGGCAAGGAGAGACGCTTGGAGAGAGCGCGTTGGACGAATTAGTTTGGGTCTTGTTCTTTGACTCCACCCAAGAACCAACCGAACCTAAACTCCAACTCATCTAAAGTCCACAAATTTTTACGGCACTTTAACGTGACCATTTTAGCCTGGCATTTTTGGTGGCCGGCAAGATTTATTTCGTGTCTGCTTTCGACCACGTAGGTCATTAAATTGTTTAGAAATCGCGGACGAAAACCCAGCTCGCCTCAGCTCCTCCCGAAAGTATCTCCGTATCCAGGCAGACTCAAATAACCCAACCCATGCGGAGGCCACATTTTCGAATGAACCACAAAATGACTATGAAACGGACGGCACACGCACTGAGCACTGTACAGTGGGACAGGCACTGCCGCTAACTGGCAAAATATTCCATCAACTGAATGGCCTTTTAATATTCTTTTCCATTAGCTTTAAAATTAAATCGGCTTGGTGATTTGCAGTTCTTTCGGAAAATTAAAAGTTTCAGAAAATTTGTTTAAAATTTTGTGGATAGCTGTGGATATTTTGGATTGCTATGAATTTTCAAAAGACACAGAAAAGTGTTGTCCAATAACATTTAGATCGCCCGGAATTATGAGCAAAACGAATTATACTAATTTCAATAGTTATATTACATATAAAAAATTACTCCGAAATCACTCGACAAATTTGTTCAAATACAATTTACATTTATGTCGCGTTGCTTGCGCACAGAGCCCACCGTTCGGCCTGTTTCATCGCTTATTTTTTAGGGTTTTCTTCAAGTTTTCCCCCTCGTCCGGTCCGAGATGGTGGCTGAACCTCAGCCACGAGAAATAGATACAGATACAGTTAATGCCACAAATGATGTCTAATGACGGTTTCGCCTTACACGATGAAATTGCCTCCAGACTGACGAAATGGTTGAGGTCTTTTTGGGCTGAGAGTGTGTTTCCGATGGAGATTTATGTGTATAATGGATGGATGCCCCACAGGTTCAAGGTCGCTGTGTTAGTAAATCAATAATAATATTTTTTTGTGGGTGGACTTACCTTCAACTTTGGCCAGGGCCAGCACAGAAATGGTCTGTAGGGCGGGCACCGCCCAAGCAACCAAATGGAATAAATGCGATTTATTTTCAATTGCCTCGTGTCCCCATTTGAGGCCGGCGGCCAGGAACCAGGCGAACGCGAGGCACGACCACCACGCGAAGGCGGCCATGCAGCAGAAATACAATGCCATGAATAATACGGTGCAGGCGGTCGTCTGACGATGGCCCTGCAACAAACCAAAGGGAAACAGAGAAGTTGGTTAATAAAAATTGAGAAAAAAACAGAAACAGACTCAGAATATTCAAGATTTTTATAGAATACCATTTATTGTAGTTTTGTTGGATTATATCGATGGATAATGATTGTTGTTCATACAAGATCGATATAAATATATTGGATAACACTACTATTTCTGTATTCCTCTCTTTTGAGGTTTAACGAGATTCGACAGTGGAATTTTAATTATGAATATTCCAATAGGTTACGTACGATATACGGGCATACATACACATGTGTACGTACTACGTATCTCAATAATGATTAATAATGAATAAAATCTGTGCGTGCAAGTCCGCTGCGAGGGTATATCAAATGGGTCTTGTCGCATTTTACCTGTGTTATGGTGGACATCATCTGCAGACGGCCGAGCTTGACTGGCGGCGGAAATGGTTCGCGGCACGACACGGAGTCGCCCGCTCCCAGACCGGCCACGTAGGCGCAGCCGACGACCAGATAGCAGACTGCCAGGAAGACGATGGCCCGCTCGGGATAGCGAAAGCGGGACGAGTCGATCAGGAAGGTGAGCACCTGGAAGGAGAAAAAGAATGCAACATATTAAATATGAATTTGGATTTAATTATTGTGTGTTTGCCTTAATTAACCCGAGCTTCTTTGGGATTCTCTTAAAATCGCATTAGGCTCTGGGGGGAGAAGTCTCGGGTGGGGGCCTTGTCCCTGGACCTATTAAGGATCTTCGCAGCTCTGCCTGCTGGTCATTAGGCACTACACATTAGCTGATTGTGATTGTGTGGCATTTACTCTCAGGAGGGGTCTCATTTGTTTCGCAAGGTTTCGCTTGCTTCTCGTTCGGGGTTGGCCTTAATGAATATGGCCAAAAATGTCCTTAGCTGGAATGGGTTTGAGGTGTACCTGAGCCAATGATGATGGCAACAGAAACTGCTTTAATTTGTTTTGTCTCATTTCGCACGATCTCTTTGGTACATCCAATGCCAAAGGTTTCTCGGAAACCCCTTTCTACACTTCCATCTTCCAGTGAAACTCTTCTGCTTTGCGAATTTCCTCTCGAATTTCGTGCGTGGGTGTGGCACAAACAAAAGTCTCTGAATGTTCCCCGACTTGAGGAAACTTCCCCCACAGATGTCTCTTCTCTCTCTGCCCGCCCACTGACGCATAATTTGTAGGCGTTTCCGGGGCGTTGGGGAGACAAGTCTTCGCTTTAGCCTCTGCTGCTGCTGCTTCCAAATGTTTTCGAAACATTTTCAGCTTATTTCGTTTCATTTGTAGCTGGTCACACCTACAAAACCCCTCTTCCACACGCTTCTCATGCGTGGCACAACAAATTGCTAGACAGCAAGCGGCAGGGATGGGGAGATGCGGCAGGAACTCACTCCCCTTTGGTTGCTTGTTTTTGCAGCTTGGCATAAATAAACAATTCAATTCAATTGCTCAGCTTTTCTCTGTCTTGGTCTGTCGACAAAACGAGTTACAAAGTGAAGTGACTCACTGGCACCCTATCCCCAGCCCAGCCCCTTCCGATCCTCTACAAATAACCGCACATTCAGCATATACATACATATGTATGTATGTACTGCTTACATGCATGTAAATGATGAGAGTGGAATAGGTTGAGCGGGAAGGGGAAGACCACTATGCGTAGGTGGAAATTAGATGTAAGCTGGCTAAGAGAACTATAATTTCAGAGGAGAAAAACGATTTCCAAATGAATAAATTTTCGGCTCTGTGGGAGACAGGGAACGAGAGGGAGAGGGCGATGGAGAGTCTCAGTCTGAGGAGTGCGTTTCTGCATCTATGAATAATTCAAAGGTCTAGTCGTGGTAACAATAATACTCGCCGCATTAATGCAAGGCTAACAACGCAAACACACACGCACGCCCAGATACACTCACACACACACACACACACACACACACATGCGAGTGCGAGTGCGTATGCTGAGCTCCATATTACCCCAAAACCCAACTGTTTCTAGCTGATAGTTTTGTTCGAGTAGAATAATGATCAAATGGAATGACTTTGCTGGGGCTTGTCTGCGCCGCTTTCAGTTTCGGGACTTTCGGGGTTGTCGGGGACTGCTCGTAGACAAAAGACCGCCTTGGCCTGGCGCAGTGGGGCGGGAATGATAACACTACTCGACAAAATCGAACTTTTTTTCCTCAAGGATCCAAACCGACTTTTTCTGATAGATATGGGGACTTAAAATTTTTTAAAGAATTATGGTTTTTTTTCTATGGCAGAACTTTTTTTTGAAGAATTTTTGAAGTCTGGTATTTTTTTTTTAAGCTTTTTTTAGAGGTAGCGATAGTTTTTTTCACATAACTTTAGTATCTTACGTCTGGTTGTAAAGAACTTTGCTATTTTGAAAAGATAATTAAAAACTAGAAGATAAGCCCAAAATTGAAATGCAAAAATGATGTTTTGTGCGGTATTTTGAAATTTTGACTTTAAACTCGGAAAGTCGAAAAATTATATCTTGTGTCCTCTAGGGTTGTACATTTGGTACCTGATCGCGTTCCTTTGTTCCCAATGGGCAGTTGGGCCCGCCGCCTTCAAAAAGGTATTTTTTGTGCATTTTTTCCATATTTTAGGTTTGGTTAACGAATTTTAGCTCCAAAGTCTCTCCATAGATTTTAATGAGCGATACCTTAAACGACGCCAAATTAACGCACCTATACACAAAAAAATAGAGGACACAAGATATAATTTTTTTTCGACTTTTCCGGAGTTTTTAAAGTCAAAATTTTGTAAAAAATACCGCACAAAAATCATCATTTTTGCATTTCAATGCTTTATATTTCCCAGACGGTAAGCTGTAATCACAAAGTGTTTGGGCTTAACTTCTAGCTGTTTTAATTATCTTTTCAAATTGCAAAGTTCTTTACAACCAGACGTAAGATACTAAAGTTATGTGAAAAACTATCGCTACCTCTGAAAAAAGCTTAAAAAAATACCAGATTTAAAAATTCTTCAAAAAAGTTCTGCCATAGAAAAAAATATCATCAAACCATTTCTAAGCCCCAAATCTTTAATAAAAGTTGGTTTTGTTCCTTGAGGAAAATCGTGTTGACTAGTGTAATGAATGTAGAAGCAAAGGAGTGGCCCAAGAAAGGGGGGGAAGAAGAAACAAGGCATCTAGAGAGAACCTCTGCCCTTTGTCTAAGCTGCGTGAGCTCAGATTTAGATTGCTTTAAAGCTGTCAAGAATTGTCAACTCTCAGGACCGCTATGAGCTGGAGCCTCGATTTTAATTGTATATTTATTTTTATTAATGTTTCACCGTGGCCAATTATGTTTATTCGCTGTACAAACTTCTCATATATAACTTTTAGCACCAACCAAACCAATCAATTCCGATAAATATCATCGCTTAGCCCCCTGGCTGGTGCCATTCCAAAGTAAATCCACCCACGAAAAAGTAACCTCTTTCGTAGCCACTTTCCACATTTCCACCGCCTTCGTTAGGCTTCTTTCGACTTGAAATAAATTATTTAGCTCAAACCGCGCCTTTCACGGTCAACAGCGAAAAAAAACAAAAATAATTTCAATTTTAGCGCTCATAAATTTCCTTGGCTTGGGTCATTAAAATCAGCCCAAAAACTAAAGTGGTTACACCCACCGACATCCCACCTCCCGCCATCTGCAGCTCCCCTCTCCCACCTACTGTTGGAGTGTTGAAAACTAAAAGCCACAGAAAAGCTTGGAGAGCTTTGCCAGCGGTTGGTTGGCAGTTTTTGAATTTTGCATAAATTAGATTTAACTCCACTGACAAAAAAATACTTTGAACAAAAATTGCATAAATTTGCATAGGGAAATAACAGCAATGAGATAGTTTTTATTGTTTTTAGTAGGTCTAGAGGGTGGAGTGGATCGTCTATTATAACAACTAACTATTAACATAAACATTTCAGTCAGGTTGGGCAGCGAATGCGGCATAAATTTGTGGTGACTGTTTGAGGTTTTGTGTTCGCTGTCTCTGGCAGTTTCGACGTTTATGGAATATTCATTTAAATGATTAAAAATTGCGAGTATCTGCCTATTTAATAATTATAATTATTAATCGTTTCTGGGAGCAACGACAAAAAAAAGACATAAAATCAAATGTTGAAACCTAAAATCACACATCGCAAAAAGAGAACTTTAATTGGTTCGATAGGGAGAAATAACTATTTGGCTGGGGATATTATATTTATATTTATATTAAATTATAGACATAATCCATCTGAACGGTTGGATATTTAGATACTATTAATATTTAAATCGATATCTAGACCAGGCCATTTATCAACATTTAAAACCTGTGGATCCTCAAAAGGATTCCTTCTATTGAGCTTTCAGCTAACAGCTGTATTTAAATATCTAGCAGATATATGGACGTTTACCTATGGAAATATTTGCCTCACTGAACATTCAGTTCCCCGTGTCGCGCTCTCAGTACGAGTATTACTTTTAGTTTTCTGGTTTTCAATTTAGTTCCCCTACTCAGGTTTAGTAATTAAGGAGAAGTCATCCGAGTCAGCAACTACGACACGACAAACGAACATCCTCCATGTTTATTTGCTATTCTGCCCCAGCCCCTGCCCCTGCCCACACCAAGGCTTGCCTGTTTTCCCCTTTCAGCTATCAAGCCATTTCCTCCACCCAAACACACACACATTGTCATTTCCTCTTTTCGCTTTTCATTGGAAAACAAATGGCAAGTCAAAGAGAGGGAAAGAGAGAGAGAGACACACTCTGCCCGTCAGGCAGAGTCATTGTCTCATCTCATCTAATGCGTTTAATGAAAAAGGTGTTGATTGTTGACAGTTGATGTGACACACTCCCACCTCCTTTCTATCACCTGCACCTCCCCTCTAGACCCTTCCTCACCCATCACCGCATGACAGTAAGTTTTACCTTCAGAAATGTTCCGTCACTTTTACCTGTCTGACATTCGGAGCCCTCAACTTGGGACAAAAGTTTCTGGTGCAAAAATATTTGTTCTAGTTTTAGTTTCGCGAAAATTGAAATAAAATTTGTTTGCTTATAATTTCAGTTGGTAGTGGAAATGAAAAGCCCCAAAGGTTTTCCCCGGGTTAGTATCTGTAAGTTGGGCAAAAGTTGGAGCTGTCAGGGAAAATTTGTTGGGGAATAAGTTAAATGCTGGAAGGCGAATGCTGTTTCCTGGTTGGCTTAAAGTTGTCTCAACAAAATGATTTAATCAAATCAAGACAACAAAATTCTTTCATTTAAAATGGGAGATACTTTTGTGTGGCAACTTTTATTAAAGCAAAAGTTGTGAATATTTGTCTTTAAAATTCTTTCAGCTGGTAGACAAACTATTCATTTATTTCATCTAAATTTCAATATGTATTTTTCCTCTTTTCCCATTTTATTTTAAAATGTTTTCTCCGTCACATTTTTCATATTTTTGTTTAAATATTTTTACTGATATGCTAATCAATTATTTTAGGTTTTCTTTTAAATGCAATAACTTGTATTCTTTACCAAATATTCCCATTCCCATTCGCCTCATTCCATTCAATTAGTTGAGCAGTTTATTTATTGAATAGCAAATGCCCAGAAATGTCACAACTAAATCTAAATAAATGTGAACTATTTCAAAGTACAAAGGCAAACAATCATCTGCATCCTCGTATATTTTTCCTCCATCTACCGCGCACATACGCATACATACATATACGTACATGCATACATATATCCTCGTAAGCTTCAACTGCAATTTTCTAATGCTCTCTTGTGTCATATATTTTTTAGTATTGCCATTTGCATTGACATATTTTTGTGGCATTGCAGTTTTTATCTACACACAAGACACACACTCTTGCCACACACAGACTCGTAGCGAGAGAGAAAGTTTATTAAAATCAACAAACAGACAACAAACAAACCCACATTTCATGGGGAATTCATTGGGATGTATTGACTGAAATTCGCAGGGGCATCAAAAGTATAAGCATTCGAAAATATAAGCTGGAAAATGGCAAACGGAGGAGGAAGCACACATGTACATACATATGTATGTATGGATGTATTTAGCATGTGGGAGCTGGGGCGGAATATTTGCGGTAAACAGAATACGGAACTCTTTCTGCACTGAAAGCAAAGGTAGAATTCTTAGTAGTGATGAAACACCAAATTAAATCTTGTACGCTGATCTTTAAGTCTCTGATCCAGTCTCATAAAAACAGTCCAGAAATTATTTCAGATGCAATGATTTTTATGAATTTCAATCAATCTGTAAATCCAAAAAAAATAAACCGAAAAAATAATCAAATCAGCGAAAATACTGCAGTTGACTAAATAGCAGCGGATAAAGGGAAAGCATAAAGAAAATTTGCATGAACTCAGCTCCGACTGATGAATGCGTGGAAAATGCAAAACGTTCACCCTGAAAAAAATAAATATACGACGAATGAGAATGAAAATGGGAATGAACACTCGGAGAGAACATAATCATAATCGTAAAAAGTAAGTAGAATGAGCAGGCAAATGAAAAACTTCTCTCCCTCTCTCTATCTGTCTCTCTCTGCCCTTTTTGGGAAAACAATTTCGAAATTTGCATAGAATTTGTTGTTGATGTTGTTGTTGTTGTTCTTCTTCTTCTGGATTGCACTGATATGCCACGCCCTCGAATGGTGCGGGCAGGATCTGGCGCTGACAATGGGCGACAAATTATATGCAATGACAAAAATGTATCACAGACCCGGGAGGGACAGAGGAAGGGGCGAAAGAGGGCGAGAAAAAAACCAGAGACAGCATGCAAAAACATGTCGCCATGTGAGTGACACTGTCCCCCCGGGGGGTGGCTCCCCCTAGACTCTGCAGGGCTTGATGGATGTAGCACAACTTTATGACGTGTGTGTGTCAGTCAGAGTCCCCGGGAGCTGGGCCCTGGGACCTGGGACCTCTCTCGCTTTGATAGATGTTCTTTTTTGGGTCTCCCACTCTATGAGTACTCGTGCCCCTCTCCGCCCATCGTCCTTCCGAATGATTGCTTGGAAATTGTAAGCATTGCACCAGGTTCGGCCATCACTTTGGATCCTTTTTCGCTGCTTTTGATTCGAGAGACTGTCATTATGTCTTTCCCCCACGCAAAAAAGGTTACAAATATTAGTATGGCTTGTGGTATGAGGGGGAAATGGGAAAATCCTTGGCTAACAAGTTGATTTCCATATGCTCCAGCTAAGTGACAGACAAGAGAAAGAGAGAGGAAGGGAAAGAGAGCGTCCTCCAAAGGACCTTTCACATGATGAATAGTTCCAGCGAGACGAGACGAGATAATTAGACAACAAAATTGATTGATTTATGGTTATTGGATACGCTTAAGCGGGACGAAGCGGAAGGGAAGCACAAATATTGCTCAAACTGTTCGAAATAAATTGATATTTTATGGTAAATGTTTGCCACTGGAATTGAGTTGCCCGAACACTGAAGAAGTCGTATAAAAACGAACTTTCCCTAGACTTATTACCAATGAATTATGCCATTCCACCTCGATCCATTCACCGCGACTGTAATTATTCACTACCCTATCAATGGAAGTACCTAAATATCCTCACAGTTTCAATCCCTAAACAATCTTTTAACCCTTGCCAAAACTTCTGTAGGGCTTTAAGCATATTCCTTCCCACATTCACATTCCTCTGCCGACTTCTGACACTCAAGAGCGAAGGAAACACCAAGAATTACAATGCGAGAACTATTTCCAATATTAGTTTAGAGCTCATCCATGCTGGAGGCATTCATTTATTCCACCGAGTCAAAGGAATGAGACACATTCAGGCATGTCAGGACATTCCAGTATATCAAAGGCAAATTCTAATAATATTTGAAAATTGCTCTTGTTCGCTGGTATATGTATGTCCTTCCATCTATGGATTCATTCAGATACCAAGGCTTCCAGCTTACAGCTCCACCCCGTCTGCCCGTCTGCTCTGCTCCTCCTGCTCCGCCATCAAGGTGGCATCCTCCTTGCCAAGAGCACCGCAGGGTGCTGGGAGGGATGTGCGAGGGTGGGGTGGCTTGTGCATATGTTTTGCCAAGTTTATTGAAAAATATGCACTGACAGGTAATATGTCAAAGCGTGGGATTTGCCAAAGTGCCAAACGACCTCGCCCTGCCACTCCAACCCTCGCTGTCCCGGCCCCCTTGATAATAGACTTGCTGGAGGAGCAGCAGGATTCAGTCGTTTCGCCCGGGAAAGATGTTTGCTTTCAGCTCTACTTAAAGAAAATATGGCAGCACTCAGCGAAGGATAACAAAGGTGGGCGGTTGGCTAGTAGCAGAAATGTGGAAATGGAAGGTAGCCCAAGGTAGCATCGGGGCTATGCTACGTACAGTTCTTTATGTTTTTCAACGAAAATATTGGATCAAAAACTTACTGTGAAAAGGCAGCTCGCCACGCAGACCGCCGCCCAGGATCCTACCCAGTAGCGGAGCACGGTCCGCTCTCGCTCCGGGAAGAACATGGCATGGCATGGGGCCCCGCAGTCATGGAGATCCTGCAGAGAAATAAAGGAGATACAAATGAGTATATTGCCATGGGCATAACGGGAAGCCTACAAAGGGGAAATTCATTTGCTGGCAGCGATTAATTAATAAGGCTTAAATTAATTGTGGGAAAAATGGGATTGTGGGTTGTAATTAAAGGGGATTAAAGGAGGAGACTTATGGGAAGGAATGTGAATGAGTGCCGTGGAGTGGGCTTATGTAATGAGGACAGAGGATATGTAGACAAACAGCTTAAAGGATGGAGAGATATACATATATTCAATTTTTATATGGAAAGATATATGTACGTACATATGAACATACATACATACATGCAAATATGTAAATGTTTATTACAGAACCTACAAACAACTTAATCATGCATCAACAGTTTCATTTTTTTATAAAAAAATTACATTATTCTGAGATAAAAAATATATCAGCAAAGGGAGGGGAGCTTTTCTCTCGAATAATTTTAATTTTAATTAAATTACTCTTTCCTCCAGATTCCAACCCTAATTACACTCCTGAAGTATAATCATTTTAGCGCCGAAAATGTTGTCTTACTCGAAAGGTAACGAAATATTAACAAAGATTTGGAAAAATATTAAAGTACATTTTCCACCTTCAGGGTGGAATCAATACAGAAATGTCAACTGGGAATACTACTGCAACCCTCGGGGAAAATCTCATCACAATAACTGCAGTTTAATGAGATTTGCCCGAAACAGGGACTGGACCGACCCGACTCAACCTTGAACTCCAAAAACTGAAGGGAAAATCAACCCCCACAAAATTGCATTGCTGGGTACGAAGTGTGGCAACAATGCAAACGGACGAACAACAACGAAACCGGCAGACAGACGCCCCAAGCCTCGTTCTGTGGCAGTGAGAAGGAAAGACAGAGATAGGTAGAGAGAGAGAGAGCGAGAGAGAGACCGAGATGAGTGGAGTTCTGTTCTGGCGCATTGTAAACCGCAGGAGATTTGAATTTTAGATAGCACGACACGCACGCACACACAGGCAGGCAGGCAGGCAGGCAGGCTGGCGGCTGGCAATCGAAAACAATTGGAAAGAGGAAGAGCGCCAATGAAGAAGTAGTCGAGGCTTTGGATACCCTACAGCAACTACATGGATTGGAATTGTGTGTCTGCAAAAGAGATAAAGGCACCCAAAAAAGGATCAAATCTGAACCGAAAAAAGTATTTGGCATTTATAAGTTACTTCATCAGGCACATATGTATATTCATGGACTTTATCGGCTGGGTATCACGATTTCTTGGCTGGCAGTCGGAGAGCGAGGAAGAGTCCTCCCCCTGTCCGTGCCAGTGCCACAGACCAAACCAACCATCCATCTGGTTGAGACTGAGAGGAAACAGAGCAACAGAAGCCGTCGTCAGTCTCTCTGTCAAAGAGCAAACTCCACCAATAGTGTTGTCTGCTCCTGTCTGTCGTATTCGTACTCGTCCTCGTCCCTGTCTGGGCACTGGGCCTTATTTCAAATTCCCATTAAAAATTTAAAACACTCCCCCTCCTCCACGGCTATCCCGCTCATCGTTTTTGGCAATCATCGTTAGGTTAGCGGCGCAAATTGCGTTTTTCCTCCCCTCCGAGGGAGAGAGAGCCAAAGGGATGGCAGGAGCCAATGCTAATGCCAAGCAAGGGCGGACGGAAAGAGACGGCACCAGCTGAATGCTGGGGGAACAATATTTACGCATATTTGAGACGCATAAAGCAACAGATCCGCAACAATAACCCAAAGCTGGCGAAGACAGAGATGGCTGAAAAGGGGCGCGGCGGGCGCGGGGGCTGGATACTCCTCTAAATTGCCCGCAGTTCTTTTTTCCGTAGTCCATGGAGAAGTAGCCACATTTATCTGAAATTATCCTTCAAGCTTAAGCTTTCTGCAGCCAAGTCAGCGTTGAAAATTTAAATTTTAATGAACTCATTTTGGGGGATTGGCGTGGGCCGGAGAAAGAGAATGCGGCGGATAGGGAAGCTGAAGAGACAATTGGGTGAATCCAAGAAGCTTTAAGGGCTACCCATGGAGGGTATTACTTCGTTATCATAAAGACATTTTGAATTAAACGAAATTAAAGCCCCCAGCGGACAGCGTACAGGAAGAGTTCCTCTGAAAAATCAACATGTTGGTTGGTTTCCGTCTAAGACAATTTCTATATCAAATATCTTATTTAGTCCTTTCTTTTAAACACTTAAACACATCTCGGTTAAGCTGTTTCTCGCACCAGTGGAGTTTTCTTTCTTAGTACTTTATTTATTTGAATAGCTTCTACCTTCTACCTCCTGCCTCAAAAAAATAATGAAATTACTGTTGCTAAATGGAAATCTCAGCCATATCATCATATTCATCATGCTCGATTCCATTGACGGATGCTATCGCATCTACCGATCAAGCGATCGCTTCCTGTTCCACTGCTCCATCGATCTATCTTTATTACCAAACAAAATCAAACAGACGGCCTCTTCTATGGGTAATTGCAGTGGACTCCTGTCCCTCGCCCACTCCACCTCAGCTACTCACCTCTGCGTACAAGAGAACGGCCAAAGAGCGAACATCGACAACAAAAACAACAGCAACAACTAGTTGCAACATTGAGCACAACAAAAGGAGTCCAGAGACTGCATTGTTAGGCCCAAGTCGGAGTTGGAGGAGTTGGACTCGAGTGGCTTGGTGCCGTCCCTTTTCGGCCTGATCTGGTCTGGCTTGGGGTCTAGGGTCTGGCACTCGAGTCCCAGTCTGGGGTCCCATTGTCTTGCGATTTTTATGAGGCATGTATAAATAATTGCGCCCAAAGGCCGCCGACATAAGTTTTCATGCCGGCCGCGTGAGCATCCGACCAGGAGCAGCAACAAAGGCCGGACAACCGACTAAAATGCCCTGCAATCCCTCCCCACCCCTCATCTTTCTATACTCTGCATCCACTCCCCCCACCCAGTTCAAAGTGGTGATTCTACAAGAACAAAACAATACAAAAAATAATGTTTCAGTTTTTGTATTTTTGGCCGGAGGCCACAAATATAATGCAACAAAAAAGATGGCAGACATTGACAATGGGCCGAAGGGAGGTGGGTGGAGCAGTAGAACCAGAGGGGACGAGATAGTGGCGTGGAGAGGAGACCGTTGAGGAATAAACGAAGTTATGCCAACATTTAAGGAGTTTTTAATTTATTGCAGATACATTTTATGCCCAGCGCGAGTTATGAAAGGCCAAAGGGCTGGAGAGGTGCAGGGGTACGTAGAGTGGCAAATGGGAAGAGAACTCTTGCAGCTGGCCGGCCCTCCTTTCCATGCTTGAGTTGGGGGCGGGTTGATGATGATGGTGGAGATGCTGAAAATTATTAAGAGCCGAAACGTTAAAGCAACGGAAGAGCCAGTCATCCTGTGGGATACAGTGGGACGAAATGCGATGGAGAAGGACAGAAAAGACCGAATGGAGAGAATATTTAGGAAGAAAAGGTACTGGATCTGGTACCTGGTACCTGGACTTGGACCCAGCTTCCTCTATGAAGACAGTGCTCAAAGTAATCTTCCCCCTCACAACTCTCCACTGACACAGCATCTACATATTGTGTATGCAGCTACGCATAGCATATTCCACTGTCCGCCAAGAGCCAAGAACCTTAGTCGAAGACACTTCAATTTTAGCCTTCAGTTTCAGGCCGATCCCCCACACACCTCCCTCTGTCTATTGACTGCTCAGACAACCCTCGGACAGCGTTAATGATGACTCCCCCCGCCACGTACTCGTACAGTTGCATGTTTGTGTGTATTTTTGGGGGTGTTGCTGACGTTGTTAAAGTCAAAATAGACAGAGCAACAGACAGCACCACACAGACACAGCCACAGAGAGAGAGAGATAGGGAGAGAGAGAGAGAATTCGATTGTCCTAAGGGTTGATTTAAGCAGGAAGGAACCGGCATAGCTGGCCGATTGAAAGGCCCAAAGGACAAGCTGTCAACTGTTGTTGTTATTGTTGTTGTTCTCTTCTCTTGCCCTCCTCCTGCAACACAAACAAAGCAGAAGAAGGAAAACCCCAGACAGACAGACAGACACAGAAAAAAACAACAATTTGAATTCAATAAGGATGCGACGAAAGAGAAGGAGCAGAATACCAGGAAGTGTTGTCGGGCCCCAAGTCGGGTCGAAAGTTCAAATGGACACACACGAAATAATAATAATAAAAAGGCGTCAAAGAGTCAACAAGCACTTTTCACACATTTTCTTGCTGACCGCAGCACAATGCTCAAAATTCCTGCCCATAATTTATTAATATTATTGGTCGGGGTCACCAGCCTCCCCAGCCTCCCTAGCCACCCCTAGCCTCTTCCTGGTACAAACGAAGGCCCCCCGCAAATTACACATGTCGACACTTTATTAAAAGCCAACCAAAGGCAGACAAAAAAGGGTTTTAAGGATTCTGATTCGATATTGGAGGATTCCGCTGCTCCTCGTATTCCCTTTATTTTTTTGTGAGCATTTTTTGCGGTCTGCCAAAAACGAAACTGATCCCGGGGCCATAAAATGTCGACCCGTCCATATGTTGGTTGGGTTTTGGTCAGTGGAATGGCGAACGGGGGACGGGAGAAGTGACGAGGTTCAAAAGGAAGAGGAACAGAAGAGGAGCGGAAGAGGAGGGGGAACCCGAGGCCCAACAACTTTTAGCGCGATTTCCTTTTTCGGTTAACGCCCCCTTGCCCATGTCCATGCTGTGACTGGGGCTGGCTGCGCGTTTAACCCTTTCAGAGCCAACAAGAAACAGAAAAAAATGCTGTTAAGGTCTACACTTGACTACATGCAAATTATGCCTCCAGCGAGGGCACAAAAAGAGACCAAAATAAGGAGTGAAAGGAGAGAAGGGAAGGGAAGACTCCGCGCATCCGCCTTAACCCTCTGGCTACCCTGTCCAAGTCCAGGTCCCGGTCCACCCCTTGATTGCAGCCCATGTAATTTTAATGGATATTTATAATGAGCATCTGTTTTAAAGTTGTACTCTTATATTTGGCTCTCCGTTCCATTCAGCCTCGAAAGGTGACACAGCACCAGGTCCGCGCCCCGAAGCTATGCGAATTGTTGTCGGGTCATTGTTGGGCCTGGGGCGGGGTGAAGGCAGAGGGAGAGCACCGACCAATAACCCATTATACATTATACATTACACATGCAAGGTGTTAAGCTGGGGGAATTTTTTCCGTGGGTCGTCGCTCGTATGAATATTGTATTTATAAAGGACCACAGGTTGTTCCCTCTCTGTGCCCGTGTGCCTCTCCCTCTACCTCTCTTTGATGCCTGGTAATTAGTCATTGAAAATTGAGGCTAGCAAAAGGGTTGTGGTTGTGCATATGAATTAGGGCTGTCCTCTTCCCTTTAATATTTCTCATTTAAATATTCAAATTTATTGCATTTAATATTATCAAAGGAAAACAAACTAAAAGTAGACAAACCAGTCGTTGCTGGGACATATAAAATACAATTATAAACCCTCCAGATAATATTCTCTAAAATCTGAATGTCTAGTAAAATTATTTATATTCCCTCATGGGTATTTCTGTAATGCTGACATACACTTGATGCGTCTCCCTCCTCCGTGAAATCATCTCCGATAAACAATCCTAGACAAGTCCTTCCCCTCGGAGCGCCAAATCCCAGTTAATGTCAACTAAATGCTTACAACTTAAAACCAACTTAAGCTCGAGCCGAGCTTCGCTTCAGCATCTCCCAGACAAACTTTTACGCATAAATATATAGAGATATCCCACTATATACACACATACATATGTACACTTAATACCCCAGTATAACAGATATTTATCGGTCATGCATGGCACGTACTCGCAAGTGGAGTAAAGCGGAAAGGGGCGCTGGGGAGATGCCAGCGTGACGCTAACACTCATTGACCATCTGATGGCCTCAGAGACACGTTAAACATGCTAACCTACTCGTGTACATGGGAGCAGGAGGCTGGGGGCGTAACGGATACTCAGTCACAACATCATTCGGCATCAGGAGGCAATAGCTATTAGCTCGGATGCAAATTAAATAATTCGTTGGACAACATCTTGGTACACGTTGCTCCAAGATCTTTTCCACTGCTCCCGGGAAGAATCCAAATACTTTAAAGAGTTACTTGACTTATGGGAATTACTTTAACAGTATCAACAACATTCTCAGAGGCTGCCACAAAAACATGTCCAGTGGAACGAGCAGGTGCACTTCCCATATCCCATTTCCCAATTTCCACTTTTCAACCGAACCTGTACCTGGACCACTTTTCTCGCTCTTCCTCGCCATCTCCCTTCCCCCTCTTTCTCTTGTGACACTGACATGGAGACAGCAGCAGCATCAGCAGCAAACGCAGCAAATTTTCGGTTTGACATTTTGGCAGGAGCCTCAGTCGCTTCTTTCTAATTGCAGCAGGGACGTGAAGCGGCGAAAAGAGTTCTGGGTGCGCAGTGGAACGTCTTTGCATGTTGCGTGGACACGCTTCAGTCTCTTTTAATGCTCCCCTGAATGCTGCATAATTTGACATATTAATTTTTAGTAGGCTGTCTGACGTGTCTCCTGACTGACAACAGCTAATGAGCACGGTCGGGGAGATAGGATAGGGAAAAAAGGGGGCCAGTTACCCATACCCATCTACGGTCCTTCCTCCTCCACCTTCACCATCACCCTCCTAAACATTTTGCCCCATGTTGTGTGCCTCTTTGTATCCCCACCCAATTGCACTCGTCTCTCAGTTGGTGGCCTTTTTTTCCCTCTAGTTCGAGTTCTCTTGGTCCCATTTTTCCAACTTGTTCTCCTCCTCCTCTTCGTCTCCGCCTGCCGCTGTGTTATTTTCTATATTTGAGCGACTTCATTGGGGATTCTCTCTTGTCTTCGTTTTCTGGCTTTGGTGGGGCATAATTTAATAAATTTATGAAATTTAATAGAGAGGAACGTGTTTGCGTGGCCACAATTTTGCGGTGGTTCTCTCTGCTCTCCGTTCACTGAAACTGAAATGTATATCCCATCGAGTGTGCTTCCTGGGAGCGAACATTGTAGGGGGACTGTGGGGTGCGGGGGAACTGTGTTAAAGTAGGCGTGTCTGCCTACAGGGGAGGGCTGCCATTACTTATGTCATGTCCATGGAGGATTTCAGACAATTTGTCCATGAAATTGAGAAGAATACGAGAGTTTTGTGATTATTTATTCAAAGTGTTCGACGGCATCTAATGCGGGCTGGGAGCTTCTGTGACCGCTAAGGAAATGCATGAAGAAGTTCAACCTGTTCAAAATATATACCCTACCATTTTGGACAGGCTCTTTATAACCGCTGCGAATGTATAGCCAAGGACAGACGCTTCGTCTCAGAAGGTGTCAAGCGAGAACGGATTGGGTTTCACTGGTAATAACCTATTCTTTGGTTATGGTTAACCAATCATCCGCTCCCCCGTAATAGACTTCCCTCTGTGACAAATCCCCGGCTTAACTGCGACCATTAACCATATATCAAAGATGACTGGAGAGAGGAGTCGGAGTGGCAGTCGCAGTCCCACCCAAAAGTCGCATAATAAAGCCAAATAAATGCCCAACGAGCTTTGTCAGAATCAAACTACCAAAACGGTAATTCCGTTTCATGGAGTGTCGCCTATGCGGACCGTAACAAGCAACGGTCCATTTGATGTCCCATCCTATCCTTCTCCTAACCAGCACCGACTGGCACTGCCACTGCCCCTGCCCCTGCCCCTGCCACTGCCACTGCCACTGCCCCCTGTCCAATGGATACACTACACGCAATAAGAACGAAATCGTGGAAAGAGAAAGAGAGTAGGAAGAAGCAACAGAACAGCACACAAAATATTACAACAATTTGCATAAAGTCTGTTACTGTTACGATTTGGGGACGACGGCGGCGGCGGCGGCGATTCCAACAGCGATGGCGTCTGTGGCATGCAACATTCGAGATACAGATACGCCACAAGACCACGCGGCTAACGGCAAAAAGTGTGCGCCTGCAACTCTTCGAGTAGATACACGTACGTACATCGGAGATGTTCGGGATGCCACAGATCGGGATCGGCATCGGCATCGGGATCGGGATGAGGCAGCCCTGCCTGCTGCCTGCCTGCTGGGATGATGCCTTGCTGCGCTTACGTACAGTTAGACGAAGGCGTTCAGCCGATAGCCGACGCAAAAGCAACCAACAGCCAAGCCGGTTTCCCTCGCTCCTGGACACTGTACCATAATAATTACAAGAACAAGAAGTTATGGCAGGTGGCAGGGACCATGTACCATGTACCATGGGGACTGAGTGGCAGCCAGCCAGAAGGAAAAGTGAACAAAAGCTCAGGTCTGGCTCTCAACCGGGCGATATAATGCTAATGCTGGAAATTATATATTATTTGAATAATAACGCCTCAAATTACATCAACGAAATGTGCGCCAATGAAAGACCAGGCCGTGATTGATGTCTCCACAGGAGGAGGAGGATGGATGCCTAAATCATCACTTGCTTTGATTCATTGGAAAAGGGAGAGAATCGAAGAGTTGTCGTTGCTTAAAGTGTCGCTGAATGGTGAGCAATTTGGTGGAATTGCCACTATTGATACAGCAGTGTGTAAGCAGTGTTTAAGCAGTGCTAAAGCAGTGCTTACACTGATAGAAAAAAGCCATAGTAAAAATAACTACAATCATATTTGAATTTAAAATGCGGTTTTTAAATACAAACATAGTAAAATTTAATAGAATTCACTTTGATTCAAATATAAATGTATTCAAAATGCTTTTTTAATATGGTCATATTTAATCTAAATACAAAACCCTTCAAAATAACTATAATATATTAAATTTGTAGTTTAATATGTTTCATATTTAAATTTAATATTATTATGACTTGAATTAAAAATTTTTGTTTTAAAATCCAAAGGAAAACTTTTTATTTTAAATATTCCATATTAAATGAAATCAAATATTTTTGTATTTATTTTAACTATGTTTATATTATTTTTTTATGTCCCTCGAATTCCCAACCGGTTCTAGCTGCTGCCGCCTTGAATACACAGTAAAATTGTCTTAGCGCAGGGGTATAATCACAACCAATGCAGTTCTACTCATATTGCGATTATTTCTAGTTGACAACTTTAACCAATTCACACCATGAGGATTTGAAATGTAATTTGCGTACGCAAAACAATAACCAATTAGTTAAAAATGAATATAAATATAAATATGAACATATTAGATCTAAATATTAAACATATGAAATTTAAATATGAAATGTATTAAATTTAAATATGAAATATATAAAATTTAAACATGAACATATTAAATTTAAATATGAACATTTTCAATTTAAATATGAATGTATTAAATTTAAATATTTCTATATTAAAATCAAAATTTAAGTGAAAAATATTCAATTTTAATACAACCACTCTTGGATGAAAATCAATGGCATAAATATTAAAATCTAAGTGAAAATATTAAAATTTCGGGCTTTTTATCGGTGTATGCTGTGCCTGTTAGTTTAGGGAATCTTCGCTTGTTCACCTCTCAATTGGTAATGGTGGATCCTTATGGACTACAATCTTCTCTTCCCCGTTTTGCCCTTTCGCTTGAATTTATTCAATTTCGATGCGTTTATCTCTTGCTTGGTGTTGCTCTGTGATTGTTGATTGGCAAAAAACAATCAATCAATGTGCTTTGGCTCCCCTCTTGGGCGCCATTTTGGGGATGGGATAGATAAGTTTCAGTTATCATATCACGTACAAATTGCAAAAAGTGTACGAGTATTCCCTGATGCTGGCAAATGTCAGAGTTGGCGCAACATCGAACCCCTCGGACACTTGAAATGCTTACAGAACTGATGCTGGCAACACAGCAACACTGCGAGCAACACATGAGAAGCACTTGTGCACATCATCCACATTTCCACCATCCAAAGCCACTGACATCGATCCCATCGATGGTGCTTCTGCTGCATAATCTTCCTCCTAACCCCCGCCCATTCCCGTACCCATACCCATACCTATAGCCATCTCCATCCTCATTCCATTGCCGATAAACCGAAACCACTTGACGTTGGTTGGGCCAAGTCGAGTGCGCATTAACTAAAAGCCTCCACTCCAGTGGAGCTCTGAGCGGAGCGAGTGCATATCGACGGTGCGCCGACCAGCAAAAGCAAAAACAAAGACACAACAAAAAAAACACAACAAATGGAGGAGAAATAAAAAATATTCACTGAAAACTATTTGCAACAATTTTTCACAGTCAGCTGCCATAATTTTTCACACAAAACCAAACCCCGCAGATGAACATGGGGCCAGTCCAGAGCCGGAGTCGGATGAGAATCTTTTGCTTTTATTTTAACACTTTAAACGATGACGTTTAGATGGAGAGCAGCAGCAGCAGAAGGAGGAGGTCGAGGACTGGGGATAGAGCGACTGTTCGCGATTCCCCGACTGCATTTCCATTTCCATTTCTCGGTACACTGGCCAACGCTTTGTAATCAACCATGGACAGAGGGAGAGAGGGATGGGTACAGAGACTGGGACTGGGACTGAGACTGGGCCTGCATTTGCTGCAGATGCCATGCTCAGATACAGATACACCACAATTTATCTCACAGTTTGCAGTCTAAACAAAACCGACTGCTGGCCCTCTGCAAGTTTTTAGCTGCTCAGCGGCAGGCTCATCGGACTCGTCTCCTGCCAGGCCATTTGCCATGTCCGCATCCGCATTGTCCTCCGCCGCGTCCTCCTCTGTGGGGCCACGACAGCGATAAATGTTTCAGCATTGCAAACACAAGCTCCGCTTCGAAACTCCGGGAAAAACTCGTATACAAATGATTTCGTATTTATTTCGGCCGTGTACCCCCGATGATGACAGTCCAACAGGCCAACAACATTCTCTGGATCAAGAGTGCCCGGATCTGCCAGATCCCTCTGCCAGTGCAAATTTCAAGTGAGGTTACACTAATTATCCATGCGGGTTCATCCATCGTCTGCATGGCCAGAACAGGCCGAATTGTTGCATATGCGGACTTCGGACCTAATTAATGTATGACTACAATTAGGAGCCCATTTATGTTCCTCCTTTTTTGGTTGTTTTGTTGCACTTTTAGAGAACACATTGCCACCGAATGATTCGTTGTACCGATTTCCAAAAAGCGAACAGACATTGCCGATTCACAGAGGAAAAGGACCGTCAGTAGATTCTCCAATACGAATCGTGCAGGAAAAAGTACTCGATGTAAGCTTATGGTATAAGCCTTATACATCTTAATAAAAGAAAACACTATCGATAGTATTTCCCTTCAGCTGTGATTCAGCATCCCAAAATGGCTTCTACAATACTCGCATAAAGATCTAGATATAGATAGACACATCAGAATTCTGGGAAATGGAATCTCCGTGGATTGGATCTACGACAACAGATCAACAAAAACAGTGGAACCAGCATCATCAGCGAATTTGAATGGGCTGCCAATGGAAGTTTTGCATAAGATAAAGCCTCCAATTTTTTACGGATAATTTTTGTTTATGCTCTGAGAATGCTTTTTTGGTATCGCTGATGCGGTGCAAGGTTCGGAGCCAAGAGGAGCTGTTTTATTTATTTACTCGAATCGAGCCAAAGAGACTGAACAAAAACACGACACACAATCGCTCATTGATTTCGCGCATTCCTCAGTGACCCACACCGCAGCGCACCGCACCGCACAGCACCGCACTGCCTGCCCATCGTCGGTCTTTCTTTTGTAACTGCTGCTGATAAATGATTTCAATATTTATAAAAAAAATACACGCAAAAAAATGCACAGAAACAGAAACTGCGGGGCATCAAATTGCGTCAAAAGCCTGTCAGTCTCATTAATTTTCGCATCACTACAACAACAGAGAAAAGGGAAATAAAAGAGCGCAGAAGAGCGTAAAAGAGGGAAGACCGACCGACATTCAAATGCTTTGTCCGGCATGGCTGGATATTCAATTGCTGGAAAATGCTTTGCTCCCATGGAAAACTATCTGATAATGAAGGCCCAACCTGCTGTTCTGCTGTTCTGGTCGAGGGATCAGCAGAGGACAGGCCAGGACGGCACAGGAAGCGCTCTGTCCAGCCCTATCCGTGGCCCCGTGGCTCTGGCCCTCTGGCCCTCTGGCTAGGGCTGTGGCTGTGGCTGGGGATGGGAAGTGATTCAGCATTTGGCATTGAATTATTTGTAAGCGCTGCTTTCAGGCCACATTTATCAGTCATCAGTCATCAGTGTGCGCGGTTTAAAGGTTTTTGCTTTTCAATAAGACAGAGTACCGATAGAGGAGCGGGGAATGGAGCTGGGAAACCCTCTTTGGTAGGGTCCATGGGCAAAGCTTTAATGTCCGATAACTGAATAGTGTTTTAACAGAATTGCAAATCCGCTGAATCCGCTGTGCATCATTCGTATTTGGCGTTCGAATTGATTGTGATTGAATGGAGCTCGTCGCGGCACGTCCTATCCTGATGTTGGATGGGAGCGTCCTTACAAGTCCATTCCCTCTAGAACATCACTCTCCAATACAGTCCTCTTCGGCTGCTAATCGCTATCCGTAGTCACCTCCAAATTGCCTCAAATTAAAGCCATTTCAGCATAGATACGACCGACCCATGGCCGAAAACTTTAAGCCATTTGTCAACACAGAGGCTTGGTGGGCTGCCTGAGGGATGTGGGGGGTGTGGGGCATGCAAAAATGCGTTCTCCAACGCACCTACAAAAAGGAGGCGAAGAATGGATGAACGGCTGCCTGGATGGTTACCCCAAAAATGGCACCAAAAATACCAAATACCGATATACCCAACCCCGTTCGTTCTAGTCTCCATCCGCCTCCCCTCCCCCCACGAACCGAACACTAACTCAGACCGAAATCCCCATTCATTCCCCGTAGAGCGACGACCACAGGAAAATTTATAGGCAATAGCTAAAAACAACATCGCTTCACTTGAGCGTGAACAGTGCCAGCCAAAAGTACGACAAACAGAACAGAGAGTGAGCGGGGGAGGGAGTGGAACTTCAGTTCGGTTCAGTGGGAGAGTCGATGAGGTTGGGGCTCTGCTATGTTCCGTTCCGTTCTGTTCCGTTCGGTTCTGTTCTGTTCTCCCTCATACAGTATCTGGATATAAAAGTCAATGGCTCGCAAAACAAAACACAGAAGAGCAAAAAATGGAATGCTGTTTGTTTTGTGGATATTCCATTCCATGAAAAGCAAATTAAGCCGTCGCCCGAAAAAAGAACCCGGGCAAAATGAGAAGAGAAACGTTTTTGTTTTTTGTTCTGTTTTGCGTATTCTGCAAAACATTTTTGAAACTAGAATTTCGCCGCACCTGCAACAATGCGTAGGACCAAAAAAAGGAAACGAAATGAAACGAAACGAAACGAAAGTCTCGTCAAAGAATCAGAAAAATGTTCGTTGGAAGGTTGTTCAAGCGAAGACGATTGTCCCCAACAGATCTGAAACCCCTGGCATTTGGGGCCGCCAAAGTTATACCAGCCCAGAGCCGGATTTTTGTTTTTGTTTTTGGTAATCGCCAAATAATAAGAATATTAATAATGTTTGTGGGTGTGGGCCTGGCTCTTGCAGATAATGGTGACGGAAAGACAGTAAGCTGAGAGGACTTACAGGTAGGAGTCCGGGAAACTCGTTTATTAGGACTTTAATCCAAAGAGAGCGACACCCGCCGCCCCTCCAAATAATTGAGTATTTATGGTTGACCCTTCTGGACCCCACTCCACCGACGAAACTTATTTCCCAATTGGCTTCGGGCAAAAGTTTTGACAGTTTTAAGGCTCGAGGGCTCGGGGCATGGAGGAGAGAGTCCTCCTTCGGGATATTTATCAAGGGTTTGGGTTACTCACACTCATCCTCGGTCAGAATGAAAGGATTTAGGAGTGGGAGATTCTAACAGCTGGGAAGACTCGACTGGGCAACGTACCTGGAATGGAAAGAAGGAAGATTGTTAGACGCAATTCGTACGGATATTCATTGAGGAAGCTTAAAGCTAGTACTGGACAGCTAATATTGGATCTTAAAATGTTCCAAAACATGAATCCTGCATTAACTATTCGAATACTCGTAAAAGTTTTCTCCTAGCCATCGAATGGGGATTGACTCAAGACTTGAACATTTTATGATGCATCTCCAGAGCTCTGGTCGCATCAATATTCTGTGCACCTTTAGCAAGGGATACAATCACTCAAAAAATAAAAAGGAAAGCAGAATTCCGGATTTCATTTTGATGGCTTTTAATCAGCTTAAAAATTAGTAGCCATAAAATGTGAATCTCCCTCTCCTGGGGCACGGGTTCCCTTCCGATTTACAGCTTCCATCTTGCATCTTCCACCGGTGGCAAGATTATTATGCTTAATGATGTACAACATAAAAAATCCTTTTTTTACGATATGCAAACGCATTTTGATAATTTGCTTTAAATAATAAACAAGAGGAGAGCTCTCTCTCTCTCCCTCTCTATCGCTCTCTGTGTGTGTGTCTCTGTGGCAGGATGCAGGCACCCATAAAAAGTTTGAGCGTGCCATAAAAAACACTTAAGCGACGAGTGAGATAGAGGTAGAGATGGTGTGCTGGCGAGGTGGGAAATGGGAAAAGAGGAAAAAGCTGAGGAATAAGCCTCTAATGGGTTGCTTAAGAACACGTTGCCACTTTGCCTGCGATAGAGAGAGAGAGAGACAGAGAGAGAGAGAGAGAGAGGGGAAAATCATTTTCATGTAAATTGACACGTTTCATTATGAAGATGGATCTGAGGCATCCATATCCATCCCTCCATCCACAGAGGGAGGTGCTGCATTACCAGGGAGTTGCATGCCAAACCCGAACGAGGTGACAACTCCGCAGCAGCTCTCCGAGGGCGCAGAGAGTGCTGCAGGGATGGGCTGTATCACCATGGCACACATTGTGGTCGAGGGCGAGCTTGCTGGCTGGGAAACACGATATGATATGTGGCAAATAAACTACCGAGCCACCAAGGGGGGTGTCTGTTACCTTCTGGTGGAGAAGGCAGATGGCGTACAGAGTGCAGGCAGCGGGGAGTGGATCGGGGCAGCAGAGAGCAACAATTGGCAAGTGTCTGGCCCTTCCACACTTCCAAACAGGAAGCAGCCCAGCAGGCAAAGTTTCGAGTTTCCGAACAGGGAAGCATTCGATTCCCACTCTCATTTCCATTCGCATTCGGGTGACCTTGGCAGAAGGGTTAAAAGGAGACCGATTGACCCGGATGCGCTTTGCAATTGAGTTTGAAATATACCCAATGCAAGCAGAGAATATTCTTCTCATTTTTTATACGATCTTGAATGATGCTTTAAACATTAGGATTCTTTACAGAGGTTCCTGGATCAAATCTGATTTGCTATATGTAGATATATTTTTCCTTTCCTTTTCCCCATCCTCGTTCGGCTCCTGTAATCCCCCATCCGATTACCATCATTAGCATTTCACCACAGAACCCCACTACCCCAATCAGTTGACCAACGGCAATTGCGGTGAAGTACTCCAATTGCGGGCCTCGACTTCTGAGGCTTTCACTCAAACCCCAGTCCTTAGCCCACTGCCAGCCGCCGTGCCACCTGGCGGGGGAAGGAGAGAGTTGGTGCAATGTTGCACATGCATGCGGGCAGGGTTACACATTCTCGTTGGATTGGAATCGGAATGGGAGGCAGAGAGCAGAGTCCGAGTCTGTTAGCCGGCATCTGTTCTTTTTCTGTTTCTTACCTATTTACAACCGCTTTAACCTAATTTTATTACCCAGAGGGGTGAGCGGCGAGCGGTGACTGTACCACTCACCACCAACTCAATTAAGCCAGACAGCGGAGATAAAAACTCGAATGGGGACAGCATCCAGCTCGAGCTCCAGCGCCAGTGCCAGCGCCAGCCCCGTCACAGTCTCCGGCTACTGTTGCCTCCAATCTATGCATCTTCGCACTCTCATTCGGACCCCATCCAGAGCCAGGGCCACTCATCGCCACCATGCATGTCAAGTGTCTCTGGCTGCCCCACCTCTGTGGTACATAAAAATCCAATTTTCGTAATTAAAAAAATAAAAGCCATGCAATGCACCAAGAGGGAAGCCACTGCCTTGGGGCCGCCGGAGCACACAGAGCTCCACGACCACTCCCCGAGTCCAAGTGCCGATTGCCGAGTGCCGAGTCCAAGTCCGAGTCTCATCTCATTAGAGCACTTCCCTTAGTGTCTTCCTCCCTTCGCCTTCGCCGTCGCCTGCGACGGTGGCATAAGCACTCGAAAGCAGAAAGAAATATAAATGCAGAAGGAACAAATCTGAGACTGGAAATTCAGTTTTCAAATCATTGAATGGAAAAAGCGAAGAATGCTAAATAAATAAACAACAATAAAAAAGAAGGGAAAGGCATACAGCAGACGGCAGACCAAGATTGAAGTTTATTCTATTCTCCGCTGGCCTGCTGCTCTGTTGCTCTGTTGCTCTGCTGCTCTCATCGTGTGTATGAAGCTCTTAAAACTGGCATATCATCGCTGGCGTTGGCCATGGGCCATGGCCAAGAGTCCGAGTGCCGAGTGTCGAGTGCCGAGAGTCAAGCGAGAGAGAATAGTGTGTGGTAAGGGTCGGAGAAGGGCAGGAGCCAGAGGAATCATCATCATCATCATCGCAGCTGTCC
This sequence comes from Drosophila tristis, assembly GCA_018150885.1. Lineage (NCBI taxonomy): Eukaryota > Metazoa > Arthropoda > Insecta > Diptera > Drosophilidae > Drosophila > Drosophila tristis. The sequence goes on from JAECWT010000264.1 coordinate 1,294,268, forward strand.
GACAGTGTCCAGGCATCGTTAAAACGCTTAGCACGTTTTTAATTATGCCACGGAATGGAGCCGAGCGGGACGGAGTGCCACAGAGGATGCCCCTGGGGTCTGGGCCTTGGGCCCTGGCGCCCTTCATTTTCGGGGATACGCTTCAAGTGGCAGACTGCGATTTCCACTTAACTCAGCGCTGACTCCATTCTCTGGTCATTTTTCAAATGCAAATTGCAGTTATGCTGAGGGAAAGCCACTGAAACTGTATATTTAAGTTACGGAAAACGAGCTGGCAAGGGGCGTAAAATATGTGTGGAAGGCATCAGGAAGGAAGATGGAGAAGGCAGGAAGGCATCGCTTTTGTTTTATAGATTTAAAAGGAGTCAATATCCCCATAAATGTAGTTTTGGTTCAATATTTTCGCTATCTTTGGGATATTTAAAGACTGTTATTTGAGACTTTTACTTAATCAATCATCCCTCTCAGCCATTCTCAGCTGAACTTCGAACCCATCAAATGATTATTCATTATATTTCTGCGAAACTTTCTCAATATCCCCCCATAGTATAGTACAAAGTCCATGGAAATTCGCTTTCAACAGCTTTCCAAACTAAACTTAAACAATCAGAAAATATTTTCCAGCCGAACAAAAGAAAAACTACAAACGCAGAGCAGAAATAATTTGGAAAAGCACAAAAACTGCTGCAGGATATGGAAACTGAATTCCTGACAAACTCGTTGGCCTGGCCTGAATATCTCTCACAAAAGTCCTGGGGCACGAAACTTAGCAACAACAACAAAATGTCTGTAAAAATAAACAAAAGACAACAACAAAATTTTAAATAAATTGAAAACAAAAAATTGCAACGTTTTTTTTAGGTTCAATTATTTAGTTGGCTTAGAATTTGCAATTGGCGAAGCGTTCAACATGTGGCAGACTGTGATTAGCTGCAGGTTTTGGTGCGGATTGGCTGGGGATCGGGATTGGGGGCTGCTGTTGCCTTTTGCCTGTTGCTTTCTTGGCTTTAGCTTTGGCTTTCGTTGTGGCTCAAACTGCCCGACGGCGAGAGAGAGAGAGACACAGCGAGAGAGGAAAATGGCCAAGAAAAACTGCAACTAAATTCGTTTCTTCCACTTCTGCTTGCCTCATGCTGTGGCATCAGTCAAACGTCCAACTGCCGCCACTGTGGGTGCATCTCTTGGCCCTGTCTTTTTCTTGTTTGACTTGTTTTCCTGTTGTCTGGCTTCAAAATGCACGTCTATTGACAGTAGCCATAATTTGTTTGTCTAGCGTGGCAGTGGCAGTGGCATGAGGGGAAGGAGGGAGGGGATCGGACCGCGTAAAAGTGCCCAAGTGGCAGTGGAGTGGCAATTGCCTCAGAGGCCGGCCTTCCTACTCCTTCTCCTCCTCACAGCCGCTCCGCTGCTGATGGCTTAAACATTAGTTGTTGCTGCTTCCAGTTACCGTATTTTGTTGTGCTGTGTGTTTGGGGCCACAAAAACTGATGACAGTTATAAATGATGGGGTTGGTTTTTCGGTGGGACTGCTCGTGTAGCTACTGCCTCAGTTCGCCGAGGAAGTGGCCAACAGCGGAGTGGACTAGCGTCGTCCCAAGTGAGTGCTTAAGTGTACATAATCTGGGTGCCAAGTCTTCTTACCGTACCGGAGAGGCAAAAGTGTAGCTTTAAATAGGAATTTAATGCACTGAAAGGTTAATTGTTGACAAGCTCTGCCCAAACGGTTTCCTTTTAAATTTACCCAATGCTAGAAACAGTAACGAACAGAGTCTCTGCCCATCTAAATCTGTTCAAATATTTCATTTTACTATGCCATGTACACAAACTGCACATAAACTATACAGATTGAAATTAAAAGTTTACCTAAAGGACAAGCATTTTTTAAAAGTTATTAAAAATCATTTTCCAAGCAACACTTTAATCAGTAAAACAATGCATGCACCATTTTTACCTCTACGCATTTTATAAATTACATACACTGAGAGAAAAATGGCAGAGAAAAATTTAAATTAAATATTCAATCTTTAAATATTAAAATAGTGACATTAAATAGAATTTACTTTGATTTAAATAGAAGTGAAATGTTTGAAATCAAATTGAAATCTTGATAGAAAATATACACATAGCATTTAATTATGAAAATATTCAATTCAAATCAGATCAAATATTTTTTATATTAATGTAGAAGTTTTATTGAAAACATTTCAATTTAAAAATTTTCACTCTTTGGGAAAATGTAATGGCTTGGGGCTATGGGCGTATTTCTATGGGTATTAGACTACGATCAGAGTAAAACATGTAAAAAAAAAAAAGAATCCAAAATCACAATATAATTAAATTTCATTCATCAGCCGTGAAAATAAATCAAGGAAGTTCATAGAAAATGAATGGATTTATGATGTTCAAAATTATACTATAAATTTTCCATATATATTCTATTATTATGGATACTGATTTGGACCAGATACGAGCTTTTATATGGAGAGTACTGATACGATATACTAGTCCCATCTATTGACTAAAGAAAAACTGTAAAACTGAGCGAATAGTTCGTTTCTTAAACGATCGATCCTGCGGATATGATATAGTAGTCGAAAATGTTTTCTTTATTAGGTGTAGACTTCATTGGAATTTCAGTACAGCCCCTTCAATGGCATAAGCGTAATAGCCATTTTTGATTGGCAATAAAACTCCCAAATGGAAGTGCAGAACCACATAAAAAAAAAGGGAAAAACACAACTGCGAATCATTCAGAAGCATTAGGGCGGCAATTTGAATTTAATTTACCTGCAATTTAATTCGGGTAGCGACCATATTTTGTACCGTTTTGCCGTCATAACGGCACATAAATGCGCTAAGTAACGGTTAAAGTTGTACAAGCCAAAATCATGGCATTTAACCCGTATTAGCCATGGCAAATTGATTTGGTGGCCATTTTGAGACTACGCCCAGTCCGCACCCGCCCATTTCTGACACGCCAACACCGTAAACACCAGAGAGCCGAAAGAAACATTTATCGTTTATCGTTTTATCGCCTCTATGGCCCCTGTGCCGAACAAATTTCCTTTCAAGATAAAGTCATAGTCGCAGAAATGGCCATAAATTACGCACTCGAAGCACTCGCTGGCTTTAAGCCAATGCCTTAGATAAATGTGGTCATCGGATCGATAGGCCGATGGACTCAAGATATCCATCGACAAGAGGTCTGGTACTGGGGCTGAGGCTGCGACTGGGGCTGCGATTGGGGCTTTCACTCTATAAATAATATAATCAATGCAACGCATATTGCAAATCAAAGCAAGGCTATCGCAACTATTTAATCGCCAGCTTTAATTGTAAATCTTTGCCACAAAAAGTGGCACAGCAGAGCACAGCACATACCCCAGAGTGGGGGGCTATTAACGGCTCCGTTTGGTGCGGCGGTTCGGCATTAAAATAATGCTCTGGTAATAGTTCGATGGCCATAGGCGTTATGCCAGCCTGCCATATAGGGACTTCGTCTCCCTGACATGGCCAGCAATTTTCACTTGCTGCATTGACAGCTCAGCTCTGCAGAGGGGCCCACTGACCACAAACATGTATATACATACATATGTGTATATGTGTATCCAGAATGTGGCAGCACACACTCGAGCGGATGAGGGCAAAGAAAAACGAGATTCTGCTCGATTGTTTGCTCACCTGCAAGCGAGAAAGAGTGCGAAGATGGACTGAGAGCTGGCCCCTAGAATACTGAAGGATTTTCTAGAGGGTATTTTACTCGTAGCAGGAGTATATTGAGACTTCTGTCTCCCAAATCGGGTTCCAGAAGTTGGTATATATGTAAATATATCTTTCAGCTGTTTACTGGCTTGGTGTAGACCGAATAAAGTATAGATTCTTTATAGATTCTTCTCTTATAGACGACGTCCAAGTGTGGACTCGTTTTACTTTTATTCCAACGCAACGCAGCGCAAAAGCTTCCCCCAGAGAGTCTCAACCAGCAACCTCAATCTCAGCCCCATGCCTCTGCATCGGCATCGGCATCAACATCTGCATTGGTATCTGCAGGTGCAGGTGCTCTGATTGTGTTTGCCTTGTCCGACATGCGTGCCGAAGATGATCTGCAGTCTCCGTCCCCTGCTCGCCTTTGCCCCTCGAAGTGAATGCAGAAACTTTAATTAAATTAAACTTTACTTTGAGTCACGTGTCAGGGGGACATGGATGGCCGGATGGACAGGTGGACTGACAGAGTCCCTCCGCTGCACGATAACTCTCCCTCATCCATCGACGTCTCGCACCTCCCATCTCCCATAGGCCCGAAGGGGCCGTACAAATTTTACGACAATTTCTGTTACCATCTCAGGTGGTTTGTGTTATTCAATTAAAGTGGGGACTGTTCTTCGTTTTTAATTGCATGAAGAACCTGAGGATATGGAAATAGAATGCCAGGCGGGAATGGCAGGGGGTACTGGGACAAGTACTGGGTACAGTGGGGCGCCTTCAATCGATCTGTATAGCTGTAAAAGTAGCAATAGTGGCTCGCTTTCCAAGGTAATTCCTCACAGCCGTACATCAGTGTAAAGTATCGATCCCATTGTATCTGGTACTTTGTGGCTTTTGCAGTTCTTTCTCGAGCTACACATGCGATTCGTTTCCCAAAATAGATTTCTCAAATAGAGCCAAACATTTGACTTTGACTTGTTCCAGCTAATTTGACCCACATCAAGCGGGGAAAGTTTTATTCGGCCCATAAATAACCTTTTGCATATTTCGTGGCACAAAACATTTGACTTGTTCACCCACTCTGTCATTGGATCCATCTGTATCGTGTCTGTGTGTCCTTTAGCCCCCATCCCGTCCAGCAGAAACATGCACACAGAAACAGACTTTGGCGCCCTGTGCGAAAGCAACATAAACTTAACACAATTTGGTCACGATTTGGGGGACGAACACGCCAAAAATTCATCAACATGCAAAGCTCTCTTCGGACTCGGACTGGGGCTGGGGCTGGGTCGGGCTCTCACAGCCATCCAATCATCCAATTTGCCTGATAAGAAGCGTTTAGCCAAAAACATGCGCCAAATTACATCAAATTTCTCACTGCAATGTGAGTAGAGACTCTCCACTGCCCCGATGGGGCCCTGGCCATGCCAGGCCATGCTTCCAAATGTGGAACTAGTTTTTATAGCTCCCGACATAAATCAAAAGAGAGCTGCCCTGCCCTGCCCGGGCGAGCAATCGAAGTTTTGTGACGCGTCACGCAAATCGCGATAGCAACACGGACACACACGAAAACAGGGAAAACAATTTCCACTTGTCAAAAAGGAAAATGCGATTTGGGGAGCAGCTCCGCTGAGATGGGGAAATTACCAGCCAAACGCAATTTGACTTTGCAGTAAACATAAATCCAGACAAATCACAAATCATGTCCGTAATCGGGACGCGTCATGGCACGGCCCGAGAGGGACCCAATCGGGATGGTAATGGTACTGGTAATGGTAATGGTCCATCATCCATGGTCCTTTCCCACTGGAATTGCTTCATTCTAATTAACGCGACAATCAAATTGTAGCCGCCAAATGTTGTCACATGATTGATCCGAGCATTCGGCCACGTCAAAGCCCCAAATGAGGCTGACCCACGGCACAGCGGGCCACGACTGTCCACAGATTTCTGGCCTCCTCTCAGTCCAATCCAAAGCCAGGCCATCATGCAGCATCATCGCCATCGTCGTAGCAGCCCTCCCTCCTCAGAGCGATCAATCTTGAATTTTTCGGGCTTTGGATTTGACCTTATCAACGATTTGCTTATCTTCAGAGTCTGAAGAGGTTTTTGCCTTGGGGCATGTTGGCAAAGGGAAGACGTTTGTTGCTCGGGCCTACCTCTCTATGAAAACCTTGGAACAAACGGAGAACTCTGCATCCAAAGCCGCTAAGGGTATACAAAGTTGCCCATATTTCTGATCCGATTCCCCCAATTGTTTGTGGGTCTGCGCATGCCCACGTCTGCGGACACATACGATAGATTGCTCCACATACGCGCCCGTTCCCTCCATAAGTCTGAGATGATTTACAGTTATGACAATTTTAAGTTGGTTCATTAGAGAGAGACACACACGCACACAGATGCAGATACAGGGACAGATACAGATACAGAGACACTCGTAACTCTTTCGTGTTGTGTGCGTGCCTGAATGTGCCTGAATATGTCTGTCTGTCTGTGTTATGATTGAAGATGATTACAAACGTCTTGTTATGGACTGCATACAACTATTCTCCTCTCCCCCATCGTGACTCCGATCGTTATCCATTTGGAGTCTGGTCTTCTGCTCATCTGGATCCCCACACTACACTCCGCTCCACTCCCCTCCACTCACAGAGCGCCTCTCTCGCCTGTGGTGGTTATAGTGGTGTGTGCCTGCACTTTAATTAATAGCCACTGTCAGCATTTTTGAGTAAAGCATCCGCCAGCTTCGCTGCTCCGCTGTCTCGTACCCACCACCCTGCCGCACTGCTCCCCTGCTGTTTGGAGTTGCGTTTAAGTAGCTGCATTATGGCCATAACTAAAGCGCTAAATTATATCCAACTAATGGCTGTTTACGTATCTCTCTAACCCCTCCTCCACCAAGCCAACCCGTGCGTGGAGGCCTGGGGCTTGCATGCGAGTTGGAGGCGTTAGCTGCGTCGGGGGAGGGGGCGGGGTCGGGGTCGGGGCCAACGTTAATTGAATGATTTTTTGCTCGGATGAGATTCTTTCTTCCTGCATGCCTGACTGCAGAGAACTTTCTCTATTAGGCTGAGGCGATATTTCATATTGGAATGTGGCATGCAACAGAAAAAGCAAAGAATTCGCGATGCTACGAGTATTGGATGTTCAGAAAAGCTGCAGAGCTGAATAGATGAGCAGATGAGCAGATCCTGTGATATTTTATATTTTAATGCTAAATGTTTAGTTCTATGGAATCTGTAATCCATACAAATACAAACTGGATGATTCTGCAAGTAAGAAATGGAAAATTAAAGAGAACACGAGTATTGTCATTAGAATTCGCTTACAGAAAGGCACAGCCCCTTAATTTTAATTGCATTTTCTTGACTAGGCATTTCCTGCCTTCATTTTGGTGCCACATTGCCGCAAATATAATTATTCCGCCAATTTCTGAGAGGCTTACGGCGGGACATTATCTTTATGGCCTGGACACCAACTGATCCCTAATGAATCCCATTTTCATTTCGCTATGGCCCTTCTGGCAGCAGCTGCTTAGAACTGCTGGCTTATTATCAATTGGCCAGCCGATTGGGATGCTCCATAAACCTTTAATTTCCTCTGCTTTTTCTACACATGCATGAAAAACCAGATCCGAACCCACACACGCAGACAAGCCGGACTCCCCTTGGCCCCTCCCAGATGGAGGAGCACACAATTTATGATTTGCCTTTTTGGTTTTCTGTTTGTCCCCAAGTGGAGCCACATTGCGAAACTCGTTTCCAGCCTGCCATTTGTGGACTTTGCGCCTGCGCCTGCGTGGCCGACCAAAGTCAACTTCTTCGGACATCGGCAGAATTATTTAATTAAGTCTTGGCCATCCGCGACGGCGAGGTGTTAACTGACCCAAGTGGCACAGGCACAGGCACAGGCGCAGGCACAGGCCCAGGCACTGGCGCGGGCACTGCAACAATTTGTGGCCCCAAGGACTTCAGTTATTTTCATATAAAATATCGTAGTTTATTGCCCCATAATCCGCCGAACCGAACCCACTTAGCGTGTCAGTCAGTCGACCATCTTGGAGACCCAAATATTTTGTTTATTTGGCCAGGGTGGAGTGTAGAATGGGGAACGAGAAGTTATGGAGATAGGGGTGCAGAGTGCAGAGTGAATGGAGAGTATTGCTTTTGTTTGCCATTGTCTGGGCACTAGCAGACAATGGGCATTATAAATTCATCAGACCGACTTACTCTCTGGCTTACATATGAATGAAAGGATGGATGGACGGATGGACGGATGAATGGGGTGGGGTGGGGAGTGGAGTGGAGAGGGAGAAGGAGCCTCAAAGGATGGCCTGCATAATGTATCCGAGTGTATCTCAAGTATCTGTAAGATGCCTTTTGCCATCGCAAAATGGCGCAGCGCTTCACAGAACAATGCAAAACAGCAAAACAGACAGCAAACAACCAAAGAGAGCAGAGCAGAGGCCGAATCCCGAGGAGAGACAAAGAGGATTCCGAATCCTGCTTCTGTCTGAGGTTGACATTTGTTTGGTCTTGGTTTGCTTTTGCTTTTGTTTCTAATTGTGTCAAATATTCCATGGGCTGCGAGTGTGGCAAGTGTAGAGTGCAAAGTGGGACACGTGGGTGCAAATGAAAGCCACTTCGTTGAAAGAATTCTGTGGCATGAGCCTGACAAAAACATCTGCATAGAACAGATCGGGGTTGGGTACTGGTGGGGCAAGTGGCTCGGCAAGGGGTGTTAGTTTTCTGATTAAAAGGAAATACATACATGCATATATGTACATATGTATGTGTGTTTAGTTTTATGCTCCAGTTTGCACAACAAAAGCGGCAATTACTCTGCAGGAAACATCTTGAAAAGGTTGCGAGCCAACATTTGGACAGCAAAGCTTTTTCCTCAAGGCACTGGCACCAAGAATAACCCAAAGTAAATATTCTAAGGATATTTCGTATATTATTCTGGAAGCATTGCTTGGGCTGACAAATGAATATCTGTGGAACAGCCCAGTTTTTAATCTTATGTGATGGATATAAGTTTATTGCGGTTTAATTCAACATATTGAAAGTTATCTAATCCAACGTCAAGTCAGAGAAACACAGTCCGACAGTAAGAGGTGCATGCAAGAGGAGAGGAGACGGCAAAGTTCCCTCCCCCCGTGCATGTCTGTAGCTGTAATAAAGTGATGATTATTCCTGCTGAAAATTCAAAGAATTTCTCGTATTCGTTTGACACACTTTTTGCTAACAAGCCAGACAAAACCTCTTTGTACAGATCCATCAGCCTCAACACTTTTGATACCGGTGTAAACTGAGCCCGAAGGAAAAAACTTGTTACATTTTCAATGGATTCAACACCCCGCAAATGGCAGGCCAACAGTGCAGGCAACAGGCAACACCCAGCTGGCAACATGCCGTTTAGTAAATGCACAATGAGAGCAGTCTGAAATGCATAAAAGGTGTCAACCAAATTGTGAATTTCAGAATGTTTTTTGTGTTGTGTTTGGGGTGCGGTTAGCCAGAGTTATTAAGCCAAAATTGTAAATTTGCAAATTGCCATGTGGACTGGACTGGACTGGACTGCACAGCACTGCCACTAAATGGATGCCAGTAATTAAATATTTAGGCATACTTAACTGGCCAAACTGTCAGGCAAAAGTCAAAGCCAGGCATTAGCATTTCATTTCGCTAACAATTCCAATTTCAAATCCATTTTCATTTCCATTCCAATTCCAGTTCCAGTTCGGCTCCGAAGCGATGGAGCATGGACATTTACTGTGGGCGGCCGCATAAGGGGAAGGGGTTTTGGGGCTTACCAATCTATCCATCAACAGACTTTGCTGTGTGGGTCCAAGGCGAACAACAGCAAAGATGTATTTCAGAAATCGTATTTCTCTCTCTATTTATCTGCGCAAATATTGTGAGTTTCTCAGTCCCCATTTAAGTACAGTTTTTAGCTGCAGCAGTATCTGGATAATCGTGCGGACATATACTTAAGTGCAAGTGTAGCAGACACCTTCCTTACACGGCACAATTCAGTCCTAATTTATCCATAATCTTTATGGTACTCCCTAAAATCTGATGGCTGCGTTTTTCCTTCTATGCTTTGCTTACAAACTTGCACTCTCCTCCGTTCAGACTGCTCTTCTCGTCCCCAACCCCGCAAAATGGTCATCGCTTGTCAGCTACAAGGTTTGCTGTCCGGCGGGACACTCCCTTCCATGTAGGACAAAGCGCTCTTATCGCTCAAAGCCAGAGCCGGAGCCAGAGCCAGGGCCAGGGCCGGGCGAGCGGGCAGCACGTATAGGAAAAATTTCTTTCCCATTCTCTGGTCACTTTTATGGATTTACGGGGGGACTTTCACTTGGGGGAAGAGTGGGCCCTGTCTTTGTTTGTCTCTGTGCTTAAGTAGCCGGAAGTGTGTTGGATTTTTCCCCAGTTCTCGCTTGCCGGCAAATTAATTGAGTTGAAAACGCTTTCGATGCTGTTCTCGTGCACTCCAGCGGAGAGCATAAGATCCGAGCCGTGTGTAAAAATAAATAAACAATCGACAACGGCTTAACATTTATTGGTTATAAATTGAACAGTTCGAGCGTAAAATATAAAGTGGATTATGGTTTTAATGCGGGGAGAGCATACACACACAGTACAGCACACCACCATATAGTTTCGATAAAGGATTTTAAAGGCCACTCCATGAGATAAATTTCACAGGCAGGACAGGACAAAGTTAGCCGGAGAGATTATCCCCGGGCTTTGCTCGTGAATCGTTGCTGCGAATGAGTGCTGATGATGATGTGGATGTCGATGTGGATGTTGAGGAGCAGCGACTGAAAGTCCAGTAGTTCAGGGATTACTTCGTGGAAGCACCGACGGACAGTGATAAATGTATCTTCTGTGCTTAAGACAGATAAAATGTTAACTCAAGCATCTGTCAAGACTACGTAAAGTGTGGATTCGCATTGATTCCTTTAATTTGAATGCTTTGCAGACACTTGCTAATTATAATCCCAAAATAAGCACTGATTTAGGCGCCATTTTAATCATTTAAACCATTGAAATTATCCCAATAGCAGCCAATAGCTTTTGGCTATAAAACAAACGAAACAAGCATCCGATCCGAATCTATTAAATATTAACTCTATTCAACTTGGTCTAATCCCTCGCTTCCCCCACCATCACCATCGACACACCACCACCAGAATCAACCTTTTTGACTAAATTAAGCAGTCACTCATTGAAATTTGCACAAACAACCAAAAATGCCGCATACAAAATATGTAATTTCGGAAATCAATTACCCAAACCCCTCGGAAAGCGAGTGGGAGAGCCAGAAGGCCTGAAGGGAAATCCTGAATTGAATTAGTTGGACCAAATGGAAGTGTTCTTTGCCGAAATAATCATAGGCAAAGTCCCAAAGATGCCTAAAAGGCAGAAAACCCCAATCCTTTTCCTCCTCCAAGGGCATGGGAAATCTGGTTGGCAGGGCGGCGCAATCAATTACAGAATTGGTTCACAATTAAGAGTGGAAGCCAGGGATCTTCTCGTTCTCTAGTTCTCTCGCTCTCAAATGAATCAATTTGGGGGCCTACAACTAATCCCTAAAAGGGGCAGCTGTTCTCTATCGCCCTCTAAATGCGTCAAAAGCGTCCCAAATGAGGCTTTTAATGGTTTTACGATTTACCAAACAGCCCAACACAATCCCTCCTCACGCGTCTGCTCTCCTGCCCCGAGCTGGTGTCCTTTCGCGCTCTGTGATTAATTTATTTTTGGCTGCCACGGATCACGATGAGGTTGGGCTTTCGAAGGGGTGGTTGGTGGGTCATGGTGGGGTGGGGAGTGGTGGCGCTTGTGTCTGGCTCTGGCCCAGTTGTCTACACATGTAGCCATCAATCGGGCATCGGGCATTGGCCCGGCCTAATCTGTTGGTTCCGGCAGGAGCTTGAAGGGTTATGGCTAATGATTCGAGGAAGTGAATTAGCTTGTTTTTGTTTAGTTACGAGTGTGTGTTTTAGATACTGACGGACGCCTCTGCAGACTCGACAGGGAAAACTTAATAAGCAAAAATACTCGGAACTTCTTAGATTCTTCCCAATGCAGCCACTGTTATCCATAGATGTGAAATAGATGTGAAATATGGCAGAGGAGCAGAAATCTCGAGTCTTATTTGAAAACACTCCCCTGTATATCGCCTGGATATCGGGATCATTATCTATCCAATAAGCATTAATTCACGCTCTCACGCCGTGCCATTATCATTAGCAGAGACAGACAAAGACACAGACGCAGAGAGACCCAGACAATCATGATATGGGGGCAATCCAAATGCTATCGAAAGTGAGGCGGGGCGAGGCGAGGCGAGGAAAACAAGCTGCTAAATTTCGCACGCAGATCCCTCGAAAGGCATTCAGACACGGACTACGACGAGTAGTCCCTGAATAAACCAAAGACGCTGACAAGGATGATGGAGAGGGGCTGGATGGCGCAGAGTGCTGCTGATGACACACACTGAGGAGAATAAAAGAAAAACGAGACCAATCAAGACTGAGAGGGAGAAAAAAGCAACAGAATCGCATAGCTAAAGTAGCTAAGAGCTACACATGTATCCGCCATATACCAGATACCAGATACCAGACTCGGAGCGAAGTGTGAATTATCCTGCCTCAAAGTATTTAATGCGCTTTACACATGCCAGCCAGCAGAAAGAGCAGCAAGCGGGGAACGGGAAGGACTGAAGGCTAATAATAGCCAAGGAAAAGCAGAGAAAATCCCAAGGAAAAACAATGGAAAAACATTTAATCATTACTCAAACAAACTCAACTCGACAATGCTCGCTGCTGGATAGAATGAACTGTGGAAACTCGCCCAAAGACGATCAGCCGAAAATGGTTGGAAAATTAATTAAAGAACGTGAAAATGCAACATGCCTGACCCCATCGTGCAGTTCAGATTATTAAATATCCTCCACTTCTTGTTAGGTTTCTGTTTTTTTCTTTTGTGGGTTACATAACCAGGCATTACAAATTACAGAATTATTCTTTTCTCTCTCGGCCTCTCTCCCGCAAGAAAAAAGATGAAAACTGAGATGAAAACTGGTTTGCCTTTGCTCGGGGGAAGCCAAAGAAGCGATCTACCTGACGTTGGTTAATGCTCCTCTTCGATGATGTACGGTACGGGCAGGTAGGAATTGGAATGCGGGCTCCTCAATACCATACTTATTCCTCTCTCTCTCTCTCTCTGTCTCTATCTCTCGTTCCCTGTCCCCTGTCTCTGTGTTGGCAGGACCTCCTGCTGCTTTTCCTGGTGGTGCTTGGAAATTGTTTACTGCTCAACGCAACAGGATATGCATTCTGCTCTCCACCGACCTGCTCGTTCGTAGCGCAAGCAAATTGCTCCAGACCCCAGATGAAGACATAAAAAAACCAACACGTTTGACCGTTGTATATGATGAGGCGGCGATGTCTGTGAGTGACCGGTCAACTTCCAGGAATAATGCATATGCCTTGGATATCAGTTGGGGATTTAATTAGTTTTATGTTTCCTATGGTAAAAACTAAAGAAGACTTTTCCCTTGGCTTAAGACATTTCAGAATCCCGTCGGACATTCACAGTTTTATTTCAAGTTGTTTCAGTGGCAGCAACAGGCAGAAACAAAATGGGCACTGAATGAAAAGTTTCTACTTTTATTTCGTACCAATACGAGTATATGAAATTGACTCTTGACAATGATTTTCCTGTGAACTCACACACGCTCTCCCAATTAAATTTTTATTTATTTGCATTGAAGTTATCTTTAAGCAACGCACCTTTCCACCGACTTTCAGCTCGTAGCCCATTCCCAGCGGCGTTTTCAGCTGGACGGGGCAGACGAATCCAATATTGCGATGGGGAATCTCGACTCCCAGCTGGTGCTTCCTGGTGGTCACCTTGGGGGCGCTCCTGGTGGGCGCCGGGGTGGAGGAGGTGGTGTTCTCGGCGACGCACAAGTCCTCGCCCCCGTGGACGGGGAACTTGGAGCACTCGAGGTTCTCCGGCCAGTTGAAGTTGTAGGTCTTCATCAGCTTCTCGCAGACGCGCGCGGACTCGCAGAGGGAGCGGCAGGGCGGGATGGGGCGCTCCAGGATGGTGCAGACGGGCACGTACAGGGAGCAGAGGAAGAGCTGCAGGTCGTCGCTGCAGCCGATCTTGACGAGCGGCGCGAACTGGTGCACCTCCAGGCCGGCCTCCTCCTGCTTGGTGTGCCCGATCAGATTGGGCATAATGGTCATGTTGTAGGGTATATTCTTGCAGATCGAAATGGTGATCGCCTCGCAACGGTTGTGGTGCGGGAAGCCGTCCAAGGAGGTGGCGGAGGTGCCGCCCAGATCGGGGCCCATCAGGCCGCCGCCACTGCGGTAGTAGGGACTGGCGTCCAGAGGGGTCTGGTCGTACCGCTGGACGCCTTGGATGATTGTGGGGAGTACTAAGAGGAGGAGTTGTGGCCACATGTTGGGGTTTCTCGCGGTTGCAATTACTTTCTGGGGTTAATTCTTTCTCCTTTCGTTATTCTCTTTCCCTTTTTATCTCCCTCTATCTTATCTTCAGATCTCGCACATATTGACACTCGCGACACTCGCACACAATCACCGTTAACCGTTGTAGTGAGGAGGGGTAATATTTATCTGGGATATAAACACTTAGCACTCTTCCATCATTTGCCCGCGACAAATATTTCCCTTAATTTTCAATTTATTTTCCCTTCTTTCTTTACTTGCTGTAAATATTTGATTTTAATATTTGTTTCTCTTATCACTTGATTCCCTCTAGGGGACGCGACGCGCCGCGAATCCGGAATTTCTCGAGCTCTTTACGTCAAAAAGCGCGCGCGACTTGGACACGGAAAAACACGGAAAAACACAACATGCCCTCGGAAAGAATATTGGAAAACTTGAACGTTTGAATTCAACTGCCCCGCGAAATTAGTCAGAGGGCAAGGTAAGAAAAACTATGGGGTGTGGACAACAGGCAAAACGGCTCAGAAAATTCAACGCATTCCAGCTAAAGTCCACCCCCAATACTCAACATACTTTGAATGGGTGACAATGAGAGCCATATGTTCATATTTGCGTCTCTTTTTTGAGCGTTAGTCTTCTCAAAACCGGTTGTGCTCTCTTAACCTACTCTCTTCAGTTGTCGTCAACAATACTTGCTCTCAACCTGTTAACATTGCAACAGAGCCTCTCTTTTGTTAAATGATGTGCTGAATACCTGTTATTCAGCCGTAAGTCTGCCACTTGGAACATAACATAGGCTGTATTTAACAGCGACCTTGAATTTGAACCGCTCTCAGTGCAACTAGTCAGAGAGACGATTGTTTGGTTGCTCTCTTTATCTTTCTCTTCATGTTGATGCTGCTTTCGCTCTCTCTCCCTCCTGTTGATTAGGCTGAAGAAATATCAACAAATGGTTAAATGTGGGCTGAAGGAATTAATTTGAATTTAAATTAAGCTATAATTGGGCTTCTTGGAGATTCTCAGAGGTTCGAGGGTACATACATATGTTTCCGTTTTTCCTGGGGAAATGTCGTTCAACCTTTATCTATCAGTCGATGCCGTTACGTTTCTTATTGTCCTCTCCCGCTCCGCTATGCAGCTAATTTCTTCTTGCACTGGTACCGTTAAAACATATTAGCCCTGCTCTCGTCCCCCTCCCCCACACTCATCAATCTCCTACTCTATTCTTCCGGAGCATATTTGCACGCGTTAATATCCACAATTTGCTGCGACAATATCTATCATTTATCTCTATCTATCGTCCCATCTCTCCTTTCGGCTCTCATTTGTTTGTTTTTTTGCCATGCACTTAATTAAGTCATTAACTTGCGTTTAATCTAAGCTTAGCTGCGCGGAGAGTGTGGTCGCGAAGAAGGAGAACCAACTTCGCCGATGCCAAGCATTTCTCTAATGACCCCAAGGGGTGTTTGGTGTATGGGGCCGGGGGAGATGGCAGTCAATAAACTTGTTATATTGACAATAATGATGACATTAGAGAGGTCTTTCCCTATTTCCCTCTCTCTCTCTCTCTCTCTCCCTGTCACCTGCAATGCGAAAGAAGAAACCCTTTTGACCGATCATCATCCTCTACCTGTCTCTCCCTCTCTCTCATTCACTGCTAAACATATTTCCATGCTCAATCCACTGACATACGGGTTTTTGCTCTCTCTCTCACTCACTCTCTTTTGTCGGTCGTGTGGGTTGGTTGCCGCTGATAAACAAGTGTTACCGGTTTAGCCGGCAATGTTCGTTCTATGCTCCTTCACCTTATGCTGCTCCCCCAATTCCCCCGTAGCATCATCTCCACCAGGCCCCCGCTGCACACTTCGTCGGCTTGTTTAATAAAAAGCGCCAAAGTTGCGCCGCATAAAAAGGCTCTTTCCTCTCTGTCACAATCTCCGTCGCTGACGCTGTCGCAGTCGCAGTCTCTGTCTTTTACTTCTTCTCTCTGCCTTTTGCTTTGGCTTCATTGTTGTTGCTCGTTGGCGACGGTTTCCGTTGCTGTTTGTTGCACCCTACTAAAGTAAGGGTATAATGGTTTTTCTCGAATCGAAAGCCGAGTAAACATAACATAACATAAAACATAAGAGGTATGTATGTTTGCAGTTCTAAGTTTATAATTTTTAAATACTGTCACTTCGAGGGTATCTAAAGCTTCGGCTCTAGAAGCTTACCTGTTTTCCCTCTGTCTTGCTGTTTACAAGTGAACGAACTTTGACGTTTCGCTCTCTCCGTCACCATTTCGCCTCTCTGCCACTCTTCCCTTGTTAGAAAGTGTTTTTGCTGCTGTTCTCTTCTCGCGCGTCTGTTTTTGGAATATGTAATTTAATGTAATTAAAATGGAATTGCTTTGAGAAAAAATTCTCTGAGCGACGGAATGAAGACTCAGATGAACTGCTCGAGATAAGCGAAAGTAAAATTGAAAATTCCTCGTCGCCCGCTCTTCCACTTCTCTCTTTGCAGGTAGTTTATATTAAGAATAATTATATATGTAGGTTCATATAATGATAGTTAATGAAGGGTTCTCAGAACATGCTCTAAATGCAGTTAAGAACTGTTAAAACGAAGCAACAAATAAATGCATACGTGTTATGGAAGTGATTTTCTTAGGTTGTGTCGCATTCAGCATCGCTAATGTGGCTAATTTATGGTTGGGGAAGAGGCGAACATAAGAACTTTTCAAATTATTCAACGCATATTAGAAGGGATTTTCTGGACTTTGAAAGGGTTTTCCCTTCTGATTTGCCTCTTCAATTAGCCTGATTAGTGCACAAAAGAGTTCCGACTGTTTCGCAACAAAAAGAACCCCAATCATTTGTAGCTTACAAAATACATGGGATAAACAAATCAATCCGCACAAGTTCAGCCATGTCTCGTGTCTCGCATGGAGAGCGAAAGCCAAAGCCAAAGCCAAAAAAAATAAACAGGCCCCGCTCAAAACCCCCTTAAGGACGCACATGTGTGGGGTCCTAATGCAAAAGGGACTTGGCCCTAAGCCATAAAAAGGGTTTTCAGTTACTTACATAGAAAAATACAAGTATTTACTTTACTTTGCGTCTGACCTACCAGCACTCCCTCCGCCCCAAGACGAGCTCCCGCTACCCTGTCTGGATGAGCGTCTCAAGTCACATTAGTTGACCCCCAACACACCCCTCTCTTAACCCACGAAAAGGTCACGTGGCAGGCAAAACTTTCGTCCAGGGTCCACCCACAGAGAAACCAAAGTAAAATGTCAACTTTTAGCAGGGTCTCCCACTCTTCCCTCCCTCCCACACCCACTCACTCTCGAAAAGCCACTAACCAAGTATACTACTTCCCTCTAATTAGATGTAAAAGCTCTTCCAGGGGGCGGGTGGCGGCCGGGTATTTGGGGATTGAGGAAAAGCCCCTCAAGTGTATCTCTTGATTAAAAGTTTACAATATTTGGTTGGGTTTGGTTCGAGATTTT
This sequence comes from Drosophila tristis, assembly GCA_018150885.1. Taxonomy (NCBI): domain Eukaryota; kingdom Metazoa; phylum Arthropoda; class Insecta; order Diptera; family Drosophilidae; genus Drosophila; species Drosophila tristis. Next base: position 1,311,955 of record JAECWT010000264.1, read on the forward strand.
TACAGATCATTTGTTGCCATTTTTGCAATCAGAAATGCCCCAAGCAGAGCTCCCCAACCATCGCCCTATTGGCTATGGGCCCATCCAGACATTTCTCATAAATAAAATATTTATTTACTCAAAAACAGCCAACGGCAAAAAGCTCAATTAAATTTTGTGAAAAATTGCCAAAGTCCTGTGGCTGTGGGTGGTGTTCGAAGAGCAGAGCAGAGCAGAGAGGAGTGGCGATGGGTGGAGGATGGAATGGACCTGGACCTGGACCTCGAACTGGTCAGCATCGCATCGTTTTGGTGCAATCAATCAAAGGGCGAAACGGAATCTCATTAAGTCTCTCCCATTTGCTTTCCATTCCCTTCAAACTGTTGCATGACGTTGCATTTCTGAGGGCGGTGGGAGGAATGGGAATGATGAGGGGAGAGTTGGGAAAGCGGGAAATACGGATGGCCATGGTGCTTTTGAAATATTTGTAACATCCACGGGTCATTCCCCCCAGGTGCTTTAATGATAAAGTGAGTCAATCAAAGCCATGCGAGAAAAATGTATAATTTTCCCGCAATTTAAGATGTTGGCTAATACGGCGATAATAATAATTTAATAGCAATAATTTAATGTGGTGCAGTGTGATACAGTGGAATTAAAGATATCTCATGCGTTGTTGGGGGGTATTTACACTTCAGATTAGATTTTCATGCCCATTATAGGACTAGAGCCACACCAAACGGAGTTCTGTGGAAGTAGTTTCATCTTCATCCCAAAAAAAATCACCTTTTAAGCTTGCAAATCCTATCCCCGAAGCCTCAAAGTCCTGCCACATTTGATTTTCTCAGCTCAACTACTCGTAAAAGCGGACTCTCCTCATAGCCCTAAAGTTCTTTCAATCTCGTTGCTGCATCTTTATGACCCCTGCCCCTTCTGTACTTTAAGAGCCACTGGCATAATTAATTGCATTCCCCGCCCCTGAACCCGCCCCCACTGCGGCACAGGGTCAGAAATACTGTAGTTTCGTGCGGTTATACGATATTTGGTTAAGGCTGCCCCTTGACTGCGTTCGGTGGTCGGCACTCACTTTTGGGGCTACGGAAATTTGCAATTCGCCTGGGCGCAGGCAATGCAATAGGCCCTTGGAGCGGGGGCACCGGCGCCTCTGGCTAACCAGCATACGCTGCGTATGCGTGATAAATGTGCCCTCGCGTGGGCGTGGGCGTGGCGTGGCGTGGCGTGGGGTGGAAGGGGGCAGAAAGAGTAGCGGAAATGTGTGTGCGGTGCCCACCTACGCGTGCCTCGCTCTCTCTTCCTCTCCTGCTCCAACGGGCAGCGGATAGCGGACCACGGTCGGGAGGGGCACGAGGCTTTGGCCTAGGCCCCAGGGCGTTATTTATGCGATTTGGCTTACGACTCTTCCTGGCTTTTCTGTGGCGTGTGGAGGAGGGGACCCCCCTCCGCAGCCGCCCGGTTGCGGCACCAGGGAAGGTGGCAATGTATCCATGGGTGAAGATTTGATCAACTTTGGCTGCGGGGCCTCAAAGATTTTTCGCTCGTTGTTCGGCCCATTTTCAACTTTGAACTGCATTTGATTTACATGCAGTAAGACGAGACGAGAGGAAGCGTCGACGGGTTTTAGTTGGCCAACAGGCAGAATGGAGTGGAGTGGCAAATGGAGCAGGCGTTGGGGCTGCTGGATGGAGCTGGGAACTGGGAGTTGTGCGGAGTTGTCGACATGCCAGTTAATTGGAAGTTACAGAGTTCTGGTGTTCGGTTTCGGTTGGGTTTGGGGGTTTTAATTGAAAACAGTGTGCAAGGAATTTCCCAGTAATAGTTTAAGGGTTTGAAGAGGCTTTCATGGGTCATAAGTCATAGGACAAGTGTTACTGTTACTTGGGTTGGGGGGGTTTCCATTCCCTCTTTCTCTGCATTAACTAATCGCACACCCTCTCCAGAGACAGCTAAGGACCCACCCTACTCAACAAATTTGATTAGCAGCCCCTCAGCCAATTAACACAACTGACCCAAGTTGATCCCATAACAAAATCTGAACCTGAGCCTGAACCCAAAGCCAACCCCGAGCCTGCGATGGGCCTGTGGCCGAGCTGCAGCCACTTCAATTATATTAAACTATTTTGCCTCGTAAACAGAATCTGGCCGGCTTTCTTTTTTATGGCCCTCGGTTGAGAATTTGCCACACAGCTAATTTATGGTCCAGAGATTTTGCGTTGTGATGCATTTGCCACCTCCGAAAGGGGCAGCCTCCACAGCTGTTACCAGCCCGAAAAAGAAACGGAAGCGGAAGCCTGGCCGCCAGCCATTCCCTCATTTCAGGCTTATCAGGCCCAGCCAACCAGCCAACTTGCAACAAATTAAATATGGCGGCGGAGCGGCGGTAACATATCGTCTGGAAAAATGGCAGACCAAAACACAAACTAGCAACAAAAACAGAAACAGAAACAGAAAAAGGCAACGGAAAAGTCAAACAAAAAAAAAAAAACAAAAAGAGAACAGCCAGAAATGAAGCCGACTTAGCCAACTTTTGGGCGAGGGTCAGAACGTGTGCTGACTCTAAAATTAACGCCACCTGATGGCCGAAACGTGTGGTAGGAGTGGGAGTCCAGCAAAGGGTTGGACCTTGGCTAAGGGTTGCGCTGCTCATACGCCACGCTGCCACGTGCCCCCAAACATCAAACGGCGACTCGAGGAATGTGGTAAGAGACCTGGCCTCTGCCTCTTCAATCCCGGGGTGGGGGTGTGTGCCTACCTAAACGGAAGCAGCCAGCCACATGAAGAGTGTAAACACAAACGGGGCGCCGCACAGCCACAAAGCAGACGAGGGAATGCTCTTTGGAGAGGAATTCATTTGCTTACTTTGGGGATCAGAGCAAGAAAAGTACAATATTTATGTACAATTATTTCCATTCAGTTAACGTGGATTGTTACATTGAATTAAGCATTTCGTGTCATTTATTTCATTATTCAACTTGTCTTACCTACGAGCCCTACATACTCCTACGTAGATGACTGCAACCCTATCTACACATCTATTTCAAATACCCCACACTCAGTTACATTATGTTTTAGCAGCAAAAACCCAGACACAACTGTTTTAGTTTGGTTTCCTCTTCTCTCGTGGGGTTGGACAAGTCCTTTGGGTATTCCCCCAGGACCGGCCTGAGTCCCGTGACCAAGATAGGGCATAATCATAACAAGCTCAAATATGGCTGGGGTTGCCCTGCAAAATGAGACGCGCTTTTGGGTTTGTTTCCCCGTCTGGCATTGGCGTCTGGTAACTTTTGCAGAGCGGAGTGGGCATGGATGCAGGAAGGCGAAGCAGGTGGAGGTAGATGCCGAGGTAGAGGCTGAGGTGAGTTAAAGTGACGATGGTAGAACTGCCGCCGCCGACGCTGACGATCCGCACACTTCCGCATCCGTTGGAAAGTTTTTCACATGAGGAAAATACCGAAACATAATCGTGAGGGGGAACAGAGTGGCGTATGTATGCATACATTTATCAGGAGTGGGCGGGGGTGTAACATTAAGAGGGGATGAGGATGGTGAGGTTACTGCAGCAGTTTCCATTCTACCTTTTGATGGAGCAGGAGCTTCAAAATTCTATTGATTTTGGCTTAAAGCTCCATCGCGTGAGAGCTTTAAGAGCAAGGAGGGTGTGGGCGGTATCTAGGAATTTGTTGGGTAATTAAAAGCGCAACAGGGAAATTATGGCTGAAGGTGGGAGGATGACAGGCGGGTAGGAAGCCGTAACATTTGGAGCAGAAAATTAAATAAATTTGCATGTCAAATGCACATTAAAAGCGAACAAGAACGGCGCAATTCTTTGTCTCTCTCTCCTCCCTCTTTCTTTTAAAGATGCCACGCTCTGCCTTCCCCTCCTACCCCATCTGGTTCCTGATTGTGACAACAGGCGAAAAAGGATTTGCCACAGGACGAGACATGCAAGCCAACAAAGAATCCACAAAACAAGAAGCCAGGTAAGTTTCGAGTTCGAAACTTGTTATACCCTTGCAGGTGGTTTGTCTTTTTGTATTTAAAAAAGTATTTCCTGCAAATTCGTTCGTGGATAGGGTCTGCCAATGGTATTCGTACAGTCGGAACTGGCATATAAATTGTAGTATGGACGCACTCCCGTTTCCAGGGTATATGTATAAAAGGGAGCCCAAGGAGAGAGTGTATGTACGGTAGTATGCCAGAGATACCAACCGAATATGCAAAACCAGAGATCTGTCCTCCTCGCCGCCCCCCAATCTCCAGGGAAACCACCAAAAACAACAAACGAATGTCAACAGAGACAGAGCTGAAAAAATGTATTCCCGTTTTTTGTGTTGTGCGCAAATTAAATTAAAATGTTAAGTCCGCATGGGCGAGTCAGGGGAGGTGCCACAAAAGGGGGTGCAATTTTGTTGCTAATGATTTTGGCTTGTTTGGGGATTTTCAGTTTTTCAGCCAGCATCCAAAAGCCAGCCAAAAAATATAGCAAACCCAAAACAAAACCAAAATGAAGCTGAAAAACAAAAACAAAAAAACCCAGTAAAGAAATTTTAATCCGGTTTGGGAATGCTTGCACTGCGGCATCCCCGTCCCCCCTCTAGCCCACGCTCCACTCTTAGCCACATTCAGAGTAAACAATGCAAATTCCCCTCAACCCTCAAATTAGTTGTTTGCCACAGGCTGGGGAAGGGCTGTTAAAGTGTAAGGAAATTGCGGCCAAACTACTGGGAAATTTGTCCAAAAGTGAGCATTAATTGGCCACGTCGAAGATGGAGGAAATGCGGAAGGGGGAATGGGGAAACTCTAATGACAGAGGGGGAAACAAGCAAGGGACTAAGTTTTCCTTTTCCGAGCAAATGGTTAGTTACAAGTGCCAGACAGCAGGGCTACAAAGAATTCAATGATAAATGGACAACTGTAAGCAACAAATCGGCTTAACTCTGGTACAAATTTGTTTGTAGACTGAGCAGTTCTAAAGCGCAAGCTGGCACTGCTCCCTTAACCTACGTAGTAATACTGCAGTGGAGATGTGGAAGCTCACCAACCATGCGTAAAAAACTTAATTAATTAAATTAAAGCAAAGTCGACAAATCATTTTTGATAGTCAAAAGGAGAAAAACATTAAAAAATGTCCAAATAGTGCAAAATTAAATGTAATCCAATGTCCCGCAAATAAATCTCTTTAGTTTGAGGTCATTGTAAAGCATCTATAATCTGAATTGATAGCCATTTGACAATTGATAATTTCCCATCATTAAAGGTAAGCCAGCGCTAACCACTCGCCTATTAATCAGCCATAAATCAGTCATTGGAAATGAATTATTGTGCATTTAATTGTACTCGAATATTCCCCATGCGCCAAATTGACTTGTCGCAATAAAAACAGTAAAACAGAAAAACAGAAACACAAACCAAATCCAAGGAAATTTATGCAAAAAAACACGCACATAAATAAACAATATTTAATATAATAATAAACAAAGCAGCGAAACAGCATGAATAAAATGGAATAACCGTGTACGAGTGCATATGTTAATACGCTACCCATCAATCAAATGAATTCAATTCCATCTCACGGGAAGAACAAATATCGCCGCGGGTGGTGGGGGGCATATACACACATATGTATACGAGTGTATGCATATTTTTATGCGGATAATATTTTTATATTTTGCAAACATTATAAATCAATAAACACAAACGTAAAAAGAGAAAATATCCACATATAAAAAGGAGTCGGCCATAAATACCGATATACAGGATGCAGAATATTCCAGGAGCAAAAACGAGAATATCGTAAACAAATTTTGATGGGGGTAGTGCAAAGAAAACAACACTGAATCAAAGCTCGAGCTTAAACAAATATTTATGAGCCAGAAAATTGAGTTTCCCCAACGATTTTGAGAGGGATATGGTCTTCTACTGATACTACTTGACACTTCACCCGCCGGCTCGGCTCCTTCAAGGACAATAAAAAAGCCCATTCCGTATTGAGCCATTGGCAGTTGGCAGCTGGCAGCTGGAAGCGTGTCTGCTGCCATGTTGCATTGATAGACTCCGAGGCTGTCATGTTCTGGTGGCCCAATTTAATGTGCCATCAATATTTACCCCTCTCCTCTGGCTGCTGCTGTCTGATGCCTATCAGAGCAAGGACACCAGGACACAAGTTGTAAAAAAAGGAGAAGGGCTAAAGAGATGACTGCTCCTTACAATACACCAGAGAAAGGCTCCTCTCCGCGTCACCTAAAATGCCATCAGCAAAATTGGAAAAATTCCCCATACATATAATATTGTAGGTATGTACTATATATGTACATGCTATGGCTATGACTCCGATTGTGATTGCGATTCCTCTACCAATTCCAGCGGAGAAATGGCTATAACTAGCACCGACATCTCGCCCCCTCAAGGATTTCCTTCAATGGGACGTGAGCGGCTCTCAGAGGGGGCCCGAGAGTGGGTACATCCAGAAGCTGGCAGTTTGAAATGAGGCTATTGAGGCTGTATCTCTGCATCTCTGTATCTCCGTATCCCCGCATCTGAGTGTGCGTGTGCCACCGCCTAGCCAGGTTAGATGAGAAGTTAAGGAATGTTTAGCCAAGGATTCGAATGCCTCGAGCACAATTTCTTATGGCAAATAATGAAATAAGGGAAGACATGGATAGCGAACGAGGAATGAGGCTGCAGAGGGAAATGCTGGAGGTATGTATGCAGGGATATATCCATGAATTTTCCATGAATTTTCATGAATGTTTAAAGTCTCTGGGCTTCCATTGAAACCATCAACTACACAAATGCATCAAAAAGAGTCGGATGAAAAGGGATTTAATGTCACTTATCCACTGGCCAAGTATTTATGAAGTTAAACCATTATGGGTCTACTCAATGTGCTTAAAATTAAATTAAGAGTATTCATTTATTTAATAAATAAAAAGTGAAGAGTTTGTCTGGTAAACTAGAAGTCGATCCGCTGACCAGTTAAGGTCAGTTAGAAACAGGCAGGAAACCCCGAAGATCGATCTTAACCACCCTTATAAATATATTTCATCAAGCTACACACAAAAGTGTGTATACGAGACTTAAACTATCTGAAACTTCTGCCTAAATATACAGACACCCCTCTGGTAATCTACTTTAAGTGTACAAACGACCCATGCGTTTCTCTAAGGAATACTTCCACCCCCAACAGCCCAACAGCCCAACAACGCAACGACCCCACCACCCCAGTGACAAATTCTTTTTACACCGTGCGTGTCAATGGCCTCGAGCTAAATAAAAGACATCGCCTCAAGTTGGGCATTTGACGCTTTTTAGGCCTGACTACTTTGTCAGAGAACTCAGCCGCAGCTCCCAAAAAATACACACTAAATGCACATAAAAAAGGAGACTTTCTCCCTGGGCCTGCTCCTCCCTCCCTTTCAGCCCGCAACTCAACCAATTTGCGATAAAAATAAAACATATTGCTCAATAGACAACAGCCAGGAGAAGGCTAAAAAGGGCCTTGGCAGGGAAAGTAGAGTGTGGCTGGGGTTCGAGATGGCAGCTGCCAATGTGCCACACGTCGTATAAGCGATGCGATGGACGCCGAGGGATCAGGAGGCGGAAGGTAGGAGGAAAACTTTCACAGTTGCAGTTGTCACGTGCCGCATTTGCTACCTAAACATTTTTACTCTACTCGATTTGTATTTCTCTCTTTCCTATTGCCATTTTCTTATGTATTTCTCTGGGCATTTTGGAGGTTCTTTTTGGGAGGAATATGCTTACTAGATTGAATTGGTACGGCTATCCATATGATTTTAGGGTGATTTCCTCTGCTTAGTAATAGATTTAGTTAATTTATCGAATTGTATTATATATTTATTATATGTCCCATTATTCCCATCAATTAATAAAAAAAAACCCATTCCTTTGAGTACTTGAATGGTCTTTTTTTGGTTTGATTTTGGCATTACTTGGCTTCCACCTTCCTTTACAGGGCATTGGCACAGTCTTCAAGCTCTTGTACGGGTGCACATCCGTGGCTTTTTTTTTCATGTAAGCAAACTTTTGCCGTATAGCAATATTTTTTCCCCAGAATGGATGGCGCAAAGTTTTCAGCAATTGGGGATGCATCTATACGAGTATGGGCAGAGGGGTGAGGCTGCATTAAACGTGTACAAAACAGGAATGCAACTGCAGCGCCTCGGAGAGGTATCTGCATGGGGATTACATTTCATTTATCGATTGATTGGGGAGACACGGCCCAAGTTGCCCCACAAACTTTAGGCGGCGTCAGGAAAGTTCTTAGTTAAATCATTCGATTGCATTTGCATTTGCCTTTACAGTTGCACTTCCAGTTGCTGGTCTCAATCTTCTTTCGCATCACGAGAAGACTGCCAATTGATGCACAAATCGGATAATTCAATAAGCTCAAAGCTCTTTGGCAACCTGTCCAAAGGTACATCTGCGGAGCCACAGTGTCAGATACAGCTACATTCGTCTGACAGCTAAGATCACATTTCACTTTTAAGCGAGTACGGGAACGGATACGGGTGCGGGCACGGGTCCGGGTACGAGTGAGTAGTTGCTGTTTTTTGTCAGCACTTTAAATTTGCAATTCATTTGGTTTTACCTCCGCCCCTGTGAATGCGAGTGCGAGCATTCCTGGCCGAATATAAATAATTCATCTAGACGAAGTTATAGCCCACAGCTTGAGACTGATGCTAAAATATTAGTGGAGCATTTCCAGGTACGAGCAGCTTCCCCATAATCACTCAAAGGCATTAAACATGATAAATGGCACTCGCACACACACACACATCCCGGAGAAAGGAGAGCTCTTAGGCTTAACCCTCTCTCATGTCATAAATTTGGTTCGGAAGCTGACATATGATGCTCGGAATATGCAAGTGTTTTCAGATAATAGAATTTTTAATACATTCTGGATGGGTTTCATAGGAAGCCAGCGACACACAGACTTTTTTGTCGCGGAAAGTTCTCCATGCTGCTGTTGGCATTGGAAATGTTTATTTAAGATTGTAACTTTGATTTGAATTCAATATTTTGGCAGCCAGCTGTTGTTCCAACCTCACAAGCCCCATCCCACACTCGCCACTCATCAGCAACTTTATCCATAAAAATCCCTCAAATATAACCCCAAAAGGGAACCCTTTTTTCTGAGAAAACCAATTTACGACAACAAGCTAGAAGAAAAGGAGCCAGGAAGGAGGGAACGGGAACGGGAACCCATAGAAACGACAACCATATGCTCCAAATTGACCACAGCATCATAAATTCTGGGATTTAACATGTGAAGCGGCAGCAGCTCCATGTCGAGAGCCAGGCCACTGACCAGCACAGCATACATACATATTGTGTATATATATATATATATATGAATGTAGGGGAAAACTGTAGATTGAGGGCAGCAGCTCAAAGCTACTTCGACTGCGACTTCAACTTCGGCGTGCATAAAACATGAATTAAGGTAATGAAAATTTATTGACTCCCCTCTCGGCGCGCCCATAAAATTTACAAGGTCATTAAAAATGCATGGTCGGGGGAGGCTGGGCACGACCTTGCTGACAATTACCTCTCCGGCCAGACGAAATATTTTTTTAATCTGCGCAATAAAAATATGAAAACGTTTTATACATTTCTGCTGCATTTTTCACACCATTTTGAAAAGAAAATAAAAGAGAATTCTTCCCTTTTCGCTTGGTTTTTTTTTTGATTTTTGGATAGCTGAAGCCAAACAATTTTTCATGCTCGCCGCTATGGAAAATCGTTTTCCAATCACGTAAACACAGCTGGAATTTTATTGCTGCGTGTTTTATTAAAAACCGAAAAGGAAAACGAAAATGAAAACAGAAGAAGAAGCCCAGACAGGGGGAGACTGAAATCGTTGGACGCATTTTCGCAGAGCGTTGTAATAATAAAAGTTTTTCCCACCCACTGTCCATCCACTGGGATGAGACAGGCCACCGCAGAACAGCGACCAAAATCTGGAACTGAGCGAGTGCACGCTACAGATGCAGGACGATATATGTGCACACGAGTATATCCCTCTGTGCATCCCTCGGCCGGTCGGGGTGTGTTTACTCAGTGGGTTCGGGGCAGACCGTATAAATCAACCCAAAAGCGCACACACTTATTTGCCACGCTGCGGCGCTATGAAGTCCCGAGCTGCGCTTTTTCCTGCATCCGAGTCCTTGGCTTGGGGTATTACGGATCGGTTTGCTATGGCATCTGCGGGAGGTCCATGAAGTCCACTTTACAGCAAAGTTGGTAATTTGTAACCACTTTTGAAACTTGTGCAGAAACTAGTGAGATCGCTGAATATGCAAAACCAGCACGTTAGCACGTTATATTGGAGTAAATAGAACATCGACGATCTTGAATGAGAAGCCGATCCAGGAATCATCCTTTATTTCTTAGCTCTCCTATTAATTCATTTCCTTCGGATAAGAAGTTTTCCTTGAAATAATTCCCTCTGTTCTGTTCGGTTCTGTTCACAATGCTCTGCAGTCTTGAGGGCATCCCATCTTCAGCATCGGTTTTCCCTTTGTTTAAAGGTTTTTTTCTGCTTTCACTGGTAGCAGGAGAGACAGAGATAACAGCGTGGGAAGCTGTTGCTGTTGCATGCTCCCTTGAATCCTTCGCATTGTAGCGAAATATTCTCCCTTTTCCCCAGTTCGGGTTGCATTTATTTATCATATTCTTTCTTTTGTTTCGGGCGCTCCCCACGGCTAACCAAGGAGTGCGGCGAGTGGGCAGGGCCGCAACGGGCCAACGGGTCGCATGATGAATGCAGTGCGCATTAGAGGAAAAAGCGTGCGGTCCGCGGCAGTGACCAGGGAATTTATTTGTTTTGTACTTATGGTGTCATAAAATTGTTTTAAGGCCAACTTAAATAAAAAATACAGAGCACAGAGCCCAGTGCCCAGAGCCCACAGCCCAGTGCACAGAATGCTGAAAGCACAGCAAAATATCTGGAAAGACAGTAAGACTGAAGCGATGCAAGTGGCGCAAAAAGTGGCGCGTAACAGAAGAGGGGCCAAATCAAATGGTCACTGGGGGAAAAGCAGTTAAGCGGCGAAGGAGCAGAAGAAAATGCGCAGCAGAAATGCATGGCGTGCCATTTTCTGCTTATTTTCTAAATTGAAAATACTTTGCGTTATAATTTTTCAAGGCAAGCGCCTCAGGAGGATGGACAAGAATCAAATGAAAGCGTTAATGGGATTGTGCTCTCATACAGAACCTTCAAGAGAGAATTGGAAAACGGAAAGATACTGACCGTATAAAAAGGTTCATTCAGAAGATTTTTATTCGTTTTGAATTTATGTAATTATTTTAATTTCAAAGAACTGATATGTCTGTATGTCTGGTAAAATTAACTGGTAAATGTAGTTGGAGTATTTTTAGATGGTATAATAATACTTTTGATTGATAGGTCTTTGAATTTTTACTTTTTACATTTATTTTAAGCAGCATTGAGTCATCTTTTTAAGCCTTGAATTAGTTCACAAATCATAAATAAATCATAACGTTGGTAAAATTCCGTCAAGTGCCTCCTGCTTTATGCTTTCTCTTCTTAGCCTTTTTTTCGTTCAGTTTTTCTGTTTTCTGTTTCGTTTTTTTATTGCATGGCAGGGGTAGTAATTTTTTATTCATTTTGTCCTTGGGCTGCATTGGGTATTTCGCTAAGCTGTATAATGAAATGTTTGCGAGTGCTTAGCAATGCAAATGCGCGCTGGGCGGGTGCCCCAGGTGTGGACCCTGGAAAATTATCTAATTAAAGCAAAATGGAAGTCCCTGCCACTGTCAGCAGCTGAGAAGCAGCTTACGCGAGGCTTTAAGCATTCTATGCAAATAATCCACAAAGGAAAAGTTAAAAATTCTGCACCAGAGACATAGATGGATGGCCAGGGAAGCGAGTGGTGAGTGGCGGGTGGCGGCGGAAAAATTATGCAAAGGACCAACTTTTTTGCCAGCTATCTGCAAACGCCACTAAGCAGCTTTAAGTGTCTGTCAATGTCATATTTTTGCGAAGCTTACAGCAATTTTTTGGTGCTTCAGACTTGTACTAGCTGATAAGCTTAAAACAAATGCAGACGGCTAAAAACATACAAAAAATAACAGTTAGAAGAAAGAGGAAATAATTGGAGTGGATGCATTTTGAATGCTCTAACAAAACATTTATAAAAATTATGTTTCACTTAAGTTTAATTAATGTCAATTTTATTTCAGAAACATATAGATTGTGTGGAGCTTAAAAAGATATTTATTTAGCCAGATCCCAGTCGAATCTGTGGATAGAGATAGGAACAATCAAAGGACAAATCTGTGGGTGAAAACTCATTGGGAAACTAAGTCATCTGCATTTGTATATAATAACTGAACTTATTAGATGATTCCATACCATTTCACTTGTCAGGAAAAATACGCCACGCTTTTCTTACTCTTATAAAAAAAACTCTACTCAGATTCCACATCTCCCCGCTGCAAAGCAAAAGTTGCACCCTGACAAAAAAAATATGAAAGAGGGAGCCTGCAAAAATTGCAAATGATAAAGTTTAACTGGCAACACGAGGATAAAGAGGAAGTTCAAGCAGAAGGAGCCTTCCTTCTCGTTTCTAGTGTCGCTTACAACTCCCGTCCCTTCCCGCAGATGGTCCGAGTTACTTCATAATTAAGTAATCCCCCCGACTATGCAGTGCTCACCTTAAGCTGCCAACTGGGAGAGTTGGACACTCTGGGACTGGAAGGGGGTCGGGGAATGGGCCAACTGGTTTCTGGACAGAGCCTGGCTATAACGGAGCTTTGAGACAGCCTGGCAGCATGAATGAGCCAGCCAAAAAGCGAATAAAAAAAATTAAATTTAAGGCAAATTTTTCAGTGGAAGAAAAAGAATAAGAACCAGAACCAGACCCCAGACCCCAGCCACAGCCCCGTCACAGCACCAGCGCGGCCCCAACGGTAGCTGGGGCCTGCACTGCAGGCATCCCAATCTTAATCAGCGAGCAGGAGAGAAGGAGAGGAGCTCGCTGAGCATATCTTATTACCTCGTCTGAGGAGGGGTGGGGAGGGGACTTGAACCATTACCATTTAACTGCCTCTCGCTTTGACTTTGACACATGTTATGAAATTTGAATAGATCACCGAGAGAGCTGGAGTGAGGGGTTACAGATTGGTAGCTACACTATCTACATATAAGCACGCGGCTCATGATACACCTCATGATGTAGCAAAAAAACCTGTAAATTGTACAACTTATGTGGATTTCGCTACGAAAGTTACCAGCTGGATCTCGTGAGTTTCCCAAAAAGAACATCTGTACAGTGAGCAAACACGAGCTGAGTGCCAGTTAAAAATAAAGTTGTTTCTCTGGGGAGAAGTGGGGTGGGAAACATGTGGAATAGATTGAAGAATTCGAAGAAAGAAAATTGTTTTGTAATTATAAATTGTTTGGTAAGGAGAACGAAATAATTAAATGGAAGTCGCAGAGTTCATGAAACCATCAAAGGTAGGTATCTAATTAACTAATAGGTACAGAAGTAGGTACTAGCCATTTTCAGTATTCAAGAGATTTCCTCCCACTGCAGGATCATTTGGGAAGACTTGTGTATACACGGACATTACATTTCCATCAAATGGAAGGCATGCAAGCCGGGAATCAGCCCAACTTTTGTGTTTCGTTCAATCCGTCTGTTAACTCGGCTTGGGTGCATTCAACCTCAACTAAGACCAAAGACCCAAAGTCCACGGAGCAGCCAGTGACCGGCAACTGTGGCAGAGCAGCACGACAGCACCCAGAGGCAACATCATCTAATCAGGTGAAGCTGGGAGACTTGCATTTACCCCATTAGCTGCAATTGCCGCAGAGAATAGGTGCAACAAAAGCAATGAAAAGTTGCAACTGCAAAAAGGTGGAAACTGTCGAGGCCAGGCTGAGGCTCAGGTTGGGGACGTGCGCAAGTCAATAATTTTCATAACTGCCGCTTAATTGAGACATTAACCATAATTGGCCCTAAGTGAGTGTAGTACAAGCGACAAGAGCAGCACCACCATTTAAGCCCAGTCAAGTGTTAAGGCAGGGAAAAGACGAAAAGCAGAATCAAATCAGAAGAGATACGGGCACTCGCAGTGGAGTTTGAGTTTCCCTTTCGGCAGGGGAAAATGGGAATATCTGTCGGCTATTGAACCCCAGCCCCTGCAGAGGGGAGGCTCTTCTGCTCGCTTGGGCATGAAATTGTTGGGGGTATGCGAGAGGGCTGATGGGTGGATGTGCGGTGGCCGTGTGGCCGTGTGGCTCGAGGAAATCAAAGCAGAGTGGCCAAGTGTGTGGCAGGCAAAATGTGTCAATAAATTATTTCAGCTTGGCTCTCGTTCAGGTGTTAAATTGTCTTACCGGCAAGGGGTTAATGCCATCACCATCACCATCACCGTCACCATCACCCCTCCACACTCCATTCACTCCTTCGATGATTTGTCGGCGCACGTGTTGCACATGTCAACTGCGTAAATAAGCGGGAAATTGGCCAAAAGGCAGGGAAGAAAGAGAAAGCCAGGTCAGGACAGGACCCAAAACCAAAACCCAAACCCTCTCACAAGCAACGAACCATGAACATTTCTACATCACTTGGAGACATTTCCCCTTCGCTAAGCCCAAGTCCAATCAGTTTTCTCCTCTGGGCTGGCACACTTGCCGTATGAGTGATTTATCGCCTTTGACTCCCTCTCCTGGTCACTGGTCACTGGTCACTGGCCACTAGCCACTGGACACTGGCCACTGGCTATCTGGCCATTGCCCGATTCCAATTCAAATAATAAAGTTGAAATTAGTTGCGGCTCCAAATGGAAATTGCTAAATTGGAATTGCAATAGTTTTATGGCACAAAAACCAACAAAACCCGAACGCACACGGATCGAATCAGAGAAAGGGGAAACAATAAAATTGATGAATCGCATAATATAGCGAACAGAGAATACAGAGAATAGGTAGTGGCTGTTGAGGGGTCCTTGGTGGGTGCAGTGGGAAGTTTGCGGCGAGCTTTGCTAGAGTTCGGTAAAGTTTTCCGGATGAGGAATAGCATTTGGGTATCGGTGGACGATGAAATTGGATTAGATTGGGATGCGAGAAGAGAGCTGACAGCAGCTGGCCCGAAGGGGAATTCACGATAATTGTGCAAGCATATAGGAAAGTGGATCAGCTTGAATATCCAACAGGTCCTAGAAAATTAAAGATATATTTATTTAAATCTCGTATGCCCGTGTGTATGAGGAGTGCTCCCCTTATGAATCCCCTTCTGGGACCCCATCTGAATGTCAACATCCTGCTCATTGAAACCATCCATCAACGCATGCCCATAAAATTTGAGCACCCCACTGAACGACTCCTCCTTCAGCCCATGGCTGCCATTTAACCACGGCTGGACGCTCTGAAGTCGGCAGCTCTGCACCAACTGCAGCCTACACCCAATCCCACTCTGAGCCACTCCAGAGGAAGAGCGGGAACGCCACTTCTGCCAGCACAGCGCCCTTCTGCCACCATCTCCTCACTCGGCCAGTCTCCCAGTCGGCCATGTGTGTTGAGTGATAAAGAACATGTTAATGGCTTTTAATCAATTTGCCATTTTTCCATTTTCCTACGTATATAGTTTTTCTCTCTTTTCCATGTCGAGCTCGCTGGGCTGTGATGTAATGTGTAATATGAAATTGATATTGCTGTTGCTGTTGGTACTCGCATGTGCAGCAGGGGCAGCAGGGGCATCAGGGGCAGAGCTTTCCTCAGATTTTCTACATATTTTAATGATAGTTTAATTTGCAGCAATTAAAACGGTCTACAGCAGACCCGACTCTGTGCGCGATTACGTACCCAGTGAGAGAAGACACCAGCAACAAGTGCCAGAAGACCGGACCGGAGTGGGATTCTTCTGGGCAGGCCTTGCATAATGATCTGATCGAGTCTCCTCTTGCGAGTCTCCTCTGACGAGTCTCCCGAGTGATTTCCGTTGTTGTCTTGGCGCGTTGGCTTCCTGATTTCGCATCGATTGCAAGCCCACCTGGTTGGGATGTCCATGGTCATGGCCTCTGCCTCTGCCCTGACTCCGACTCCGATCAGTTATCTGGGCAGAAGCATCTGGGAAGCCTTGCCTGGCATTCGAAAGCGCTGAATCTGCAGCGACAGCCACTTGATATGCGGACAAGGAAGACAAAGTGGCAGGATCGTCAATTAATTCGGTAGATGTTGAGTGATTTCCAGCAGATAAGCCTCGAAGCCTCGCTCAAAGTGAATCTCAGGATTCGGAGGAATGCCCCTCATGCGTGATTTCCACTAGATAAGCGTCCAATGTCTCACTGCCAACTCTCTTTCCCCATCTTCCGTGTCTTCTCTGGATGGTGTTCCCTGCTTGATTAATACATTTATAATTGACACATAATTACAGCTTCATTATCATCCGAGCCCTAAGCAATTGCCACACTTTCATCTTCAGATTGCAATCTACAAGTTTCTTCCACATCTCAGTAGTGTGTGTGTGTGTGAGCCAGTCACTTGATAACCGTTGCAGCATAATTACCATTTCTCGTGTTAGGGGTGTGTTCACCCAAATTGTTGTGTTAATTGATTTTAAATGGCCAACTCACGTATAATTTTCTGGATGATTGACCGCCGAGATACAGCGCGGGAGATTGTTAAAGTTCTTGAGAGAGTTGAGAGAGAGGTTGGCCTTTTTGTTGCGGAAATAATAGACGTAAAACTATATATGTAACTTATGTGTACATATATATCTTGCAATGCTTTACTCAAAGTCAATCGTAAAATACTCACCAGAAACAAATCCAAGGGAATTATTAAAATTCAGAAGTGTGCAAAAATCATTCTAGCTCTACCAATGTAATCCATTTTCTAATGTTTCTTCCACATGCGTTGATGGAGCTTGCCAGCTGCGGCCCCACTAAATTCCAATAAATATCTCCCAATGATGTGCGATTTATCGTTACCGTTCGCATAATCCCTTTCAGTTCAACTTTAAAGCAGGATTTTAAAGTGTCCCAGCTGTCGCAGCTCATTAGGCATCCAAAGAATTTTCGGACTGGAACTGGGCTGGGACTGGGACTGGGTCTGGGGTATGGGTCTGGGTACTCTCTCATAAATTAGCAACAATTTCATTTCGCTATTGGAATTGACGGCCAGGCTACATTGCCCCCGACCCCATCTCCCCCGTGGAACACCCCTGGAACTCCCTTGGACCCACCTCAAATGGCAGTGGCAGCAACTGGGTCCATAAATCAAAAGCAGCGCATGGCGTTTAATACACTTGACGTCAGATTTCCGCGACAATTTGCGCATGAATTAAACATAAAAGCAAGTGAGGTATACACGAGTGGAATGCCCTAGCCTGGGTGGGAGCCACCCAGCCGCCCTTCGGGAAGGATCTCCAACCGCTTGGGGGAGGGAGTGGGCTGCGCTCCTCCATGGTTGCCCTGGCGAGCGGGCAAATAAAATCAAAGTAGGTAACACGCGCAAATAAAACACTTGACACATTAAAACAGCAACAACAGGGACACACACATGGGGCAGGTTGGCTGGTTGGCAGCCTGGCAGGCGTAGGATATCGTGGGTGTAGTGGGCTGTGGTGGGGTTTGGAAACGCTATGAGCAATGCGGCAACAAATTTCCATTTTGTCGCTGAATGAGGACATGAGGACGAGACGACGCGACGCGACGGCAACGCCATGCAAATATGAGACACTCCACAGACATGGACCGGAGCAGGGAGCGGCCTGGCAGAAGGGAGCGCGCGCGAAATGAGCAGGATATGAGCCTGCATATATCTGGGATATACATACCTACACACACACACACTCGTAGCATGTGTACACGAGTGTCATACATACAAATTTAACGAGTCGCATTTATGATACCACAGACAAGTATAATAATTTCAATTAACGACACCCACGGGTGTGTTTGTACAGCAGCACCAGGAGCGAAAGGAGCGAAAGGAACGACTGGAACTCCGGCACCAGGAGTACAACTACAGGAGAAATGGGGCAAGGTATATGTGCACCGCGCCGTGATAGGGATGCGTTAAATCACATCTTAATTAGCACAGCCATCGCTCCGATTTGAGCTCCGAAGCTTGAGTCACACTTCAGTTCGAGTCGAATAGAATCGTACTTAAAGATCTGACCCAGATAACTCCCCTAAAATTTTACTCCCTTGATCTTCCATTGTAATTTTGATATTTTTTCACTGATCATTGGCTGGAAAAACTTCTACATCATCGGCTTGAAATGTCAATCTTCTTCACTTGCAGACCTACAACTTGAATATTTATTAACTTTGTTTGATTATGCTAAGCCAATCACTGCTAAAATATTTCATAAAATATCCAAGTCTGAGTGACTAGTTCGAAGTCCTGAAGTTCTGCATGAACTATTTAGAAGTACACAGAGGTCCCATGTACCCTGGCTTATGCTTTTTACCTCTCAAGGCACCTTCGAAAGCCACAAAAATCGCGGTGACTGATGCCTCATCAAGTTGCCAAGCAGTTGGTAACTGCTCAGCACTGTTTTGCACGGTTGGTATGAGGCACAAGGGAGGATGCAGGAAAGGCAGTTGGAAAAATGTGAAGAAAAAGTCGTAGCAGGCGATGGAATAATGTGAGGAAGAGGTGACCCGGCGAAGAGACACTTGATGGGGCAGGATATGCCACGGGTGTAAGCGTGTTAGTGGGTCCATGCGGCTGCACAGGTGGGCTTGAATTACCTGTGTAAAAGATAAAGAGGGAGGGGGAGGGGGAGAGCGGCTGTGTGGATCTGCATTATTATGCCTCTAATTAACTAAACGCATATACACGTACGTGTGGCAAGGAGCACTTGCCTTGGCCGCACTTCCTTGGCCAAGTTATTACAGCCTTCGTTTCAGCCATCTCATCAGCATAAAAGTTTTTAATGAGCCATTTTGGCCAACAAAGAGCGGAAGTGTGAGTGTGACTGGGAGTGGTAGTGGGAGCGGGAGAGGGAGTCGGAGTCGGAGTGAGGGGTAACTCAAATGTGAGACGAATTTGTTATGACAAGCTCAGTTGACACATTTTAATTAAATTTAATTAATGCATTCAGGAGCATCCTCTGGTGTTGGAGGACACCAACGACGAGGAGAACATTATGTCAGCACGGAATGAATGAAAATGAAACTGAGAGTGGGAGTGGGTGTGGCAGTGGGATGGGAAGAGGCAGGGGAAGTGGGTATGAATATAACAGTTCAAAATAAAAGCTGAGAACGGGGGTATTTCGTTTTATGATGTGTGACATTTGTCGCCTCAAAAAGATGTGCAGTGTAATTGAAACATGTGTAGGCATGTCGGCCTTGACAAGGAGCGGACGGAGAATCCTGTACAAAGGATTTGGAGTGAGATTTATGGGAAAAGGGGGGCGGGATTATAGAATAATTATGACAATGGATTTCAATACACTGTACATGCAAGTAATGAAATACACATAATTTACACAACACAATGGCTGTGGAAGAGGGAAGGAATGTTGATGTGGAATTAACTTAAATTGGTGAAAATTAAAGCATGAGGAACTAAATTAAAAGAAGAGAAAAATCAAATGGATTCGAATGAGCCATCACGGTTGGGGTGGAAAATAAATTTGTTAGGACTGATAAAATCTAAAACAACACAGAAAAGCAAAGCAACGGGCCGAGCCACATTAAAACTGATTTAAAATAGATTTAACCGAGATAAAGTTGCATTTTATTTGAAATATGAAGAATAAAACAATTCTGAATGCAAATGAAGCTTCTTCAATTGAATTCAATTAATCTTTGGATGGCCTAAAGGGCGACCGAACACCGAAGCACACGGCCATCTGTTGGCTGCAATAAAACAGAGCAGTCCGACACTTCCGAAGGCGAAGAAACCTTCGACCTCTGCCAATGCTGGGTGGCTGTCATCACAGGGTTATCCATTGCGAAAACAGAGGCCAGTCCCGAAAGTCAATCAATTTGAAAATTACAAATGCAAATTGATAAAGTCAGGCAGACAGCAGACAGCAGGCAGCAGAGAGCAGACAGCTCATTGATTATCAAGAGAGGGAGGTGGAGAGCCGCAGTGCCACAGCACAAACAAAGGCCCACCACAGAATCACACACACAGAACGCACACGCCACCGATGGAGGAGAGACGGATGGACAGTATATAACAATTAGAAGTTTCCTGCTCGGTTCTGGAATCAGATGGAGAGGGGACGGGGGCAGACGCAGGTAAACTGAAGCCAAGTGGACAAACGACAGTGGCAAAGGCAACTTGTCAGCTCGAATGACGTTTTAATAAGTCACATAATTCATGCGACGACGATGTGGATGGGTGGATCGGTGGATGGGGCTGGAGCTGGAGCTGGAGGATGAGTGGCAGGAGACTGCAGGATGGTGGAGTCTTCGCAGAGTCGAGGATGGCGAATGTGAATGTTGCCGCGTGCCCCAAAACGCCAGATTACGCGTTGAGCATGGAGATTGCCAGGCTACCGCTACCCTACCGTGGGTCAAGTGGCTGTAAACGGGTGAAGAGAAAGCCATAGCTGTAGGTGATCGTTAAACAGAGTAAACAACTCAACCAAAGTTATAGTGGAAAGGAATAACTCTGGGACTTCATTAAGCAAATGGTGCGTAATAAAGCCACAGTTGGGAAAATGTTCAAACGGGTCATTAAACGGAGTTTAATCGGCATGATGTTCGATGTTAAGCTGGCACCCATTGATGAGCCAAGGAACTTGGTAACCATTTTAAAAGGAAAATTCTAATTGTGGATCTAACATCTCATATACACAGAGAAGCCTTCTATTTTCTAAATCAATGAATCTCAGGCACTGTGCACGTTGCGCCTGCTGAGTCCGGGCAGCATCCATGGCCTGTGGGGCAACTGCGCTTTTGGGACGCTTTGACACATGCTCCCTCCCCACTTCTCTCTTCGCTCATCTCTCCAGGCTCCTCTCTCCACTCTCCTCTCTCCGCTTGTCAGCTGCTCATTTGTCAATGTAATTGATTTTATGTCTGAGCTTTTGACTAAGGTTGTCGTGCCGTTAAGCTCGCTTGAGTAGGGCCTGTGCGGAGGGGGGTGCGTTGGGATGGGAGCAATAGGTGCACGTAGCTAGAGCGGGCAGCAATCGCCATCCGCAGACTGGATTGGATTTCGTGGCTGGTATAGTTGGGGCTACCTGGCCGGTGGGGACGCTGACTGGCCTCTTGCCTGATATATTATTCGATTACAGTTAGGCGTAAATCAAGTGGAAGAGCATGATGTAGCCATCACTCGGGCCGATACTGCGGTCTGGTGGCTGGGGGC
The DNA here is from genome assembly GCA_018150885.1 of Drosophila tristis. Lineage (NCBI taxonomy): Eukaryota > Metazoa > Arthropoda > Insecta > Diptera > Drosophilidae > Drosophila > Drosophila tristis. The sequence goes on from JAECWT010000264.1 coordinate 1,333,280, forward strand.
TGGGAGCTGCGGGGAAGCTACTGCGTTGACTTCGTATGACAACAATTCAAATCGAGTCAGTGTGCCTGTCTGTGGACTCCCTCTGACCGATGGTCTCCAGGGGACTGCGAAGAGACAGGACATGCGACGGAATCAATAAAGCACGAAAGAGGGTCAAACGGATGTGCGACATAGGGACAGAAAAAGGCTTTAAGAAGTCAGACCATTGACAAGGATAACCCTCCGAATAATCGCATATCGAAAGAGCGAGGTTCTGCGGAGGTAAAGGTAAGCTGATTTGTAGCCTAAAACATTTCATTTGCAAAGGAAAGCAAACGGAAGAGTCGAACTGGCAATATGTAAGAAGAAACGAAAGGGCAAAGGTATTCGAACGGAACGGAAATGAAAGATAGTGAAGCGAAATCAGTAAAGACTTTGGGAGAATTATAGTTATAAGATTTACACAGCAGAAGTATGGGAAATGCTACAAAAATTGTACTTACAGCAAGGGCAGCAACTGCCTGGAAATCTCTTTCCTTTGCCAGCATTTCCAATTGAATTTTAACACATATCGTGAGCGAGTGATTGAGTGGACGAGTGGACTAGTGGAAGAATGAAGCGAGCCACCCAATAGGCTGGAAAAGTCGGGGCACAACTTAATTTTCAATCAAGGCATAAAAAAGAATGAACCAGAACAAAACAAAAAAGACAAACCAAACCGGGAATCGGCTGGTAGAGAGAGAGACCGAGGGAGAGAGAGGGAGAGAGAGAGCAACCGGTAGCCCCGAGTGGAGTGGCATGGAGCGACGACTGCAATTGCGGCGACTGTTTTATGGGTGAGCGCATTGTATCTTGTAGATACGTAGATACTCGTACACGTTTTTTTGCGCTGCTCACTTGGCTCTGCCGCCCGAGGCGCACACACGCATTCGCTTTTTGTGGTGGCAAAAAAAATCCTTGGCGCTCATAAATTTTTATAGCTTGTAATTATTTGGAATGTCGAACTAGACGGTACTGCGACTCAGACTGAGACTGGGGGATCCACATCCACATCCACTCCACTCCACGCTCTGCTCATGCGCGGCAGGCGGTCCGAGTCGAAGTGCAGGCTGTTGCCTTTTGGCTGATGGCTGATGGCTGAGACGAGGGCTTTGGCTGCTTCCTGCTTTGTTTGGTTTTCGGCTGTGCTGTGGCCGAATGCCAGATTTATACTTTGGCTTAATTAATGGCAATGCTCCGGCGACTGTGATTGGCTTCGATGGCTTTTATGGATTGTACGCGTATCTGCTGGATGCATTCGCGCAGCCAGAGTCTGTAATTATCCACAGTCCAGTGCTGAGAATCGTGTTTATAGTGCTCTCCCTCTCTCCCTGTGCCCCTCTCCCTCTCTGAGGCGCTAATAAAGTTGTCAGCTAATGAAATTGGCAATGGCAAAAGCCCCAATCATGATTGTTGGCAAATAAACGATTGATCAAGACAGCTTGGCTTGCCATTCTTCTCACTCTGGCAAAACGGTAACAGTCGGCCACAGAGCAGCTAACTGCTTTCAAATTAAGGAATTGGACGCGGATTTAATTCCCGAAATAATTATTTTTATTTGTCTTTCCTTCTTGGACGGTTTTGATAGTCGAACGGGGCTCAGACTTGGGGCTGAAAGTAGCCAGCACTCAAGGAAATTCTTTACGGAAATCAAGTCGTTCTTTCTGGAATTCTCTCCAGAAGTCTTTCGGAAAATCAAATTTCACCAAGCTGCATACCGTACTCCGCCATGAAGATTTTCTCCATTTCATCTTGCAATTGATTTGTATATGCTTTCGGAAAAGCTGCTTTAACGGCTTTCAAAATTAAGCTGGAACACACTCCATCGCACACCTCTCCATCGGATTTTTTCTTCAGTGTTTTGATTTCTTCCCATGTTATTTATTTATTTATTTATTATGTCTGAAATCAAAATGTGTATAGTTCGTGTGGTATTTATTATATTTTAAACTAATTCTCTCCCCCCCCTTCACCGCCATCCGCAGTCTCGAATTTCCACAATTTCCATAATTTTCATAGCCATCACCCGACCCCGCAACATGTCAGGATAAACCAAAACATTGTGCCTAACACTGCTCTCTCTCTCTCTCTCTCCAGCGCATTATCTGCACTTCTGCCATTCCCCAGCTCTCTGGCTTCTCTCTGGCTTCTCTCTGTCTCCCCGAGCTCTGGCATTCTGGCATTCTGGCGGCCACTTTCAACGCATCACCGAGCAAACTCAATTACTTAGGGAACACAGTGCTGTTCCCCAAGCCCCAGCTTCCCTTGGCGGGCCCTAGAGCCATTCCTGGCCAAGTCTCCGCTTTTTGCCAGGAAACTTAAAATGCAAACATTTGCCCCAGCTTCCCTGTTCAGATGATGCTCCAGCTTCCAGCTCCAGCTCCCCTACATGCCTCTTTTTGCCTTTTTGATGATTACAAATTAATCACACTTTAAACATGGCAATTACGCGGGACAGGCTCAGCAGGCCAAGAGGGGAGCTGGGAACTGGGAGCTGGAAGCTGGTAGCTGGTAGCAGGGGCGAACCCACTTGCATAGACACACGGCCCAGGCGAATCGTGGCTACTTCAGCGTCAGCGTCAGCGTCAGCTTCAGCAGCCCAGAAGCCCAGAACCAAAGCTCTGGTTCTGGCTTCTTTTATATGGAAAATTGCTTCCTTTCGCTGTTTAACTTTCGTTTTAATAAATAATCAAGTAGGCTGACTCCAACCGGGGCTCCTCTCTCCGTTGAGCTCCACTTGAGCTGCTTTGAGCTTCCATTCTGTGCTGCCGGTGCTGCCGGTGGAGCTGTTGGAGCTGTTGGAGTTGCTGCTGTTCGTCAAGTTCCTCATGTAATTTCCAGGCAATTTCTCATACCCATAATTGCATAATTTCAAAGTTGTTGGCAACTTAATTGCGCTGCATGTTGGACCATGCCAAGACCAAGACCAAGACCCTCTCTTACCATACACACTCGCCCATACATACATACATACATACATATGTACGGTGTGTATACTCGTACTCGCATCGCAGTCTTCTTTTGGAGCTGTCTTCGGTGTAAATAAAACCTTTTTAAACGGTTGTCAGGCGGTGTAGAACCCACGTTGGGGCCTGGCCTCACTCCCAGCGACTTCAAAAGCGCGCATCACCATCATCATCAAACCATGTGTTGGACTCTGCGCCCAACCCACACCTGCCCCCGCGGTCATTTGCCACCAAAGTTAATATACTTTATATTAAATTGTTCTGTTGTCTGGCCTCGTTTCAGTTGCTCTGCCTGCGAGCCATTTTATAATCTGCATCTGCCACAGTTCCCTGGACTTCCCCCAACCCTCCCCCACAATACAATTCCCCCCACCGTTTCCCGCTCACAATTTTGTTTGGAGAATTGTTTTTTGTTTTCCCTTTGCAGTGCGTGTCGCAAACATTTCGCATCAAATTACTCAACTAATTTCAGTTAAATGAAAAGTTAAGCACAGCGTTCATTGCTGAAGGTTTGACCGGCCTCAAGCGAGATCTGTTCTCTCCTGATCTGGCTACCAAATTGGTATCCATTTGCATGGAAATCGCGGCTAATTGGCCAGGGATAAAGAAGTAAGGGAGCGAGAATTTATGGGTCAAGGAAGATTAAAGGAAGATTAAGGAGAATAATACGAAGAGGAAGTTCAACTGCCTGAGAGAATCTGGAATAATCGAAGAGGTGCTTGCTAATCCAAAAATTCCAGATAGTTCTAAATTTAAGTTAGCTTCTGTGTAAGACATCTTTGAAAGTATCTTCACATGCAGGTGACCCTTTCCAGTACTTGCTCATCTACTAAGACCCAAGAGGGAATTTCGCCTGAGCGGACGGTAGTCAACGAGCATTCCCAAATTGATTTATGGCCACATTTCTTGCAAATGAGCCAGGCAAATCAAAACAAGACTAGGACCAGGGCAGGCCCCCAGATTCCTGTTCAACCCCCCCCACTCCATCTCACTCTGCTCCGTCCTGGACCACTACCAATGCTGCGGACTGGACTGGCCACAGAGCAAGCGAAATGCATTTGGCACGCAATTACGGCCCAAAGTGTTAATTGCATTTCCGCTGCTCTGCCTGCTGGCTCTGGCTCTGCTCTGCACTGCTGCTAACCCAAGAAGCCCCCGACCAGGCGCAGCAGCGGCAGCAGAAGCCATCCGAGCCATCAAAATGCGGCACGGCCCACAGCTCACGCATTTGGCATTAACCAGAGCCAGCCTACACACACTGAGCGAAACCAGTTTGGGAAAGCCAAGGTGGGAGGTTTAGGCCAGATGGAAAATAATAAACCATGGTTCCATATATTTCTGATATTTTTAAATTAAATAAATAAAAAACCAATGCCGCCAAAATATAACAGGATAGATGGGGTAGTGTCCCTCATCACCGTCTTTGTGTATTTATTTATTCAGACAAAGCTTAAAACTATAAACTATCTTTGGGGTTGGTCCCGCGCTGACCACTTGCCTATTATTTCTCGCAGTGTTGTGCAGAGTAAATGTGGCCAGGCCAAGCCAAACCAAAGCATTTGGCAGAGATAAGCAAGCGGCAGCAGAGTTAACGGCTCTTTTTTTGTGGCTCAGAACGAACCGCGGAGAGCTGGGGAGTGGAGAAGAGGCGATGTATGAGATGGCGATGGCGCATGCGTGGCAGACACGCAGCAGGCGGCCCAACAGTGCAGCAGCAGCAGCAGAAGCGGCAATGGACCCAAATGGAGCGAAACTAAGTCAAACATTTGTAGAACACCGAGAAGTACGCGAGACAGAGCGGGATACCAGGAGGATCCCCAGGCGGGGAATTGCGAATGGAAAAGTGGAAAATTTATGGGCCCCAAAAGGCGAATAGATGTCGTAGATTCCGCATGCTAGAGAGAATAGTTAACAGTTGTGGATGGGCAGGAGCAGGAGAAGCCCGAGATCTGTGCCCATGTAGATGCATGGACACGTGTAAGAGGAAAACAAGAAGAGTCATCGATGCCCGGAGAAGGAAGATAGAAATCTTCACCTTGAACTCTCTCGGCAGAAACCATAAAGTGCTTTTTAATTGACCAAAATCCCAATGCAATTCCAGCGAACATTTCAAGCGTTTATCGGTGCCAGAGCTGACAGCCGAACCAGGCAGCAGAACCCCATTCCATTCGGAGATCCGACTCGACGTCTTTTCGTGTCTCTCGCTCTGCATACGGCAACACTTTCTGATAAGCCGCCACAAAAATGTTAGCCAACTTTGTTGGCCGAAGTGGCACAGTTGTCTGCTCCTGCTTCAGTTTCAGCTTTAGCTCCAGCTTCAACTTCAGCCCCGGCCCACGGCCCAATCTCCATCCCATGGCCATATCTGTTTTGTGGCATTTGTATTGGCAAATCAATGATAATGACATTTATTTGCGCCATCTCTTGGCGTTCTTTTGCGGGGCTCTAACCGAAATCCGTTAATAAGCCATTTTGACAAATTGGATGATTGTAGTCGTCTTCAAAGTCCTCGTCCTCCTCCTCCTCCTCGTCGTCGTTGTCGCTGTCGTTCTCGTTGTCGGGTGCCAGCAGCAGATGGGACAGCGCCTGGGGTGGGAGGGAAGGAGGTCTGCACTTGCGAAAGTGTGGCGAAAGTGAAGATAGAATATCAAGAGGACAACATCACCAGTGACAGGGATTGGCATGGGAATGGGGCTGTGGCTCGGGCTGGGGCTTGGAAATGGAAGGAAGCGGAAACGAACCGTACTCGTACTCGCGTGGTGTGGGACACACTTAACAGAGGGAACAGAGAGGAAACCTTCAAGTTGTATCACATTTCGCAGTGAATACTTCCAAATATAGTTTTGATTTGGTTGAGAAAATAATCCCCTCCTCTCCACAGTTAACTTTAATTCTTTATTAGATTGTAAGATATTTGCAATATAATCTAAGATACATTCCATTGAGTTACGACTTTTCCATGGCCCTGCAACCTCTACATCATGTCTTGCTTATAGCACGTGATGGTATTCTGGCACTCGGCATCGTGCACTTGATGGAAAACTGAGGAGAAACAAAAACAGATGCTCAGACATGGCAATGGAACTCTGACTGCAGAGAGCTTACCATTTTTGGTATTGAAGCAATTCCATTGACTCAGCTCGCATTGGCCGGGAAAGGTGACCACGCACTTGCCATTGCTGGCGCAGATGGACAGCGCCTGACGTGGACACTGGAAGCTGCACTTGCCCAGCTCGATCTCCTCTTCGTGTTGGGCAATCAACTGGGGGATGTTCACCTGGTTGGCGTGGTGAGGCCACTTGTCCAGGGAGCGACCTGTTTTGGTTTTTGTTGGCAGTGGAGTTGATGGGGAGTCCGGCTGGGGCGCCTTTGGATCTTCGTTTTCCTGCTGTTGCTCCTTCTGTTCATCCTCGTTCTGATCCTTCGCTTCCTGCTGCTTCTGCTTCTGCTGCTCCTTCTTCCTCTTGATCGCCTCCTGAATGGCCAGAGGAATATGGAGCTGCGCCTGTTGCATCACATGGGTGACATGCTGTTGCAGCTTGTTCACCTTGTCCGCAACATCGACGGGCTGCTGGCCGGGCAGGGAGAGCACCACATGCGGCACCGGGGGCATCACTACCTTGTTCTGCACCACCGGGCGCCCCTGGTGGAAAATTGAGCCGGTGGCCTCGTGATTTATCACCCTCACCTGTGGATCATTAGCTTGCAGCGATTGTAGGCCAGGTTGCAGCGCAGGTGAAGCCGCTGGCTGGTCAAGGGCAGGGAGATGGACATCACTAGGGTGTGCAAGTGGTGGAAGGAGACCTGAAAAGGGCTCAACCACTGGCGACCCGCTCCCTTTGCTCGCCTCCACAGTGCCAGTCAGTGTGTGGGGCCTCTGAGGATTGTTCTTCACGTGCTGTAGCACGTGATGGATGTGATTGGTTATCAGTGTCTGTATGTGCTCGGGCAGCTCCCCCTGCTGGGGTTTGCCTGTCGTTGTGGTTGGCCCTGTGGTCTTCGGCACCTCTGCGGCCTGTGCCAGGGAGAGGAGAGCTGTGCCTGCAAAAGTCAAGTATTGTAGTGGGATTTTCGCTTAGAGCAGCAGCAGCCGCAGCAGCCCTGACTTACCAAGCACCAACAGAACTCTCATTTTGTTTGCAAAACTCATTTTCTTGGTCGAATTTGCCTGTACAGTCCTTTGCACTCGAAGGCGTTCGAAGGCGTTCTGTGGCTGTATTCCCGAAAGTTGCCACCTTATAAAGTTTTTTCCAATCCCTTAACACCACCCGCCTTGTCACGATTTCGCATTAGCATTTGATCATATCATTTATGGATTTTATTTCCATTCTGGCGGTGAACAGGTTTTCTGGTCTCGCTTGAACGCAACACTGCGCTGGGACTTGTCTGGAGAGACTTACCTGCCAGCTGGCACATGTCGATATATCGCTCATATTGCTTTAATCGCTTCCTTATAGAATAAATATGATGCTGGGCAGTAAATGCTTACATTGAGGAATTTGTGAATTATTTTAAGATACTATCCAGGAGTATGGGATATGGGTATGGGATATAGACTAATAAAAAATCTTTTTCAAATGCCGATATGTGTAGTACGCCCCCCAAAGAGTGGTCTGCTCTGCAATAATAGTTTTAGCGGGGAGTAGTGGTTGAAGGTTCAGTGGTTCCAGCGATGGGATAAAAAATAAATCTTAATTTCAGAATTTTCCAGATATTTTACGGATATGTTCAATAATATTTATTAGATATCCAAAATAAATACAAAAGTAATCACATTGAAAACTAATTGGTTCCCATCACAAACGACTCCTACCCCAACCCATCCTCCAAGGCCACAGCTCCCTGCATACAATATATCGATACGGAAAAAACATAGCGCCGCCATAGCCACCCAACGGAATTTTCCGCATCAAAAACATGTTAAAAAAAATACAATGGAGCCACAACAAATTGAAGCGATGACAAAAAAATATGCAAATTTGGCATTTCACGGTCTTATTTTTAGCCAGACGGGAGAACATTTAATTACAAGCCCGAAAAGAATCAAAATGCCAGGCAAAGTCGTTGATGATGCAATTTTATATCTGTGGCAGGTGTTAAAATAAAGGATTATGCAGGGAAGCAGGAGGGACAGGAACATGGACAGGCGCAACGACGAGGACGGCGACAGACAGACAGCAGAAACCAACAGCTTTTGTCGGCTGAAATTGGCTTTTTGTATAAAAAAGAAGACGGAGGATGGCAGAATCCACAGTTTTACAGTTGCTGCACACGCAGCAAGGTGAACAACAAAGACAACCGAGCAGTGGAACAACAGTCACAGCCAACAACCGTAGCAAAGCTCAAAGATGAATCTCCTGTCGCCTCTGTTGCTGCGTAAGCTTCTCCTACCTTCGCTCCCAGAGTGCCCATACAACTTTATTTTCTTCACAGTTTTTATTGCCGGCTGTGCCGTGGCAAAGGTATTGCCCAGTAAGGGTGATCTCAGCATTGATCAGCATGGACAACGGGTGTATAAGGATCAGGTGGACGACGACAAGTGCCACTACCACTGCACGGAAAGGGATCCGTCCGTCTGCTCCTCGAACGGACAGTGCCTGCTAAAGTTTGAGAGCCGCTGTAGCATGGCCGCCTACAACTGCCGAAATCCCCAGAAGCCCTTCAGCATTGTGGAAGATCACCGCTGCACCAAGGACTGGGAGCCCATGTGCTTGGAGTCGGACCTCAGAGAGTTTGGGTTGTAACGACGGTTTGGTTATGAGGTTGCAGCATTCAAGGAATAAATACACGAAAAACAATACACTAAATACACGAGTATTTTGCGGGGAATTAATTTAAATGGCTTAATCGCTGAGGTATTCACAGATACCATTCCTGCCAAAAGTGGTAGTGAGATCGAGGTAGCTGCAACAAATGTTCAGTCAAACCAGTTAGTTTGTATATGTTTTTTCTTGCTTGCTTTGATCTGTTTCTTAAATATTATATATAAACAATTTTAAATTTGCATAGAATTCAATTCGAAGCATTAAACTTATTAGTAAGCAGCATAAAGTTAGCAGTTAGAGAATCAGACTAAGAAAGAAAATATTATGTTGATAAGAAATTTTAGACAACCAGCCAGATCTATTCTGGCTTCAGATCTCTATCTATCTATTATATCATGAAAAGGATGGGACAATCATCAATGCTTTAGCTACTAGGTTGATCCAATGTCTGCCATGGGTTACTCAAAGTGACATTGGCCCTCGGCAAGGAATCAAGTGGAGTGAACAAATACAATTTACGAGTATTATTACGCTCGATTAATCGAATTTATAAGAGTATTTTGTCCATTACAACACTGAATGGAAGCGCTGAGTGACTTGTTGCAATAATATGCTGAAAGTCAGAAGGAGAAGAAGTTAATAGAGAGAAATTGTGAGATCAACTGATCTGAACTGATTGGAGTCAAGGGTTTGTCTTCATTTTCACTATTTGTATTTTATGCTTTAATGATATATGAGATTACGGAATAAGTATGTCATCTTAGTTTTAAAGCTTTAGGTCCTCTTCGTTGCATCGCCTGGCACACAGCTCCAGCCTGCAGACATCCTCGTCCACACTGCGGAAGGACAGATCCCGATGCTTGCAATTGAACGTGTCCATTACACACTGATTGGCAAACTCGTGGGCACACACTCCGTTGTGGGCGCAGATGGGCATGTACTCGTGCTTGGTGCACAGCTCGTCGCAGTTCTCTGCCGGCGGAGTGGCTATCGCTTCCAACGGTGAGACGGTGGTCATCCCAGCCAGCAGCAGGTGGTGGCAGTTCTTGGACGGCACACGCCTTGGCAGCACTGTCGTCATAGTGGGGCTGGTGGTGGTGCGGTGGGTTGGCATTACAGCAACAGGTTGGATCACAGAGGCGTCGGGAATTAGGATGCCATGGTTGAGAATGCCAGGATTAGGAATTCCTGCATTTGGAATACCGGGGTTCGGAATTCCTTCATTAGGAATGCCAGGATTCGGTATTCCTGCATTAGGGATTCCACGGTTCGGAATGCCTTCATTCGGAATGCCAGGGTTCGGAATTCCTGCATTCGGAATGCCAGGGTTCGGTATTCCTGCATTAGGGATTCCACGGTTCGGAATTCCTTCATTCGGAATGCCAGGATTCGGAATTCCTGCATTCGGAATGCCAGGGTTCGGTATTCCTGCATTAGGGATTCCACGGTTCGGAATGCCTTCATTCGGAATGCCTGGATTCGGAATTCCTGCATTCGGAATGCCAGGGTTCGGAATTCCTGCATTAGGGATTCCACGGTTCGGAATTCCTTCATTCGGAATGCCAGGATTCGGAATTCCTGCATTCGGAATGCCAGGGTTCGGAATTCCTGCATTAGGGATTCCACGGTTCGGAATTCCTTCATTCGGAATGCCAGGATTCGGAATTCCTGCATTAGGGATTCCACGGTTCGGTATTCCTGCATTTGGTATCCCAGGATTCGGAATTCCTTCATTTAGTATTTTTGAGTGATCAACAATTGATCTCGCACTCCGAACTTTGCTGAGCGTTGGAGGCACTGCTACCTCATTGACCACCTGGATCTTTCCCGGCTTGATCTCCTCTACGCGGGCCACCTCAACACTTTCGTGGTTACCCAGAAGGACGGGCTTTCCATTAGACAGCAACGGCACTTGGATGGTAACCCGACCGATCTCTGCATTTGGCACAACCTGCGCTGTGGCGTGAATGGCGCACAGCAGCACTGAAAAGAGAAGATTAGACAATTAAGGACCGCATCATATGCGAATAATCAAGTTCGCACCTGCGGCCGAAGAAAAAATCAGCTTGAACATCTTTAACCGTCAACTGCAGTGTCTTCTCTGTCCTTTAGGGGTATCGTGTCTCAGCTTATATAACCCCCCAACTGTTACGTAATCGCAATCACTCCTTCAGAACCTGTTCCCCAGTTCGGGCTTCCTTAATAAATTATACATTTATGTACATTTATGTGCATTGCCTTTGAACGGGTTTGCCAAATTAGCATCCACTTGGAGTTTGAGGGCAAGGCAAAAGGTTCGTTGTTCTTTTTATAAAATATTACTCTTTATTTCGATAAGGTTCTTCGACTTGCATCTGGTAAATTACACTTTAAAACTCCATGGTATTCAGTATGGTATCATTAATCAATGGACTGTTTTTTGAAACAAATTCATTTAAGGCAATCTAATTTTGATTTACGTATTACATATCAGAATATCAGAATTGCTTCAATTGTATTGATATATTAGTTCCTATGGGATTGACCGCTTGAGTTACTCTAGCCTATTAGGGATCGTATGTATTTGAGGCTTCTGGGCTCACGATCGATCCTTAAATGTTTGCACATGACGTCCATTTAATTGGGGTAATAAACAATATGCAGAGTAAGTAGTACGTATTACGTAGTACGTATTGTATTTATGTACGAGTAGTATGAATGGGGATCCCCTGGTCTGGGGATCTGTAAGTTGTAACTGTGCTGTACATTGACATATGGTTCGGGGCTATGATATCTTTCTTCTAGTGATAATTGCTTCTTCTCAAACTAAAACTCCGTCTCATATCCTGGGATTGTCCATACCATAAACGCAAATTTTTTGATAGATTTCTGCAACTACTTTAGGGATAGCCAGCGAGAAGGTAATTATGGGAATAGAAGCAGGATAAAGAATAAAGATAGAAAATAAGAAGAAGGAATTAATAGCATTGATAATGATGAAAAAAAGGGACTTTTATTCAGCAGTTCCCATGAATACTTTCACAGCTACCCCCGTTTAAACGAAAATTGGAAAATATCTCGTTTCAAACGTTAACATCTCAATAAAGTTTCTCATCTCGCGCTATGCACAGCCCTCAAACAAACATTTTAAGCAATTATCGTAACTTGTCATTGGATCAACTGCTTATTGGGTGCGGTTCCATCTGAAGGGACAAACGAATTTCATTTCCTAGGAGCTAGCAGTATTTATAGTTAAAATCTTAGGGCCTGAACAACACATAATATACAAAATCAAACTGGAAACGAACAAAGAACTTCTGACTCGTTTCAAACAACACACTAAACCTCCCCCTTCCATTCATATAAACAATTTAAGGATTTTCGCTTTCACACATGCAATTTTGGTACCGCCTATTGCTCTATTTCTGTTGCTCTTCATCTTCCTACTCTGTGTTGTTTTGGTTTAAAAATCTACGATAAATTGTTATAAAATAAATTAGTGTCTTAAGTTAGGTATAAATATCTAAATAGATTAGAGCTTAGAATAGTAAACGTAAAGTACAGTTTTGTTTTGTTTTGTTTTGCTTTGTTTTACTGTGTTTAGTTTAGTTGTTCATTTTAGTTGGTGTTAGGTGGTTGCACACTGCCGCCAGTGTCTTCTGGTTCTGGTTCCGTTTTTTTTTGTTTCTGTTGTGGTTCTTCACTTCACTTGCGCTCCATGGGCTTGACTTCCAGCAGCTGGGGATAGTTCTCCACAATGTTGAGTAGGATGGTATCAATGTAGTGCTTGAGCCGGACATTCTCGTCATCCTTTTCCTGGAAGGCCTGCTGCAGCTGTAACACAAGAAGTTCGATTAGTTCCGGCGTCAAATAAAAGCGAGAGGAACATAAAAATAGAGTTGCGTTTAGAAATGTACAACATGAAGTTAGAGACCACGCCAAAATGTTCTTGATAAATGATTAAAGACCAATGAACCCGCTGATTAAGATTTAGATTAAAACGAATGGCACAAATTCAACAACTGCAAGGCGTGCACAGTGGCTCCGAAACCGTGTTTGATTTGGGTTTAATTGTGGCGTGATTCAAGCATTACCTGACTTAAGGATGCTAATGTGGCTGAATCCACAGAATCCTGTAATACAATAAATTTCAATATAAATACAGATACAGATACAGATACATATAGGCAGTACGAGTATGCAAGTAGGCAGTAGGTATCGGGGGACGCATTGCGGTACGAGCCCTAGCACTAGGAGACTCAAACGGTACGTATTTTTTTGGTGGTGGCTTGGCCGGTGACTGTGCCTGTGTGTGCGTGTGTGTGTGAGTGGGTATGGATTGGATTGCGGATCGTGGATCGTGGATTGGGTGTGGACAACACAGCAAAGACTATAAGCTGAAGCGTGAGGCATCTCACAGAGGGTTCTGGTTACACACCTGCGCTTGTGACATCTCCTCTAGCTCCTGGGCCAGACTGCCCAGGGTGCCGTTGAGCAGATGGCGGCCCTGCTCCACGCCGTTGTTCAGCATGGTGGCCTGGTTGGTGAGCATGGTAGCCTGCAGCTCCTCGTTCTGTTCTTCGAGTGCTACGGGGGAGGGGAAAGAGTGTGGTTAGTGGATTCTCTGGCGGGTAATAACATTTTGAACACTCACATCGATTCTTTTGGCGCATCTCTTCGAGCTCTTGGTGCAGCTCCTCCAGTCTTATGCTCTCCGGCGATGTGGTGGGCATGGCCCTCGCCCCGTTCTCCTCCCGCGCCCGCTGCAGCTCTCGGCTCAGCTCCAGCATCAGCTCCTCCGTGGACTTCTTCTCCATCTCCTGCTTGCGCAGGGTCTGCTCCTGCTCTTCGTACTCCTGCTGCAGGGCGGCGATCTGATCGCGTGCCAGCTCCAGCTGCTCCTCCGTGCGATGCAAATCGTTGGCCTGCTTATCGCACTGCACACGCAGGCGCTGCGCCTCGTCGCGCAGGGCGTTGGCCTCGATCTCGGTGGCTCTGATCTTCATCTGGCAGTTCTCGTTCTGCAGTGAAGCTTCGCGCTCCACCCGGGCCAGGATCTCGCGGTGACGCTTCTGCTCCTCGGCCAGGCGTTCCTCGGCGCGCAGCTCCGACTGAGCGAGTGCCGAATGGCATAAAGTGGTTTAGTACAGTGCTTCCAAAACCATGCTGGATGCGTTTTACTCACCTCCCTGAACTGCTCTTCCAGCATGTGATATCGAGCCTGGAGCACTGCATACTCGGTCTTGGTGCGCGTCGTTCGATCCTCGGCTATATTTTGTGTATCCGACAGATCATCAACCTTGCGCTGCAGCAGCTCCAGCTGGAAGGAGATTGAGCGAAAGAGGGGGATAAGAGCTGTGAGTGCAAAGTTCTTTGTGCGGCTCGTGGCTCCACTAACACAATCGTTTCTCATGTGCCGCAAGTCGAGGAGCAGATCGTTCACCAGCTGCACATCAGCCATGGGATATTTCAGATACATTTGCCTATGTGAATCTACTCGTATTTGTATTTTGTTTTCGTATCTACATTATTGCTCAAGAATGCTCACTCCTCCCTACTCTATGGAAAGATTTTAAATGTTTTCTCGCGTCGTCTTTGCTCAGTTGATGGCCGAGGCAGACTGCGAGTGTGGCCGCCGCTTCGTTTATTTTCTTACAACATACCAAGCCAGCGACAACGACAATGTTAATTACACTAGTGAACAGCGGAAAAGAAGCTGCTGATTATGGCATGCACTTCTCAGTGTTTCCAGACAGATCCCATCTACAACCAGCAGCTGCCCACACCCTTTTGTGTTGGCTGGTGCTAGGCGCATGCCTTGCCCATATGGATCTCACATGTATCCCATAAATATTGCGCATACGCCTCATGGGCAGACACTTGAGCAGCAGGCGGCAGAGAAACAACAAAACGATTGCCTCTCGTTGGCGTTTGCATTTGGCTTTTAGCCATACAAGCAACAATCGCGGGAATGTGCAAAATCAGTTTTCGTCAATATCTGTGTGTATTTGCATTCTGTGAGACTCATGTGTATTCATGATTCACCCACACTAGGAAACGGTGCACAGCGAGAAGAAATGTGCAAGATGAATGCAGGCCATACTCGTGCAGGATGTTGCCTGTGTTTGCTAAGGGCCAAGGAAAACTGGGGTGCCTGTGCCTGACTAAAGAATCTCTGTGAAACTACCAAGGGCAGCCGACAGATTCGAGATGGGTCTTAAACTTTCAAACCACCGAAAGGGGTCTGGACATCGAATACCACCCATGGGCAGTCGTCCCCTCACGTTCTAATCCTCTGGAAAATGTCAATTGAGAAGTTCAATTAGCGAACGACATTTTTGCGGTTGTCAGTCGGTGGTCGCATAGCAGTAGCTGCCAAACTGTCTGGCCAAAGGTTCAATTAGGCTTAATTAAATGCAATTTGCGGGCCACAACTCGCAGTCCAGTTTACAATTTTTGCTGGATCTACAGAGTGCACAGTGACTGTACAGTGTGGGGTGAGCAGGGCAGGCGGACGGCACACTGTACTCTATCAACGAACACACGAACACAATCGACGTCAAACGCGGCGCGGCAGCAACTGAAAAGAGGCCCTCCCAAAAAACCAACAAACTGATTCCGATCCACAGAGAAATAGAGAATGCGAGGCGAGGCGAGAGAGTGAGTCGCTGAGTCAACTTTCCCAGTGCGATATGGCGGGGTTCTCGGTTCGGGCCGGCCTCTGCCTCTGCCTCTGCGTACTATGTGTACTATGTGTACAATGAACCATGCCAAAACCTACCTACCTTCTATATAGAAACAGCAAGAAACTAGAATTTAATTTAAATGTCTACAAAATTCTTCCGAAAAAATAGGGAACGAAGAAGCGGCGGAGGCAAAAACAGAAGTCGCTTCTCATTCAGAAACCGTTCTTCAGAACGTAAACAAAGGGAGGAGAACACACACGAGGAGGAACGACTATGTGATACCCTGCGCCAAGAACAACCATGTATCGATATATATAATACATAATAGAATTAAGCAGAGGGTAGATACCCTCACAGTACCCCATTGCAAGTACAGGGTATGAAGGGAGCCAAGTACAGAAGCGATAAACATAAAAAGAAAATGTTGTCGGGGCATAAAGAGAAAACAATAAAACTGTAAGACAAATTGAGTAACAAGTGACGAAGACGAAGACGAGACGCTGACGATGACATGCCAGCTCCCAAGGAGATGGAATCGGCCTAAGAAGGGCGAAACGGCTTCTTTAAATGGGCTTTACTTTTTCTTGTCACTTTCCGTCTTTCCTCCGCGGACAGCGTGGCAGTGGAAAGGTGTTCCAGGGTCAGAGTGCCGCTGCCTGCACTTTGATTTTTCCAGTTTTCGCTTTGACAAGTGGAAGGCCTGACAGGTGCCAGTGACTGATGGGAAGTTTTTCAACGGCAAGTGGAAACACGCAACAGCTGTGGGTCCGCAGGGCAAGCCAGAACCGAATAAGAGCAGAGCCCCCCGTATTCCCCGGGAATTGCCTAGAGATATCGACTGTTTGGGCTGCTCTATTGGTGGACCACATCCTCACATTCTAATCACCAAAAAATTCCCTACTTTTATTAGTTTACCCAACGATCCGCAACGGCTCCCGTTAATGGTGCCTCTGTCCACTCGTTAACGGATCATAAACAACAGAATCAAAAACCATTGGAAAATCTTTAAGCGTTCGAGCATTATAATCAGCATTAGCTTTGACCCAAAAAGCAAGGTTCGATTGCAGCACACACTGCACACACTCCTCGCAGCGATACCATGCCCTGCATCTGTTACATTTATCAAATGAACTCCGCTCCCCCAATACGATGTACATACATACATGTATGTATGGATCCAGTAAACAAATCTGGCATCCGCTGGAGGCTATCGCTGAAGCACTGACCTCCAGCAAGTGTGGAAAGATATTCCGCATCTCTGGGCTCCCATTCACAGTGGGATGCTTGGCCAATTACGTACCCCATAATTATGTAGCTTTGTGGATGAAAGGGGAAAAGGGCAGCCAGAGATTCTTGTTTCTATTCTGTTTCTAATGGGAGACCGTAACTGGAGCAATCGTCTTGGAAATTAACGTTCCAACAGCTGCTTTCTCAGAGTCGAAGCTACGGAGACCGGGTACCGTGCACCGTGGACCGGACCTCAAGGGCTCTACTCATTTGGGCTTAATTCTCTGTTACTTTCGTTGACACATTTTCCCCTAGAAGCTAATCGTCATCATTTCCATCATTCATTTTCGTTTTTTCAACTAATTTTTCTAAATTTGTGGTCTGTTTTTCCTTTCTTCTCTCACTGATGACTGACGATGCTGATCTCATTTGACGCAAAATATAATTTATTTCTGTTTATAGTTAGCAGATGTTTAGCGAATTACACACGCCAGGCACACAGAAATATTTCTTCGACTTTGAAATGTTATTTCTGTCTAAGTTTTGACGTTGAAAAAGGTAAATATGTCAAGGAAACAATAAACATACATATTCATGAGAACTTCTCTTGAAACTTCTATTAAGGCTGTTGATAGGAAGGAGGCAGCTTGGAGGTAAGGCTAGTGGAAACTCCCTTTAAACTCTGCAGTTAATGGTATAACACTCACATCATTTGTTTCCAGCATAGTGCTTTTCCTGTTCAAAGTCCCAGCAGCAATCGAGTCAAATGTCAAATAGGAGAGGAATTCCACCTCGAAAAGGACGAAGCAGTTGAGCCAATGCCATACAAAGTTAGACTGAAGCTAATTGCATTCTAGGGTACCTCATTTATGGCGAATGGGCACTATTGACATGCTATATCTAGTATATCTGCCATGACATGCGAACCCTAAGTGGGTGGGTGGCACCAGCAACCAGCAACCGGCCACCCGCACCCCCCACGGTGAACAGTGAACCCTGAACTTTTGATGGAATTAACCTCAGCGAATGCCGAATGCGGAATGCTGAATCCAGTAGCAAGGGTAAATTATGAGTACGCTTATAATGGGGTTGCTTACTTGCTCGTTGAGATTGTCGCAGATCTCGGCACTGAGCGCACCGTTCATTTTGTTGGCAGATCCTCCTGGGGCACCACCTCCAACGCCACCTCCTCCGCTGTTGTCCTCGAAATCACAGAGCAATTTGTTTTTGAAATTCTTTAAATTCTCCAACTTGAATCCGTTGGTGTTCGTATTGTTGGTTTTGTTGTTGAATTTACTTGTCAACGTCTCCAAGTTGTAGACTTTGTTATTGCTATTGTTATTGCTATTGCTATTGCTGTTGATGTGGTTGTTGTTCGATTCGATGCTGTTGTTGTTCGTCTCCAATTTGTTCTCGATGAAGACCAGCGAGTTGGGCTCCGAATTCGATGGCACTATATCCTCAAAATCGGCCGGATTGAGGCTCAGAAATGTCTCCTGATCGATCAGTATGGGTGGATGCTTGCCGAACCCGCAATACTCGTACTCCCCCACGCCCACGCCAACGCCCCCGCCCAAGCTGTAGGCGTTGCTCAGTGGATTCTGCGTGGAGCTCGTGTTGAAGTTCAAATTCAAATCCTCCAGACTCTCCGTCGAAAGTTTCCGGCTGTGCTGTCCTGCTCCTCCGATCCGGCACTTGTTGTTCAGGTTGTTGTTGTTCTTGTTCGCCTGTGGGTGGTTCGTGGTGGGTCCGACAAACTCGAATTGTCCCGCCCACATATCATAGGCTAGGTCGATGCTATCGGGCTGGCTGGCAGGTTGACTACTCATGATTTAGTTGGTGTTTGCGTTGGCTGTAATTTGGCTTTGTAGATTTGTCGGGGCGTGGCACTAGTTTGCTTGTCACTTTGATGAGTATTTTTTGTGCTTTATTTTTATTTTTATTTTAGATTGGGAAGACTGTTTTATTTGTCTCTTTATTTTGAAATGTTTTTTTAATATTTCAATCGTTTGTCTGCGGCACTTTTCTATGCATTTTAAGGCTTGGCTCTGACTGCGTTAAAAAAATTCATAATTTTATCGGGTTTCGGTTTTAATTTGGTTCCGTATTCACTTAATAGTTTTAAGTTATTTCATTCACATTTTCCATAATTTAGTGTAATTTTTTTATCATTAAACTTGAGAGACTTCTTTCCTGTTCTTCTTCTAACATTGGCCCCTCCTGTACCCACTGCGCCCGCAAGTCGCCAACCCAAGACGTTTTCTCACAATTAAAAGCAGTTTTATTTCATTCTTTAGCTTTGCGCCCAAAGATGTCTCCCCAAAAGTGGGTTTCCTGAACTCTGCTTGGACCAAAGTTCAGCCAAAAAACAAAAGAATTTCCACCTCGGGCAGAAGAATGAATTGTGCAGAATAAATAAATAAATAAAATAGAAGCTCAGCAAATGATTTCTGGTTTTGTATCTCGGATGGCCTTTAGCACAGTTCTTAACAAATTGAAAGGTAATTGTTGGGGATTTAGATTGGGATTTGGCCAGAAAGCAGAGCAAGAAATCGACTGGAAACAATGTAAAAAGAGGAGCAAGAGAAAATACAGGCAGGGCAGGGCTGTACTTTTTGTATTTCATGCAGGAAATGGGCGATGGAAAAAAGAGAGAGATACACACAGACGAAGACAAAGAAGCAACCGAGGAAGACAATCCAAGAACAATCATGAACTTCTTGGACTTCACCCTACCCCCTACCCCTTTCCAGGTGTAGTCTTTCTACACGACTGGGTTTGGTTGCTCTGGTCTTCTGGGTTTCTGCCTGAGTTTAATTTCCTAGTGGAATTGATGAACTTCGTGTAGATAATCGCAAGAACAAAAACAAAAACAGCAACTGCAAAATGCAGCTAAGAGAAGCAAATCTGCTGGAGCATGCAGTTCCCCTTCTTCTTCACCATCTTCAATTCTTCTGTAGCTCGTAGAGTTGCATAATGTAGCCAGAGAGCGTCTTCTCTTGCAGCCAATTGATGATTCAATTCGGCGCCGCCAGAGAACTTAAATGAAAATGTGTCATGAATTTGACGGAATTTTCCCTCTTCTGCTAGATTGTTTATAATAAATTGCATGATTCACAAGCAGAGCAGAGGCAAACAAAAAAATTACGCAAAACTTGGGTATAAAATACAGAGAGATGAGTATTTCAGAGATGCTCCACAAATTCTGCACAATTGCTCGCTCAGAGGCTCATGTCAAATGGGTTTAAGTGGCCTGTCATAATAAATTTGAATTTATTTGTTGTTTGTGGGAATGAGAACATCCCAGAAGATCTAAGGTTTTGAAGATCAGATGAATGAATATGCCTAAAAACTTAAACCACTGAAATATCGAAGAAATAAACAAAAGTCGAAGCACTCCGACCACAAAATCCATTAGTCTATGTCCAATTTTGTCAATGGACCATCACAATCTGAGCAACAACAACAAAAACTTTCACCAACCACCAATCAGCCGGTCGTCTGGTGAACAACCCAAGCTCCAATATTAAATTAAGACCCTGTCGACCAACTTGTTTCGTTTCGTTCGAAAACGATGAAAACTGAAAGTGAGTGAAACAAGCGTCTTGACCACATTTTCCTTTTTCAACTGCAATATTTCGGGATCTTTGCACAGTTTTAGACAGATTTTACGATGCATCTTTCAGCGTTCCCCGCTCAAGATCTGAACTGGAGGGATTTTTGGTGGAGTTCGGTTCGCTTGGAAAATCGATCTATTTCTGGTCAATAATGTTGCCCCTCTGCAACCATTCGATTTTATTGCCGGGGATAAAGCATTTATTGACTTGTTTAGCATAAATAGATTACGACTTGTAGACAGGAACAGGGCCGCAGTTATTGTAAACAGAAAAGGTGGAATACTTTATGTTTGAGTTGGAATAGATCTGTAACCTTTCCATTGATACAACGTTCGCCTGTTCCTATATATTCAAGCTAAGCCAAAATTAACCTAATTTCCCTGTAATTCTTTTCTTATTTTGCATTTGCAATGCACGTTTAAACGCCCACGCAAAGACTGCCAAGAACTAAAAGGTGAAACTGAGGCAACATGCTAACCTCAATTCACGGCTTGACGGGGTCCAGACAGGTAGACGCAGACAGACAGACAACAGCTGTTTGCTGTCACACTCTGATCCACCTCTACCTCTAGCTCTGGTTCTAGCTGCCTCTTCCCACCCACATATCTCACCTGGGCTTTGCATCATAATGAAATCCACAAGATACACAGACAGAGCTCTCCCTCTGTCTCTCTCTCTTTGCATTATGTAAGCAATCTCTCTTTCTCTCTCTCTCCCTTGCTTGCTTAGTCAGCAGAGCATTAAATACAATTTTTGTTCAGACTTCAAGGCAAAATTCGTAGACAAAAAACATTCCTCTTTGCATATGCTCCCTCCACAGCGGCATCCATCCCAGTTTTTCTGGAATTTCCATTGTTTGGATTCTGACCATCCAACAAGTCTCTAATTACCACAAAATGCAATGCCTGCCTAAGTTTTCTATTCGTTTTTCTATTTATTCCGTTTAGTGCATTATTTCGGCCCGAGAAACAATGGGGAATGGGGGACGATTCATTGCCAGGCTTATCGAAATGTTCGACGAATTTTATAGGTGAGATGCCCTTGTCGAAGCCAAATATATACATACACACACATATTTGTATGTAAAAATAATGAAAGGTCAAAGAAGCTATGGGGGAGTTCATGACTGATAATGTTCTAGTCTAGTTTATTGAGATGAATTCATTAAGAACTGTTGTGCCTTTTGGAATGAGCAGCTTGCTTATTGTTCTCACGGAACTAGTTCAAAGAGAGCACTTTCCAAGTAGAATTAATGGTTCATTCGTTATACATTTCTTGAATATCACACACAAATGTTGTTAGCTGAACCAACCAAAGCAATTAAAACATTAATATTTAATGAAGCAAACTTTCCCTTTTTGACAGCTCTGTCTGCCGGCATTGCAATATCGGTTCAACAATTTGCTGCCTTACAAATGGCTCAAATACAAAAGCCAGCTACTCGTACTCTTGCAAGAAAATTATCACTAGCTGCTCTTCAACAAACATACAAAATTGAATTCCACAAAATATTTGCATACAATCGCCCGGTCTTTTGGAGTGGAGGGGAGTGGAGGGGAGCTCATTAAATGGAAATTTTACTCATCTGCGCATTTTTCATGCAACAAAGTAGCAAAATGTTGGCAAAGGAAAATTCAACAGAGAGCACATTCAATCTTTAAGCAAAAGAGTTTCCGATCCATGTCGCTGTTCATGTGCAGAGACTTTTCAGGAAAATGTTCACATTGAATTATGGAAAATATTAAACAAAATTTAAATATATTGCTTAGTTACAGAAAGAACACGGCAGAGGACAGCCACCAGTGTCGATTGAAACCCGCGAAACGCGAAAACACACTGAATGGAACCAGAACCAGAATTTCAGGGGCACAATCAACCAAAGCATTCTCACAGAGAAAGAGAGACGATCCGCAGAGAGGGAAAGACTGAGAGCAATCTTTATAAATAGGAAAAATAATAATCAACAAACAAAAGTCAGAGAACGCACGAAACGATCGTCTCCGGCTGGGGGTATCAACAGTCCACAATTTCGAGAAAAACTTTTCGCCATACATATGTCCGAGGGTGACTCTCTCTCACACTGCTCCTGCATCTCTCTCCGACATATGGTTCTTGACTCAGCGACAACGCATAATTATGAGGAATTTAATTGGAGCTGCCGGGACGCAGTACTGCCCTCTCCCATCGGTACGCATCCACAAAAAAAAAGCGCAAGTGAATAAGCAGGGACACGAATCCAACCGAAGTAATGGCACGGGGACGCATGCGGGATGGTGTCTGCCTCTGGCCTCTGTCTGCTATCTGCTTCGCACTCCCTTTTATTCCGTTGATGTCATTGTCTGTTTTTGTTGTTGTTTTTAGACCTTTTTTCTTATTGGTTTTTTGGCTTTTATGTTTTGTTTTTTGTTCCGGTTCGTCTTCCCACTTTTCTTCTCTTTCCTTCTCCTATGGCTTAGGAGCAGGGTGCCGTTGGATTTATATGCCTGCTAATTGACTTTGCATTGCTTATGAAAGAACGTTTTCCATATTCTCGAAGCTAGCGGTATGGAAAATGCTTGAGCGTAGATTGGGAAGGGGATACTCTTACGTTCTTGGGGAGAAGTTGGGGAGACTTTTAGAATGAACCTGAAAATTCTGTGCGTGATTACATGTGGAAGTCGTCGTTGATTTATTTTAATACGTTTTTTATGAAGGGAGAAATTCTCTCTCAAAAAAGCAATGCTAAGGCAACGAACGAATGTTGTGGAAGGAAATGCAGGGAAAACTTTAAGTGGGTTGAATTGTTAGGAAAATGTCTAAATGGAACTATTTCCCGTACACAACAAAAAGTTGGAAATAAACATTACAAATTTTTAAATTATACTTCATAGCAGAATACATGAATATAGGGACGTTCATAGTTCAAGTAGTTCCAGTAGCTATCCCACTCTAAAGACTATTTTGTTATAATTTGATAATTTTGAGTACATTTTGGCTCACAAATCATCAGATTACGAGTATTTTGTATGCCTTATTCATCATGAATATAATCTGTCAGATTGCTGAGGCTATTTCAAAATGCTTTTAATTATTTTTTGGTTGATCTTTATGCCTATTATCTTTTTCAGTATTTAAAATTTATATTTTTAATTTTTATAATTTTTTATTGGTTTTTAAATGTTGTTCCTTTTCTTTGCCATCAATTTCATCATTTATCAATTTGATGCCACACTTGATTCCATTTTTCCATAAAACACTTTCGCAGACTTATTCAACCGCACTTTTCAATTTGTGATCAATCAACCAATTGCCTCAGGATAGGATGGGGATGTGCACTCGTGAATGGTTCGGACGGGGTGGGGTGTATGGGAGGGAGGGTGGAAATTTTGATTAGCCGGCGGCACCGCGGGCCACCGACACGTAAGGCTTTTCCACAACATACGCTTTAATTAACAGTGTATTTTCGCCATTATGCTGGGCTTTATTCTCCATATTAAATAATCGTTTAATGAGCCGTCAGCCCCGAGCCCAGAGCCCGAGACCGGCCAGGCCAAGGCACCTGACACACCTGATAAACAAAGTGGATCGATAAAAAGGCCACCAACACACGCAAACAAAATATGTAGTATCATTTTAGTAGCTGTAGCAAACGGAATTTACACTTTTTCGGCATTTTTTCTTTTCTTTTTGGCACGAAACTTGGTTGCAAGCTATTTAGACACCCACCAACGAGAGTGCAACGGCAGGGTGCAACGGCAACGGGCAACCCAAGCAGCTGCATGTTCAATTGCACGCGAAACCCACCAAAGAGAGTCCCAGAGAGAGCGGCAGAGGGCCGACCCCAGCGCGACGACTTTCCGTTCCGTCCGTCTCTGCTGTTCGTGTAGCACACGCGGCAAGAGTTAAATGCAATCTGAGCAGAGCCAGAGACAGAGACAGAGCGCCAGCGGCCCCAGCGAGCGCCAAGCGCCCAACGCTGGCGTCTCTGCCGGCGTCGTCACACAGCTGGGTCCGCGACTTGTTTTGTTTGCCCAAAAACAGAAGCAGAAGCAAACCACGAGGGAGGAGGGCTAGCTATGGTGGCCGAAGCCTTTGATACTCTTTGAGAGCGATCGTACGGGTGTCAGCTGTATACGATTTAGTTGGAGGGATAGTTTCTACGACCAATCTACCGACTAGTTTACAGTGAAGAGCACAGACGGACCTAAACATCTGGTCAAAATAAATATACCCTCGCCAAGGGTATAACAAAAGCAAAGTAGAGGCAGCGCAGCAGCAACAAAAAATGCGACTAATGCTACTTAGTAGTGGAGGAAATTTGTATTGCTCGTAGAATTGGGAGAGGGCCAGAGAGAGCCAGACAAAGTAGCTAAAGAGATTCGTTCAAAGTGCATGGGTGATGTAGCATGTTGGAAGGCATGCTGGTTGTGGTAGGGTTGGGAGGGTTGCGGGGCAATGGAATCACGAATCGAGTGAAAAGAATCAGCTGCGACGCTTGTAAGCAGCTCTCCAACAGAATTGAGTCAATTAACACTAATAGGGTGGAGAGTAAAAGGACAGCCAGTCAGGGAAGAAGTTCGCATAGAAAATCTGCAAGATGAGCGAGGGAACCAGCTCAAGGAAAAGTAAGGGCACTCCCTTGCCATAAATAGTAAGCTAGATTCGAAAAGAAATAGCAAATTAGTTGATCTACTTCACAAATATTAAAACACAACAACCATATGACATTGCAATGCCTCAGCTCATTTCATTAAGTGTTTCTTTTGTTTGAGGGCGATTACAACACTGTTTATGAATGCTACGGAACGGAACTAGTTCATTTTTGGGACCAATGTGTGTGTGTGAATATGGGTGTAAATTATTGGTGGTGGTGGGATTTTGTGGCCTAGTTATAAGGCGCCACAATCCTCAATGACGATTGGCTTGGCAGTCTTGCCGGTGGTGGAGCCGTACGATTCGACCTTTTGGACAATATCCATGCCCTCGACGACCTTGCCAAAGACCACATGCTTTTTGTCCAGCCAGTTGGTCTTGCTGGTGCAGATGAAGAACTGCGATCCATTGGTGTTGGCCCCAGCATTGGCCATGGAGAGGACGCCCGGTCCAGTGTGCTTCAGCTCGAAGTTCTCGTCGGGGAACTTGTTGCCGTAAATGGAACGCCCGCCGGTTCCATTCTGATTGGTGAAGTCTCCACCCTGGCACATGAAGTTTGGTATGACGCGATGGATGGGAGAGCCTTTGTAGCCATAGCCCTTCTCGCCAGTGCACAGGGCCCGGAAATTCTCCGCCGTCTTCGGGACCACATCCGATCGCAGCTCCATGACGATGCGTCCCAGCTTCTCATTTCCAGCGGTAATGTCGAAGAAAACTCGTGGCAACGACATTTTTGCCGAATTCTTGAACGAACGCAAAAATGCCAGAACTAGGGGGGGTTTAAATTTGATTTTTTTTTATTTTTCAAAACGGAAAATTGCTTTAAAAATTGCTAGGGATATTTACCGGAGAAAACCTTAATTATAATTTAGATGCTTACACCCGAACAGTTGAAGTTAGAATAAATTTTTATTTTAGGGAGTTCAAGGATCAGGACTGAAGCCAAAGCAAGTTCGATGTCACAGCCTTCTTAATACAAAAATATTTCATGTTTCCGGGAAGGAACACACAAAAATTCAAGAGAAGCTAACTAGATCATTGGAGAGTATTCCATAATAGGTCTAGATAATTTCTATCTTATCTTCAGTTATAAAGCAACTCAGAGATACATATACATGTCGATATCTTTATAGATCCTACCACGTAACTGTGCTCTCTATACACTTCCCTATACACCACCCTAGTCGGTGAATGATCAAACCCAGCATTATTTGCATTTCATTCGCATTTGTGTACCAACCATACAGTGTGTGTATCTTTCCATATACCCGATGAGTAAGTGTTCTTATAATTAGGCAAATACTTAGCCAATACTTATGTGCCAGGGCAAATAAAAGAGTTGCTCGAAGCTGTGAGAATTATCCAAGTTTCAAGAAGTCGCAATACCGATTTCAATGCACGAATTTGTTTGCATTCAATACAGCAACCCACTAGCTTCACATATGTATATACTCGTATACATATCTGTTTGTGTTTGGCTATATCTGTGTACACAGTACTCGTATTTTTCAGTGTTTTGTTAGTTGTCGGGGCGACGCACCAAAGTGGTGGCTGCTTCGGGGTAAATACCTGAAAAGGGGGCCGCCAAGGAAGGTTGGTATTCGATAAGATTGCCTGGTTACTGAGAAACTTGTAAACAGAAACTTTGGGGAACCCGTCATCGTCTGCGCGAATAGTTTGGTTGATAATCCTTCCAAAACAAAAAACACCTGCCTATAGGAAATCGTAAAACTCTTCAACCTACAGTTTTAATTTCACTTCTTCTTCGCTCAAAAATGCCAAGAGTTCAAGATGATGTGGTATCAGAGTTAGAGGCATTAAAACGAGTGATCCGCACGTAGGCCGTAATTGTTAACTCTCCAGCAGGCCGGCAACAGCAACTGTCTCATTATTTATCATAAATTGTTGTACGTCCAAATAGCGAAAGAGCCAGCCCAAAGTTGGTGCTGGACTGTGGCAAGTGCAGCCTCAGCCTCGGCTCAGCTCGATCCCAACTGGATTCGACGCGACTAGTTACCCATTAATGTAACGCCCCGTTTGCCTTGTACAACCTTGTGCAAAAAATAATGAAAAAAGCTACAAAAAATCAAAAACAGAAACAGATACAAGACTGCAGACATGACGTAATAAAGACTAACAGAAGGCGTAGGATTTGTACTTGGCAACTGCTCCCAGAGCAAGAGCCGCACCCTCACCCCCATAGCCAGAGCCAGGCCAGACCAGGCCAGGCCAGGCACCTCTCCGCAGAGCGTGGTGTGTGCGAGTGGGAACATGCATAAATCCACATTATGGCCAATTCTTTGGGCGATTTCTCAGCTCAGATAGAGGCAGCACACAGCGTACAGCACAGGCAGTAGAAACACTTTTCTGGGTTCGTTTTCACACTCATATACAAAGTATAAATAGATTTGGGAGGAAAACAGGAGGATAAGGCCATGGAAATGAAATGATTGTAAAATATAAATTAAGTGTCGAGCGAAAGGAAGTCCCACCCATCATCCCACCCAGAGAAGTAGAGAGGTTACTTCTCTATTTTCTGTTGTTTTCCCCATTTAGGCTAAACGTTTTCGTAAACATCTTCAAGTGTATAATTCTTTTTCGGTTTACTTTAAGGCGCATTTGCATTAATTATGATAATTGCAACGTTTATGCTTCATTTTGTTGTGTGTGGGGGGTCTGTCTCCATGGCATCCACGACCAATTCTGATTCCCACTCTTCGGGTGTTTTGTCTTTGAGTTTTTGTATTTTTTGTTGCTATTTCTGGGTCAACGTCACATTTGGGTTAAAATCGATTTTCGTTTATGGTTTTTACACCACGAATTTTTCCTAGTTCGAGTATCTCTTTCAGGCTTGCCTTTATGCTTTTTATGTTGTGACGGGTCTGGGGCTAGGGGTCTGGGGTCTGTGGTCTTGGGCCTTAAGGTGGGCGTCGCTCAACGAGTGGCAGCAAAGGTGCCAGCAAAATTGTTTAATCGATAAGACGGCCATCGCAGGTGGGGAACCCATTCGTTGTTGTCTCTTTATGGGGAGGGTGTGGGTACAGAAACCGTTTTCCTTTGCCGCTTTCAGGTGCTGGATCGATCGATGAGGCACGTAGGGTGGTACGGCATTAGTTCAACGGTCTTGCGGGTACCATCTTTGCTCGGGTACCTATTTTCTGTGATAGTCTTCGCAATGGTTGGTTCGTTACGAGTATCCACTGTTTCGGCTCGGACTAAATTTTAGTTCCCTTCCAAGTTTATATAACAAGACCCGTCCGAAGAGGTGTTTGTTGATTCATGATCAAACAGCAGTCCAAGCCTGCCAAAGGTATTTAATATTAATGTTTAGCTGCAGTTCCTTCCTCTGGACTGCTTCTTACTTCATTGAGTATTCCATTATTCTATTTATGCACTCTGCAAACAGACACCTGGCTGGGCTTGGGCTTTTTGTTTATGCGATGCCTTGTGGGTGGCTGCTTCCAGTCAACGCCTTCAGCATAGAGTAAAGAGCTGCCTCCGATTTCCTCAGAGATGGGGAGATATTCAATTTGAAAGATTACCAAATCTTAAACAGTTTGCTTGGGCAACTACTCCTCAAGTGATGTCGTCATCGCAGACACTCCACTTGTGCATGTATTAACCCAAATGGATCTTTCCCGTGCCATCTGTGGGGGTCTCTCTGCGAGTCTCTGACAATTGAACAAATTGCAATTGTGGCATTGTTTTTGTGTGCCTACAGTTATAATTGCATAAGTGCGACGATGCAAAACCAAACACACAGACAGAGTGAGAGAGACAAGATTGCGATCATCCTACGACAGCAGTGGGAATTCGGAAAATCTCTGTCCTCAAGCCTTATATAAGCCAATTGGGTAGAGATTCTTTTTCTTCCGCCTTAGATATTTCAACCAAAACTGACCTCAGCTTAATTAAGCCGCCAACAGAGCATTAAAAAAAAAGGGTGAGGGATGGAATTGGGCCAAAAGAAGTGAAAGAAAAATTAAAACGAAAACCGTATTTGGTTCAGTGAAAATCTTTTTGGATACGCTTAACACTTTCCCGGGCATTGGGCCAAGGTGAGATGTGGAAAGTTTCCGATTTCCACAGAAACTTTCAGATACGAATGCCAGAAGGTACTCGTAATAATCCCACTCCCCGGGACTTTACAACTGGGGGTACAGTCCCAGGCTAACACGAAACAAGAGTCCTCTGTCTCGCCTCCCGGTTACTCGCCTTTCAACTCATTTCGTATGCAGCGCCAAGTTTCACACAACAATCAAACCAAATGCGAGGGACTTCTATGACTTGTAATGATCTTCTGGCCCTCACTCTACCCTTCACCAGCCCATTCTCCTCCTCCCTCCTACAAGTCGACTTCCGTTTCCCGTTGGCCTGTTGCATAAAAGAACAATTGCGGCCTCTCTCAGCCTTTCAAAAATTGATTCGTACGTGAGCATTTTTGCAAAAATCTTTTCAGCTGTATGTTTTCCTGCCCTTTTCTGGCTTTCTCTTCGCCCTCTTTGGTGTGTTAGCTCTCCTCTCCCTTTATGTGTTTATTTTTTGTAATTACGAATTTTACACCTGTCGCACTCACATCCTACACCTCAGCGCTTTTCTTTTGTCTTTTCCTTCAGGAGTAATGACAGTTCCTCAGCGGAAATCTTTCACTGGAGAGGGCCACAATTTGGAGAGGAAAGAAAGTATTTGTCTAATGCAACAGTTTGATTGAGAGAAATGTATACGTAATAAAAGATAAACTTTATCCAAGAAAAAGTCCACGAAAAAATAAATAATAAATAAATTAATAATAAATTTGCAGAATATGATTTAAATTTAAATAAAGCTGAGGCACTTAAAATCTAACATTAACGCACAAATAAGAAATTATCCGATTCGTAGGCCAAACAAAATCTGTTTTTACCTTTGAGTGACCTTAAACCATAATTTAAAGCATTGTTTAAATTTAAACTCTATTTTATTGGATAGAATTGAACAAAATATCATAAATTATACTAAAAACCATTACTCCGACAACAATCTGGTCCGAAGCTTTGGCTCTCCCTCCAGCCTTTTCCCATAGTGCATTAATAAAAGTGAAAATAAAACCTGCCCACAATTGGCCGACCTCTTTGGCACTCGATCAAACAGCTCTTCAAAGGCACCACTGCCCCCGCTGGGTGGAAATCAAATTGGCAATAGTTTGAGTGGCCGGGGGAGTAAATTTCAATGACCTTGAGGCGCCAATGTATTCGGGACAGCAGTGGCCAGGGAGAGCTTAGTGAAATGCCATCTCTTTCCATTTTTTATATAACAATCGGATCGGATTGGATCGTGGCAGACAACAGCAACCCACACAACAATCAACGTAAAGTTTCACCTGCCAGGTAGCCACGAACTCCAATCTCTGAGATGCCAGCGAAGGTGAAGGGGAATGGCAATGCAGGGAGAGAAAACACGTTTTTTTATCTCATAGTGAAAAGTCACAAAGTCACTTTTCCAGGGAACTTTTTTCAATGGAAACAATTTTTGGAATTTCGTATCAATGAAAATGATTTCCACATGCGCGAATCTTGGGAAATATCATCGCCGAAGCGAACTTGTCTCCGATCCGTTCAAGTCCAGCTTTTGCCTGCTCATTGGCAATTTCTTTGATGAAATGTCGACAGACATTGACAGTCTCTAAGCATTTTTCCGCCAAATCATTGCCTCTGTGATTTACTTATATTCCGCTATTCAATCACACTTTTTGAGGGCAAATTGGGCAAGAAAACAGTAGAGCGAGGTATTGGAACTAACAAATAGGATCCAAATAGGAATCCCAATTTTCGAAACCATCCCATTTGATTGCCAAATTTCATATATTTCGTTTCTTTCTTCTATGAAGAAAGGAGCTTATGCTTACCCTGTAATCGTAGTCATGACGATTCTCCAAGCTTATATCGCTGTACATGTCTTCGGTTGTATCACAGTTGGAGCTACGGCCCGAGGAGTTAAAGCTCGATGATCTATACAGTTGGCTAAAAACAACAAATACGAATTAATTATGAACTAATAAATAAAAAATCAAACTAAAAGCTAGGCCCACAGTATTTTCTATTGATTTTCAGTTAGGAACATTAAACACCTGAGTGGTTGAAGAACTTATATTCCAACTTGGCAGACAATATGCACAATATTTTATCTATCGACTAAATCTAATCTAATTCCATTGAAAACAATGAAAAGGAAAAATACATTTGCAATCAAATTCATATTATTAGTTTTCTAGTTTTGCTATTTATATTTATTGTTCAAATAAAATGCAATTCGGAGCTGAATTCGAACTGGAGCTGGCAGAAAGTTCACAGAACCAAATGCTGCGAAATAATACCAAGTGTTGCGAAATAATACCAAATGTTGCGAAATAATACCAAATGTTGCTCAACATTTTGAAAATTTACCCTGATGTTGCTAAGCCACTACATGGAAGTTTACATTTCATTTAGTCGAGACCCAAACCAGAAACACAGTCCCTTTACAACTGTAGTTTTGTGGCTCTAAAACTGTAACACCTTGTACCTGTAGTAGACCTTCTTATTAAACTGTTTTTTACGGAGGTTTTACTGGCTATCGGATCTTGTTCATATTAGATAAAAATGTGTAAGTAACTTTTATTATACGAGTATGTATTCCAGTAGTAAGACTTACCTGGCTAAGGCATTGGTGCTAATCTGTCTGCGGCCAGAACTGCAAAAGAATGATAAGAAAAATTTTAATATTTCGTAGATAATATCTCGAATAAAAAACATGAATGCCACCAAACCCGCTAATAATGGAAATAAAATATAAAAAAAATAAATATAAATATTTATAATAATTGGTAATGCATATTTTAGTAGTTGAGAAGATATTTTGTTAGTTCTCGATTCCGCTTTGCCTTCGTACACAATCAGACGTTGGTCAAACTTTCTTGGGTTTTTTATGAATTCATTAATGGATTAATATTATCTTTAAATAAAAAACTGTGATGGACTTAGCCCCCCAACCCATTAAAGCCATATAGAAAGGAACGATTTTGGAACCATTTCGAGATGCAAAAAATGCATGACATTGGATGTGGGAAAAGAAGAGGAAAAGTGAAAATAAACTTGTAAAACAACAAAGAAAAAGACACAAAACACGTGATAATGAAAGGAAAGAGAAATAGCAGCAGCAACAACAATGGAATGGCCACCCACGCGATCAGGTAGAAAACAAAAAGTGAGGAAAAATACCAACACAGGCAGTCGAAGCGCGACAGCCACTGAAACTGCAGCCAAGAAAATGTGGCAGTAGTGGGGGCAGCGACGATAGGAAAAGTACAAAAATAAATAGTGGTATTCCTGAAAGAGATTTGATTTCGCTTTAGATTGCTCGATTTTCAATGGTAAAATATGAAAGATCCAATTAATCTAGAAAATCGGTCTGTACAGTCAGAATAAAAATATATAATCGTCACGTTAGAGTACGGTCTAACAAACAATCTCAAAGAAAAGGACATAAAAGTATACAGTCGAAAAGAGATGAATACCATGAATATACGTATTTGCACCAGCAACAGACAGCAGCAGAAAAACGAGGAAATCAAAGACGATGGGACAGACGGAGAAAAATAGCGGGGAAAGGAACATAGAGACAGACAGCTTTATTTTGAGTAAAAGTATAAATTAGGGAGGGTGGAGCGTGCTGTTTGCTGGACAGAGTCGCAGTGCACTTCGGAAATATAGGTCAAAGGTGGGGAGACATTTGGCCATTTCAATTGGCGAAAGCCAAATGAAGGGGAAAATACACTCGTAGTCGGGAAATTGGGCCAGAAAAGAAGAGCGTTGCAAGAGCCAAGCAAACCAGTGTCCCCCAAACCGTACAAATCCCGTACAACTTGGGCATTCGCGTAATTTATTAGTATTTTGTTTTGTTTTGCGGTTTCCAGCTAAAGATGATCTCATGGCAAATATTTTGCTGCGTTTGTTCAGCAGATAAGCAAAACCGCAAACAGTTTTCGTTTTTCATAAAAATGTGTGAAAAACCTAAAATGTTTTCAAACTTTATCAATTCCGCTCTCTTACTATTGTCATTCCAGTGTCTGCCTCTCTGTGTTGCCCCAACTGAACTCATTAACCCAGTTTCGAGTGCCCGTGTACTCCTACCAAACAAGTGCTCACATGCGCAGTCTCATCTCATCTGGGTTTAATAGCACTGCTATGAACTCTATTTTTAAACCACAACAGTACCAGCATAAAAGCCATGCAAATAGCAGACATTTTTTCAGCAAATTTTCGTTTTGTTTTTTAATCGACTTTATATAAGTAAGACACATAAAATCTAAATAACCGTGCTCGTAAAAATATGCAAACAAGAAATATAAAATAACCAGCAAATTATTGAAAAAAGGCCACAAAGTTGTTTGGGGAAACCTGCTATGCTGCTGCTGCTGCTCTTGCAGCAAAATATTGCGCAATTTGTGCCAGCAAACAGAAGAAGTGGAAATGCAAAAAGTCATCTGCGCACAGTGGGGGAAAAACCGATATTTTTAAACACTGAATCTAGAAAGAAATTTTTTTTGCGGTATCAATTTATTCTAAAATTCGTGCGGCAGCTGCCGCTGTAAAGTTTACTGAATTTTTTCACATGAATCAAAATTTGGAGTAAAATTTCTTTCACCCACTGTGCTGCGGTTTGTCTGGGGGCTGCATTTTATGACTCAATGTGGTGGCATGTTATTGATGCAAAATAAAGTAGACATTAAATTGCAGCCAAAAAGTTGAACTATCGTGGGCAAAAACTTAGCTAAGTATACAGTCGTAATAATTATATTTTGCGGAAATCTGAAATTCTTCGATTGAATTTTAACGAGCGGGAACGCTTTTCTTTTAAACCTGAATTATACGTAATTAGTGGAATTTGTATAAGAGTCATTGACTCCCGCATGCTATTTCTCTGTCCTTTGCTATCGCTGGTCCCAAAAGGGACGAATTGATTTGTTGAACTATCTTCATTTTTCTCGAGTTCGATTAAAAGTACATATATACCTTATGGGGTCGGAATTATACTTATTATAATATTCCCATCGGGCATAATTTCAAAACCAATGAACCATTTTTATTTCAAAAATATGTTTTAATTACTCGTTATATGCAACAGTATTTGTATATGACTACAAAAACCACGAAAAAAACAGTTTAGATTCGTTTTCCAGTGATAGCTTTATATAACATAACTCATTAAACTTTTTCACAAAAATTTATTTAGAGCTTCAAAATAAACTCCACATAAAAAAAGAAAAATAAGCATCCCAAAGAAAACGAATCAAAAAATGACAGTTAATTATGAACAGCAAAAACGATCGAGGTAATCAGTATAGCAGCCACAAAAAAAGCTGTTTAAATATGATTAAGGTCGTTGGCAGAACATGGAGGATGGAGGGAGTGGAACGGAGAAGAGTGCAGTGGAGGCTGAATGACTGAATCAGTTCCAACATTTGGGTAACCTTGAATCTCGGTGGCTATGGGCAGAGAGAGAATCAGAGGCGGAGGGAGTGTTCTCTTCCCCCAACGTCAAAATGAAATTCGAAACGTGGGCCGGAAGTTATGGTCTGCGGCTGGTTTTCTTTATAGCAGAGATTACCTCGGATACATAACTCCAATGTACTCGGAATTCGGTCTAGAGAGATTCTGATTCTCCACACCAACTTTAGGGTGTAATAAAACAGGCGCAAGTGGAGGTAAAGGTAGGAAAAACTGTCAAAGCAGTCGCCCAAACACCTGTTGAATAACAAAATCGCCTCTCTTCCACATAGCCCCCCTCCTCTCGCACTCTTCAGCACCACAATTACCGTTCATTTGCTCTCCCTCTGCTACCAGCCGCCCCCTCGCATTGCGTTCCGCTTCGTTCGCCTTTGAGAGAGGGTCAGCTGAAGCGGGTGGGAATGGCAGGGAGTGGTGGGTGCATGGAGTGGAATTTCAATTGTTGTTTAGAATGAATTGTACAGCAGTACGAGTACTTTTTCGTTCATCTGAAATGCTTATGAAATTCATATAATTAGAGGCGGAAAATATGTAAAAGCAGCACGCTGCAGTTCGAGAGGAGTGTTTTTTCTATTCTTGCTAGTGGGATAGCTGGGAAAAGCTATGGGAAAATCTTCAGCCGATTTGTTGCAGGGTATTCCGAGTACAGATCTCCAAGATCTCTGATCAAATTTGCAAAATCCCCAGCGCCACTTATCCATTTTAGCAACCAACTGTTAACCAACTTCACTGAAATCACCTGACAAAGGGTGCCATCTCATAACCAGTTAATGTTTAGCCAGAAAGTGAAGTCTGTTTGCCGCACTTCATACTGAAGTAAGAGTCAAAGAGGCAAAGCCAGAAAAACTTTAATGATCCTCAGGCCCAGGCCCAGTCGGAGGGCCTTCCAAAACAAAAAGTAAGTAACATTAAATAATCGTCTAGAGGTGTCAAGTTTCTTGAACTTTGCTGTTTTAAATTCAAGCCACCAACAGACAATGGATCGAGTCAAGCTTATGTGGCTGTATGTTTGTTTCTTTATTGTTATTATACCTCTCTGTCCCCTTCTGCCTCTTTGTGTTCCTCTTCTCATTTACTCTTTGTATCTTTCTCTCCGAATGTCTACGTCCCATAATGGCCACGCCAATCCCCAAGAGAGTCAATCAATCACGATCGGATTATGCAAAAAATGAGGCACAAGTAAAGCTGACTAAAATAATTCGGACAAGCACCTGTCGCAGTCAGGTGAGACTGACCCAGATACTATCAGCTCCTCTCTCCATCTGAGTGCCGGAAACTTTTTGGCCTGCCCAAATCAAGTTTTCTATTGCAGAAAATGATTGTTCCCAGCGAAACGAAACGCCTCAATGCACCGTGGCTTACTGTTAGGTTACGGTTTCTGTTTCAGCAGCCACGAAAATAGTTGCCAAAGGCGCAGACACACCTCGCTCACTCACTCACCTAGCTCCTCCTCTCCGCTTCCGAAACCCCTCATTAGGTGCCTGGGAAGTTCAACTAATTGAAACTATTAAAAACTGCTTTTTTCAGCACAACATTTTGGGAACTCTAGACAGGTTGCTGTCTCATTACGAGAATCTCTTGTTTCTTGGATTTTGTATATTAGTATACCCTTTCAGAGGGCATTTCTATTTTAGCCCAAGGCTTGCACCGCACAGAAAGAATCATCAGCTATAGTTTTTGTGAGGTCTAACTTTAAAAAATGAACTCTGTCGTGAATAAAATAAAGTACTCGTACACGCTGAGAGGGTATATAGGCTTCGGCGAGAAAAACTGTCTTTTAATGTATTTTCTTGAGTTTTTAATAATTTAATTAGGAATAAATGTCTGAAGTCTTTAATTAAAAGTTATCATTGGGGGTAAATAAAAAGTGAGAGAGAGAGTTTGCTTGATTCTAAACAATATCTAGGGTTCATACAGAAACTACCATAAGTGTAGCAGATTTATTCGATTATCTTATTTAAAAAATCTAAAAATAAATATTAAACATTGTTTTTAAAATACATTTTTCTCCCTGAATGAAACTTTTAAACCGAACGAACTACGCTTCAGCTCATTTCTTTTGAAAATGTTAGGAAAAATTCCAAGTAATGAGGGGTAAGAAATTGTCGCGATTGTTGCGATTTCCAAAAGAAACAATGCCCGAGCCAGACTGAGATTTCATGAAGAGATTTACGTCTTTTTTTGGCCGACAAGGGAAAGTAAATGTGGCAGTGAGGGCGTGTAGTTCGTCTACTGCTCTGACTGGGCATGTCTTGACTGATTTCTTAAGAATACTATATTCATAACCACAAAACGAATACCACTAAGTGCCACAACAACAACTTGGTGAAATGATTTAGTGAGAATTTAATACGCACTTTTTTCTCATATGACTGCGACGACGGTCATAAGGAAAGTACTCAAAATACTCATCATCCATTTATGTGAGATCTCTGTTCGCATGCGATTGTTCAGCACTCCGCGGAACTTTTATCTTTCGGTTAGCTGATTTGGCTATCAGTTTCTGCTGTCTTTGTCCGCACTGTGGACGTCATTGAGTCGCTTTTGTTGGCTTTAACCGATAAGGCATTTATGTATATTGGCTTTTGGGTAAGCTTTAATTACAGCACTCTGTGGGCCCTGTTAGCCACTGATTCCACTGAAAACATCCATTATGTGATTTGATTACAATTATTTTGGACTTGTTTAAAGCCTTTGAAGATGTTTTAGGTATGATTTAGATTTGTTTTTATTTATTGAGCATTTTATACGAGCCTGCAGTGCATTTTCATTCACTTTGAATCATTTTCAATGAGTCATCGCAAGCATTGCATCAGTTCTCGATTGGAGGAGCTACACTACATATTAACTTCACTTTTCTTTGGCTTACGAGCTTCTCGTCCAATTTCTGTTGCGGGAAAAGGAAATTTCGTTTGAAAAACGCACACCGAACGCAGTTGAAACCGACTCGGAATCGAACCCATCATCGACAAATTAGACACACTTTCGCAATGGAAAACGCCTCCTCACTTCGGATTGGATCGGATCGTCGAGGTGCCTGGCCACACTTCACTTTTCATTACGAATCTCCTCAAGCCGAACACCATTTCGCCGTCTTGTGGTTAATATTTTACGAACACGCGTCTCTTGTGGCCTAACATCGCTCTGATAACGTCGTTAAAAGCTCTCCGAAAGCGAAATCACAAGGAAAACTGCAGTCGGCAGACGGCAGACGGCTCCGCTGACCAACTAACAATGAAAATGTGCAGCAACTGACGGGTAACATTTATATGGCTGCTCCACGGGTAATTAAGGCTATAAAGATGATTCGATTTTGATTGATGGATCGCGACAAGGCGAGAAAAAGGTCCAAAGCGGTGAGTGTGGGACTCTCACGGTGTGGAAATGGGTTCGATTTGATTGCACCTAAGACCTGCATTGAAGTAATTGCTTTTGAGCTTCAATTGCAAAGGAAAGCGTTTTTCTTTTGGTCTCAAAGGGTGTTGAAAGAGAAATGATTGTGCAAGTAAAAGAGTAGGAAATTACTCAAGAAAATATACGAATACTCCGAGAAAGTTCAATAATATGATATTGATCTGTTGTCTGACAATTCTCAATTTAGTTTCAGACAATTCTTCATTTCAAATGATTTTAATTTTATAAATTTTTCAAATTAGAACTGAGTTTCGAGATTGTTTTTTAAATATTTTAGGTACTTGCATCAAACGTCAGATTTAATTTCATATTTTTCTCAGGTGTGTCCCTATTTCACTCTTCTTCGTTTCTAGCGTTAAGATGGATGGGGATGTGAATGGGAAAAGTGCAGCATAAAAGGGCGTGGGCCTCCTGAGAACTGTGCACCAGTCACGTGTAAGGAGCGAGGCAGACATGTCAAAGATAAAAGAGGTGAGGAGAGGAGATAGAAAAGAGGGGGATGGAGAAGAACAAGCAGAGATATTGCCAAGTAGTTTCGCCTGGGAAATATGCATTGTTGTAGTTGTAGTTTCAATTGTAGACACTGTTATTGGGCTTGTTGTTGTGATTTAGCTTCAGTCATTAAGGCGTGACGCCGGCCGTAAATTACCAAAGTGTAAACTACAACAGCCCAAAACTATGTACAAAATCTCATAAAACCGCGCTGCTCAAATTAAAAACGTTTTCTATTCCATGGAAAGCGAAATTTATGGCCAAAACCAAACACCGAAAAACAAAACAAAAATCACAATTAAGTTTGCGCAAGTATTTCGCATTCGCCGCGATGTCTGGTCCCAAAACCCACACTTTCACATACTTTTTGTCTATTTGTTTGTTTTGCGTAGACACCACCGGAACACTGTTCGTCACAGACTCTCAGTGCGGGATTTAATAAATAATTAAGTCATGAAAAAAGCGCCGACAGAAAATGTTTGCCCGCACGCGCTTCCAGCCAAGTTCCAACTCGAACTAACCACATTCCCCAACATGGCTCGAAGCGGCAACAACAGGCCAAAGCAAAATAAACATAACAGAAAGAGGCAACGCAACGGCAGCGAACAAGTGTGTGGGGAGAGAGAGAAATAGAGAGATGAGAGCCAGGCCAAGAGCGCCAACGATTGCTCTGAGGCAAAAGGGTTGCTCGCGGAGCATTGCCAGACCGCTCAAGGAAGCCTGTTAACTGAAAAAACCCGTTGACAGAGGGTAAGGTGCCATAGTTAACCATCTGGCAGCTCTTTCAACGTGTTGCCAAGAGAAAATAAAACGAAATAATTAAACCTGCAGCATTAGCTTTTTGCATTACGAGAAAGTCGAGCGACAACAAATTTGATGCTTTTTGAGGATTTACTCGAATCCTACGATTAGAAACAAATATTAATACGGGTTTCTCGCCTGTGGCACCCAACATCACCGTCGAGACGCTGCCATCTTAGCGCCAACAAGCAATGCAAGCCAACTGCCGCAAGAGTGCCTCAGTGGAGCCCCCGCACAATGCGCACCGTTAGGTGGTGGGGCGGACAACTTAAGCCTAATTGAGGGCCCCCGAAAACAAGCCACAGACAACTGTGTAATTATGTCTGGGAAAAACAGAGAGGGGGAAGGAATGCATAAGTGCAGCGAAGGTTGGGCCATGGGAGACAATTGAAAAAAACACTTTTGGGCAAGCTTTCAAAGCGTTTAATGGCCTTTCCAAGGTTGCATTGAGATTCAGAGTAGAAGCTTAAGCTTGAAGCGGAAAGAGCTGAATGAAAGAATACAATAAGTCATCCTGAAGGATCATGTGATACATATCTTATTGATATTAAAAGATACTACTGCCAAATGTTTATTAAACAATAACTTAAAATTTTGTTAACCTAAAATCTTGAAGTAAATTAAAGTTTCCACTGAACCATTGGCCTAGGCTTGGGTTTAGCGACAGTTTGAAACTTCGGTGGCTTCCCTGCGATCAATTTGCTTTTATTTTCGGTCATCTGCTGCGTCAAAGTATAATTCTTTGATACTTGGGGGGAAGTGTTCGATTCGATACAGTCTTCAATCACCTTACTTGGCAGTCTATCCGGACTGGCAATCGGAAAATATGGCAAAACGTTGGACGGATCTTGATCAAACGAAGGAATCGCACTAGGTTGACTTTCCCCATGAGCATCAGGAAATGACCCTTGGAAGACTTGACGGATTTCAGATTCTGATATTTGATGGCTCAAGACGGGCTCCTTAACCATCGGTATTGGAGTTTCCTCTGACAAATTGTCTGACTGATCTTCATCTAATAAAT
Organism: Drosophila tristis; assembly: GCA_018150885.1. Taxonomy (NCBI): domain Eukaryota; kingdom Metazoa; phylum Arthropoda; class Insecta; order Diptera; family Drosophilidae; genus Drosophila; species Drosophila tristis. The sequence continues at coordinate 1,373,425 of JAECWT010000264.1, forward strand.
GTTTTTGCCATTTCCATTCGCGATTTTCCTCTGGTTGATCTTCCCATTCTGCCGCTATAGAAGGCTCTGGGAAGGAGTCCTCCTGTTTATTAACTAGATTGAGCCTTCGCTTCAGCACCAGGAATATGAAGCTGACCAACGCCACCAAAATAAGGTAGGGGTATAACCCCAGCACAAAGTTGTAGATTTCCAAACCCTTCAGCAGGAACCAGCACGCCGATTGCCATTCATTACAGAATGGCTTAATCTTGAGCCGCGTCTGGAGGTCCAAGTCCTGGCGATATTCCCACATTTTTGCACGAAAATTCAGCTTTTTAAAAAGTATTAGAAAGTGGAACTGTTTATTTCTACGAGAAGTCGAATAAAATTTTTTATACAGACTGATTTGATTTGAAATAAAATGGAAGTGCTACTTTGTTGGACTATCATCCCTGATATTGTTTTATGAAAATTGGGATGGAAAGAAAAAACAATCATTTAATCGAGTGCTCTTAAAGAGGTGTATTACCATTATTAGCATTGTAAGCGAATATTTAACAGAGTCAAAAGCAGAAAATAAAGCCAAATCAGAAGGCTAATCATGGCATACTAGACTATACTTGTGGCATACTAAATTAATCAATTTCTCATTAAATAAACATCTCTGTGTTTCAGGTGGATGTGGGAATGATTTCCTGTGAGATCTTTATTTCTAGATATTATCGTTTTCTTTTTTCGTCGTTTTTTAAAGTGCATTTTTTCCTATCGCACTCCATGGCCACATATTTTGTTGAATGCCAAGTGCAGACCGAAAGGCAAAAATTCCCAGCAGATGAGCAAAGACAAAGGCATGACAACTTCAAGAGGGAGGGAGCTCGCTCTGGTCTGGGAACAACAGGGTCTGTCTGGAAAGTTGACAGACCAGCAACAGTTTAGGGCCTGGGAAAGGGTTAACTGATCTGCACATGCCTTGAACGAGGGGAAATCTGATTACTCGTACTTCTGCAGATATGTACTCCACACAGTCACACAGACTGTCCCAATTGGATTCAAGATAATAGCCTGGCAGTGGACAAACCCTGTTTGGCACCATTCTAGCATCCATTTTTATTTTATTTAATTTTGGGTCAATTTTATTCGCGACTCGACAAAAGTGTCGGCCTAAATTCTGAAGAGTAAACAATTGCCTTGCCTGAAGTCAAACCTGTTTTCAGTACCTCAATCTGCTCACTTCCTCAGAGCCAGGCCAGAGCTCTCTGGTCAAATTCCAATGGCATGACTACCCCAGAGAGACAGCGAAACTTGTAAGCCAAGTCAAGCCGAACCAAGGGGAAAAGGAGATTGGTTAGAGCCAGACCCGCATCATATGAGTATGTATGGGTATTCTTGTACCTTCAACCTTTCCGCAAACGAGAGAAGAGCGCTCACAAAAGCAGCCAAACTACTTTGCGAGGGGAGAGAGTGGAGAGGGCAAACAGGAAACAAGGTCTCCATGTGAACTGAACTCCAAGCAGAACTATCAAGGAAGTTGTATAAACAACTCCAGATCTCATCTCAAAGTTCTCATTTATTTCCCTTCGTTCCAGTAAAATCTCTCTCCATTAATCTGATATATTTATTGTGGTCTCAGTCGCAATTAAAGCAAAGAGAAATGTGCCAATTTTTTCTGTAACTTTTATGATGGGCCCCGCAATAAACATAAATTTAGTTTTTGGTATTTCGTATTTCGGGGGTTGGCAGAAAGAAAGCTCTTGAAAGTGAGACTAAATTGTACAATCCAACTTTTGGTTGCCTAACAATTGAAGTGGACGCAAAAGATGGGAAAACCTGATAACACTTGTAGATAGGATGAAGAAAATCCAGCAATAAGTGAACGAAACGAATTTAAATTTGGAAAAACAATTTTCGATAAACTCATCTCAAAACTATAAAAATAAAAGCATTGATAAAAATGTAGATAAATATAAAATTGTTGAAGTTTTTAGTGCTGAAAATATTAAAATAGTTTGTACAAATTTCCTTTCCCATAAATTTAAACTAGTTGAATAATTAATTTTTGTATGTGCATTGTACATATAGGTAGTATGCATTCAATCAAAGGATTAAGCCAAAACCAAAATGGGCCAAAAATGGAAGTTAGATGGTTTGTTTTTGTGTGAGGAGATTCTACATGAAACCCAAAGGAATAATGATTGTTGGCTTACTGTCTCATGGAGCCCCAACGACGCTGGGATAAACTTTCGGTATTGCTGTAAGAAAAACATTCATCAACTTTCGGTATAAATTTAGCTGCAATATAACATTTAGCTAAAGTTAATTTATAATATTAAAAGCTGATCGTATCCAAGAAAGTGGAGCTTAGCACCTTTTGAAATTTAACTATTCGTCAGACGATTGCTAATATATTCGTCTAATCTCCTATTTATTAAAATAAATCGGTTTCTATTCATAAAAATTCAATGAAACGTCTTGCTTCTATAATTATTTCCTAATCGATGATTTTTTCTCAATAACCATGATAAATCATACTTTAGATAAATTAATCTAAAACCATGGAATGATATTGCGATTGGTTAAAGAATTCCTAATACATCTCCAGAATGCAGATTTTCTTCTTGATCTTAAGTTATTTCTTTAGCTAAATATAATATTTTACACTTAAATTTTAAAATCCATTCTCAAATCATTGCCACAGTACAACATGCAATGCACCCTTCCTATTTCCCATATACCTTGCAGCTCGACTGCGTTAACAGCGTTAACAGACTTGGGTTGATGTAAATAATGGAATGGAATGAACAAAGCTCTGTTAAATTGGGTATCCAAATGTTGGTTTCCGTATGAATGTTACCATTAAAAAGAATACCAAAAATTGATATTTATAACTATAAATTTGGTTATATTATTAATATTTTATGTTCGTTGCCGAAACATAACAGTTTTAAACAAGTCTGAAATGGAGTCGAACATGAGCATGCATGTGCACAAAGATTGTGCTCCACGAGCACCGACTGTGATTGGATTTCCGACTCGAAGCCAGAGCCACGCATGAATCACGGCTTATAGCGGCCATATCATATGAATGCCCAAGACGAGCATAGAAAAACTGGTTTTGTGTATGCATTTTAATGCCACAAACTGGTACACACACATCCGACATTCGAGCACATACAGAAAAGGTTAACTATTCAAATTGTGTGGTTTTTGTTTTTGCTCCGGACAAATTGAGAGTTTTGAATTGATGAAGTCTCTGGACTGGACTGCTGACTAGTTATGGCCATTACGTATTCCGTAGCCTGATTATGTGTGCAACCTTATAAATTTCCTACAAGTGTAGATTCGATTTCCATTTTTGGAGAGAACCGAGTGACTGATGGAGTGTGGGGGTGTGGGTTTACCTTGTCGGTGTTCGTCTCAGACTGCGTCTGGCCCAATTGTCTCGGGGCATTATGTTCAGTTCGTCATCGCTGTAAACGATATTATAATTAGTTCAGAATTCCAAGGGATATATGTGCATAAATACTGCACGATTATACACAGACACAGTGCCTTGAGGATGATAATTGAATGATGTGTATGATCGATCGACTTCTAAGTGTATCTCACATATCATATCCCATAAGGCACTGCATATACATATAAACTCATCCGACTCACTCTTGGGGCGTGGACGAGCCCACGTGCGGGGCCAGCTCGAGTTCGATGCCAACGCTAGCGTTCAGATTGTTGTTCCCATCATTCGAGTGTCCACTGTGATTGTGCTGGGAATTGGAGCTTCCCACGCTGAGGTTGTTGTTGCCGTTGTTGCCGATAATGTTGTTGTTATTGTTGTTGCAGATGCTGTTGTTGCTGGGATTGGAGGCGTTCCGCCCTTCCCTCAGTTGGGCGGGATACTCGTTCTCGCCATAGCCCTCGAAGGACTCGCCATCGGATAAAGACGAACACTGAGATTTGGCAACGCCCGCTAAGGTCACACAAAAAGTTTATTATTGGCGATCGAAGGTCAGGCCTGGGTTCGGCCTGGTGTTAGTGAGTACTGTACCTGTACTGGAGGGCGGACTGCTGGGTGTGGGGCTGCTGTCGCCGGACATGGTTTCCGCATAGAGAAAACTGTTTGTGTTGGCTTTGATGGCCGCATTGCTGTTGGGCAACTGAATGCGCGGCATGGGCACCATCTTAGGTGTGGAAGAACTGAAAAACAAAGAACAAAAAACGAACTTTTATTAGGCTGATGGTTCCAGAGGAATCTGTATGCCATGCATGCCTGACATGCTGGTCAATAGGTCGCGAACCGGTTATCCAATGCATTTGAAATGGCCCCAGTGCCCACTCAGTGCTTGTAAAACTGTGTTCACGAATACTTGAATGTAACTAGCTCTAAGTAAATTATCGATTCGACGAACTCTAGCGAAACTCTATGTAGAGGGCTGAACGTGCAACAGGTGCACTTTCTACTTCCGCCTTCAATCAAACTTCGACCAAGGGAAAATGGTTTTTTATCAACATTATCTATCGGCAAGCAAATTGGGTCGAGGTCTGTTGTGGACACTTCCGTTCCTGAACAGCAATTACCTTTTACTTCAGGGCATGACTGGCTGGGCCTCACAGCACTTTATGGATGGAGAAGTTCCCGATATAAGCGTGAGTAATTACTTATATTTCTTCTTTAATTATTGCAGCTCTGCCTTCCCATCATTTTCGGTTTTCTTTTTCGTGTTTCACGCTTTCGTTTCTTTCTTGAATTGTCACAGAACTGGTGCTTTGGTGGATTGGATGGATGGGTGCAAAGGGGGGAGTAAAATCTATAAATATTGTTGATACAATTGGTCGGGTGTAGTGTTGTTGGTAGCTTGATTGATATGTCAGGGCCGTTGGTTGTAAAAGAGTAAGTGGGTCAACGTTCTCTGGAGGGATTGAGGAAATGTGTAACTCTTATAGGAATAATTGGACATGTGTACTCGCATGAATGAATCGATAGAATCGGAATTAGGATAAAGAGCTTAACAATACAACAAGATCAGAATATGAAGACAAGAGTGGAGTAAGTTTACACTCATAAACTCCATGCCATACTTCTTATGTCTCTGTCTCGTTGATTCAATTAACCATCAGTATGTCATCTCTAGTTTCACTTCAAGTACTCCAAATTATATGCATTGGCATTGCATTGGAGGAGCCTCGTTATCCGCAGAGCCACCAATTTCGTAATAGACTAACCATAAACTGTGATTAAATATCGATTGTCTGCCTAATTCGATGCAAAGCGTTTCCAGCTGGAATAATATGCCATAATGAGCAGAAATATAGTATGTGATTACAAGCGAGCGGGGTGGGGGGCTCAAAAGAAAGCAAAAGAAAATAATGATACTCGGGTACACGGACAAAATCACAGCAAATCAGCGAAGAGGTGAAGAGCGGATGAGTGAGTCCCAAGCAGGGGAGCAACGAACTCTGGGCGAACCCAACAACCAACAAAACCCCAACAAATTGCACTGAAAAAATCGATGAAAGTTACTCAAAAACAAAACAAAGAAAAAAGTTATAGTACAACCCCCAAAACTTTTCCCTCTTATGCAATGATATTTTTGTTGGTTTTCATGCTTTGCATAAAAGAGTGTGCGGGAGAGGGAGGCAGGGCGTGTGTGAGAGCTGCCAAACTCCGCTGTTCACATCGCTGACAGCTATGACACTTGATTAAGTTGCCAAAGACTGATTGCTACAGGTTTTTATTTTATTTCTCGTGCCATATTTTTCTTTTAGCATGGCAGCTAATGCAATCTGTGTCAGCAGCAGCAGCATCTGCAGCTGCTTGGGACACCAAGAAATACTCGTAAAAAATATCTTCGGGGGATCGAAGATTTAAATACCCTTAATTGAGATGAATTTTGCTGGAATATTGGTGTGATTAATTCTTGATTTCCAAGGATAATTTTGATACTTTTCATTAATTGCATTCCATAATTTTTGTGATTATTTTTATCGATATAATACATGCAGTTGTCAAAACTATTATACCCTCTAGTAGGGTATACATACATATGTATATCCACAACTAAACATGGATTAATGCCAACAAGAAGTGCAGTTAGAGCAGCATCCCAAGGCGAAGAAGCAGCAACAGCAACAACAAAAAGCCAAGCCAATCCGCTTTGTGTTCCGTTACTGCAAAACTTCGCTCACACTCATCTCTCTCTCTCTCACTTCTTTCCATAGATTCGGTCCATGATTATAAGATGTACATACATACATACACATATATGTATATACACACTCCATATATTTTATTTCCCATGGATAGTTTTTGTTTGCAGCTTCTCCTTCTCGAAATTATCGTTACCTGATACGCAAGCGCAAACAGTAAAATATGAAATATGTACAAATAAATGAATAAAGAATTGTGGGAAAAAAACAAGAAATATATAGCGCTGAATGGGGAGGTGGATACAAATGAATGTACACATGTATAGTTCATCCATTCTATGATTTTCTGCACCGCAGTTCATAAGCCGACTCATTCATTAGCCATATGCTAAAGATCCGCCTCCAACTCCAACGAGTGGAGATCTACATGCAACTGAATATGGAACTGTTTAATTATAGAACAAATGGTTGCGAAGCGGTGAGTGGGTTGAGTGGGGGCACGGGAACAGGAACAGGCACGGCACCAGACGCCGCGGCGTGCAACAGAGTTTCAGTTGTATTTTTATTAGATGTTATCTGAGACTTGACCAGCTGCCATACCCCATGCCCCCATACGCCCCCTGGCTTGTGTGTGACTAATAAACTTGAACTTGTGTGCGAGAAAACAATTGAAAAATTGATCCGATGAGAGCCTCACACAGCTGAGAAATACAATGAGTGGGGGAATAGATGGCAGGAAAGATGGAAGGGTAGAAGAGAGGCCGTAATTCTTAGCCCATTCAATTGCTTTTGTCAGTTGTTTTGTCACACACATGTAATCCATTGATCCATCTATCTATTTATCTATACAATTATGCAGATGTTGTGATGTGGTAATAATGCTTGGGTATTGGGGAACCGCACGTACCACCGAAAGACAGAACATGCTCAGTACATGGCCGAGGGCCATATGGCAGTGGATAGGAGAACGTCTGCCGATCGAATTCGATCCATAACGAAAGTGGATTGTACACTTCAACAGAACAGTTCAACAGTTCCGAAATTCCAATGAAAACCCTTAATTAAAAAGAGAGACAGACTGAGATTTCGAAAGATCCTTTTCTCAAGTGGCAAACAGATGCGCCAGCCAGCATCTCGAGGGTTTTCCCTCGAACTACCTGCTTGAGAGATCGCATCGATAAGTAAACTACATAAATGCACAGCTGTTTTACTCGTTTCCCATTTTCCATTTCCCATTAGTTTTGGTTGAGTCAAGTGAGGAAAATCGTATCCAACGCCAGGCCAAATCAGGCAGCGTGCAAATTCCGTGCTGGAAAACGTGTTTAACGCTGAGAAATGATAATTTTGTTGAACTGAAGTGCATTTCAAACGTTGAACGTGCTTTTCAGTAAATATTCATATAGTCAGAATAGTGATTGATTATACAAGACATTAAAACTTGTTCTTTACTGCTGGGATTTCTCTTCAAACCCGCTTTGAGGCAAACAATGTACAACGCATACTTTACTTGATTTCGAATACCAGTTAAACTCCTTTCAGGCCTCCCCTCCTCCTCCAGGCCTCATTCAACCTTTAATAAGAAGGAGCAGTGCATCCAATATAATAGTCGATGGGGTACCTTGGATCCCCATGGTAAACGCCCTCTAAAAGCAAACAAAACGCCCACGAAATCCGACAAACAATCGGACACAATCGGGAAAAACACCCAATAGATTGTGGCAATATTGATGAATTAAACAAAATACAGGCTGAAAAAAAAATAACGAAGGAAAGGAGAAAATTCTGTTACAACACTTGAATCGGAAAAATTGGGTCAAACGAGGGAGTGAAATGAAGGGGAACGTGGGGAAAATTAACAAACGAAATGTGATAGAAAATACAGAAATGCGAGCGACTGAGGAACAGGAACTGGCATGGCATAAAGTGCGGTTTCAGTTCGGATCGGATCGCGGACAGTCTGAAGTTTATAGTTCTGAAACGCACTGTACTGTAGTACACACACTCTGTCTGCGAATACTTTAACATCAATTAGTTACTCGAAATTAAAATACAAATCTCATTTACGCCTCTGTTGACATATTTTTGTTTTATAATTTTATTTTTATGCCCGGAACTGTCTGCACATCCCAAGGGGGAAGAACTCTCTCTGCCTTCTCCTTCCTTCACACTCTATTTCTGATCTGGTGAATGTTTCGCTGGCAGTTCCCGCTAATTTGTGCTCTTCCCTGCGGGCTTAACATTCTCCAGGGCGGACAGCCAGCTGTGATCCGAAAGAGAAAATTCCATGTCAGGTTTTTGGTGAATGCCTGAATGAATAATGAGGCGGGCGTGCTGTAGCTCCTCGAGGAGATGGTACGAGTGTGGGGAATGCAGAGAGGAATACAATACTAGATAGACAGACCTGTCTGGGGAACTAATCTGAGAGGCAGGTCAAGGAGGAAATGCACTAGGACCTGGCAACACATAACGTGTTGGGTAAGAGGAAGTTATTTGAATTAAAGATTCTCTTCTAGTCAGGTACATTTAATATTCTTGAAGATTATTGATGAGTTTACAGATTCAAAAGCACTGAAGAATATGTTATCCGGCATCAGCTATAGCACCCTTCTCCCGTTGAACAACCTTTAATAAAATATAAAATAAAACATAAACACGGAAGTCAGAGTGAGGACAGGTAAACGAGGTTCATGTGGATGTAAATACATATGCACGTGAGGTATATAATAGTAGTAGGAGTCGAGCACTCTCATACGCACGTATGTACATATCTAGATTCTGGAATACCTAGCGATGCACTGACAGCAAGAAAAGATGAAAACACATGCATACCCATGCCACTCATGGCAGACAGAAACATACACACACGAACAGACTTTGTTCCAGACGGCGGGCGACTGTCATAAAAAGCGACGACACCTGTTTAAAGTTGTGGCAGTCCCTCCTACCTCTCCCTCTCCCTCTCCCACATACACGTAGCCCTCCCCCCTCCTCATCACTTTTATGAGTTCTTTTCGTGCTGCATTTACCGCAATTATTTACTTATGCCATCGCTCGGATGCGGGCTCTTCAAAAAGGTAGAGCCAAACCAAACAAAACAAAACACGGAATTAGATGAATTCCCCAAGAGCGTTTCCTCACTAATTACACGAGAGAGAACCTAACCCACACAGACACGCACTTTTCTATACCCTGGAATCCAAGGGCACAGGAGTATATCTAAGTCGATCCGCCTGGATCTGAATAAATGACCTAAATGAAGTGGTTTTGATTCCACCAAATATAAATTATTCCTACCAGAACAATGGTAGAAATTATACATCTATAGGAGTTCTACCTGTTTTGATAGGGTATTCTCTAGTCGGCATTTGAGTGCTTCCTCTCGGTGCATTGAACTGCTTGCAGGTGGAGCAAGAGGGGAACCTATGCTGTCGCTGACCCATATTGATTGAATTGCATTTGAATTCATTTTCATTTCCATGTCAATCTCTCAGCCAGTCAGTCAGTCAGTCGATCAACGAGCTTTCAGGTTGTCCAAACCAATTACAGTGTCAATTGGAGAGAAGACGTCCGTCATCTTACTCTTCTCTTCAATCAGCTTCAACCGTCGCTCTTTCTGTCGCTGCATCGCTCTTTTTCTCGCCTCTCCCCCACCCACTAGTTGGCGTAGCTATTGGGAGCTTCTTCTTCTAAATAAATCTGCTGACACGATTCCCATTCCTTGGCTCTGGCATTTCTGGCTTTTCATCTGCTTCCTTCTTTCTTCGTTCATTCTCTTTTGCATTGGCACGAGTTCGTTCTCGCCGTGTATAAACAAAAGCACAACAAGTACAAAATACATTCAAAAAATAAAATAAAAAGCCATACAAAATCTTTTTTCGACTTGTTTACCTTGAGTCGCATTGAATTGAAGTTCAAATAATTAATTACAATTTTAGCTGGTTTTTTGTTGCTTTTACTTTTTTATTGAATGCGCTTTTAATATTATTTCTGAAAAGTAAATTGCTTTTTTTTTAACTTGCGAGTGTTGCGAGTACACATTTCGAAAGGGGATTTCTGGCAGCGAACATTTACTACTGTAAATCAATCCGAGTAAAATGCTGTCATGCGTCCAAGTTTTTACAGTGAAACCTGCAATGGCTGTTCAGGCTGTTTGCCTGAAAATACGCAGTAGTATTAAGACTAGATACCGTGCCCCGTCCAGCAACCCGCATGGGGAAATCTCAGTCGCACCCACTGCGTCTACACACGGCATGCATTTCGATTTTGCATTCTCGGACTGTGTATTATGTTGCCGGTTTCCGAAGAATAACTCTCGGAGCAATATGAGCAGTAGTAGTTACCTACCGCAGGTGTTGCGAACTATCAGTTGCTAATTCCAATCGAGTTGGGCCCCATTTAAGGACCCATGTATCTTTAAGACAGACCCATTGGACGTTGGGAAACTAGATCCTTGGGGTTCCCGCCAAGAGTTGAAAGATCTCCCTGTCTTTGTTGACCAAAAGCAATTAGGCAAGAAAAAACAACAAAAATATGAAGAAAAAACATGAGCAAAGCCGCATAACTGTGCCAAGGCGACCCATTCCAAGCAACGAAAAGGCGAGGCAACATTTATTTTCAGAGCCGCTTTGTTGTTTTTGGCCAGAATATGCAAAGTGCAAATGTGAGACGAGAACCGTTAGAGCGTGAGGGAGATAGTCGCACACTGCACATACATAGCTGTAATTTTAGAGGGCGCTCTAAACAATGTTAAACAGAGGCCAAAATGGATTCTATGGGGGAAATGGAAATGGACACGAAATATATCAAATTACATGGGGAAGCACAATTTGCAGCGTGATGTAATGCAGGGACTGGTGGTATGGGTAAGAGGAAGCAGCTGCTACTAGAGATTTCCATCTACTCGAAAGTGGGTTTCCGATTACAGGCGGAAAGGATGAGAGGATGATGCTTCGTTGAGTGGAAGATGGTGCACTTGTGCGCAGGATATGGTCCTGAGGCAGGTGGTCCCTAAAGGAAATCCGGAAACACTTGTTCCGCTCTCTTTCCAGTCTCAAAACTTCCTCAACTTCAAGCCACAAACCAAAAGAGGGATGAGGTGTGCGGGAAAGAGGTAGAGACAAAAGTAATCCAGCAAAAATAAAACCCCAGAGCACAAAAAGTCAACGACAGCACCAACTGGCACGAACCTGGCTCAAACCAACAACAATAAGAAAAGTGCAACAACAACGAGTAAAACAAATAAAGAGAGGAAAGCAGAAAACAATTGCGAATTTTCGCATTCGGGAAAATGTTACAACTGTCCCACCACACACATAAAACGCGAACAGGGCCCGAGTCATTTATATAATTGCCAAAAAAAAAAAACAATGTTCAAATGATGGGACGGAGACGGCACTCTCTTTGAGAATCAATAAACATTAACGTTGCGTGCTCCCAATGTGCCAAGGTGGCGAAAGAGGGAGATTAAGATGGTATTTGGATAGTTAGCGAATCGATAATTACTTTGGAGGGGAGGCATGCTTATAGAAATTGATACACCCCTAGACTTCTCATTCTTCCTATAAAAGATGTATCTTTTCCACCTACATGTGTATAATTATGACATTCCTCTGTCATTCTCACTGATTGTTTTTGCTAATTGTCATGCCCTGACAGCGTTTTCAAAGTTTTTAAAGGTATTCGAATTTCGAAAACGCTGAGAAGATTAGGGACACCTAAAGCTAACGCACCTGTTTAAATATGTAGGTATCCAATTGGAGCAGCAGTGGCTGTGGCAGCAGCAGACCCGTTAATATGACATTAATTTGCTTCACAACAAAACAAAACCAATTTTTGCACAAACGTTGGCACACACATATACACACAGAGACACACACCACACACACACACACGCGAGAACCGAAGAGCAGCAGCGAGCAACAGATGGATTTTGTGAGGAGGGGATTGTTGGATTTTCGATACGGCTGCTACAGGTAGAACAGGTCGTCGGATTGGTTATTGTTGTTGTTGTTGGTGTTGCACAAACAATACGAAATTGGTTTAAAAACGTTAACTGCGGCTCTTTTCTTGCACTTTCACTCGGGGTGGAGGCATTTCTTCACTCTTTGCTTCGCATAGGTGTGTTTTTCGGTCTTGCAAAGGTATTGTACGCGTGCGTAACGTTGGCAACCACCACTATTGACTGTTGGCTGTGATTTTTCCGCTAGTCTGGCTCGCTCCGAACGACAAAATTTGTTTGTCGAAAAGCCCGACTTGTTTCGTCTGGGCTTAATGCAGTTTCAATTAGTTTTCTTCGACGCGTGCACCTCGGTTTGAGCCGATTGACGATATTTTTTTGTGGCGGAAAATATAGATATTTTTTGTGTGGGATTTCAACGGAATTTTCTGAATTCAGAAAAAAATTCGACAATACTTTGTTGTTTCATTGTTCGCGGCGAACATTTTTGTGAGAGTTTTCATTTGCTTCCTACAATATGCTCGATTCTACTAATCATGTTGCTAGAAACATGTTGCCGGCAAGGAAAAGAAAAGGTATGGAAAACAGGCAAAGTCGCCTAGAAAATTGAAGCAATGCAAGGTAAACCCACCCCGATTCTCAATATACTGCGAGGATAGCTCCACCTCGTCCTCCTATCACACCATGCTTGTCCTAACAGCGTATGTTAGTCCGATGAAATTTTCGTACAAACGAATTGACAAAATAATGTTAAATTCTTGCGAGAGAAAACGATGTAAAGGTTTTCATTATGGTGGAGCTAGGACTGTTAAACGCTAACATTAACAGCGTCAAAGAACAATAATCACAGATTTTATATAAAATATTAAAAAAAAAAAATAAGTACTCTTTTTTGTGGAGTATAGGACTATTAAATCTGACCTTGGTATTGGTTTTAAATAAATTACTAATAGGTATTCGATAAAAACAAGAATTCGTGTATTTGGTCCCTTAACAGGCATTACGTTAACATGGTTTTGAATACTTAATTAAAGTCGCTGATGTATAGCATATTTATCGAACAGCTTATTGTTGGCGGGATAAATTCTCATTTGAAGATGACAAGATGACAAATGTAAGAAACAAAAAAATGTATGAATAAAAAATAAATTTAAAAGCGTGTTTTATTGAACAATTATACATTCTGATATATTCTGATCGATTTCTTCTTTCTTAACAAAAATGTATTTACATTTTCTGGATTGCCAGACAGTTGGAAAAAGACAAGGCAAAGTTAACAGTTTCGTGTTGCTATAAAATACCGATTAGTTTTAACAAAAATATATATCGCGGTCGTCGCTGCCGTTGGTTGTGATTTCTGAGAGTTATGTTTATTCAAATTTTGCACAAAATTCAGCACACACAACAAAATTTAAAGAGAGAAAGAAAAGTGGAGCAACAGGTCATCCAATTTTTGGGAAAAACAAAAATAAACACAATAAACATATAAACACAAAAAAAAATATAATAATCAAACCATAAAATAATTTTCGATTGTAAAATTCAACTGATATTGCCTCTTCGCAGCACGCAACAAAATAAACATAAGAAATGTTAGGGAACACACCAATGCTGCAATACTAGATTATTCATACAAATGTTAATGTTGCCGAAGAATGCTATGCTGTGATGATGTTGGGAAAATATAAATTAGAAACATGTTGCAGAGAAAGTGGTGCAAATCTATTAAAACCTTTTTTTTTTGGGATTTTTATTCATTTTTAATGTCTGGTCACATTGTAACATTTACTTTCCCTTTATTTTAATTCTTCAAAAAAGATTTGATCTAGAAATAAAACCGTAATTCATTAAAAAACTTAATAGTCCCAAATCTATCAGAAAAAGTCGGTTGCGCACACAGAGAAAACGACTTTTGACACCTGGCCCCACTGTGCGTCGTGGAAACATATTTACTTCTAACCGAAATTTAGGACTAATCGATTTTTGTTTATTTTCTTATGATTTGTTTATTAATTATAAGGGTATAAAGGTATAATTTTGGGAGGGCGAAAACGTGCAACTTAGCAACCAACTTACACATTTCCTCGTCAGTGTCGCTGTTCATAGTTACATAAATATGTAAATCAAATGTATCAAAAATGTAGTTACCATGTAAAGAATTCAATCGATATTTTACAACTCGATAGTAGAGACTAGCAGTAAAATATCGATACTATCGATACTAATACAATATGGGCGCTATTTTAGTATTTTTTGTTGCAATTAAATACAATTTGTTTTGAAAATCTGGTATATTTATAATTAATACAGATAAATTCAGATAATTTATAATAAATTAATTATAATAATTTATAATAATTAATACAGATAAATTCAGATAATAAGGAACATTTATAATAAATTAATTATAATAATTTATAATAATTAATACAGTTAAGGAACATTTATAATAAATATAAATAAATATAATAAAATAAATATAAATATAAATAAATATAAATATAAAAATATAAATATTCAAAGAGCCAGTAGCAAACAAATTTTGCACACGGAAATATTTTTTAACTTTGTGTGAAACTTTTCTTGACACTTGAAAGCTCTGAAAAGTTCTCCTGCACCTTATTTTTTGATAACGTACTGTCAGGTCAAACTTTCGCGCCTATCTTTAAAACCGTACATTGGACTATTCTTATTTTGGGGAATGTAGAAGTACCTAATTATTAATCAATTTCACTTAAAATTAATTAAAAATATTTGTGTATATATGTTTATATTAAAAAAATCATAAATAACTATTATCTGTATTTTTATAAATATAAAGGTAAACCTTTGAAAAAAATTAAAGAAAAAATTGTTGTTCGTAACTTTTATATAATAAATTTGGAAATGATTCTTAGATTGCAATTTTTATTTTAAAGCTTATAGCAGTTAAGGTCCCTGCTAATTAGTAATTAATAATCAAATATGTTAACATTTTTGTTAAAGATTTCTTTATCATTCTTTTGTTTCACGATTGAAATTTTTCAGCTATTTAGGGACGACATAGGCGGACCGGAATTCTGGTGATCATATATCATGTATATTTGCAAAAATAGAGTCAAAAGATTGGACGTTCGTTCGAAATTATTCGCAAAAAATAAACGGCTAAAAAACATTGGTAGGATAAAAACGATTGAAACGAGTCAGATAGTGGTCAATGATTGTTCAAATAATAAGAGCAAACCTCTAAGTGAATTATATAAATATATTTCAGGCGTAGTAATACCCCGCATGCTACAAGTTTCTCAAAGCCCAACAGCAAACACGCAAACAGTATGCAAAATAGTATGGGAGACAGTGGTAAGAACATGAACTTGTTGAGCGAGTG
This sequence comes from Drosophila tristis, assembly GCA_018150885.1. NCBI lineage: Eukaryota > Metazoa > Arthropoda > Insecta > Diptera > Drosophilidae > Drosophila > Drosophila tristis. Next base: position 1,388,868 of record JAECWT010000264.1, read on the forward strand.
CAACAGGTCCGAGATGTCCTGGCAACGCAGGGTAAACAGGAAAATGGAGCTCAAGTTCAGCTGTTGCATTGGCAACGCGAAGTTCGATGGAATGTTTTGTCGATACCCAAAACGGACAAGGACCACACAAAACTGCCATAACAAAGTAAATTCCCAGAACAGATAGATGCAATCCAGCCATGTCGCGCTTTAAAAACGAAAATTGAACAGAAAAAGAACCCAACTCAGCCCGAGCCACAAGGTTAAAGGTATTCTCTGACCATGGGGAATACGGAGAGCAACGTGACCAGTGGCGTCAAGAAGCAGGCGGGAGTCTCCACCCAGGCCCTCTACAAATTTGTCAACCTCAAGGGCGGCGGCCTCCTCGTGGACATGATGAAGCGCGCCTGCCAGACGAAACAGTTCGCTGAAATCGACCACGCCATCAAGACGAAGGTCGAACCCTTTCTCTACAACAAGGGTGCAGGACGTTACTTCCCCATCTCTAAGCTGGTGCTGCTGCGAAATCGAGACCGCCCGAGGACGCGCCAGCTGCCCGAGATCCGCGCCCTGGAGAACCCCGACGACGACTTCAACATCCACGACTACTGTCCCGAGGTATCGGAGGCGGAGTACATCTCCAATCCGAGTGCCTATCGATTCGTGTGCTGGGATCTGAATGTGAGATGAGTTTTCCAGTTCCTGTGTTCCAGAAGCTCCCTCCACTTATTCCCTTTCTGCCTTGCATTGCAGGAGCGTGGAGCCGTGGGCGAGACCATCCTCCATTTGTGCCTGCTCAACGCCTCCTCGCTGCACGCGGACCTGGCCAAGCGGCTGCTCAAGTTCTACCCGAAACTGATACTTGATATCTACATGAGCGACGAATATTACGGGGAAAGTGTCCTGCATATAGCCATAGTGAACGAGGACCCGGCAATGGTGAAGTATCTGTTGGATGCCAATGCCGATGTCCAGGAGCGGTGAGTACCAATCGAACCCCAAAGCCCAACGCTTTGACCCCCTCGAGTCTGTTGAAATTAGTTGCTGCGGGGCCTTCATGTCGGCGGAGGACACAAAGTTCTCGCGCACGGATTCGCCTGATCACGAGTACGTGGCTCTGTGTCCCATCACCAACTACGACGGCTATGTCTACTGGGGCGAGTATCCTTTGAGCTTTGCCGCCTGCCTGTCGCAGGAGGAGTGCTTCCGCCTGGTGCTGGCCCGGGGAGCGGACCCCGACTTCCAGGACACCAATGGCAACACCGTGCTCCACATGCTGGTCATCTACGAGAAAATGGAAATGTTCGACGTGGGCTACGAAGTGGGAACCAATATCCATGTGAAAAACATTCAGAACCTAACCCCACTTACGCTGGCCGCCAAGCTGGGACGCGTCGAGATGTTCTTCCATGTGATGAGCATCGAGAGGGAGATCTACTGGCAGCTGGGCAGCATCACCTGTGCCGCCTACCCCCTGCTCATGATCGACACGATCAACGAGCAGACTGGCAATATCAACAAGGACTCCGTGCTGAATTTCGTCGTCTTTGGGGACAAGCTGGAGCATCTGGAGCTGTTGGATGGCGTGGTCATAGACCTCCTGAAGACCAAGTGGGACACGTTCTGCAAGTCTCGATTCTACAAGCAGTTCTACATGTTCGCGTTCTACTTTCTGATCTCGCTGTTCAGTTTCATACTGCGGCCGGGCCCGGATGCCAAGGAGGAGGATGAGGAGAATGCCAACAGCACTGCGGCCAAGAATGATCTCTACAGAAACGATAGCTCTGATGTTCGCCATCACCAGAGCAAAAGGGGTTCATCCCTGAGCACCGAATACAGTTAAGTATTGCTCCGGAGTGGGCTGAAAGTCTGTAACTCTTCGCTTTCCTTCCAGAAACCTTCTGGTTGAACTTCACGGAGTACTACGACCCCAATGAGGTGGAAGTCTTGCCCGCCTGGTGGGAGAGCTATGCCCAGTGTCCGCTCATGAATCTCGAATCCGATCTGGCCAAGCTCAGAATAATGGCCGAGATGATCAACTTTGTGGGCGCCATACTGTATCTGCTGGTGGCTCTACGGGAGGCTAGATTTCTCGGCTACAAAATGTTCATAGAAAACTTGGTAAGCTCCGCGGACGTTCCTCAATCTGTGACTTTTATCTTAGGTTGGCATCTTTCCCATAGATGACAGCTCCCTCGAGAGTCATGTTTCTGTTCTCTTGTGCTTTGATGATGACCATACCCTGGCTGAGGGTATCCTGTCTTACCGAGATTGACGACCATGTCACGGTTTTTATAATGCTGACCACAGCTCCGTACTTTCTGTTCTTCTGTCGGTAAATACCTCCCATTAAGCCTTTAAGATTAGCCTTTAGGCCTCTGCTGACACTCTCGTCCGATCATTCGCAGTGGCTTCAAGACCGTTGGACCTTTCGTGGTGATGATATATCGCATGGTGATGGGCGATCTGCTCCGCTTCGTCTCCATCTATTTGGTCTTCGTGCTGGGCTTCTCCCAGGCCTTCTACATCATCTTCCTCACCTTTGATAATCCCTCGACGCCAGAGGACCAGGATGCGGAATCGAATCCCATGCCCTCGCCAATGGAGTCCATTGTTGCCATGTTCCTGATGTCGCTGACCAATTTCGGGGACTACTACGGGGCCATGGTGTCCACCCAGCACGAGTACGAGGCCAAGATTCTCTTCTTCCTGTTCATGGTGATTGTGAGTGTGCTGCTGGTGAACATGCTGATCGCGATGATGGGCAATACCTACCAGAAGATAGCCGAGATACGCAACGAGTGGCAGCGCCAGTGGGCCCGGATTGTACTCGTTGTGGAGCGGAGTGTCCCGCCAGCGGAGCGTCTCAAGAACTTTATGCACTACAGTCAGCCCATGTCGGATGGCAGAAGAGCCCTGGTCTTGCGCCTCAATATGACCGTAGGTCCAGACTATCCTTCCTCCGCCCAGAGATATACAGATTTACAGAACCTCTCTTTTGCAGGACGAGGAGAAGGAGGAGATGAAGGAGGTCCAGGAAATGAAGCGCATTCATCAGCGCTTCTCCAATAAGCGGCAAACGGAGCGGGAGGCACGAGCGCGTCGCCGCCAGCAGGAGTACGAGAAGTTCTTTGGCACCGCCCGCAAGTCGGAGAGTTCCGAGAACAACAACTTCTGAGAGTCCTGACGACCCCCGAAGCACTTAATTAGTTCAAGTTTTATTGAGCCTTGTTGAAATCTGTTCGGTTTGTGCAATAAATTGAGAGTCTACAGTCCGTTTCACAGCAACAGTTCACTTCTCCTTCGGATAGACGAATGCACACTGGCACAAGACTCAATTTTATGGAGTTCTGTTTGTACTGTCCAATCCCTTCTATCCACCCCCATCTCATCTCATCTCGTATTCGCAAGACACCACATAAATGTTCCGCTTTATGCCTTGGCAAACAGAGCAAAGTCGCGGCAAGTGGCGGCCATTTGAATTAAGCCAACAACTTTTATGGGTCTGGGCCAATAAAGATGGAGTCCAATGGAGCAGGAGCGGAGGAGGGGGAGTGGACAGCATCCGCTTATCGATTTGCACATGATGATAAAGATTACGTAATTGCAATTGTAGCAGCAACAGCAGCAGTAAAGAAATGGAAAGAGTGGATGAAAGACGAAGGTCCGACGAAGGTCGGAGGCCGGAGGTTGAAGAAGGATGAGAGAAAAATATTCGCAAACAAAGGCCTGACACCTTGCATTGTTGTGTTCCTATCGCGAGGGATATCGATGATTGACATCAATGGGAGCGTTGCGTTGTCGGGGATTATGCGTGGGATCGGCATCGGCATCGGCCGGTATCAGATCCTCGATCCTCGAGGGTCTCCCTCCAGATCCCTCGCTGCCGGAAGCGTTTAGCAAGCGCCTTTGTTCGCGTTCGAGCACAAAGGAATGAAACAACGAGAGAGGGTAGCCAGGCCCCAGAGTTCTGTACGAAAGTGTTAAAGAGCAAGGATCACTCACTACTCACTATCTGAGCTCTCAGAGGCCCAGCTTGCCGCAGCTTGACTTTAATTGAGTTTGAATAGAGCAATTTAGTTCCCGCTGCGCTCGGTGCCATGGCCAAGTCGCAGTTTTGATTTTTGCGATCCCATTCGATCCATGCAAAAGTTCCCAGCCCAAACCCCTTCTGCACACTTTCCTTCGGGTGTGGCGCTAATGATATGGTGTCCAACCCTTGACGATCACAACAAAAGGGGTTCATGCGCAAACGACCGAATCCAACAATAGCCATTTGAATATGTCACAGTGTGGCCAGAAAGTATGTTCCCAGCTTTGGCGATTGGCGTTGGCTTTGCCCTTTCCTTGGCTTTGTGTCCCGGCTGGGTCCACATGTAATAATTACATACACAGTCTGAGGTGTCGAGTTCGACGGATAATCATATGTTTTGGGTTCAGCTTCGGTGGCAGCTGTGAATGGTGTGGCACGCCCACCGCCAGGCCCAGATCAACGCCCACTTCCTTTATTTGTTCAGCGTAAAACATTTCCTAACCTTCTTGACTAGCAATAAACCCTCCTGCAATGATCACACAAATTTGCTAAAATTTATTTTGGAGTAGGGAACGAACTAGAAGTAAAAAATAAAAATACTCTTATGCCTGATGCAAAGATGTATTTTGATATGTACAAGATAGAATGATACCTGTTGAATAATGATCGTTATAATTTACAACATATTTCGGAACTGAGTAGGGAAAGATTTATAGAGTAAAGTAGGTGGTGAGGAATCTTGTTTCCTCAGTCGACTTGTGAAAATTTCCAGCAATAAAAAAAGGTTGGGAAAGCTGTTTAATTACGCCCCTCCTCGGCCCACACAAGCATTGTAAAACAATAACAATAAAAACGAGCTGAGCGCTGGAAGGTACGGTGAAAATGTGAACTGCTAAGGCGAACAGTTTTTCACATTCCACTCTGATTTTTCCTAGAAAAATACTGCCCGACTCGCTTTATGATCCTTGAGCAACATCGTTTATAGCGCAATTTCGACGATGGGCGTTTGCCAAATGACTTTTAAATGCCGTCTGTGATTCGGCCTTAACTATCGTAATTGTTTTGCAGGGTCTGTTCATTCTTTTTGGCTTTCACAGCACACAACAAGACGAAAAACATCTTGAACAATGTTTCCGAGCTCGAGTGGAATCCTTTGGGAGTTGGCTTGGGCTCGGGCAAAGGTAAATTGTTAAAGAAGCATTCAAGAAAGAATTATGGACTTCTCCCAGGTGAACTGCCACTGGAGCACAAAGAAAATTCGATTTCCCCTCAGCTTTGACTGCCTTTTTCTTTTCTCAGATTTCTTTGCGTTCTGTTCTTTGGATGCTCAAGAGTTTGTTTAAAGTAAATTATTTATGCAAATCAAAGTACAAAAGAAAAAAGTTTGCAATTTATTTTTTTCTTTTTTGGCAATCGTTTATTTGGTTTGTGGGAGGGCTGGCTATGGGGGCGGCTGAAATTGTTGGGCAAGGGTTGAGGGTTTGACCTTTGTTAACTTTGTTTGCTTTTGAGCTTTGCTCTTTGATTTAACGCTGTCCATGCACTGGGAAGAAGGGGAGTGTGCGGGTGTGACTGCCACTACAGTTGCTCCACTCACCCATATGGAAATGTAAATTTCCCCGATTGTGCTCTCCTTTTTCGGGGTAAACTTTTTAAGCACATTGATTCTATTAAATGTTATTTTGAGTGAATTTGATTTTGATATTTGTGTGTTTGATGCTTGGCGGTGCCATTCGACCTGTCATTTGCATGCCTCGACACTTGTGGCAACGATTTCTCCTCCCTTTCAGCTCCCTTTCAGTCTTCGATTTTGTGGCAACGGTTATAGTTCGGAGTGGAGTGAACTGGAGGACCGTTGAAGTGCCAAAAAATATTATGATAACAGGGCAGGAAAAAAGAATAATGTTCTCGGGTAAAGGTTAGGGGAGGAGATCAATAAACAATTCGCAGTGTGCGAAATGAATTTTAAAAATTCTACTCCCAAACGGTTATTAGGTAAAGCATGGATCGGGAATTAATTCTAACGCCATCAACTTCTGCTCCATTGAGTGTATTTCTACTAACTCTCACCTTCAATATATCGATTTGACTCTGCCCATGGAACCGCTCCGTGCCTCCTCCCAGTCCCCATTGGTTCAATAATACGCCTCGTTTTGATTGAAAACCACTTGAACATTGAAAGCAGCAGAGGAGCAGCAGCAGCCACAGCGTAAAAAAAAAACAAATTCTAACAAAAAACCGCAAAGTTTTAATTGAATTTCCTGAACAAAATAATGTTTTGCCACTTGAGTCTCGCGGGAGGACGCTAAGCAAACAATCAGCACAACAACGACAACGACGGCGGCGACGCCGCCAAGTCTGACTGACTGAGTGACTGAATGACTGATTGACGGGGCTTGGAGATTGAATGGGGCTTGGGATGGGATAGCAGGGGGCACAGGCACTCTGATATTCCAAGCCGTGGTCTTGATATGCATACATACTTAGAATGAAAATTCAATTCGCCAAATCAAATCACTTGAGTGAAAATGTTGCATTCGACCAAAGAAAATAAATAGAAAAAATAGAAAATACAAACAAACAAGCGAAGGGGCCAGATGGAGGGTGTTTCCGTTTCCCGTGTCAAGGTGTCTTTCAATTGCTTAAAGACCGCTTTGATCTCTGCCAACATTAAGCGTGCTCAATAAAACCCTTTGACTTTGTGGGAAACCATTTGCCAAATGACTGAAATTAATTACGCGAAGAAGCCGCACCTAAAAAAGTCAAAGGAAAAGAAGCAAAAACAGCCAAGTGTAATTGAAATTGAGTTTGGGAAAACGAATGGGTGGTGAGATGCTTTCTGGGGGTATAGGGTTAACTAGAAAGGAAACACAGCACAAGTACAAGTACGAAATAGCAGTCAGATACGTAGATGATTTAATTATAGAAATACCTATATATAAGATTGAATTATTTTCCATACTCTTTCCACTTCAAATTCAGATTCCATTATATTCCAGCGCTCTGTATAATTAAACTATACATGAAATAGTGTCAACAAAGTAAGAATAAGAAATGAATGTGAACCATCGGAAATACATACATTTCAAACATTGGTGTTACTTTTATCTGCAACTTCTAATTAAGTTTTAAGACCCTCTCAAAAGTGGGCGTCCAACAGCACCGAAGATGATTGCAGGTTGTCAAACCGATTCCAGTCATCAGGGGTTGGAAGCGTCATCGTCATCGTCAACGCCGACTATAAACTGCTTTTGACAGGCGCTCACCCATCAGGTGAGTGGACCTCATTTGGCTGAGGTTTTTCCGGGGAAACGCCCCACGACCACCCTCCATGAAAAGCCGATGTTTGGCCCTCGGGCTAACCACAAGATTTTGACACAATTTGGGTAGCTAATTCCTCGCGCATTACACGGGGGCTGTACTCCCAGACCCAGAGTCAGACTCAGACCCAGGGCCAGGGCCAGGGCCAGATACCGACACGGTCCCTGAGTCACAGCCAGCCCGTTCTCGACTCATTCCAACTGTGCTTGTTGGTCGTAAACACACACCGTGGGATTCGGCACGCCGACCAGGAACGGAACCCACCTCTCCTCCGCTTTGTAGGCCACTCCATGGCCGGGCCCGCACTTGAGTGGAAGTCGCATCGAGTGGGCACTTTGACGGCGACGATTTGCCCCGAGACGAGCGACAACAAAAATTAGACCTACCAAAGCACTTCAATAGCTGCCCGCCACCACCCCGCCACACCCCCTCGGAGTCAACCCCTAAATATGCAAAAATGAGAAGAAATGAAATATGAAAACCAAGTATAAAGAAATTTGACTCAAGGATCGCGTAGCTCTTTAAGTGGCTCGTTTCGATTACAAATGAGAAGAAAAAAAAGCCTCAAGATGAGATCCTAGCCAGGGAAAGGTACGAAAAGGCAGAACAGAACAGAACCTGGAAGCCCTAACCCTAACAGTTGAAAAAATTAACATCGTTTAGTCCAAGTGGCTGACGGAGGAACTTTTCTGAACAATGGGGGAAGAGAAGGAGGTGAAACCAGAATCAGAACAGAGTCAGAATCAGAGATGTGAACGTTTCCTGGTTAATCTGTTATGACATCTAGGACCTGGAACCGTAATGAGCTCAAATCGAGCATGGATTATGAGTGGCCATCGATGGCCTACGCTCTGACAGCTCCGACAATTGGATTTGCATTCGATTTTCCCACATTCCTTCGAGCCCAGAGCGACTAAGTCATGCGGGCTTACACGTGTTTTCTCCACCAATTATCCCTTTAACAAATACCGCAAATTGTTTGGAAAACGTCTGAATTGTTTTGTCCAGGATGATATTGGAAAATATGTATTATCAATAACAATAACTGACCCCGGAAATAGGCCACTGTGTAGCATTGTGCATAGAAATAGTAAACAACAAAATGCATTCCTAGAGTTCCCTTGAACTGCATAGAGAGTAGTAGAACAATGGGGGAAAACGGATACAAAAGTTGTTTCTGCCCGGGACGGGATTGTGCAATATCCATGACAGAACCGGTTCACATCAGGTGAAGCCGAAACGGAAGTCGACGACACATGTGGGCGTCCTTTTCCTATCTATAAGGACAGTTTTCCATTGAATACTATCTCGTTTTGTTCCCCTAATGGTCTGAGCCACGGATGAGCTAAGAAGCAACATTGCTGAGACAATTTGGCCATTTCTTGTCGCATAATCACGCCTGGTTCTGAAAAGGTAGCTCGGATATGGTTTCCCATGCTTCCCATGCATAGTTTTCGTATTCGAAATTTCGCAAAATAGATATTGAGCGGAGATTGAAGTATAAATTAAAGAATATCTGATATGAAAATACGTAAGCGATTGATGAAATGTGGTTGAATAAATTATTAAGCTAATCAGAACTAGATAAATTATTAGATATAAAGGAGAAGTATAACACTAATATCTCTAAGCCGTGGGAAATTGTATTAGATTTTATAATAGTAAATTTAATATTAAAATGGGAACTACAGTTCACTATTAATTTTTCATATCTTTTCCACATCCCATTTATCGTAAATCTACACCCAAATGTTTTCATTATCCCAACCAGAACCTGCCAGCCCCGACGAATCTCTCTCTCCATCCCATTGACTGATAAATATGCCATTATTTTTCATTTTTCCAACCCAAAAAGAGCACGAAGAGACCATCAGAAGAGTGGAAATGCGGATGAAATGAAGGAAAATTCGTGAGCATGCCAAAAATGCTCTTAACTAGAATGACATGTGGAAAGCGCTGAAATCTGTGAAGCAATCAAATGGACACGTCCGCACAACGAGAGGAAATCAAAGAGAAAATCTAGTGGGTGGCAGAGCATTGAATTGGGAAATTCGATTCGAATGCAAAATGAACAAAGGCGGAACTAAATACGTGAGAAATCCATCTAAAATGTTTCATTTTTCTTCATCCAATGCCAGGTGTCGTGCATACAGAATTATATAGGGATAAATGGAAATCCGATTTAAAAAAAAACAGTATGTATACATACATATGTATGTATGTACATCAATAATTTAACAATTCAATCATTTCGAATAAAAGGCTGAATGTAACCTCGTTTGGCTTTTATTTTCGTTTCATTTTTTTCATTATCATTTATTCATTGTCATAATTGTTGAGTATCACATTTGTTCGATTGTTTCTGAATTTAATTAAAAAAAAAAAATAATGAAAAACGTGTATATTGAACCAGTTTCCCCAAATGACAATTGAATGACATGAACAACAATCAACAATCCACAATCAACAATCAACAATGGCGAGGAGCAAACAATGAAGCGCACGACTCTCTGAAGAGTATGAGAATCAGAGAGCTCAGAAGGAGTTGAGCTGGGGTTAAGCAGGACAGGGGGAAAGGTGAAAGGATAATGGATACTGGTTAATGGGTTCGAGGCTTTCATAAAACTGATTATTACCGGTAGAATTCCCTCACTTGTCTTCAAATGTGAAAATAAAATCTACCAAAATGTGAGCTATAAACTTACGATATATGTAGTTGTGCATAAGTACTAGTATTTTTGTGACAAAAAGTAGGGATAGCTTCTTAAAAAGAAGCTAAGCATCTATCTGTCTGCCTATCTTCCTCAATGCACCCCCCTTATTCAGTGTGTGTCCTGCCGTCTCTATCCCACTCTCCCCTGCCTCTTTTTCTAAGGAAAAAGCTGAATGGTTAGAAAGGAAAACGTTGCACGAACAAAACTTTTTCCATTACACAACACATCAACAGTTTTTTTCTTCTTTATTTATTATTTGAGTTTTTTGTTGTTTTATTCCGTTTTTTTTCTTTTGGTGAGCGCAGACACAAAGGAAACGTTAAGAACGCTGAAAGCTTTTTATGCTCTATGCCCTGGGCCAGGTATAAGAGCCTTTTGAATGCAATCGCAAACTGCACTGTTGGTGTGTGTGTGCATGTGCGTTAGAGAAAGTGTCAGATTCGAGTCTAGGGACAATTCTGGATATGGACTTCAAATATCATATTTAATGCCTTGATTTAATGAAATGCTTCGGCGAAATTATGTAAAAATATTTAGAACAATTATAACATCAAATTATATTAAATCTTCGTAGAAAATCAAAAACGATATTTCTATATACCTTTGTACATCGGCATGATGTATGTAAATATGTATATACATATGTATGTATGTATATGTATCTCAATAATCAATTTAAGGTACCTTCTAAAGGGTAAGGGTACAACAAATTCCACTCAACGAAAAGTATCAAAATATATACTTTTTGTCGTTATACATTTTTCAACATCTTCCTTTGTCGGGCATTGTGTAATCACTGGCAACTAGGTGGCCACCCGCACCATCCACCCACCAACCACCCACAACCACTCCACATACAGCCAGGGGCAAGCATATAGGAACACTTTACATGCATTTTGGCTGAGCTTCGCCTCATTTCCACTCATTGCTTTGAGCGCTCCTTTATCCGGACCCACTTTTCTTTGGCCAAATAAGTAAATAATTGCAGTAATATCCTTTCAGGGCGGCGGGGAAGAAGCAGCACAACAAAACAAGGGAAGGCAAAAGAATGGGGAAGAAAGGAAGACGAAATGAAAGAATGCCCATAGAGAGCGGAGAGCGAGAGAATGGAAAGCGTGTTTCCATGTCCTTTTCACAAACTAAAAAGTCCTTTTCACACGCACACACACAAGTACAGCAGCTCTCGGCCATATAGAGCTGTACATAGCCGCACACAGCCACCCACAATGGACTAAAATTCACACCAAAGACCCATTGTGATTGGCCCAACACACACACAAATTCATGCACATGGGGAAAGCCAGAAAGAGAGAAAGAGAGAGAGAGAGACAGAGATAGAGCGAGAGGGGCTAGATATAAGAGAGATCAAGAGAGTAATGAGAAGCAGGAAGTGAGAGGGAGAGCGAGTGACTTGTTTTCCCCCTCTCACCCACAATGCAGCCCGCGGAAGTGCAACGTCGCTGCAGAACAATAACGGAAATCTGTGCAAAATCAATGTTCTGCGACCCTCTTTCTCTTCTCTCTCATGCTCCACTCTCTCCCGCTCTCCCGGACTCTCTCTCTCTCACCCTCTCTGACAGAACACTCAAATGAGGTCGAAACACGAAGTAGAGCCGAACACAGAAACTGTCGTTGTTGTTGTTGTTGCTGCTGCTGCTGTTGGCTTTTGGCTCTATTCACTCGTCTATTGAACACACCCCTCAATGGGCGAACAACTATAACCGATATAAAAGAGCCAATGGAACAAAGCCAACAATAACGCAGCCAAAGAGAGGAAGAGCGACGGCAAGCGTTCAGGTAGCCTGCCGTCCTCTCATGCCATCACAGTCGCACTCCCGCCACTTACCTGTGCCAGGGTGGTTGCTCCGCTGCTCCGCTCTCCCAGCAACCGGACTGCGAGAAAAACTGGATTTGACTGCAGTCGTGTCGGTCCCAATAATTGCGCAGACAAATCAGTCAGAGAATAGCTGTTGGCCCAAACAGAAGCATCGAGCAGCACTAGAAACCAGTCAGAGACGTTCCGTTAAGAGCACAAGTCCAAAAAAAACAAAATTAAATAAAAATAAAAAGAGCAGAAAAGAAAATAACAGACATTTGTGAGAAACAGTGAAGTGAATACCCCCAATAAAAGAGAGATTACCCAAAAAAATAAGAGACAAAGCAAAGAAGTACACAGAGAGAAAAACATTTGTTGATTGAAGAAAAAGATTTTTGAGTGACAAACCGTTAGAATGGCCACCTTATCGTCACACCCGAACTACGGCTTCCACCTGGGCGCCGGCGGCGGCCAGGGCCTGGAGCTACCCTCTCCCAGCGACTACGCCCACCAGGGCCAACTACAGCTGAGCCCCGGCATGGACATGGATATCAAGCGGGTGCTGCACTACTCCCAGAGCCTGGCCGCAATGGGCGGCTCGCCAAACGGCAACGGGATACCCAGCGGCGCCGGAATGGGCCACCACCACCACATGACGCCCCATCACATGCACAGCGCCGTGTCCGCACAGCAGACCCTGTCGCCCAACAGCTCCATCGGCTCCGCCGGGAGTCTGGGCAGCCAGAGCAGCCTGGGTAGCAGCGGCATGGGCAACGGTCCCAGCATCGGCTCCTCAGGACACTCCAACCACCAGACCTCGGGCATGCACAGCCTGGCCACCTCACCCGGCCAGGAGGGACACATCAAGCGACCTATGAACGCCTTCATGGTCTGGTCGCGGCTCCAGCGGCGTCAGATTGCCAAGGACAACCCCAAGATGCACAACTCCGAGATCTCCAAGCGCCTGGGCGCCGAGTGGAAGCTGCTGGCCGAGTCCGAGAAGCGGCCGTTCATCGACGAGGCCAAGCGCCTGCGTGCCCTCCACATGAAGGAGCACCCAGACTACAAGTACCGCCCACGTCGCAAGCCCAAGAATCCCATGACCGCAGGCCCCCAGGGCGGACTCCAGATGCAGGCCAACGGAATGGGACAGCAGAAGTTGGGCGGTGGTCCAGGAGCCGGTGCCGGGGGCTACAATCCCTTCCACCAACTGCCTCCGTACTTTGCCCCCTCGCACCACCTCGATCAGCCGTACCCGGTGCCGTACTTCGGAGGATTCGATCCTTTGGCCCTCTCAAAGCTACACCAGTCGCAGGCCGCAGCCGCGGCGGCGGTCAACAACCAGGGTCACAAGGTGCTGGAGTCCCAGCAAGCACCGCCCCAGCTTCCTCCGACATCCCTGAGCAGCTTCTACTCCGGCATCTACTCGGGCATGTCGGCGCCCTCCCTGTACGCCGCCCACTCCGCCAATGCCGCAGCCGCTGGCCTGTACACCTCATCGTCCACCTCCTCGCCAGGATCCTCGCCGGGAACCATCACACCCAACGGAATGGACGGCTCTATGGACAGCGCCCTGAGGCGACCGGTGCCGGTCCTCTATTAGAGGGAAACCCTTCCCCGCGTAGAGTACAGAGTAGAGTACAATTGTTGAAGCATTCCCAAAGTGATCCACTGGTTTTAAATCTTCAAAAGCTCTAAGTAAGCCAACCTCTCCTCTCCTCACAGTCCTCTCCTCTCTAGCAGTCCTCCCCGCTTACTTCTAGTGAAATCTCTAAACAGATCTAAGAAAAATCACACACAAGAAACCACATTCCTAGCCAATACACACAAGACACCATCTATAATCTACGCTAAACTTTAATTTATTTCTCGCACTAACACTAACCAATTAAGGAAATCAAGAAAAGTATCAAGTATCAAAAGACAAGATATACATACTACATGTATGGAAAATCCTAATTGTAAATTAATTTTATTTAGTTTTAAGCATTGAGAGAGCTCCTCCTTGTTGTTTTTTGTGTCAGCACCCGACCCCAGCCCAGCCCAGCCCAGCACCAGTCCTAACCTAATCTAAGTTGTAGTTTTTAGTGTCTAACCAAATCAAATTGTAAATATCCCAGCCCAGCCCACTCGTATTTCGTTATAGAGTCAGAGTCCCCAAAAGACGGAAGGAACGTATATACATCAGTGTATTATTGTATTATTAATGTATTAAAATAAAACGTTATCATCTAAGCGGAAATTGAGAGTAAACGTAAAAGCTCACACAAAACAAACACATTTCAAAATGAATAAAACAAAAATATTACAAAAACCCTAAAATTAAATCAAGTCTATTTCTTTGCAAATTAATTACAGCTCGGGTGATTGGGAGTCTCATCAAAAAATTCTATTGTCAGAGCTTACGAATTGATCTCATTGCTGAAACATTAAATCATAAAATATAAAAATAATAAACGTAGCTTCAAATTTCCCATATACTTAAAACAATTGCAGCCTGACTTTGTGAGAGAACAGAATATATTGAAAATGTCCTGGTAGGCTAGGGACCAGGAATATCGAAATAATGATAACAATTAACTTGAAAAATACCGAAATATATAATGAAAATTAAATTTGACCTGTGTACTGCCATTTTAGAATCTCGATTAATGCATACTCACTGATATTTCCTCTTAAATATCTTAAATATATGCTTATACCTACAATATTAAAACAGAGCGATTGCATAGGGAATAAGGCTGGTTGTGCCCACTGAATCAGTTCAGCTTTCATCTTCATACATACAAAATGTGCATAATTCCAATTAATACACTCTCTAAATTTGGGATAGTGTGATACATTCATGCTGTAAGCTTTTTATTTCCCAAATTTATATGTAAATTCGCATAATTGGATTTTCACAGTTCGATCATCAAATTTTCCTAATTTTTCAATCGCCAAACGACCAATAATATTTTAAATTAGTTGATGTCCTCCACTGACATCAGAATCATCAGAAATCATATTCAATTTGAATATTCATGAGACATTACCATAATATTCTCAGTTCCAATGAGTGAGTCATTTGGATACATTTGGATCTTCGTAAAACTAATGCGAACGACTTTTCACCTTTTTCAAATCTGTATGTACATACATACACATTTATGTATGTATGTAGTTTCGAACCAAGAAGCCACGTTTTTCAACCAGATTAGCTTGTCTTTCTATACTCATAAGTCTGTATTCTACATACATATGAGCACCATTATTTTGCTCATTTTTTTTTGGCTCGTTTTTTACACCCGCTGCGAAGGGAAGAAAAAACTGAAATTTGATTTGGCATTATACAACTATTTTCCGTTGTGTATTAATTTCTATTGATTAATGCGCTGTTTATTTTGCGCCTCCAAGACAGAATCCGATAGTTTGGACAAAAGGTCGTCTGTGGATCGATCTTTTGCCTGGGGGTCACCGTGTTATTTTCGTGTGTTTCTTGGAGAGCAACGGGGGGCCGCCCGCTGCTCACTCTCCGAGTGAAACAGAATCCCCTGGCGAAAGAAATCAACGAGTTGTTGTTTTCCCTCGTTTTGATTTCTGACTTCTTCTTGTAATAATAATAAGAATAATTGCGGTCATTAATAAATCCACTTGCATTGTCTTCTCCTCTGATCTCTTCTCACACGTTTCGATTGCCGTTTTCCACTCTTTGGTTTCTATTCAATCTTGTTCCACCTCTCACTACACTCCGCTCCTCTCTCCTTCCCAGCCCTTCCCTCCGCTCTGTGTATGTCAAATGTGTTAAAATATCAAATATTGATTATTGTTGATATTGTGCGTATTGTTGTTTTGTCGTGTTTCTCCATTCTCCTTTCGATATATAAATTTCACAAATATTTACCTAGCACTGACGTGATATTGAATAATTATATAAAGATTATATTTTTATGGCCTAGAAACGGGGCTTAGATCATTGTAAAGTGGAAATAGAGTAGGGGTTGAGTTTAATGTAGTACTTTTTGGGAGATACTCCTAAGTGAGTAACCGTTTGTGGATCGGATCGATTATAAAAAATCGTATACTTAATTCTCATATCTGTCATTTATAATAAGGTATTATTGGTCGTCTTTTATTTATTTTAACGTCGTAAATCTCATTCTCTCTCACTTTTTAACAAAAAAAATGCTTTAAGGTTTTCACTTCTAACATCCCATCTACATACATCCCATGTGCATACATCTGTATATCCCTTTGGTAAGACCTCTCATTTACCATCATTCAGCTATATGCCTTAGCGGAAGTGATCAACTTAAGAATAAATACATAATCCAGGCATCCAACCAGGGCACAAGCCAAGCTGAAAGCGCAGACCGGAGCCCGTCTCCCTAATCTGGAGTTCGCCCCCTGGGTTCCTCTGAGGGAAGCTAGTGAGGGAGGTGTGCAAACCAACTAATTGAAATTCCAATCCAACTCATCGAGAACCTGAGCAGTTTTTAAGGATTGTCTGAAGATTTTATGGCCCAACGCCCACGAGTCCTACTCGGACAACGCCTTAGACCATTTTGGCATGTGTACAAATATAATTTGCTGCTCACATCGTAATATTCCTTTTTTTTACGACTTTATGGCCGGGATTAGCATCCTCCAGAAAGGAGTGTGCAAAATGTCGCGAGATTTTTATACATCTGTATCTGTAGCTGTATCTGTGTCTGTTTTGGCTGTTGCTGTTTTAGCTCCTTTTATGCTTCTTTGTGTAGCGCTACCTGAGACGGCCCGACCCGGATTAACCACATAGAGACAACAGACTCTTGATTTCCTTCAAGTTTTCCCAAAAACTCTCTTTATTTTTGTGCACTTTTTTAGGCGAAAGACGCGCTCGCTAATCCGCCGGATTAGGCCCAGACGGATTAGCATAACGGTGATACAATTTGCTGGCCAAATGATTGCAACGACCTCGTAGACATTTCGTTTTCAAATATTTCCAGGCAATTTTCACATGTATTGTTTTTACATGGAAGGTCCGCATCACTTCGTCTGGGTTTGGCTGGGATGGGATGGGTTGCGTTGTGGGTGCCATAAACCGAGCCTCGATGAAGGTTGGACAGCTTGCAAAGGGGTCAAGTCAAGCTGCTGCAGTCGCATCTCCCTGATGTTTCTATACTTCTTCCCTATATCTCCCTCCATTTGCTCTGACCAGCACAACTCCATTCCCCCGCCTTGACAGGGACTAAACATGGCGACGATTCCTATCGTCTGTCAAGCCCCCAGACTCTCTCTCGTTTCCCCACCTCTCCAGCCCTTTTCCACTAGTCTTGCAGCCTAATTTGTGGGTGGTGGCTTTTTGTCAAAATGTTTCACATTGCAATTGCTTAGCAGGGTTGCTGGGAAGTTACACTATGCTGCAGGGTAAAGCTACTTCTTGGGGACAAATGGGAACTACTCGATTGACATATTAGAGGAAAGTGTGATACTTTTCTAAACAGTGTTTGCTGGGAGATCGTTTCGGATAACGTGAAAAACATTTCCATTGCCGAAACTCGAAGAAGTTTATATACAAATTATTCTATTACTCTGCACAGATCTCCATTGGCCCAAAATTTTGTTTTTCAGTGTCATGTCTCATATTTCTGTCGGCATGTAACACCGAACCCCAATTCCAACCCCAGTCCGTCGTCTGGACGTGAAGCATATTGTTGAGGGTGGTGGCGTTGACTGTGCCCCGGCTGCCCCTGCACTGCCCCTGCACTGCCCCTGCTCCTGCCCCAGCACAGTCACTGCGACGACGACGGTGGCGCGTGGTTGACAAGTAGCAAAGCGTGGCGGCTTTTTAAGTGCTAGTTTGACATTTTTTGTTGCCTTCAGCTTCGGCTCTTCCGCCTCCCCTGGCGGCTGGTTGCTGTTTGCTGGCTGTTACGGCTACGGGCAACGAAGCCACCGCTAACCAACCAACCAGACCGTCAATAAGTCGCAGGCTAACAATTAATTAAAAGCCTCCACCACAGAACGGGCGCACTTAGGCAAATGAGCAGCGCTGGCGAGAGACCCACGAGGCGTATGAGCGATGTCAATGGGGACATAATTTGTCAGTGAGGACGGGTCGCTCGTTATTGGGGGCATGGGTGTGTGGAGCGCGTCAAAGCAGCACGGAGACTGCATTGGTAAGTGCAGCAAGGAGGCAACCAGAAGGATAGCGTTGATTTGCCTCTCCCGGAGTACTCGAGTCGTTGTCAACAGCGTCATTAACATTTGGCACGAACGAGCGGCAAATGGAAATTAAATGATGATAAATTTGCAACAAACCTCGACTTGACAACTGATTGCTGAGCACAGGAACATGAGTGGCAGGAGCAGCAGCAGGAACAGAGCCAAGGACAGGAACAGGACCTACCAGGAGCATCCCAAAGCATTTGCATAAACGGAAACTGCTGCAGAGCCGAGGCTCATTCAATTGTATCAAATTTGATTAGGTGCGAGACATTTGTCAAAGCAGAAAATGCCCCGACCCGGGGAGAGGAGACAAATTCTGTCTGTGGTTTGATGTGGTTTGCCTGGGGCCCAACCCTCCACGGCGACAGCGATTGATGAGCTGGACGCTCGAGACGTCAACGCGACGTCGAGTGCCAAAACACTTACGCCCTGGATTTTAGGTTGATGATCGTCGCTGTCTGGGAATTGAAAAATCACACAGGAATTTTGTAATCAGGAAGAAAAAAGGGTGAAAAGCATACAAACGATCATTGTCATAAGCATTCAAATTAACTTGAAGTGCTTAGGGGAACAGGAACTAGATTTCTCCTCGCAGGGAGAGCTGCTGAAAGTTTGGATGATCATTTCCAAGATCAGCTGCCAAATTACGAATATAAATAATATAATAATAATAATAATAAAAAAATATAATAATAATAATAATATATAATATGGATACAAAAAACTTATATATATATATATATATATATATATATATGTATATGTATATATATTATTTGATTTTATTGTCAATGGTTTTAAACTTGTTTCGGCATGCTTAAGGAGGGGTTCACAGAACTAGCAATAAGTCCCTCAAAAAAGAAACTTAAATCCTTGGAAACCACCCATTATACGAATATTCGCGACCGGAGTAGGAAATCAATGTGATTAATACCATCCTCATTCTTTACTTACTTTACCTTGGAATTCACCTAAGAATTGAGAGATTTGTATGGAATAAATTGTGAGAATATATATGTCTTTTGGCCATATCTATCGATCCTCAGGAGTACCTTTCATAACCGTTTGAATTCATTTTTTAAGCTCTTGGCGGGCGTCCATCGTTGGCATGACAATGGTTTAAAAAACTGAAAGGATTTTTATGACACAAGTGAGTGGATGCTTCCGTTCCACTCCCGGTCGCTCCTCAACTCGTGGCAAAAGCATGGGGACGGGAACGGAAGGTGGGCCCGCCTGCCGCTAAGCCCTGGCTCGTTGCCACATTGTCTGTTGGCTGTTCCGGGTGCGCAACTATCTGGAGTCGAGCCGATGCGATGAGATGCTGTGCGATCCAGCCCATGGTTGCGGCCGCCTAATGCATTATTGTTCCTGTCCAGTGAGACGAGGACAACAACCAGGAGACGCTGGAGTCTTTATGGCATTTCATAACTGCTCTCGAGCGTAATTTGTTTCCTGTTTACGCGCAGCAGGACATTTCACATCCATCCAGCCAGCCGCGTGCGCATTGGCGTATAAATTATTGCCCGAATCATGGGCTCAGCAAATACCGAATCCGGAATACCGAGCGCCGAACGCCGAAACCACCACCATCAGACAGACCAGACCACACCAGACCAGACCGGGCCAGATCCATGGCCATGTGACCCATCTTCACTGCATCGCCCCCTGATTCAGACTCAAGTGTTTGCCCATTAATTTGCTTAGGCCAGAGACCAGGGTGGCAGGGTGGTACTTTGCGACCCTCTCCCTCCCCGCACACTGCTGCAAATATTTGCATAAATTTGTAATAATTTTATCGTCAATTTGTGTTTTATTAGCATGTTCCGAGGCACTCTCATCTCGAATCCTCCCCCCTTGATCTGCCTTTGATTTGTGGCCGCTTGCGGGTGTTTTTCTCATTTTGCTTCTTTTTTATGCTTTATGCTTTTTGTTTTTCATTTTTATTAATTTGTTAAAAATTTGTCACCTTCGCTTTGTCAGCCTCAATGGCCGCTGATGATGATAAATGGTCTCAGATGATGAAAGAGATCAGCTGGCTGGAAATTTTCAAGGGAAGGTACTTGAGGTTTCAGTCAAGGTGGGTCTATGTTCTGAAGGGGGTATTAAAATTGCTGAATACTTTTATGTATATAAATGTCAAGCCAAATATTTATTTATGCACTAGTTGAAACAGCTATAGAAAAGTGTCATTATTGGAATAAAGGTTCCTTAATTCCTTTCAGTAATACCTACTATTTCCTGTACACAGGAACAACAAAAAATTGTGCAACCAAAAAATACTGAAATCCTGCCTCATTCAGGTTAAATAGAAGGTAGGATTTGGCTTAATTTTTGCTTGGTTAGGTGATTGATTTGCCCCGTGCTCTCAGTCCCCGTGGCAGACATCTGAAAAAGGAAGTTGCCGGGCTCCAGGGCAGGGCACAGACGTGTGCGGCTGTCAGACGAACCCAAAACAACTGCCACAAGGCAAACAGATGAGACGGAAGAGAGCACAGTAGACTGAGGCGGGCTGAACGAGTTGAGTTCCGTTCTGAATGGGGACCAGCGTCTATTATGACATAATTAACTCCTCGTTTGGCCCGACAAGCGATTACATAACTCCAAATAGTGGTGAGGGGTCGGAGGGATTACGTTGCCGATTACGCACAAAACGCAAACTGTTTACATTTTTGGCAAACACCAAACGGAAATGCAGGCTCGGCTCTAAACAGAGCTCCGGACAAACAAATAACCCGTACTCGGCGAGAGCCCGAACCCGATTCAGGGACATCTGTTGGACGGGGGGACTAGACAGGAGACGGGAACAAAGGTCCCGTCCCCCGACAATGGCCGGATCCGCAAGGTCCGCACCGAGCGCCAGCTGTGCCCGATGATTTCTGATGTCTGATGCCCGATGCCCGATGCGACAAAAATCCAAAAGAAAGCCGAGGCAGAAACAGAAATAGATCCCAAAAAGAAAGCAAAACACGGCCGAAAGTAACAGCAATGGAAACATAAATAGAAAATAGTTTTTGTCGATAACTGCATTTTCCCCCTTTGTCAGAGTCTGATCGCCTCAATGGGTTAAACGCCACCAGATGGTTGTCTGGCACTCCTAACTGCCAATAGCTTAGGATTATAACTGTATAACTGTAGCCCCCTGAGGGCAACGGAACGGTTGGGACACCAGAATTGTGCTCTCTTTATTTCTGGACACTAATCACATTTAATAACAATTCTTTTTCTGTGTTTCTGTTTTTGGCAATCGTCTGAAAGAGCGGAATGGAGGGGCCTGGGTCTGCCCAACTCCTCAGACTCATCACCCTGACGAATCGTAGACAATACCAAATTTGAGTAATCAGCCTCATTCAACAAAAGTTGAAAAGAGCTGAGAAACGTGGAGCATAAACACAGGCAGACAGTGGGCCTACAAAGCTGGAGACTGAATAACGAAACTGAATTATGAAAAATATGAAATAAAATGTATCAAGTGAGATTTGATACTCTGTAAAACCATCTTGATGTGTAAGTTAGATTTACATGAAACCTAAGTTTGTTTTTAACCACAATGTTCCTATCACTAAATGATAAAATATCGACTCGATCATCGACCAAATACTGACTTGTTGCATGTTCCAATTCAAATAACATAGTACATATTTTACGGTTGGAGCATTTCCCACATCAAGAGGCATTTATGTACAGTCTTTCCCACCGGTTCACATCAGAGTAGGAGCCGGAGATGGGGTATTGGATCTGGTCTGGGGCCAGGGCCCCCACAATAATAACAAAACGCAAACAACAAAAGCGCTTAAATGAAACAAAGCCAGCGGACAATGGGTGCGCATTATTTTCTAATTTATCGGCATTGTCCGACGAAGCCTCTCGGTTCGGTTCGGATCGGTTGGGTTGGGATGGGATTGGTTCCTCCGGCTTGGCTTGTTCGTTTTGGTATTTTGATTTGGAGTCTTTTTTCTTGACCGAAAAGCTCATTGTGGCTGCTTGTTTTCATTATTGATTTAAACAAATCGAACAGCAAGTGAAGAGCGGTATTAATGCGGTTTTAATGAAGTAATAGACAGAAAAGACGGTGACGATGGCGAGTCATCGTTTTGCCTTTGGGGCATTCCACGGGCTTCGGTTCATTCATGAAAGGGATCCAGATCGGGGGACAGAACCCATAATTATATTTAATCTTCTAGCGCTCATCTCCAAAAAACAATCCCAGCAATTAATTGCATTTTGTCATAACAAAATACGAGTGCTATAAAAACAAATTCAAATAAAGAGATAATTTTTGCTAGTTGCAGTTGGGCACGCAATTTATTTGGCTTGGGTTGGACATCGGAACTGGGACAGGCACTGGGTTGGGTTCTGATTCTGGTTCGGGTGGGTGTGGGTTTGGATCCGCAACTGAGTTGGGTTGGGCCAGACCAAACACTTTCGCCTCGACTCCATTCTCTGGCGATTTGTGTGACAAATGATACGTTCCAATAATTATGTAAAGAGCCAAATGAAAGGTTTGGCCAGTGCCTGACCCAAATGATTGGGCATTTATGTTGAACAAGTGATATCTATGGCTGGGGGTTTTTAGTTTTGTAAACGAAGCGGTATGGATGGGGTAGAACTTAGTTAGGTGTGTGTTTTCCTGGCTCAACGCAGACTGTTGTTTAAAGTACTCCGTGTCTGGGAGCTGCTCTGTTAAAGGAGGTTCAATCAAAACCCTGAAGGGACTCTAATATTTATTCAATCTATGTACGTTAGTCTTGTCCATTATATTTGGACAGCCTCCTGTCACCGAACCCTGTGATTACCAGGAACTAGAATGGAATCTGAACGATGTCTCCCCGGAGGCCAAACAAAGTCGCGACAAAACCAATATGAAAGAATCCTGGCGAGCCTTGAACTTGGTCAATGTTAATTACAGAAAATCTTGCTTCAGCCTCTTCTTCTATCCTCCAGCCTTTCCAGACAGACAAAACACGAAGCGACAAATTCCAGTTAATAGTCGAGAAGAGAACAACGCGGCCGCCGAATGTGTACAAGTCAATTAACAATCGTTTGCTATGAGCCAGCTCCTGACAAGGCCCAACTACTGTTGCAGTCTGGGGCTCTGGAGATCTGTTTGGTTTGACTGCTGGCCACTAAACGATGGCAAACAGAGGAGCAACAGGCTCGATTGGCTACCAATCAGCTGTGGTCGTGTCAACTGGATCTTGCAACTGCTGCAACTTCCCTGCTGCCCCTACACTGCACCAAAACAAGAAAACAATCGAAGTAGTGGAAGCGTAGTAGTGGACCACAACATTCTTATAGAAGTAAGAGTAAATTAATAGGATTTATATGGGAAAACTCTCTTCTTGAGTTCCAATATTCCTCAAAAATCCCGTCGGAGGTTTCTAGGGGGTGGAAATCGCCGTAGGGCCAAGAATACTTGCATGATTTAGTATTTATGTTAGTCGTAGGTAGCTTTTTTCAGTGTAGCCCCTCTCTCTCTGTCTCTGATATGCAAATGAAGAGGAACAACAAGAGCAGTTTCCAAACTATTTGTTTTGGGCCATTTGTATGTAGCTTGACTTTTGTGTGTTTGGCTAGGTAATTCGTAGCTTCGATTGCTCTTCGCTCTCCGCGCTGGCCCGCTTAACACTCGATTGGTTTTGTTGTTTAGCACGAGTGTTCGATCATAGAGCGATCCGATCGGATCGGATCCCCCACCCCACACTCCACAGCTGCCTGCCCCTGTTCGGATATCATTAAGGTTCATTATGTTCGATGTCCAGAAAAAAAGGTGTTTTCTGTTTCGTTTGATTTCGCCTGGGCATTGTCTGATCTTTGTTTTCGTTTACGCTCGATACCATTGCGAATTCCGCTCCATTCCGTAGCGAGATTTTGTTGCGAACATAATTACGTTAATTCTTTGTGCCCCTTGTCATATGTACATATGAGGGTAGCGCAGGGCATCCGATATCGGTATAAGTCCGCTCCCTCCCTCTTCCTAGCCATACATTTT
Source organism: Drosophila tristis (assembly GCA_018150885.1). NCBI lineage: Eukaryota > Metazoa > Arthropoda > Insecta > Diptera > Drosophilidae > Drosophila > Drosophila tristis. The sequence continues at coordinate 1,412,909 of JAECWT010000264.1, forward strand.
TTGCTTGATTTATGATGTGACGGAAGTGTAGTGTTTCGGAATTTATTACACAAAACATTCGGCGTCTGTCCGGTCTCGGATTACCAGAACTACTCGTACTGCAGAGATCTGCAATCTGCGACTCTCTGCCCACTAAAACTAAAGTGCACATTCTCTGACTGTTGATAGCCGACAAAACTTTCACTCGTCTCTGGCTGTATAAAAGGACTCGAAACTGTCACAAAAAGGAGCAGCCCGGCAAAGGGAGCAGCCCGTCTGCCCAGAGAAAGGCTTCGATGGCCTCACAATCGAGTGGGCAAAAAAATATGCAGAGAGGAATGCAAACTTTTGACGAGACATTTTTCGCTGAATTCATCTACAAAATACAGCAACGTGTGAAGGGAGGGAGGGCGCTGTGTACTCGGTGTACTCGAATGGGATCGGCGGGGAGGTGGGAATATACGGCAGTGGTGAGGGCGGGGCACGGACATAAAGGATTGCTGCCAATCGAGGCGTGTAAAACCAATTAGCGGATGAACAAAATTGTTACTATGGCGAAAGGTTACACAACGAAAATTATAATTCACACATGGAGAAACCAAATTGAGTTGGGAATTTTCACAAACTGAAAGCCAACATAAAAGTTAGAGGAGCGTACAAATTCGAGGAATATTCAAATTTCAAGGGAATATAAAGAACGTATATTAAAATGAAACATAACGATGTAAAAATCATTCTCCGCTTTTGTCAATATTTTATCGTAGGAACGTTTTTAATGTACTTAAGTTTCTTATTGCGCAATGTTTTGTATGCCAATAATCCAAGAATCCCTAAGTTTATTCTAAATATGATGACAACAAATGTACAACAAATTACAAATTAAAGGAAATTCTGGCTTAAGCTAGTGGGAAGAGTTAATAAAAACAGTTGATAGATATCCAGCTATATGTATCGTTGGATATATGTATTGGGAACTCCTGAATATGGCTTGCATTTCATTCTCCATTTCCACTAATATACAAAATTTCCATAGCGTTCAAAAACATATTTTAGGAAATCCAAAATTTAATGGACTTTTCGCGAGAACAGCTTGAATGTTGGGTTTTTGGGTTAAATTCCTTTCAGACTCTTGTTACGCAATGAAGCAATGAGTGGGTTAATTGGGCGAAAAACTGGGTAACTGTAACTGCGTCACTCGATCTCGATGGGAATGGAATGGAGCAGAAAATCGCGATTGCACAGGTGTATCAGTATCTTTTTCTGTAAACATTGCCTATGGAGGGGTTTTTTGGCCCCTGTCTGTTGCTGTTGTTACGCGTTAAGAAACAAAATACAAAAATATCCAACAATTGCGAATAAAAGAAAATTGGCATTGTCTGTTCAGTGATCTCTATTTGTTTTTGTTACATTTATTTTTGTTTTATTTGTATTATCCGTAAATGGCTCAAATGGCGCGAAAACTGCTGCGCTTTCTATTCTATGTTTTTCTTTGTTACATTTTTTAACCCCTACTTGCTATTGCTTTAATAAATTTATTTACACTTTGTTGCGTTTTTTCCTTTTTGATTTGGGGCGCGAGTCGTTTGTTTGAGCACGATTTCCGGACTAAGTCCTTCCCGTCCAACCCCTAATTGCTGCCTGCCCACTTCAGAGGACTCCGAGCTCGAGCTCGAGCGCATAGCAATGGAATCGACTCAGCTGCAGTTACTCGAAAATATCTGCCTCTAACCATCAGTTTTTCTGGCTTCTCAGTCACTCTCGTGGCCTCTGCCTCTGCCGCTGCCACTGCCGCTGCTCCTGCAGCTAATTCCCGCTGATTATCTCGCGGTCCTATCGAAATTATCCACTGGCCTGAGGGGCGTGTGCGGGTTTTAGCTTTTGCGGTATTCCAGCCACACTCCCCACTAATTTGTTAATTTCTTTTCACACACTTCTTTCGCTTGCCTTGACTGGTTATCATTTAATTTGGCTTGTTTATGCGATCGCTGATTTCGTTTCCTCAATGGAACCACTGATTCTGTTGGTTCCCATTGAGTGGCTTCTTTTCATTGACCATCTCGCATATTTGAGTGGCATTTTTGGGATTTGCATTTATTTTCAATCATTTCGTAGGCTCTTCTTGTAATGTGTGGTTTACATTCTTCTGGCTAATATTCTTTGCTGATTCTGTGTCTGTGGTGCTCCATAGTACTTGCTGAAAACATTATCTTCGACTATCTTCAGTTTGGATGTGTACATACATAGAACAATAATAAATTCGCTTAATACAATTATTTAATTTCAAATTAAATGTTCATTGTTCCCATTAAAAATTTAAGAACTGGATATACTTTAATCTTTAATTTATTTCATTGGATCGTCTACAAGAGCATTTAATATTCGTTTCAGATGTGTATAAGCCACATGGTATCGTACTACCTCATCGTTGCGTCGTTGCTAATATCGATTGTTGCATTTAAAAATTTTCCATATTGTATTGGCGATCCATTGTCGATCGCTGTGTGCGATTTGGCTATGACGTTCGCAATTTGCGTTGCCAATTAGCGCGGCCTTTGTGGACCCAGTCTGTGGCTTGATTTCCATTCGATGGTGACAATTGCCTTTTGTTGGGGATAGAAAGATACGAGATCGATAATTGTTTTTTAAATCTGTTTTTGTGCAAAAGTATCGACTCCAATCGATTGTTTAGCACCTGTTGGAGCTGTTTCTGTACAAACTTTTCAGTTCGGAGGCTCTCCAGTTACTGGAGGGCCCACATTTGATGGCAGTTCGGGAAAATATTCTCTCCCAGCGCCCTCCGGCTCCTGCCTGAGGCTGAACTCAAGTGTTCCCGGCTCCGGCTCCCAACCCACTTCAGTCGAATCCGCACAATGGAAATGTTTTGCTCCCTTTCAAATTTTCCACCCCTCCATTTCCACCGCCGCCGCGTCGTCACCGCGCGCCCATTAGAGCATGTTTAATGTTATTTATTCATTAGACTCAAGAGTGCGCGAAAAATAACAATTATCAAAAAAGAAACTCCGCTTTTTCGGTTCGCATAAAAAAGTAAAATCCTAACCGGGGTCAGATTTCCCGAAACGATAATTGAGAGGCTGAGTGCTCACTCGCACTCTCTCACTCACATAAAGAACTAACATATTTTTCGCGTTTCGCTGCTGCAGCTGGGCTAGCAGGGGGAGTGCAGGACGTGAGCTTCGGTAAAGATTTTATGTGGTTTTTTTTTTGGCTGAATAGTCCTTGATAACTTGAAGGAGGCCAGCTGTGGTTCGCACAATTAGACAGACAATCGGGCCTGCAGAGAACGGCTGGGCCAGAGATTACAAAAACATATTTAAGGGTTAAATACGTGTAGCGTTTTCCAATTGAGTGCGGAATACTTGGTGTTGCTAAATGGGAATCAAATGCAAGGTTATTGGTATGAGAACAACCTTACGAGTGGCATTACTCGTAAGTAGATAGATGTTAATTAAAATGTTAGTCTGCTATTGAATTAGCGCATTCAAATCGTGGACAATGCCATGATGGATTAATGTTAACAAACAGAAGAGTTTAATCTGTTGCATAAATGTTATATTAAGTCGCGGAAGCGTTCCTTTGCCATCTGACATGTATTCGTATCTACAGGATACACCTTATCGGTGTGATATAGATTTCCGACAAAGCCCTAGGAGTACTGAAACAGAGAAAGATGAATGGAGCACAAAGTGCTCAAGCTAATTACTTATTATGGATTAAAGTGGACCGAAATTTAATTGGTACCCAATTTGAATATGTATAATAGTATTTAATTTAATTTAATTTTATCTGCATAATAATTCTTTTTTTGGTGAAGAGTAAACTTAACCTAACCAGACCTACCACATTCATAAATATATTATTCTCAGGTGTTGGCCACACACAGGCACATACACCTACATATGTACATCACACACATGTCAGCCAAAGGGTTATGTAACCTTTGAGAATTATGCGCTTCCGCGAGCAGAAAACCGCCACCAAACATCAGAGGAGAGGAAAGCGAGCTCAGCTAAGAGTCAAGCTAAGACTACATGCCACAAGAGGGGCAGGAGCAACAGCAACAGCATCCAACTAGCGAGAGTTCCAGCACTTGTCGGGCTTTCATTTAATTAGCCACAGCTGACAGTTAGCCAAAGAAAAGATCAACAAAGGAGTGTAGGAGTGGAAGTCGGAGTTGTCACATGTGTGCGTTTGAAGGCGACTCGGCGCGACTCTACTCCGCCGTTGAGTTATGCCGCCGGCAAATCTGAAATCTGAAATCGAAAAGTCTTTTGAGCTTTTGGAGTCGAGTTTGCCTTTTGCCAAACACTCGAGTTGGCAGGCGGCCAGCACCAGCTGGCGGGATGTGCTCAAGCCTTCATGGTGCACTGGGAGATATTAGGGTTCAATCAGAATAACTCAATAATGATCACTCCAATACATATAAAATGCGACGCAGAGAAAGAACTTGGAATAAGATTAATTTGTATTTATTTATTAATTAAAACATGTGATCTTTAAAACAAATAACATTTTTGTTGCATTTACATCTCAACTGAACCCATCATTTCGCCCAGTGCATCATTGCGGCTCCGGAACAGGCCCGACCACTTGACGCTGCTTCAATGGCTACAAAATGCAATACATAATGACATTTCACTTTGCAATTACAATATAATATTGCGCGGGCATTAAACGGCTTCAACTCGGAGCCAAAATGCACTCAAAAACATTTCAAGTGAATTGTTGAGAGTAAAAAGGCAGAAAACGAAAGAATTATAAATCAAAAATCAGAAAAGAAAAATTAAACGAGTGAGAGAAGGGAGCGAGTACAGCGAGCAGTCAAGCATTAAAAATTAATTATGAATTTCTGAAATTCTGCTGCACTTGGGCCGAGGCATTTCTATGATTTATGGAGTAGGTAGAGGATCCATAAATTTGACTTATTGAAGATGAAACCTCTGCGGTTCTCGGAGAGCAAACAACAGAGACGCAGGGCAGAACACACCCTATTACGAACCCATTTTCGATTGCTATTTGCTTGGAAAATGCTCCTTGAAGGCGCCAAATGTTTTGGCAAACAAAGCGTAAATTATGAAAATTATGAATTGCCTTCAGGACAACCATGGATATAAACCATTTTTATGGCTCACTGCAGCAGCACCAACACATACAAGCAAACTCGTTCGTGGATCTACCCGTTTAGGGCTGTATCGCACCGTATCGCGATTGTCTCCTATGACCAATGACATCTTTATTAGTTTCCACAACACTGCTCCGACTCCCGGGAAAATGTCAAAAATATCTATAATGAATTATGATGAATTGCTTTCGGTTCCCAGCGAAATCCAAGACAGAACAGAGAGACAGAACAGACTCCCAGCCCAATGGCATGGCAACAACAATGTGGGCACAACAAAAGCCAATTAAAAACTTAATTTAAGCTGAGGCTGAATGAGAAAACTTTTCGCTACCACACGTCGAGGTTGGCTATACTCTAATACGAGCCGGTATGACTTAATGCAGAGCTCAAGTATACAATTTAGATCGCCCAGGGACCCTACCTTCTGAGAGTTGGAAATAGTCCATTGGCTTCATTAATTCTAGAGAGTTTCGATTAAAACTCCTCTTCATGTTCTGTAAAACAAACAAAGTTCTTCTCAAAGTCAGACTACCCGAACAGTGCAATTCCAAAGCTCTCTCGCTTGATGACTCAAGGATTGCGGCAGTGCCAGAATAAAAGCCTTAAACCCAAATCCATTTCAGATATCCAAAGCTCAAACCGCCTGCTGAGATCTCGACTGGGGATCAGCTCAGTAGCTGCCTTGGCAGTAGCCCCCAAGATAGTTTCGTATCTTTTTTTCGTGGCGGCGGCCATTTTGGCTTAACGATTTTGTTTTATGACATGTTCAGTGACATTTGAAAGCGCTTTAAGGCCCCAATATACATACATATATGAATATATTTGACATTAATTGTTCAAGTTCCTTAGCCCTTGACAATTCAAAAATCATTTCAAATCGATGCCATAACAATTGCGTCAAATTAAAAAGTCAGCCAGGTAGGGACTGTTGGACTGTGGACTGTGGACGGTGGACTGTCGGAGCTGGGGCTCCGAATATCTCTTATGGGTTTTGTTGTATCTTCAAGTGGCACGTGCTTTTGTAAGCGGTGAAACCGTTGCTCGCATTTGTTTAGAGAAAGGTTTCTTTTGAAATGTGTCTTATAATATATGTATGTACATAACAAACTGTGACAATGCATCTGAATGGCCAGAGATTGATTGGGCCTCAAGTAGGGGCCCTGAAAGATTATGGTGGATTGGCAGGAACTCTATGATCCACAAGAACAAAGCTGAAGTGTCTCTTTTGTGTGGAACGGCACACATTTATCCCAAGCACACGAGTAATGCAGTGGAAATCATTAGCATTAATTAGCTAAAATCATTACAGTACGAACATAACTGACCCGCTCATGTACACAAGTGAAAGGAAGAATAGATTTTTCCAAAATCCATTCCTCTGTGATCCAATCCTGGTGACCATCCACTTAAATGCTGGTAGTCAGACCATCAATAAACTGATTGAAACCATGCTAATGATGATGATTTTTTTCGCCATTGAATTTGATTTGATTTCCTTCTTTCAGATGACAATATTGTAGATGCGGGAGCGCCGCCAGAGGGCAGGGGGAACAACTGCCACTGACCGTTAGGAGATCTCAGTTCTCAACAAAAAATGGAAACCAAATCGGTAGATTTGTAACGCTCGAAATGAATTTTTATGTGACTGCTGCCGCGCCCCTTTCGACTGTATACATTTTTGGGCGAACCGAAAAAGGTAGCGAGAGGCAGCCATAAAATTAACATCTTTGACACTAAGCTCTGATTTACTTTTGTTTTAATGTCGCGGGCACCTTTTGTTCACGTGGAGCCAACTCGATTGCTGCACGATATGATATGGAGCTACCATGCTATAAGGCATAACACGCCTACCTGTCTTGATCGCAGTCACCTCAAATTGGATTTGCATAAGGCATAAAATTGGAAAAATCTCTCGCGCTCATGCGCAGACGATTAGACCAGATTGGGCAAGACAGGGCCACAAAATCATAGAAAATCCCTTAAAATCTCTTTAAAAACTTTTATTCCCATGACAGCTAAATAATAAAGCTAACTGATTTGGTTTAATGTTTAAACGTGCACAACGAAAATTTACAATTAACAAAAATGTATAGGTAATAGTCCAAGGTCATGTTAAATTTTGTTTAGATCTGGATCGCGAAGCTCAAACGTTGGGAATAAACAGGAGGCATAACGGCAAACATATAAATCCTCAAAACTATTAATATTTTCCGTTGCAGCAACTTTATAGAGTTTTCAAGTGGAATTTCCCATAGCCTAACAACAAGAACAACAACTGGGCTTGATTTCCCTCCCAATCAGAGCAATCTGTTGAAGACCTCCTTAGCGACCAGAGGTACGGTGGAAAGGGACTGAGAAAGGGCCAACGAAAACACGGCAAATCCTTGTTTAACCTTTGCCCCCGAGCCGGCAGCTATTTAACTTCGGCAAACACATAACATGTCCAAATTTTCGCACCGACAAAACTTTTCGCACAGCCAGAGAAGAGACTGTGCCCAAGGCGAAGGTTGGTTTCCCTCGAAACCGAAACCGAGACCGAACCCGGAACGGGTTCGACTGGAATTTGCATACACAGAGCAAAAAAAGGGGAAGACAAGGGACGTGTCGCTCATAATCTTCACGCAGTCCCCGAGCGAGCTGAGCTTGGGCTGAGGGGATAATGGAACATTGATTATTATTTTGATACCACCACTCAAAAGTCTTGCAAATTAAGTACGCATTTATCTCAAGTAATTTGGGTTCAAATATGCCGCAACTGCGGTCAAATTGTTGCACATACTTCCTACTCAGAGACTCTTCGGCCTCAGAGATAGAGAAGAGCCGAGCATCCAAGCCCGATGACATTAAACAGATCTACAAGATACTTTTCCCCACCAAACAGGCTGACATCAGATGGCCACTTTGTCCATTGTGTTGTCGGGCAAACGCGCTTCCTGTAGCAAATGGGCCGTCAGTGGGTCTGTTCGACCCGGCTCCTGCCTATGATAAATGGTCATTCAGAAGGACCAACAAAGCATCAGAAAAAGTAGCAAAGTTTTTTATTCGTTTTCTTTGTTAGTGTTTTTATGCTGGTTGAGGGTTGTCTCAGGGATTGTTATAATTTGGGAATTCTGTGTTAATTACTCTTCTATTATGTTTATGGGGTGAAACTGGTAGATGGGCCATGGTGAGCAGCGGGAGGGGCCTACAGAAAAGTTTATACCAAAAATAATTAATCTGGTTTTGGTATGCGAAAAGTAAAGGTTTCCATTTTGGATTTAACGGTAGTATCACCTTCAAATATGTCTTTTATTTGTTGAGATGATCGTAATGTTTTCACAGCGAGTACCTCATTTCACTGGAACGACATTCAATGAGTTCCTACTCGTATTTACCTTTTTTAATTGCACTCGCTGTTTTAGTCGACTAATAACGATACGCAATTAAAAAATATCGCCATGATTTCACTGAAAAACCATTCGTAATTCCTTAACAAAAATATAAACAATGTCAGGCAGCTAAGCGAACCCAAATCCAGATCCAAGCCCATAACCAAAACCCCAACGAGCAATTAGAAGGCCTTGGCTACAGAATGCTGTTGGGAAAGAATAAAACAAAGCCATACAAGTAGATACACGTACAAGTATATGTATCAGGAAGCTCTCTCAAAGCTAACATGTTCAGGGAATCCATGGGTGCTGTAATTAATTTACGCCACTTGACTTTTGAAAACGATTCGGCAACAGGCAGCGCACGGACAATGGACCGACGACTGCGGTGCTACGTCTGATGGGAGATGGTGATGGCGCCAAGCGGAAACGGAAATGCCAAAGCATGTGGAAACATTTGCCAATGCTTGTTCCCATGCAGAAGCGTATAAATCCAACGTAATTAAGAGCCTAGCCCCATCTAACTAAGGACGCCGCCAAGCGTTCAACGTGCCCTGAAGAGGATGGCTCCTACTCATCCTCGGCCTTCATGTTGCTGTTCCACGCTTTCCAAGCGCTATTTTTACGCGTCACTCGTTGGACTAATTGAATATTTGCCAGATGGACGAACTACATCTAGATGAGATTTACTATGTAGGAACAAGAAGCTGTGATTCGCAGAGTGGGAAATATTCTCTTCTTCGACTGCTATTAAAACATGAATTCTGACTGACTGACTGACCAAAGAGACGGACACATTTCTATATATTTAAAGTACACATTCTTCTAAATTAATACCCCTCGAGATTATCGTGTAAGATATAAACTTCGGAACATCTGGCCAGTGGCCACAGGCACTCCACAAGTGGCTTAGACGGGATATGGACTAGAGTAGAAAAGTCTTCTCTCTTTCTCTACTCTATTTTGATGGACACTTACCACTAAACGCTGCCTTTGTCTTTGCGACCAAGGACCTCCCAATATGACTTTATGTGGTCTCTTTCTCTCTATCTCTTCTTTTCGCTAGACAAAAAGACAATTCTTTAACGCAAAATTAAAATTTTAAATACGCAATTGTCCTTTTTGTGTGATTGTCCTGCATGTCGTTGTGCTGTGCTACTACTGTCCCTGTTGCTTTTCTCTCCAGTGTCTTTTGAAGCGAACCGCGCGACACAGAACCACCAAACAATTGACAATGACAATTGTCCTGAAGGGGAACAGGGTTTGCCTGGGTCTTGCCTGGGCCTGTAGCCAAATTAGCATTTTTCGTTCAAGTTTTCTTCCTGCACTGCGCCTCAGTTTTTTCTCTGGAAGTAGTTCCATAAGAAGTGAGGAACTGAGACTGAGACTGCGACAGCGGCTGCGGCTTAGACTGAGACTGAGACCCACCGCAAGGCAAAAGTGAGGGCCATAAAACTCTCGCAACGAGACGAGAGTCAGGGTAATAAAAGCGAACCGAACAGAGAGCTGTGGAATCGCGTGCCTTGCAGCAATATTTGCATTACTTCGTCCTCAACCTCGACGCAGAGCCATGACCATCACCATCGCCATCGCCATCACACCATCACGCATCCATGTGTAACTGTTGTGAGGTGTGATTTATAACGTTTGTAAAAATATGACAGACTTGTCGTATAAATTTTCATATTGTTAGCGAGAGCGCAAAAATGCCACCAAAAGCATCTCCTCCAGCAGCTTTTGTAGCTTTTGTAGCTTTTCTTCCTGTCCTATCCATGGCCCCATCCCCCCGATACACCGATTCCCAATGATCTCTTAGCCGTCGGGGTCACCATTCTTTTACTGCTCGCTTTACAGGCTGCACGTGCTCTCCTGGCAGGGCTATAAACCATTTTTCATTGTTTCTCTGCGCAGTTTGGCACCTTCCTTCAACGCAAAGAGCCCCAAACTGAATGGGTCCATAAAAAAGAGAATAAATATTCATATGTATTCTTATGTTTCTGTTTAGACATTATTGCCGCGCCCGATAGAAGATGGAAGTACGTTTTCTGTTGATGCTATAGGAGTACACCTCGAACGGGAGCTGAAATTGATTTACCTCTAAGCAGTTGCTTTATGTGTACATGAAATCCACAATTGGTTTAAGTAAAATGCTGCCACAGGAGATAGTCGTAGAATCATATATGTGTATATATTTAGGAAATGTCTACGGAACTTGTTAGTGTAGTGCCATCAGTCGGCTCAAGTAATTAGTTCTGCCACTCCAGGAAACATGATGAGATCTTCACACAACCCACCCATTTTACAGCGGGCATCATAAAATCATAGATGCCCTGCCAAGTATGCCCATGTGTCCTTGCCCTGATCGATCAGCAGTCAGTGCTTCGTGTAGGAGTGATTGCGAGGCGTTCTCTGTGACCTAAAGTTATTAAGCAAACTGTGACCTTTATGACGGCCTCTACCTTGATCAGCGATCTGCGAAGGACGAAGCGCGAGCACTGATCAGCCTAATCCTAAGTAGAAACAGACGCGAGAGTCCCGAGAGCGGTTGTGGGTATTCCCTTTGAGTCCCTTTGAAAAGGACGCGTGTCCAGGGACAAAAGCTAACTGCCTGGCCCATTCCATTGTTTCCACTAATGCTAATGCTTCTTGGCTTGGACTGGATTGCGTTTTGGGCTGTTTGGCCTTATTAGTGTGTGCGTTTTTATTGAAGACAGGAAATTCCGAAATTAACCCAGTCCCAGTCCCAATCCCAGCTTCGGAGAAGGCGGACGATTAGCGCTTGTCCGCGCTGATTTCGTAGTCGGGTCGGTCTCTCCGTGAAAATTCTACGGAAATTTCACACATTCGTGCGAGGGCGGGGATCAAGGCTGTCCCGATGGGCTCAACATCAGCCATATCGATATGTAGCTATGGAAATGCGATACTCGATTGCGTAATCTTTGAACTCGGCTACTACTATTGTCCAACCCCTCCCCCATCGACTGAACACGAGTATTATCCAGACATGTCAGACAATTCCGGATACAAAAGGTAAAAACGCAATTCAAAAACATTAGGAAACAATTGAAATTGTTGAAACATAAATCCCCCAACTCCTCCCTACCCACTACCCGCTACTCCCATCCCCCACCCCATTGCCACTCGACAGTATCCTTAAACACAAATATATCCTGCGCAATACATGTATTCCTCCTATTATTCTGTTTTTGTTGTTGTTTTCTCGTTATTGTTGCCGCCTTTCATTGTTGTTGGGTGTTTTTCAGCGGCTTGGCGAGGGAGACAGAAAGAAAAGATAGACTCAGGCAGAGAGTGAGAGAGAGACAGAAAGTTTTTGCCTTCCGCTTTGTTCGCGTTTTTATTTTATTTTTTTTTGGATTCCCCGTTTTATTAAGCCTGATATTTTCTATTGATTGAATAGGAAATGGAGGTATTATTTTTTATATATGGAGCAGCAACTAAGTGCGCATTATGACAGCATTTGCCATGGGTTAATTGAGCGGCTACCCCTGCGCCTGCTCCTGTCCCGTGTACGAGTTCACCCATCAAATAAATGCACTGAGAGAAATGATTTGATTTGACGGTTTAAATTGCAACAAAATATAAAACACAAAACAACCCCCTTATACGTGTTTATGTATACTATATTAACATAACATAACCATAGTTCGATTAACATTGCATTCATATTCGTAGTAGCATCGTGGTTCCTTTGGGATGTAACATCAAACATTCATTCGTAATGCCTAAAACAAATTATGTTGTGCTTCTTATCACTCGTAGATCGAATTATTATTCTAAAATTAATCCGTTCGCTTATCTTCTTTGTACAACGAATCAATGTTCGATGAATGTTCTAAAAGAAAGTACTGATGTACATGGAATAGTTTATGATATTATTAAGCTGTGTTTTTGACAAGTAACATTTTCCATGTAAAAGTACATAAACGAGGACATTTGGGTTTAATCTTTTTATGTATTTCTCTTGCCTTTTATATTGTAGGCTTGGTTAGTACGATTTTTTCTTGAGAAACATACCAAAATTGTATAAAACAAAAAAATGCACTTAGTTTTGAGTGTCCACTTTTCAATGTCCGCTACTGTATGCACTTACATGTATGTATCAATTAGTTAATAAACAATTTTGGTCAGTGTGTCGCTGAGCATGCATAACTGTACTTAATCAATGGCGACTCTCACCCATCAAGCACTCACCGTTGCTCACTGACTCGCTCTCGTCCTTTCGGTGAGGGCCAGGCCAGACTCTCTGGAGCAAAGCATATCCCATGCTGATCTAATCTGACATTTGGTAGACAATCAATGCATCGCTGCACAGATTTTCCAATAAACAAATTTGCACATGGAATAGATACACGTACTTACGGATGCATGACAGGGCATGGCGTGGCATAACATAGATACATAGATACTCGTACACGGACACGGACATACTCTGCTCTGTGGCAGAGATTAGCGTTTTACGCTCGTTTGAATTTTTATTATGCTAAGCTTCGGGATTTAAAATTTCCCATTGTCTGGCAATTGAAGAGGGGTTGATTGTTGATTGTTTCGAGAGGTGTACGGAGTACTGAGTACGGAATACTGAGTTTTAGGGTCGCTTTTGGTCAATTGCTGCTAGGAGGGTGTCCAGGAGGATGGCAATGCCTCCCTTCGAGTCTTATTTTTGAGGGTGGGGGATGATGTGTCAAACTGTAACTGTCAAATGGAAATGTAAGCTCAACCTCTATAGATGACACTTGCCTGTGAGACGACACCACTCCCCGTCTGGCTAGCATTCCTTTTCACTCCATACAAATGAGCAGCCTCGAAAAAGAGAACTATTTAGTGAATTGTCATGGTTCTTAGACCCGGCTCAGAGCTATAAAACATTTAACATAGAGCAAACCAGACCAGGCCCAAGGTGGTTCCCTGTGTGCCCGAACATGATCCTGCCAGACAGTTTGTCGCCACTCCAATGCCCATTCAAACGGAGACAGAGAGAGAGTGTATAAAACATTTAAAAGAAAATAGATTATGCCATGAATGAAACGAAATGAAATTTCAGAATGATCTCAGCAATTCTTTACTAATCTACCTCTACCGGCCATGAGGGCGACTGTTCCATTGTTTCCAAAAACTGCTGATCTTGCTAGACATACTGGCGACGGCGATCGAAAACAATGTACCATCGGGTGGCTCGGCCAGACAGCCAGTCGTCGGATGGCGGCAGCAGGTAGGTTTTCCTCCAGGAGAGGAAGTCCACGATACCCTGGCCATTGTCCATGGACCATAGTTTATGCGTCTGCTTCGGAACACTGAACCATTGTTGGCCACACGCTTTTCGTAGAACAGTGTGTGACAACCGGCAGAACAGAAGGGAGGCACTGGGACACAGAGAGAGGGACAACGACTTCTCCGTTGACTGCGCCCCATACAAAATACGCTTCTCTATTCAGTCTGGTTTCCATCTTTCTGTTCGTATTCATCCATTATCATCCATTTATTTCGATGCTTTTATTCCCAATGTGTTGCTGCTTATTAATGTGGAAATGCCTCTCCAAATTGGAGTGTCATTTGGGTTTCATAGTCCCGAAGAATAGCTCCGATCCACAACCGAGTTGTTAGGGGAGAACTTTACTTTACTTTGTTCTACCCTCAGGCTCGTAAAAAAGTGTGAAAGATAATTCAGTGGACCTCAAAGGGAAACTGTAACAATTCAAGAAACGTTTGCTTTATCGAGGCTGACATGATAAAAATGCCACTGATTGGGGGGACTTTTGATAAGGGACACAAGTATAATGGAAAATTTACCTCTAAGTTTTACAGGGACAGATGAGACAATTTTATAATCGGAATTGTTATTTAACCGAAATCGTTGTTCAATATTGTCTCTTTGAAGCGACTGTTGGTCAGGATTGTAACAAGAATCCACTAGCAATAAACAATTTCCTTCCCAGAGGTGAAATTAGATCGACTCATATTATGTTATTATAATATAATAGCTAACAATTTGGCAATGAAATCTATGAAATCAGTGCTAAAATGTCATTCCTGCATTTACAAGGAATAAGTGGTTGTTTCCCTGTAAATCCTTCGTCGAATGAACTAATTTTTTCATGTAACTCCAGCATAAACATACAGGTGGAACAGCTACATTGAACAGAATCTTGTTAGGTTCCCCAAAAAACTATGAAGTAGGTTTGGTAAACGACATTCTACGGATAATTTTTCTCCCTCTAGTGTACGATTGTTGTAGCTTGGAGAAATGCTCTGAACCATTTAACAATCAAATCACAATAAACCAAATCCCACTCGGCTCAGCTCAGATCAAGAGGAGAGCATAATACAATTCTCATCGAAACATATGAGTGCACTCATGTCCGAAGCAATAATCCTATAATATAAATGATGCCAGATCAAGAATAACAAAGAGTGTGAGAGACAGAGAGAAAGACTGAAAGACTGAAAGAATGAAGGAGAGGGAGAACCATTCACATTTCCTTATGGAAACCCTATGTGCATTCGGCGACCCACACAAATTGATACGATACATAAAGTGCAACCCTGAAGCTGACGCCGACGCGCCGCGCTAGACAGTCTGTCGCCAGAAGAAGACGAGGAGGAGTATGGGGAAGAAGCAGAGCGGCAGCAGCAACAAAAGGGAATAACCAAAAAGTAGCAGACAAGAGACAACAACACGCACAATGAGAGCGAGACAAAAATACAATTGAAGAAGAGAAGAAACAAGACAAGAGGATCACTTACGAGCTGTGCGAGCGTCAGACAGAGAGGAGATGCAAGGGAGCAGAAAAACAATGGCCTCCTACTCAGTAGTGGTAACTGATCTCGATCGGTCTGTCTCCCTCCCTGGTTAGTATTTCTGTCTCTCTTGCCGTTCCTAAAGCGAGCCCGTGCCCCGGGGCCATTTGACTTTTGTTGTGCCTTGCACTTTATTTTCATTTGTTTTGGGAAATTCCCAAATAAAAGGTAGTTTAAGCCAAGACAATGCCAACACAGGTGATCCTTCCACAGTCAGTCGTCAGGGTAGGGTAGAGAAGCACCTGAAGCACACAACGGATTTTCCCAGGCTCGAGTCTCTTCTCCCTTCTCTTTGCGAGCCCAGCTGGCCAGCCGCAGCAACATCAACGCAGGAAGTAAGCCGCTCTCTAAGCCGGCTTTTACTTATCAGTCCATAGGATATCTCTCATACGACAAATCTCGGGCGAACGGAACCTAACGGTTGGCTGGTCTTGGCCAGATTTAAACGACCGCAGCTCAGCAGCGATTTGTATAATTAGAAGCCGCATGCAAATTGTGGGAATTTCTGCCACGCTAAGATCACTACAGCTCTCCTCCATCGACAGTGGTAGGCAGGGGCGTTCCTTTGATACCAAAGATTGTCAACCTGTACCTAAAACTACCTAAAATGCGTTTCATCAAATCTGCAATCAATTGCTATGAATATGAGTGGAGTGTAACTTCACTGGAAGAATAAATCTGAATGTACTCTTCACATCTTCCATTCCAATAATTTGAGTTATCTTTCATGCAGAAAATATTTGAATGCTGAAGATAAATAAATTTAATTATATTTTATTTCAGGCTATATCCATTGCTACAATTATTCACTTATTTTTATTGCGCTAGTCACTTAAATGTGGAAATGATAAGGAAACTAAATATTTAATCTGATATTTTTCCTATCTTTAACAAAATCTTTATCCTTGAAAATCTCCATGGGTCATGGATCTTAAAATACCTACCTGTGAATATGGTATGTACATATACGTATGTACATACATATGTGTGTATGCTCCTTATTTTGAGACCGTTTTATGCCAACTATAAGTCAAGGATAGCAAGGGGTTAAAGTTTAAAAATGATTTATGAAATCCAGATCGAATTCAAAACCATTTCTAGAACCGACACAATAACCCAGAAAATCCCAGACAAAATGTCAAATGAAATTAAAGAAAATTGCAAGATTCGCCTTCGTTAGGCAATCGATTGTCATGGAAAGGTCGCGGGTCGCGAACCCTTCTTCTTTAGTATTTTTGTTTTCGCCGTCAGAAAATCAAATCAGGGTTTGGGCCTAGAGTCGAGCATCGCACCCCTCCGAAATATCATCGCAAAATGGTGATCTCACCTGCGTAGTTGACAAAAAAAAGTAAAGCAGATGAGAAAAAGAAATATTATTGAAAGGGAAAAAAAGGGTCACGCACCTTTTTGCATTTGCCAAAAAGGAAGAAATGAAAGGAGTCTAGGGTTTTCGACTTGATTGAGTTTTTGCGTTCAATGTGAGCGAACTCTGATCTGCGATCTGTGATCTTCGATCGGTTCAAAAGGTGCAAAATAATTGAGTTCGAAAGGTTGTGAACAAAAAATTTGCAAGCATGTAATTGTCAGGGATTGACAAACGCGCCAAAGGCGGCAGAAAGAGTTTTTCCTCCTTCTCCCTCTCCATCTCCTTCCCATATTTTGGGTTAGGGTCGCGGCAGGAAAGGAAGAGTTGCAATTGAACTTAACTCCTTTGTTGTTTATTTATTGGCATCAGAGCTGGAAAAGTAGAGCAGATCAGTCTGGGACTTGGCAAAAGGTTTTATTTTTGCATTCGGAATCGAACAATGCGATCCTGATTGCAATAACATGCAAAGCGAAAACAGAAGAAAATAAGTTTCGCAGCCGAAAGGGCGCCAAAAGGAGTTTTTGAACATTTGGCAAGAATGCGTGGACTTGTGAGGAGTCGCAATTATGATTGGATTGGATTGGTTAGGATTTCCCTGACGGAACTGGCAAAGGTTACATGCAATTAATGCAAATCAGAGAATGCCAATAAGTTGTCATCTTTTCAATAGATGCAATCCAATGCATTGATTGATTTTTATTAAGTCTGAAAAGGGTTCGTTCTGGAAATATTACTACAAGAATGTTCCAGAAATAAAGATTTCATTTTTTTCATGTGGCATTAAAGGAAACTAAACGTAAATGTAATAATAAATGCTCTATCATATCTCCTCTCATCATTAAGAAATTTCGTATGAGCTTGTGATCTAATGATCCCTTATACTTCTATGATTCGCTCCTAAATTCTTAAATTCTCATGTGAAATTCAATCTGATTTGGTCACTCAAACTTGTTCCACCATCCTTTAAAGAGCTCCGAAAATTTCTCCGCCAAATAACCTATGAAAGATTGACCATAAGATCTCTGCGATCGTATTTGCGATCTTTTAACATTTTGTTAAGCGGTTTCCCCGCCAAGAAATGATCAATGGTCCGCGCCTCGGGTATATGACATCTTTACCAAAAGAACACAAAGCGGCTACCGACAATCGGCGCAAAAAAGAGCAATGTTAACTAACAATTCAATAAGGTATCAGCTTACCTCCTATCCCATCCGCATCCCCATCCCCATCCCGACCCACATTCAGTCAGAATTTGCAAATCAAATGCATTGATTCCGGAGCCCATTCAAAACCAATCAAGTGTGTGTGCCAGCGATCTGGCCAAAGCGATCTATATGCAAATATCGAATAGATATATACATAAGGATTCGATTTCATTGCACAACAATAGAGAATTGCAACCGTGGCGAAAATGAAAGACAGAATGAAGAAAAACTACCACCCGTCATACGTTTGCAATCGTGGATCGATCGTGTGACATTTGAACTCGTTGCGTAGCGGAGATGCCCTTTTTGCGAATCCAAGACACAAGACAATTGGCATTGGCATTGGCCCGCTCGCATTTGCATGCATCTCAAATTCATTGACATCGCCTTGACTACTGTTTGTTGATTTATAATTTATTTTCTTGATTTTCCTTAGCTCAGCGATCTTGAGGCGGCTCTGGCAGCTGGCTTGCCAATTGCGGTTTCCTGAAGTGCAGCACACCATCAAAGTGTCATCCATCATTTTGATGGGTTTTTTGCATTTTGCGTAACTTATTTCCCCCTCCTCGTTGCCGCTGTTGTTGTTTATTTACAGCGTTATGCCTCCTCGGTCCAAAGTCACACGGATCTCTGTAATTGAATCTTTTATCCTGGCTGAAAGATCGCTGGGAAACTTTGTGCGTACGCCTTTGCAAAGAAATTTGCATGTTTGCTGCCCTGTCCGAAGCTTTGAATACTCTTTACATTGCTCTGTAAAAACTGTGCTAAAAATCAAGTCCCTAACCTCGTAACTTTCGATAAAAGCTATAATCCATAAGGAATTTTTTTAGCTATATCCTTTCATCTTGTCATCATGTTTGCCATGCGCTTTGCAAGGGTATCTTAAAAGTGAAATAAATTTGCATGAAATTTGTTGCTACTGAGCCTCATGTTGTGTGGGTGCGTGGGGGTCTTGTGGCACAACGCCAAGGAGCAGGCTAATGGGGCAACTTTAATAGCAATTTTCCACTTATCCATGCCATGCCATGCCGTAGCAGGCGCTGTCCAGGCCTGGGATCAGTACCAATCCAACTAATCAGCTGTCAGGGCTAAAATAACTCAATTAACTTTATCTTGCCGGGGAGTTCCATGGAATTTCCAAATGCAACTGTCAAAATTCTGTGTATCGGAAATTCAAATGAATTTCGAGATCAAAACAATATGGAAATGCATTTCTCAAAGACAAGAGCCAACAGCCAGGCCAAAGCGATCCGGCCATTGATCAGCCCCACATAAAGTGGCGACTGTCATTTCCACAACGGCCACGATGACTTTGTATGAAATGCATTTCGATTGGAGTTAAGTGGAGTGGCTCGGAGCGGAGTGGAGTGGCAGGTCTCGCCAGACTTCACATACACTCTCGCAGCTGGTGGTTCCAGTCTGTCTGGCCTTAGCCAGACCAAGTGGCGGCCCATACCCAGACGCAGACCCAGGCCCAGGCCAAGGCACAGACCCAGACCCCATCCCATCCACTTGTCTCCCTACTCTTGGAATGCCTAGGGAGGAGAGAAATGATTTCTTTTCTCGTTTCTTGTTGCTGCTCGCCTCGCATTAAAAGGCAGCACACAGCAATCAATATCCAATAATCAATAGAGCAACATTTCCATTTTCCATCCGATATCTGCATCTACACAAATGACAAAAGCGCATCCACAGTTGTTACTGTGTCCGTGTGAGCAAACAATACCAACAACAGCATGGCACAACAAAAGTCACTCCTTCCCGAGTCCAACAATAACAATGACGCTGCCGCAAAAAGTTTTTTTCTTATGAAGGCCCCCAGAAGAAGAATCGAACCTAATGAGTTGGAGAGCAGCACGTCGAGACCGATCGACTCGCGGCGACTTGGACCGGTTAGCAGGGGCACGGTGGAACGCAAAGTAATATAAGCAAAATTTAATCAACTTCTCAATATATCAACATTAGTTATTTCAGGTAAGCATTTTAGCATTTTATACGTTTTATTTGGCTTAAAATACTTTATATGTATTAAGAGTTTAATAGTATTTAATGCTATTTTTAGCCTCTCCTCCTATCTATATTTTAAAGCTCAAGCAAGCACTCTGCATAGTGCACTGAATTAACCAGCCAAGTATTGTTAAACAAGAAAGAAAGCATAGAACATATAAGATTCTTCATTCCGATATCTGTCAACTATTATTATGACCGTATCCCATTGTACTCCTAAACGTATTCTCTGCTCCGGCTGTCTCTGATTGAATCCACTATTTATGCGCTTAAGGTTAATCAAAGCCCATTCCAGCGATGCTTTACACTTGGGCATGAGGACAGAAACAGAACAGAGACGGAAACAGAAACAGAAACAGAGACAGAGACGGAGACGAGAAAGAGACACAGACGGATGGACAGACAGAACAGGAGGCCGGCAGAAACAATTGGAATTTTTTGGTCGTGTCATAAATGCCAATGAATATATGAGAGAAATATGAAAAGAATGGCCGCAGGATATGTGGCCCAATGCCATCCATAAATAATCAAATTTTATGTCTTTCGCGGGCTCTTCTGGGGATTATGCGAGGCACAAGAATTCAGATATGGGGCACCATGGGGCGCCAAGCGATTGTCCAGACTCAACGGCCTGTTTGTTCTTATTAAAAAGGTCGAACCGCCGCATAAAAATCTAAAAAATTTTAATGAAAATCCATAAGAGAAAGATGAGGTGTTATCTCTCCCTCCTTCCAGTGATCCTCTGAGGGGAACTATGGGCTGCCACTTATTTATCACAACAAATCAGTGCGAGCACCCACACAAAACCGATTCGACACGCGCCCATGGTGGGCTTCCCCGGCCCTCAGGTCCGGCTCAGGCCCAAGTCCGGCTCCTCAAGCCTGTCCTGTCCACACGATCAGTGCAATTAAGAGTCGAATCGGATCGGATCGGGTTCGGCTTGGGCTTTCAGTTGGGCTGGGTGGGGCCTGGTCTGTAACAAGGTGCTAAATCATTGGCACGACATTAACCCCAAGCTATGGCACACTTTATCAATGCAAAAAACCAAAAATGTTGCGCCTATCAGCGCCAAAGGGATAATGTCTGTCTCCAATAACAACACCAACAATCCGAAAAGAAATCTGGGGGGGCTGGCTGGATGCCTTGTGAGTGAGCAGCTAATGAAAGCGAAATGGCTGAATTACGACTTCCACATGTAGCACAGTGATTCGAATCCAAAGCCTACGAAGATAAATAGATAGCGAAAATAAGTCCAAGTACAATACTCGACTGCTTTGAAATTTTTTCAAGATATTGTAAACTCAGTAATCTACAGAAGGCTTTGACATAACTTTCTGTATTCTACAAAAATGTATTCTGCCTCTTCTATGCAAAATGTACAATGCGTATTTATTTGCATGTCGCGCTAGGATGGAAAATACAAAATACAAATACCACTTCTCGGCTCTTACTCCACTGTGAATTGCGACAAAATAAAAATGCACAACCAATACAACACCAAATACAATGAGAAAAAAGCTAGAAAAATGTGTAAAAATTGTTTGGATTTTTCACGATACAATTTACTCTTCTCCTTGGCCTTTGCTTTCCCCACATGCCATTTAATGGCCATTTGTAGTTCATATGGCGGTCCGGCCATCGGTAGTGTAGTTCATTCGAGGCCCAGGACCCAGCAACATTGTCACGACTGCAAATTTATGACCAAATGTGGATGAAGCCCATTCCGTGCCCATGCAGAACAGACCCTTTGCTCCAGGCCCACTGCGGTTCAGATCCACCACACTCGTACGAGTATTTCTTTCTTTCACGGGCCAATATTTGAGGTGTTTGGAAATTGCCATTCAATGCCAAAGAGTGGACATGAAATTGGGTCAAAAAAGTGTTTGCAATAATGACAGCCGCCAGAGAAACAAATAATAGGCAACTGAAAAAAAATAACGATTGAAAAGTAATAACAATAATGAGAGTGAGCGACAAAATGATCAAAAGACACAACAGATACATGAAGCCATTTATAACAACCGAACAACGGGCAGCAGCACAAGCAGCAGCAGCGGCAGCACGAGAAAGCTTAAGAAAACATAACAACAGATGAAATGGAATTCGCAATCAATCAAATATTGCTTAATAATTAAACAATTCAATAAAGTCAACAGCGGAAACCGAATATTTATAATAACTGCTACAAAAAGCGATAGTGGAAAAACTGAAACTGATGTTTAGGGCACGAGTATGCGGACACTGTGATACACTTTATCTGGGAGCCGGGGACTCATAGATATGAGGGAAACACATATAGGGATGAGCTATAAAAGAGATGGATGTAAATTGATTGGGGATGAGAGCCTCCCCTTTATCCCACTGAAGAAATTTCAAGTATCGATAGAAAACCCTGAACATGATCTCACCTGTAATTAAACCAGACGAGCAGAAGTAAAAGACTTTTTCCCTCCACTCGTAAAGTCGAAGCACTGTATGGCTAAGCTTCACATAGCACCGCTATAAAGAACGGAACCGTTTTGAGAAGCAGTCGAAACCAAAAGTTGTTTCACCGCTGCTTCGATCCGAACCGAACCGTTTTTTTATACCCGTACTCAAAAAAGTGTTGAGGGGTATATTAGATTTGTGGTAAAAGTGGATGTGTGTAACGCAGAGAAGGAAAATTTTCCGACCCCATAAAGTATATATATTCTTGATCAGCATCAATAGACGAGTCGATAGAGCCATGTCTGTCTGTCTGTCTGTCTGTCTTGTTGAGCGCCTGGATCTCAGAGACTATAAGAGCTAGGGCAACCAAATTTGGTTTCCAGGCTCATGTGATATCACACTGCTACAAGTGTATTTCAAAATTTCGCCCCGCCCCCTTCCGCCCACACAAAGGACGAAAATCTGTGGCAGGCACAATTTTAAAGATACTATAAAACTAAAAGAGCAGTATCGTAGAGAATGCCCATATCTACCAGATCGCCTAATCTGAATCAGATCGGATCATAATTATAGCCAGAATGACGAAATTAATTTTCAGTTCCTTCCCCCGCCCCCTCCAGCAAGAGACACACTACTCTATCTCTTTCTCGCTCGCACACTCTGCCGCGTTCAGTGCGCGAGCAACCCCTAGCAGAGGAAATGTAGAATCTGAATGGTACATCTATAATCTACATTTTAGATGTAAAATATACATTGTAGATGTAGATGTAGATAACAGATGTAGCAAAAATGTAAAATGTAAAATTTTTTTTTTTCTAAAATTCTAAAAATTATATCTCAAAAATGTATTTACTGACTGAGTACGGGTATAAGTAGAGTCGCGTCCCCAGAAGCGACTCACACGTTCCTTCTCGTTTTTGTCTAGTTCGTAGGGGACTGAGAGCGGGCGGCACGTTTTTCTTGGTGGCATATTACCACGTAAAATACCAATATTTGCTGTTTAGTTATTGAACGGCATGAATAGGCTGCCCTGGCCACAATCCGATTTGTGGGCTTTTGTCATTCGATTGGTTTGCTGTCGCTGTTTTGTCTTGCCTTTCTCTGCCCGGCCTTTGTAGAATTCGTTTCGCTACTCTTTCTGTCCGTTTCTTTTACAATTTGTCCTCTGTCCTCAGGTGCAATTGTTGCTGTCGTTCTTATTTGGCCTTTGTTTGTCCCAAGAAATTTTAATTATAAGCAACTTAATATTGGATGAAAAAGCCAATTGTCATTGTTGTAAGCTCATTTGTCAGAGCGAGCGCAAAGTTCTCAGTGGAGAGTGGATTGAATGCGGAAAATCGCTGGGAAAATGTGGGAAAAGTTTTAGATCTCTTCGCTGATAGTTTCGGAAATTATCGTCTTACGACAGTTACCAAATGCCAAAGTGGTGCGTAACTAGACATTCATACACATGATGTATAATTGGTATAGTTTGGTTGTTATATCTTAAGAAGAGCAACAGCCGAATACCCATATTTATTCATGGCAGCCATAGCATGGATATGCTATTCTTGTTCATTTTCAATCTCTACTAATTATGACTAAGAGAAATGATCGACTAGTGATCGACTAGTAAAAATCAGATAAATCCTGTTGACTTCCCTATTTGAGATCCACAGCTCTAAAGACTTGTACTTTTCACGCTTCCACGCTTCCACGCAAACAATGTTCCACCCTACTTCAGTTTGATTTTCCAAGAGAAATAATTCAAAAGAAATTAATAATTCACAGCAGCACTCCAGACACCCCTTTCGCTGCTCCCATCTCCTACTTCAGACCAAGTGAGTGTAGCTTACAGATACAAATCACCTTTGCGCTGCATCTTTCAGCACGTTCGTGCACATCAATCACCACTACTTAAACAGAATATGAAAATATAACCGAAAAAAGGCAAAACAATGAGAAATACAACAGAAAACAAACAAAATATTAATGGTGGCTTTTGTTGCTGTGTTTCACGCCTTTAAGCCGAAAGAAACAGGGAAGAATATAAAAGAAGCATAAGAAAAGCCTAAAAAAAAGCATCTAAAAGATCCCTTGTTATGCGTCGCATCTTATAACGACAGACAGTGCGTTTCGGCATAGAAAGAATTCATGAAAATCTCTCTAAAATGCCAAGAGAAAAGATAGTGACATGGATAAATATATAATTAAGTATGCCATGTCGAATTTCGTAATATTAATAAAATATGTATTGAATAACAAGAAATAAAGTTACATTTTCAATAAATTCCTCCTTTAAGTGACTTTCTTCAATAATTCAATCCATTTTCTAGCTAAAGTCTACAATACTTTACTCCATGACAGTATAGTTAAATGGATTCGTGATTAGAGGAGATTGGAGTAGCCAAATGTGTATTTTAATATACATATCTCATTCAGTAGATTCTTTGTTAAAACGTGTTGTGCAGCATAATTTCACTTGTAATTAGATTAGCATTTCCATACATATTTCACATCAAAGTTACACACTATGGTAATGAAACGAACTGTATGTCATTTTTGTATATTTCGTGAATGAAACACTCTTTATTTCATTTTTAGGTGCTTAATTGTTTCATGTTGCTCTTGTTATTGGGAGTTTGTTATTCTATGATTGGATTTGTTCAAGTTTTCAAAGCAGCAAATAAAATTGTCCAATTTCTTTCTTGCTGGCATGGGAAGTTCCTTTAGTTTTTCTCTGTAGGTAAATCAGCGTAAACACATACATTTCGCTATGCTACAAGCTGAACTGCTTTCCCTTCGCTTTGCACAAGCATCAATTTGAGGCTTCCATAAAATTGCTACAAATTTCCTCGACAGTTTTTATCCTTTTTTTAGGCGAAGATATCAAAGGAACGGGCCTTTGGGTCAGTCAGTCAGCCAGTCTGGTTATTGTCTTGCCCGGAATGGGCTGATCTGATATGGGCTGGCCTGGGGAACCACCCCTGGTTAGACGAAGGAAGAACACATTTTCTCAGATTGTAAGTTGAAATTTTATGGGCCTTGGACTTGGGTAGCGGTAGCATCATCATTATCATTAAATTAGGGTAAAAAGAGGAAATTTATGAAGGCACCGCAATGGGATGCGCTAAATTTTCTTTTCTCTCCTCCTTTATTTCCTGTGACTTTTTGAACATTGGCAAACTTGTAATTTATGAGGCTGAGAACGAAGAAGGGACACGCGGAAGAAGAGGGCTGTCCTCTCCTCTTTTAAGGTGTGGCCAATTAGTGGCAGCAAATGACAGGGCAGGGGGATTGGATTGCGCTTGCCCAAGCTAGAGACGGACAGCACAAGGAGGTAATTTCCAGGCGCAACCACCTACCAAAGCCCTCTGAGGCGACCTAATTGAATTGAGGACAAGTGCCAAAATCGCTTAAGGCTAATCCGATTTGTGGCTGACCGTTGGTGGAGGCAGACAAGAGAGCAGGGCCAGGGGGAGGAAGGCACTCCAAGGCATCATGGCCGGTCTTGGAGACCCGCAAAATCTTGGCTTTTACTTTGATAACACACAAAAAAGCTGGACAAATACTCATGTGCACTTCAGTTTCCTTTTTTCTTTGTGGGATATTTTTCTTTTCATATTTTTCGTTTGTTGTCAGGGAGAGAAGGCCGAGTTGGTCTGATGGTAGGTGAAGCTCTTTTAGTTGGTCAGTCAGGCGCAAATTATAAAGAATTAATGGCAGACATTCAATAGAAGGAACTCGAACACAATAAGAATGGGGGAAACCCACACAAAAAGAGAGATTCTGGACAAAAGGAGGTCTGGGACTTTGGGTGGGATTACATCTTGACAATCTTGGCATAAAAATTGCCATTTAAATATGCACACTCACACACACATAATCGTAATGAAGCTGAAGCCTGAAGGCTGAATCTGCCCGAGCTAAGCTGATTGATTGCTCTTGGATACGAAGATGATGTAAGGACTCGGAGCTATCCATCAAAGGCAGAAGAGAAATTTGAAATGCAAATAGACTAACCCACTTAAGACTGTCATTATGATTATTATTGATCATCAGCCGCGTGAAGGAGAAGGACAAACGATAATAGAATAACTGACTGAGCGCCGAACTGGATCTGGAATTGTCTTCGAATTGAACTCGTTGCTCATTTGCATGGGGAACAGGTTCTCGGGATTAACTTGCCAATGTTTTGGGAAAAGTTTCCGCGCCTACAGAACAATCCAGCCAAAGGCGAAACAAACAAATGAAATTGAAATGAAACCCCAGGACGGGGGATTAGCGTGCTTACGTACGTTTTCTTCTCGAATGTTTGAATGTTTCTTTGCAAACCATCATAAAAAGGGAACTGCCAGCTGTCAGCTTAGATGGCTAACTTGATCTTAAGCTGTTTTGGTCATGTGAAAATTATGAAAAAGCAGCCAAACAAACAAACTTCGGACTCCGAATAACGAATAACGAAAATTGCACAAGATTGCAACGATCGCGTTATCGGGGACGATCAACGCTCGAATTACTCCCAGCCAGGTAGGAACTCTCAGTCTGAGCGGAATCTGATTCAGCGCATTCCCACACGGGACACGGACACGGGACACGGGACAGGAGGCGACTTGAAGTGGTTCAACTAATCAAAACTGACAAGGCAGCAGACCGGGCCTGAGATCAAGCCCGAAGATCCCTAGGCCTACGACTAGGACTACGATGATGAGCCAGCATCAAGTCAGGGGCTGGGGCTGGGGGAGGGAAAAGAGGATGGCCGGAAGTTGGAGAGTTCATCAAATGGTTAGGTGACAAAAGGGTTGCTCAAAAACACAATCCGGGGTCAGGTATAAGACAAAGGCCGCCTGCCGACAAGGGTCAAATGTTGCCCCCGTTCGTCAGCAATTGACAGACACGGGGCTAAAGTTTAAATTAAATTAAATTCAAAGGTTCAAAAGTTGAAAAAAAAACGTAGAGAAAACGGAAACTAGTCCAAGGATAACCTTAATGAAGCAAAGGATGCTTCCACGGGCAGGATGCGTGGCGGGATGTTCGGGACAAACTGGTCATCTTCACGCAGAGATCAGAAGAGATAAGGTCTAATAGACAACCCGTTCAGGGGTTGTCAACAGAAAAGTAGCGATCAGGCAAGCACCGAAACGAATCTAACATAGAAGGAGCAAACAAAGTTTTCCTTAAAATAATTTATATGACTTATATGATATGCTGATCTATGAAGAACTACACTTGGCATTCATCCATCGGTATTGTTTCTTGGATCAATCCACCTGTCTAATAGTAGTTTTTCAGCTTTTTTCAGCTACCGAACTCAATCAAGTTTACATGTTCCCAGTTAGTCACAGTTTGTGCAAAACAAATTTAATGGCGATTTACCAGCGATATCCCATTAAACATATGTCTCGTATCATGCCATGGGGTTTGTTCTTTTCTCTCTTTGCCACAAGCCGCATTTATTTCATATTCAATTTCAATTTCCTTCATTGAAAAGTTTTCTATTCTATTCTAGCTGAGATGCGTATCGGAAATTCGCATAAATTATGGCGAGGGTTGGCGAAATCGATACGCAAATTTTCCAGCAATATAGAAATTTGCAAAAAAATTAAGATACACTCGGCAGGGGAAGGGAGGGAAGGAAGGCGACACACGCAGATAAATGGAAAACATTTGTAACGGCCATTAATCGATGTTTGTTAAAACTAAATGCAAATCGTATTTGAAAGGGGTTAGAACAGAAGTCTGCACAAATCTAGGGGAAGGAGATGGGAGGTTGTCAGTTAGGGGAGTGAGCATTGGGCCCATTTAATGAAGCCATTAAGAATAGTTTTCCCAATTTCTGACATTTGTCAATCGCTGGGCGTTGCTAATAAAAAGAATTGTGTAAAATTTGAAAATTGGCAAATTTTTTAATGGACCACCAGGGAAACGCCTCCTCAGCGCAGATACATTGTACATTGGATATTCGATTGTTATCCTTGTGTGGGGTTGGTGGTAAAGGGTTACGTTTTGGTTGTTCCTCCTGCTCGACCGCATGCTCTTTCATGACAAACTTTGGCCATTAAATTTCGCTATGCATCAGGCCCGCCCTTCGCTTCGCCAAGTCGCATTTGAAAGTATTTTCTCTTTGTTAAATTATAATTGCAAAATCTTGTCTAAAAGAAATGGACTAACAATTGTTACAATCGTTACAAAGGCTTAACCCTGGCATTGGCCAGCTTACGTGTTACATCGAAAAGACAGATCAGGATTTTATAAAGGAATGAAAAAACTGAAACTTGAATTGGAAATGGAACTCGCTGGGTTTCGGAACCAGAATTCACTGCTGAAGCTGAAGCCGTTTCAACTTTAATTTGTATTCAATCAAAGGGGTCTTCAAAGGGGCTTCACGGTCACTTTCGCCATGCGGAACAGAACAATCAATGCTCATCAGCAGCAGCAGCAGCAACAGCAACAGCTTCGAGAATCCTTCCTGATTTGCATATGGATCCGCTGACCCTCTCCAAAACAAACAGATCAACAAAGAGTTGCTACACTTATGTCGCCTTGAGCAGTTCATCATCATCTGTGCGACCTGTGGCTACGCTACGCTACCATCAGCCAGATCATCATCAAGATCAGATCAAGATCATCGCGATCTTGCGTTTCGCAGCTGCTCCTGATTCCACCAGGGTGAGTCAGCCTCATCTTCAGCGGTATCTTGTCCTTCGACTGCAGTGGAGTCCTTCTCAGAGAGGTTCGCGCGCTGTCAAAACCAATCAAGTCGACACACTCTTGACACAAAACGATGCGTAACTCTTCGAGAGGAATTCATCATCAAAAGGATCCGTGACCAGGGCCGAGGGCGCGCTAATTTACTTGACTTGATCTGGCTGTTACTTTTCCCCTGTCTCTGTCTCTGCCTCTGCCTCATCCTCTACCCCTAGCTCCTTCCCTGGATCGGAAGATCCTCCATCTTGATCGTGGTCTGTCCGTTCTCTCAAGTGCATCGTGAGGCTTCGTCGCAGCTGCCAAGTTTTTCCTGATCACAATAGACTACGCTAATTGCTGACTAGTCATTGGCAATTGTGCAAAAGGAGGTAAGTAATTTGTACAGCACAGAAAGCTATTGAGTAGCAACATTCCATATGCCGATAAATGGAAAATGCTCGCATTTGAAAAATTAGAAATTATATTTATCCTTTTAATACATTAGCAGGGTGATTTTATTTATCCCTAGTTAAGGTACAAAGCTTTCACCTGTAATAAAACATAAAACCTTTCATGGTAGGACTTTCGCGTTAGACTCAGATCCCCTTGACACCATTCTGTACCATTTTATTGTATTTCCATCTAATTCCAGATGTAGCCTTTTTCAACAGGTTGCACCTCAACCCAATGCGAAACAGAATATCACACACAAACGTAACATTTAACTCATCCTACCAGTTAACGCCTCCACAGTGAAAAAGAAAAGAGCGGAGTGACGGACAAATCATATTATAAGAAAACCCTTCAACTGGCAGATTTGTGAAGGAAAAATAGAAGCAAGAAGAATAAAAAAAACTGAATAGAAATTCAAAGAATCCGATGAAAAGCGCAACAAGACACAAAATAACAAAAATCTAACAAAATATAATACCTGACCGGGGCTGGGTTGGAGGATGCCAGGAGAATGCATGTAATTGACTTTTGTGTCGGGCATTTTTTCCTTTTTTCCTCCATTCATGCTGGAGAGGAGCCGGAGTCGGAGGACGACAATTCATTGAGCAGCCAGACAGCCTGGCGGCGGCGGCAACGGCACCAAGGGAACCACAGCAGTCCCATCCCGAACGAATCTCTCAATGGCGCAACGTCTTCTCTTAACGTCTCTGCGGCACTCGACTCGACTCTCGGCTCTGCTCTCTCGGCAGGGCTAAGGTAAGGATACGCCGAAAAGTGTCAAAATTCCTATAATCCGCTTTAAGGTGTTTTAATGCCCGAAAACTCTGGACGTGGACGTGGTCAGACTTCCACCTTGCTGGCAGCCTGTCTGCTCCCCGACTGCCTGCCTCGTTTCACATGAATGAATTTTCAATTTGCTGCATGTTCATTGTCTTGGCAACAGCCGCCCGCGTCCTGCCATTCAGGCCGAGCACGTAGGTGTTTTTGTGCGCGTCATTGTCTCTAACCCGATGCCCGGTGCCCGTCGATGTCGATGGAACAAAGACGCAGCGGGTGGAGCGTTACGAATGGCCGACAGGATAATGCTCATCTCCCCGAGAGGGGGAAGGAAAGGGACAGCACGAAGCAGATAGCGAGAGAGCGAGAACCAGCAGGAGAAGATGTCCAGAAGCAGTCGGAAAAGAGAGCGACACCCATAAAAACCAAACAAAGTCAACCAACTTCAACAAAAACTAAGCCAGGGTCAAGTAGAAAGACTTAGTACATTTTGAATATTAAAATATATTTAGCTAAGCGTCAGATGGATTATATTTGCATTCGGAAGGGCGATTTCTAAAGTTGTGTCGAAATAAAAAACTTCAACGAACCTGCACCAGGGTCCATATGTAGCCCAGACAGCCTGTCGCACTGATCAATTGATTAGAGGAGCTACCTTTCCCCCAGTGCCTGGCCTTGATTGTAGATACAACCAGTCCCATCAAAATGCTTAATCATGTTGTTCACAGGCTTTAAAAAAACAGTTGGTCAATGTCCCAGACAAGTAAAATAAAAGTGGAATTGGAATGGACTGTACTAATGGACAAGCAGCAGTAGTCTGGGACAGCCATGACGAGGACAGACAGTTTGGCTGCCTGTCGATCGATCGGTCGATTTAAATGCCGACGATTATGCGGCAAATAAAGGACAAGATGATATCGTAGGCCCCCAGGCCCCAGAGCCGCTGGCAGGCATGGGAAACAGCTAAGGATGGTGGAAGCTTGTGGGAAGCAGCAGCAGCCCAAACCACATAATCTTTAAATATCATACTGTGTAGCACCGTAAGGCATACTTGTACAGTCTCTCTCATTATCCTTCTTTATTTTCAGATTTTTCTACCTTCGTTTCGGAGAGGTGTTCATTTCTTGCAAGTTATCTGCATGGATATCCCTGAGAATAAGTTCCTTTGTGGTATTCCTACTAAAACCTCCACTTGTTCTAGACCCAAGCGCCGAGCCCATCCATATGAGTTTTTCATTGTCATCTGCTATCGAAGTATCAATCGATGTGCCATAACTGCATTTTGGTTTTGTCAGTTTCCGTACGGTTCATTTTTTCTCTCCTCTTGCTTATCGATTTGCTGCAAATCTAGGCTTTGTTAGGGTCTGTGGCTGTATCTCCTGTCATGTGTTCTGGAAGGATTCGCAAGGATTAAACGCACTCAGGCCCAATGATGGCAATCTCATTTGTTTGCGACAATTGTTCGATGGATTGATGCTGATGTTCCGATCGCTTGAGCATAAAACTGTTTGCCTTGTGGCCTATGAAATTGTATCTGATGTTTATCTGAGGGGAATGAAGAACTGGAATGGGAATGGCTTCGGTCCTTTGGCTCTTCAGTCCCAAGCGGCATTCAAAACACGGCCGAAATTCAAATGATTTTCCTCGTCTTTTCTGCGTTTTGATTAACATTAATGAGCAACAAAAAGTGCAAAAATTTACATGGCAACGAAGTCTTTTCACCTCAAACCTCCCCCAATTGTTGTTTGCGTCTTTACAAAATTTTCTATTCAAAATGAGCAGCGTGACAGGAGTATGTGTGGATGTTTCCCCCATGCCCAACCCGGCAACCTATCCAGCCCCAACCGACAATAGCGATTTAGGCATTAGAGCTCCATTGAAATTCTTTTCGTTGCGATTGTTGTGTATTTTTTGCCGCTGCTCAACAAGATGGCAAATCCCTCATCAGGTTGTTCATCATATTATCTTGTATTTTAGTTGCAGTCAGTCAGTCAGTCAGTCAGTCAGTCTGCCAGTCAAAGTCCGCCATTGTCAGCGCTTTTTGTCTAACTACTCATTAACATTTATTTGCAAGTGCAGAGAATGCAATGGCAAATGCAAAAGCTAAAGCAACTGCCATGATAAATATGACAAACAGACAATGACCAGATAGACAAACAGAAAACAGAGACAGGCACAGACACAGGCAAAATGCATTGCGAAAAAATGGGCCGAGAGATGGGAAAGAGAACACTGGTCGAAAGGAGAGATGAGAGCGGAATGGAGAATATCGAATGCTCTAACAAAGAACGAGGGAAGAGGCCAGGAACTAATTGCAGAGAGGAAAATCGGCTAGTGGGTGGAGGATTTAGGATGAAATTGCGGTCTATTGAAAAACGAATGAAGCTGAAGATTTGTAGGAATATGATGGCGCATGATAAATGATAAAATACGAATATAAATGAGTAAACAAAATAAAAATTCATTTTGATTTACCCCCATTCGTACATATGTATGTATGTATTTACAACATTATTGCAGTTATCGTATCCCTTGTTAGCTGACATCGTCTGGATCAAACAAACCCTTTCCCATGGCCATAAGAGCATTTTGGGCGTTCAGGTGAGTGCAGTGTATAATTACAATGGCTGACTAACAGAGAAAGAGAGACAGACACAGAGAAAAGCGAACGAGAACGAGACATTGCCAAAGACAATGGACAGAGCCAAGTACAAGAGCAGAGAAGGAAAGAGTGGGAGATGGAGACCGACAAGAACCAGGTCCAAATAAATAGAACAGTTGCAGTCCACCCAGGCAGCCTTGCAGCCATCCCATCCATTCGTCAGTCCCCGAGTTAGGAGAAGAGCTGGAAAAATGCGCTCCATTGTTTTCAACTTGCAATTGTTGACTGACAATTGGCAAAAAGACAGCAAGCACTTCCCCTCTCCCTCTCCAGTTCTGTATCCCTCTCTGTTTCACTCCCTGGCAGACTCTCTATCACCATTTTTCATATGAGATAAGCTTAGGTCATTAGAGTCAAATTAAATTAGAGTGTTTGCAGGTACTTTTTATACGCTAGGTACACCCAGTTTGCATCTGTTTGCATTTGCCATTAGTTTGTTGTTAATTAAAATGAAACCCAAGTGCCAGACGACAAAACTCGACTCGACAAAATGAATGGAAATCAAAATGCGCTAAAAACCGCCCCAAAAACAATGGCAACACCTGCGTTATACCCTTGCCCGCGCAAGACCCAGTCCCTCACACAAAAAGCTCTGAAACAAAGCGGACCAAATGCGAGTGGTGGAGTCAGGAGTGGAGTGCCCGAGTGGTTGTTGTCGTGGCAACACCACCAACACCAAAGCAAATCGACACAGCAATATTCTAGACATGGCAAATGCAATAGATCCTTTTGAAGGGGCAAATTCTGCGGTACCATGATACAACACGGAAGCAAGTCCTGTAGACAGCTGACGAGTTTAACAATTTTTGATGTCATAATTTTAATTCATGACGGTTGTACTTTTTCAATATTCTTTTATTATGCTTAAAAAAAAAACAGAAAAAACAGCTAAATTTTTGTTGGCAACAGTTCTTACTTAACTTCTGAAATATCCTTTTTACTATGGGTTTTTTCCTAAATTATCTCTCCCACTATCTTTTGCTACATATGTACATAAGTCTATCCGTAAAACTGTAACAGAAATGTACATACCATACATCTGTAGATGGGATCCCCATAATGCGCTGCCTGTTAAATATAGTGCCTTAAAATTCTCGAAATTAGCCATGAAACAGATTCAGAATGAAGGCAATGTCAATGCTGGGGCAAGATGTCAGCATCAGTGTTCTGTTCAATGCAGAAATGAATGTCCATTAAGATTAGTTGATTTTGCTTTCGATAGTTTGTTTTTTTTTCCATCCTCTCCTTTTTTTAAAAGAGCGGTAAATAGACGACAAACACCACCCAAAAAGCTCACTCCAATGGTGGGACACGACACCCCCTTCCACCCTACCACCACCCACCATCGTACACCCTCTACCGCTGCCTGCCCCCTCGGTTGAGTTCCATGTAAGTCGAAACCTTCCCCAACCAGAAGCATTCGAAAGGGAAACGCCCACCGTAGGCCAGGCCAGGCCAAGCAATATTCAGTTAGCTTCTGTCCTAAAGAGTGCAATGGCTATAGTCGCCGTGCTGGGCCGATAGAGTGGTCCCACTCGCACGCCAACGCAACACCTGTTCGTGCTTATCGCCCTCCCTCTAGAGCTCTCGCTCGCTCTCTGTCACTCTCCTTGACTCTCTGGCTTAGCTTGTCCCTGTCTCTCATTTGGATTCGGTCTTTTCCCTCATCAGTTTCAGCCGTTTTACATTTTTTTGTTTGTTATTTTTTCTTCACCGAAATGTCACCTGACTCCCTGGCACTCTCGCTCGCTCTCTCACCAATACCAACAGGCAAGTGTTGCTCTCTTTAGAGAGTGGTTCTTATCATTCCTCTTATATTCATTTATAAAGAGCCCGTATCAAACCAATAAGAAAGAAAGCTTTGACAGCGAAAAAAGTTACTCCGAGCCGCGAGGGAGCAAGAGAGAGCTCAAGCTTTGAGC
The DNA here is from genome assembly GCA_018150885.1 of Drosophila tristis. Lineage (NCBI taxonomy): Eukaryota > Metazoa > Arthropoda > Insecta > Diptera > Drosophilidae > Drosophila > Drosophila tristis. The sequence goes on from JAECWT010000264.1 coordinate 1,447,697, forward strand.
GGAGTCAAACTTTTGCTTTTCTGAGAGGATTTGGTCGTGCCTGCTTAGGTAAATGTGTGTGTGTGTGTGTGTGTGTGTGTGTACCTTTGTATGTGTGGAGCAAAAACGTTACATAGACGGCGATGCAGCAGCAGCTGTCGCCGAACAGAGACCGACCCCAATCTGCCCCGGTCCGATCCCCTCTTGGCCAATGTCTGGGCCGTGACTCGTTTTTGGCTCGTGTGGGCCAAGAGAGCGCGCGCCAAGTTTTTAGTTACGCGTCGGAACGTATCCGTTGAATAGCCGCCAAAGCGCGCTTAGATGCAGCAACTGGCCAAGAGCCATCGACCAGCAACGGCAGCAGCAGCAGAAGCAGCGCCAGCAGCGACGGTTAAAGCCTCCTCGCAAAAAATATATATTGTATCAGAAAAATAAAAGCAAAGTTTGGGAACAAGTTCGGAATATACAAGAAATTTGCATTATTTTCCAAAACTTATCCGTGCTCTAAACTTAATCCTCACAGTGGTCTCTGCCTAAGAAAATTCCCCAAACTACATCAGTTTTTATGCTCACTAAAGTGCTCCTCATCAAAACAAACCCAAATAAAAATAAAAATCAAACAGAACACCCATAAAGTCGAGAAATCCTAAGCTACTTATTTGCCTCGTTAAACTTCAAATCAAACAAACTTCATTCTTCGAAGAATCGAATCCCTCACTATAACAATAACCAGCAGAAAAAGAAGAGGATCCATAAGTATCTTATCAATGAACGAAAAGCAAACAGCACACAAATCAACATAAACTAGTGATAGCCCAAATGTAAGGTGTTCGACAAACAGATTCGGTTACGAAACAGAAACAACAGAAACAGCTCAAGATCATAAAAGTCTAGAAATTCAATATTTTATGGCAAGTCAGAGAGAGTGGAATCTATAAACAACAACAAAAAACCATAAACAAATATTAACCAGATTATTTGGTAGTGTATACAAAAATACAAATATTCTGTGTATATGGTGGCATCGATTGCTTGATTCACATCGCCGGAAAAACGGGAAATACAAAGGAAATGCAGACCTTTCGAAGGTAAGACTCGGCTTAATTTGTAAGTTATTATTTATATAAATGCCGGAGATGTTAAAAAACTAACAAGTTTTAATTCACATATATGGCAGAGTAAAAAGCAACCAGATATCGAATAAAAAATGCTCAAATATATACATCAGAATCAAAGATTCTAAAATAGCTTTTTTCCCCTTGCGATAAAGAAAATTGATCAAATAATTCCAGAGATATGCGCCTTCATCGATGGGGCGCACATGACGAATAAAATCGAAACTTAGAAGCGGTTTTTGATAAATCCATCAATTAAAATATTCATATGAGAAAATTTCATAGATTTGGAGGACATATTCAAATCTCATTACTCAATCCCTAACTTAGTAATTAAAATCAATTATACGTGTATCTAAAAAGAATCTAAAGAGAAGAGATCTAAATATAAACTATATGAATTAAAAGATATTTTTCATTGTCTAACTTATCTGAACCAAATTATACAAATTTCAAATCAGAAATCAATTTAGAATTTTCAAAGCTCAAACATTGTCCACAATGTAGAAAAAAATAAAATCAAATTTGAACACTTTTTTCCCGCTTCTCTAAGGTATGATTTAATGGTAAAATTAAAAACTTTATATGACCATCAATTAGGTAAACATTTAACATGGAGAGAGTGCAATACAAGCAGAATCAACAGATTTGATTGTTTGGATAATTTCAGGATTTTCCTCTTTTCTTTTTCTGCCACATCATGGTCGGTGTCTTTGTGGCCCCACTCGACTGATGTTTACTTTTGCTTTCGATCTTCCACTTGAATTAAATCAAGTTCTTCGCCCGCTGCCCTCGAAGGGAATTGAAGCATTCAAAGCTGTTTGGTTAACTTAATTTTTGATGAGGAGTCCCAACCAACTACAGCTCAAAACTACACACGAGTATGTTGAGGAATGTACAAAGTCAAAAACCCCAAACAATCGGAATGACGCAATTAGAGCCAATAAAATAAAGAAAATATGTCTATTAATATTTGCACAAAATTCGGGAAAACAATTGGTTAGAAGAATTGAATGTGACGTGCCTTGTGACTCTTCCTTCGCATTTGAAAGAGTAGAGCAAACGAGAAAACCTTGGTAGGCAAAGAGGGTAAAGGCAATACCCGATGGAAGGGCAAACACAATTGTGCAAATAGAATTTTGTGAAATTATTTTGCGTCTCCTACCGAAGCCAAATAACTGCGAGCGGAACAGATGTTATGCGAACTCTATTGTCTAGGCCACCTATTAATTCAATAACATTAATGTACATTCTACAACGTTATACGAGAGGTTCTGCTGGCCAAGAATTCTAATTATTATGCGGTTGAACTCGAATCCGTAGCAGTATCTGCATTGCCCTTGACACGAACTTGACACTGAACCAGCCAAAAGAGAAGGAGGGAAACGATGGTAGGAATCGAGGTAGGGAGAGATACATTTACGAGGCGATTGTTGCGAGTGTGAAAGTTCTTAATTACAAACATTAGGGGGCCCAGTGGCTTAGGGCCCCAGCAGAAGACCGGGCCCAGCAGGCGGCCAAGAGACACTTTTGAATGGAGGGACTGTGGGATTGGATTGGGAATGGGAATGGGAATTGGTACCGAATGGGAATGGCCACGATGCGATACATTTCAACACAAAGTGGAGACACTTAAAGCTCTACCTGTATTGAGATTCTCCGACTGCAGACTCCGCGACTCCTCTGGGGCAGAGCAGCGAACTGAACTCCTCTTCCAGCTCGGCTCAGCATGTGGCTAAGCCGATCATAATTCTTGTTTGACACACCAACAAACGGATGAACAAATGAACGAGAAGCAGCTACAACAAGGCATGCCATGCCTGGTGGATGGGGGACTGGGGAACGGGTAACGGGCGATGGGGGATAGCCCCCGAAACTCAAGTGGCCATCGGGTTAATTTTTACTCCTACTGCGATACCAAAAAAGAGGGGGAAAGAAGGTCTCCATATGAAAGGCCAGACATAAAATATCTGCTGGGTTATCTATTAAGGCCACTAGATTAACACCAAAGGAATGTATGGAGGGCTCTCCAGGCCCACGCTACAGCCGCTTAACGGTTGCATATCCGTTACAAATAAATATCAGATATATATACATATACACACATACTCGTATATGTATATGCGAAGACGATTAAAGAAAAGAAGAAGCTCTTTGGCTTGCCATATTCACAGCAAATAAAAATATCTGGAGTGCAATTTGTGCACAGCTGGTGGTGCAACCGTCGCCTCAGATGGTGGCCCTGTGGTGCACCACTGCACCACCAACTGCAACTGCAACTGCAACTGCAACAAACAGACAAGAAAAGGGAAGAGGAACAAAACGCAATGAAATGAAATGATATAAAATGAAAAGAAAAGAAGGCAACTTGACAACACAGAAATTTGTTTGCACTCCATAAGGATTACAAATACGAGTATGCGTGTCCCAAGGCTCCCCTTCCTGCTGCTCCTACTTCTGCTCCTCCTCTCATTTTTAAATAAATTTCATGCTTAATACGCATGCCTGGGCAATTTTTACTTTAACACCACGCGGTAATGCCCGGAAGCAGTGCAGATGTCGCCCCGCATAGGCCCAACACAAGTTATTGACCACGAAGCTGTTCATCGGCCAAGAATGCAAATGAACAGAGCTATGGATAAAGAGAGAGATACACGGGGAAAGAGCCAAAGACAGAAGGAGTGAGAAAGAGAGAGAAAGCCAGAGAAATGGTAGGGCAAAATCCAACACCAAGAGAAAACAACAGAGTCGGACAGATAAAGATGAATGGTCCATGGTCACTTGACCAGTTAATTGTCGTACAGTCTGTGGTAGCCATGTGGTATGATGTGCAGACGGGGAAATTTATAGACCAAGTGGCTGGAATTCGATATAAACAAAAATGGGTGGTTTATTCCCGCCAGCAAGCAAGCCCTAGCAAATCGATCGTACTATGAATGTACAGTGTACACTAAAAATTTTGATGAAATAGTTTTTGTACAAGCGAATTGCTAAGAACTAATGGTTTAATCTGATCTTGTAGGTTCCTACTGCGCTATATTCAAATAAGAGTAATCAAAATAATTATCTAAAACAAGAAATTTAAAACTGAAGCAAGGGAGATTTTCATGGGGATCAGGAATATATGTGGAGTCGAAGATGTTTTTAATCAAACTGGTAACAACCTCTGCAAGGTTAAATAGAAAGGGCACAGAATAGTTTAAGAATCATAAACTTACATTAAGAATTCAATAATATAAGGTAAAAATACCACAGCAGTAGTTCCGACATATTCAGAAAAACTTATATAGTTATTTTCCACAGCTTACTAGAATAAATCCATTTATTTATTTATATTCATCGTTTATATATTCGATCCAATTAAAATGGAAACAGAAATTTGAATATTAAACATTTCCAATAATAATAATATTTTCCATTCGAAACAATAACAAAACACAATAATTATAGAAGTCGCAATACAATGAGAATTAAAACGAGAAGGAACGTGTGAGTCTCTTCTGGGGACTCTACTTATACCCGTACTCAGTCAGTATTTACATTTTGGAGCATGATTTTTTAGAATTTTAGAATTTAAAAAAAATTTTACATTTTACATTTTTTTACTACATCTGTTATCTACATCTACAACTACAATGTATATTTTACATCTAACATGTAGATTATAGATGTACCATTTAGATTCTACATCTCCTCTGCTAGGGGTTGCTCGCGCACTGAACGCGGCAGAGTGTGCGAGCGAGAAAGAGATAGAGTAGTGTGTCTCTTGCAGGAGGGGGCGGGGGAAGGAACTGAAAATTAATTTCGTCATTCTGGCTATAATTATGATCCGATCTGATTCAGATTAGGCGATCTGGTAGATATGGGCATTCTCTACGATACTGCTCTTTTAGTTTTATAGTATCTTTAAAATTGTGCCTGCCACAGATTTTCGTCCTTTGTGTGGGCGGAAGGGGGCGGGGCGAAATTTTGAAATACACTTGTAGCAGTGTGATATCACATGAGCCTGGAAACCAAATTTGGTTGCCCTAGCTCTTATAGTCTCTGAGATCCAGGCGCTCAACAAGACAGACAGACAGACAGACAGACAGACATGGCTCTATCGACTCGGCTATTGATGCTGATCAAGAATATATATACTTTATGGGGTCGGAAAATTTTCCTTCTCTGCGTTACACACATCCACTTTTACCACAAATGTAATATACCCCTTAACTCTTTTTTGAGTACGGGTATAAAAATCAATCAGCTCGATTTAATCAAAGAAGTCTCCTTGATTTTGGCTTATGTTCTCAGGAACTCAATCTAGAGATTGTCGAATTATTCCTCGTTGTTTGCAGTTTACTCAGATATAATAATAGATACACATTTCCTTTGTTGCAAATAGCTTGACGTAGCGCACACACTTTCATGGTCACTCTCTTCAGACTTTCTCGGTTTGCGGGCTAACTTAATTGCTTGGAAATATCGCTGCCGAAATGGACAGCCAACCTTCCAGCTCCAGTTCGGACCACTCTCTGGTCTCCTTTCTATGCAAATATCCACTGCAGATGACACATTTGCCGGGGATAATGCGAGCCAAAGAGCAAGGCATACGGGGCATAGAGCAGCCATCGAATGAGTGCTCACATGTGGCATATGTCCTCGGCACGCCCGCACTCGATTGTACTCGAGATATGCTCCGAGTCCGTATTCGAATCCGAAAGGGACCATTAAACAAATTGAAAGCGTTTAGCCGGACGCTGGCTTCTTGACCCTTTTCCTCTCCCACCGCGCATTTAACACATTAGGGAGGAGGCGGGGCATCAAGTGGACCACGTAAATCCCGCTTATAATGCACGCACATGTGGGATTGAAAAGCCCTAAAAGTGAAGCCTATCAACGCTCCCCATCCCACCTCTCACCCGTGTCCAAAACAAGCAGCTTGGGTGCAAAATAAAATACAAAAAGTACTAAAATGGGAAATGGGAAAGAAATGGTTTTCAAGTGCCCCGTCGCATAATGAAAAGGATGGACGACGTCGTCTCCATCTCCGTCTCCGTATCCGTTGTCGGTGTCGCTGTTGTTGGTGCCGTATGCATCCCACACGGCTTTAAGGGTTGACATTTGGCCCGGACAATGGGCGAGTGGAAAGGTTTCGCATCCAATTTCGGTCGAGTTGAGGTGGCAACCGCCAGCGCGGCTCGCAAGTGGCTCTGGGGCAGGTCCACTGCCATTGCCGGGCCATTCCGCATTGTTTCTCCGTCTCCGAAGAATGGGCACAGACGACATACTTTTAAAAGCTCGAATCAATTAGTTAATTGATTAACAAAGATCCCAGGGGCAGCTGGTTGGGTAATGGAAACTAATTATAAATGACTGAAAGTGGAAAGATTTTGAATTTGATGGGAAAGGAAGCCATTGTTTAAGGAGCGCAATGAACGATAATTTCTTATGATGGAAGCACTTCATAGGAGAAATACTAACCCAACCGTTTTATTTCACCAGCTCAACACATCAACTTCTCCACATCACCTCTGACACCAGTGCCGGGAGCAACCAGACACATAGCAGCCATAGAGAGCCCACAGCTCCATCTGCAATATGATGGAACGTCTATCCACACACCTGTCGCTCACTGGCCTATCGCTAGCTCATCCACTACAGAGTCACCTGAGCTCCGGCAGCGGATCGCATCATCTCGGACAATTGGCAGCGGCCGTCCAGCAACATCACCAGCAGGCCGATCAGAGCCACACCCACGCCCACCACCTGCACGGTCAACAGTTGGCGCTGGGCCATCAGCACCAGCAATCTCAGCAGCAGCACCATCAGTGTAGCAGCAACAGCAGCAACGGTTCGCCGAACGGATCGAGTGGTTTGAGCGGCCTGCATCCCCACTCGGCCCTGCATCTGGCCCACCACCACTCCCAGCTGCACCAGCACCATCAGGCAGGACAGCAGCAGCAACAACAGCAGCAGACATCGTCCTCCCACAATCAGCCGGCGGTGTCGTCTGCCTCCTCCCACCACAGCCACAGCCACAGCCAGGCTCAGTCGTTGCACCAGCCCCACAGCAACGGCAGCTCGCACCTGTCTGCGGGTGGGGCTGCCTCCGCCAGCAACCACCACAGTAGTGCCGCACACCACGGATCCGCTTCCAGTGCATCGAGCAGCGTGATGGCCGCCGCAGCCGCCGCCCATCTGCATCACAACTCGCAGGCCTCGCCCATCAGCAACCTGCACCAGAATATGGGCACCCTCATGAACAGTGGCAGCAGCGCCAGGTGAGCGAGCCGCCGGGGATGGTGACACAGACTACCATGAGGAGGGGGTTGGGTTGCGAGACAAACAACTAATTTCCATTTCAATTTCAATGATTTCCCAGCGATGTATTCTTCAGCCTGATGATCCAGAACACAACGAAGCGCCAGAACGAGGAGCACATCAAACGTCCAATGAACGCCTTCATGGTCTGGTCGCGTCTGCAGCGGCGTAAAATAGCTCAGGATAATCCCAAAATGCATAACTCGGAGATATCCAAGAGGCTGGGTAAGTAGTATCTACTGATGAGTTCCTTCTATTCGATTAAATGGCAATGTAGCGCTGTATCCTGCTGAGTTTGAAACGTATAGTCAGATAGTCAGATATATTTCAAGATTAAAACTCACATCCTTCAACGCACTTCTTTTTAATTGTATGCCACATATTCCTGTGGAACAACTACCATTCCCCCAGCAAATGGATAGTTTTGTCGTACTCCAAGGAGGTTCAATTGCCTTCTTCAAAGCTGTTGTTTCCAGAATATACCAACTATTCATATCCAAGCTTAGCGCACTTCAACCTAGCTTATTTTCGTTGTTGTTGTGTTGTGTGTGTGTGTGTAACACAAACCACAAAAATCTCGGTTATCTGCTGGCAACATTTTGCCCTCGAAATGGATATAATCTGAAGACAAAGGATGAGGCAATACAAAACGAAATTAAAATGCGGCACACGACCTGCCAATCTCTCGCACCCACTCACCACGGAATGGTGTCTCTCGCTCCATCTTCCTGCCCCTCTTTCTCTTTATCTGTGTCTGTATGTGTCGACCTCTTATGCAAGTTAAACTAATCAACGTAATACTGTACTGTACAATGGCAATGACAAACCAAAAAACTCCCGCCTCAACTCCGGTACTCAGCGCAACTGTCAAAAGTGACAAGCGGCTGTCAAACAATGGAGCAGGAAGAGCGGCAGCACACCAGTCACGAGGAGGAAGCTGTTGATTATGGCTGGAAGAAGGGGTTCCGTTTGGGTTTGGGTTTGGGATTGGGACTGGGATTCCCACAAGCTGAGCATGCCACCCACCCGCTTAAGTTTGCCAAATCACGGCACTGGCCTCTTGAGGGCTTTGTCTAGCCCTGCTTAACTAGTTGCAAAGTTAAGTAGTTTATTCTTCGCATCGGGAGGGGGGAGAGCTAATCCCGGCTGGTCTTATCGTGTCTTGGGTCTTTGGGCGTGCATTTTTCGGGCAGTAAATTCAATTTCAATCCGACACGTGGCAAGTGACAGGCAGGCGAGTTCTTTAGCATAACAATGGCTGGGCCTAGACTACCTTTTTCGATCAGCTCATGCATATTATATGAAAATCGAATCTGTTCTGCCCTACTCTGGTCTGGTGTGGTATGGTGTGGTGTGGTCTAGGCAGGAGCAGAAGGAAACACTAATCAGTTCTGTGCGTGCTGTCATAACAGCGATAGCAATACTCAAACTCATCCTCGTCGTCATCGGCTTCATCTCGGATCATTTTTCTGGAAATTCGTATAACAAAACTCCACGACGGGTGCCCTCTTGCAAGCCTCCATTGAAGCACTTGTTAAATGACTTTTTCTTGCATTTTTATTTAACCATTGTTTGGGCCAAAACAAAAGCAAATTAAATGCGACTCACTTGCCATTCAGTTGGGCGAACCAAAGAGCAACAGCGGCAGGAAATTCGCTGCACTCGAAGGATGCAAACAAAAGGGGTTGGCTCTGGCGGGAATTCCCCTTATTCCTTTCAAGGAAATAGCTTTTTATACTTGGGGCCTTCTCCAATTCCCCTTATCTAAGGGTTCAGTCCGTGTAAACATATCCACGAGAAGAAGAAAACTTAAACACAATTTAGACAGCAAACTTGAATTTCGAATTATTTTCGATTTTCCTTGTGTTTGGTTGAAAGCTTTGTTGGCCCTTCACATTTTCCTTTTTATTCTGCTTTTTTGGCAAATCCATTATGCGAATTGACAGTTCTCTCACTCTCTCCCTCTGCCCTCTGCTTTACTGTGTAATATTTGCTGTCAGTTGCAGTCTTTGTTAAGTTTGTTTAGAGAGAGAGAGAGAGAGAGAACGAATGGGAGGGGGGCTTCCAAAATTCTTTTGTGGCAAAGGTGGAAAGTGGGACAGAGTGGAGCAGGGACAGAGCTGGATTGGCATCAACAAGGTTTGATAAAAAAAATATCACAAAGTGCAAAGATTGTTTTTTACAGGATACACAGTTTTCTAAAAAGCACATGTACAAAAGCATATGTACATGCATATTTATGTATACATATACATATATTTGAAAACTCTCAAATATGTTCTCGAAATATTCATAGCTTCTTAATAAAGGAATGATATGTACAAAATCTAAGAGGTAGATAGATATTTGATGGGCAGATACATGAATAAAATATACGTAAATACATTTCCAATAGTACAGTTTCAAATAGAAATACTTCTCTCACAAGAGTAAGTTATTTGTGGCGTTTTTTAAAAAAAATTCCTTCCTCCTTTACCACCTTTCTCTGCTCCCCCATTCACTTGCTTTCACTCAACTTGGCACTTCTTCTATGCCATTAATAATGTCGAGGACAATTTTGAAAACTTTCATTACAGCACAAAGCCGAAACAACAATTTATTAAATCAGCAAAATAATGGGAGTATGAAAAACGAAAGCAAAGGCAAACATTTGCCACATCTACACAAATGTCAGAGTTTTTAGCACTTGAGAAAAGTTGAGCCAGCATTCAATTAAATGAATAATTCAGCAGCAACAAAAGCAACAAAAAATTTTGCTCATTATGAGAAATTGCCAAACAGAAAAAGGCACAAAAGTGGGCGGAAAAGGAGGAAGAGGAAAAAACTGTGGCATAGACAAAGGCGCCACAAAAAATGGCGGCGCGAAAGCTACTTTTTCACCACACACATACACAGGGGAGAAAGGGACAGAAAGAAAGTGTGTGTGTGTGTGTGTGTGTGTGTGTGTGTGTGTGTGGGTGACAGACAGAGCGTGTGCATGCTAGAGTATGAGTAAGAGAGACAGAGAGAGAAGGACTGGCAACTGTGAAGAGGCCTCTTCAGGCTCAGCCTCCGACGCCGTCACCGCCACCGTCACCGCCACCGTTTGCCGCCGGCGATGCCATTTATTTTATTATACAAAACAGAAACAAAAACAAAGCCCAACAAAAGATGCAACAAAAATGGGCAGAATGCGAAAACAAAAAAACTGTGAATGAGAAGGAAAAAACTTCAACAACGCAGTGAATGTTATAGAAAACAATTCTGTGTTGCGCCCGGGCTTAATTGAAATTGTAACTGTCATTAATTACTGTCTGGAAATTTGAATTACCAACAACAACAGCAGCAGCAGCAACAAAAGGTAAAAACAGCAATAACAACAATCTACCTTTAATACACATGTAGAAGGCGTAGAGTATCCATCAGTTCTTTATTTTTTTTATATAATAAGGAACCCCGGAACACTCCACGGCAAATACGAGTAATGGTCGTAAAAGCCTTTGCAAGAAAATATTTGCGAAACTGAAAACTGGTCTAATATAAATTTGTTTAATCTGCCTTTTATGGAATCGATCGATTTCCAAGGGTATTCAAAGCTTCTTCCTAACCTCTTCTTTTATTTCCCGAACTGTTTTGTTTTTTCAACAATAATTGAAAAACCTGTCGAATCAGCAATCTTCTTTATTTTTAATCAAAGCTGCTGCTCCTGCTTTCGTTGCTGCCTGCTCCTGCGGGAATATTAAATAATGCCAAACAATGCGAAAAGAGAGCTAGATGAATGAACAGTTAGACTGACTGAAAGACTGAACGACTGGATGAGGGACTGACTGAACGGAACAATGCCATACTCGTGGAAGAAGAAGAGGCTTGGCTTGGGAGCACAAAAGGTTGAACTCAAGCCTTTTTGCTTCTCTGCCCGACCCCCTCCTCCATCGAGAACCTTTTGTTGCACAATAAAATGCAAACAATTGATTAGTTTGCAATTGGAAAAGCTTTCGAAAAGAGTTCTGGAGGGGTGAGTGGGCGTGAAGGTTACGCCGCTGCCTTTGCAATTGACAGGTGTGTGGATTTGTGTCTGTGGGGCTGTATACAAACGGTACACTCTTAATTACAGCACGCTCAATCAAGAACAAGAACAAGCGGTAAAAATAAGGGGCAATTTTTTCAATGGGACCACCAGTCATTACCAGAATCAAGCTGCACCGAAGGGTTAGTCGATTTTATCAGCCTACTGTACGTGTGTAAATTGAGTATATATATATTGAGAATATTTTAAGTGTGGCAATATATTAATACTAATACTAATAATTTAATATTTAATAGATTCCATTTCCATCGTTTTTTTCAATTAAATACTTTCCAATATTGCCTATTTAGTTAGGTGTATTATTTTTATAGTCTACTGAGTACGAGTATTCCCCTACTACAAATCGAAATGTCATCCAAGATTTTAGCCGTTCGTCTCACATTTCTGCCACACAAAAGCCAAGCAAATAAAACAAATTTCGACTGATCAAACAACAGAAGGAGGAAAACTCCCAGCGCTCTCAAAGCATTAAATTGCTGGACAAACAATTTAATCTGTGGCCATGTTATGAGTGGGCCCCGAACAGAACAGAACTGACCTGAACAGAAGCAAAGTAATCCCATAAGTAGCCCGATTGTATCGAAAAGTGTGAATGGGGGACAGCAACGTTGACCAACTACATAAAACTGTGCGAGTATGTGAAAAGTGTAGCTGCAGACCCCAACAAAAACTGTAAATTGCAACTGGAGCCGGCGGCGGTTAAATATTTGCTCTGTGGGTTAACAACGTGCAGCATTTTCCAGGCCGGAAAAACTTGTTAATTGAACCAGAATTGTACCAGAAACAGCCCCGGTAAGGTTGCAACATCTTGCTACTTAAACTCGTAGCTTGTTTTTCCTATCAATTATTACGCCAGTCAACGCTCCAGAGGAACGGATAGATAGGGAGAGACGGAGACGGAGACTCCTCCCCGTCTACAGCTTTCTTTGTGCACTGTTTGGTCAAGGGGCGCCAACATCATAGACATTGGACAAACATAGACATTGTCATTGTCATCCTTTTGTGGGCTTACTCGTAGTTTATTCAACTGCCCTCTCCTCTGCTGGTATCTGTTTATTATAACGTCCAAGGCACCATTCCTTTCCACTCTTGTTCCTCGATCCCCAGGCTGGCATTCTCTTGAAGGTGTCGTCCACAGAAGGAGAGCACAGAGAAGTTGCTCATTTGATGGGCAGAAGGCACTTGGCTTGGCCCTGGACTGGTGGATGGTGGATGAGGGACTGGGACGCTGTCAATGTATCTATAAATTAGTATTTTACCATTATGAGTGGGTGGCCAGGGGGAGTCAGGAGATTCTGGCTGTACAATTGGGCTTTTGTATTGGGCCTATTGTTATAGTTTTTGTTGCCTTATCTGACTTGCTGTGGGTCCCTGTGTGGGCCACAGGCAGAGCCTGAGTCTGACACTCGTTTCGTTTCCTTCTCCGGCTACAAAGGGTGCTGTCACAACAATGTGTGTTGTATCTCCCATGTGTGCATCTCTGTACTCCCGTACGAGTATGTGGCATTACTCCGGCTTTTTGTCTGCATGACAAGCCACTAAAATTACACGTTATAACTAATTAGCGACTTGTCCCCACACATTCCCCTCGGTAGCAATTTATCAACTAATTTATATACAATATGTCCAAATTTTCTTGGTTTGCTTGGTTTTTCTTTGGTGATTAGGGAATTACAATTGTTTAGTTAAGGCGTATAAGCAGATTACAGTGGATGATAAGTATTTATACACATTTGTACGTATGTCGGAAAGGACTGGAATTCACGCCAACTAAAATCGTGCTATTAGCCCTCCCAAATATTAAAGAGCAGACTAGCTGCCTATCCATTAGCATTATGCTAAGGAAAACTCGATACTTGCAAAACACTCTTCCGATGTTTGTCGATTTATTCCATTCAAATATTATTGGCTCGAAAGTTAACGGGTATATACTACAGTGCAAACTCCTCAGAACAGAACTCAACCATAATTTCGATAAAACTCTCTTTTGCGACCCCCTATCCCTTCAAAACAGACTCTTTCAAATGGCTGGAAGTCTCTTATTATGGCGAGGACTCTCAGCCCTGTGCCCATTGCGGTACATTTCCCTCCCCCCCTCAGACATCATATGACACATGTCATTATAACATTTTACATTAACTTAAAAACATTTGCAATTTCCACACACACAATGGATGTACCGGAGCTGGGATGTGGCTCCGTAGGTCTCCAAAAGCTACCCCATGCGCCACTTACGTGTCTGTGTCTTTGTGTGTGTGTGTTTGGCTGTGTGGCTGTTCGGCACGTGTATCTATGTGTACACGTCCTGGCCAACGCCCTCAAGAAGGATCGGCGCTGTGCTCGAACGACCCCTACCCAAAATACTCGGAGTGATGAAGGCAACCCAAAACCACCTGCTGGGGTTAACACAAGCTCGTCTGAATCGAATGGAACCAAAGGCTGGCAACAATGGTGGCAAAAGAGACGGATAGACGGAGAGGTAGAGCCAGATAGGCCAAGAGTGAGGCAAGAGTGAGACAAGAGACAACTGACGACGACATTGTTAGTTGTTGTTATCCTCCTTGCACAGACAAGACAAGTTTTTGGCCTCAAGTCCAAGCCCATGTAGGGAATTATGTTTATGTTCGACAGCTTATCGTGAGTGCACTTCGATTGTTGCCAGAATTTGACAAGCGCATAGAGTGTTCCCTCCTCCCTCCTCCCTCCCCCTTCCCCTTCACCAACCCACTCCTCACCACTACCACTAAACCAAATGTAACTAATGGATTAACGAGCCAGCCACATTTTGTATGAAATCCCCTTCCAGGTGCAGAGTGGAAGTTGCTTACGGAGGAGGAGAAACGTCCGTTTATCGACGAGGCCAAACGCTTGAGGTAAGTTTCGGATATGTGAAGTAGAGTATCCTCTGCCAGGTCTTAGAATATTCGTTTCGTTCTGAACAGGGCCATGCACATGAAGGAGCATCCGGACTACAAGTACCGACCGCGACGCAAGCCCAAGGCCCTGAGGCGCGATGGTTATCCATATCCGATGCCATATCCATCGGTGCCCGTGGAGGCGTTACGCGCCGGTAAGTAAACTTTATTCAATTCGAAGCTGAATCAGATTTAGCTGCGAACTAACCATATTCTGAGTTGGATATCAGATGAAAAGTTACGAAAACTTTAAATTGAATCAAACGATAGCAAATATTCTGCCAGGATCAATTATGGATGTGAACCCCTAAATATACGAAATATAAAAATTCTTGTACTTGCACCAAAGTGTGCTATAATTTCTTCCTATCCATATGCTCCACAAACTAACTCTTAAAGCTGGAGAAATCCTTAATTTACATATGCCAAAAGCACCCCTTCAATGACCCTTGAAAATTCATCAAGCAAAGCACAAAACTGAGCGAAGAAAATAATAAGCGAGTTTTATGAGCTCTCGACTCAAGACAAATGCAAATGTGACACGATATGAGGGGAGCAACCAGCAGCAGCACCAGCACCAACCAGCAGTCTATGACAAACTATCCCCAACTCCAGCACTGTCAAAGCCGCAGCACCACCCAGATCCGCGTGGAAACGGGAACCACCCATCTGACTGGGGGACTGGCTGACTGACAAACTGTGAAGTCATCATCCTGGCTTAACAACTCATTCGACTGATGGGTTGGGAGGAGGCAGTAGACCCGGACAGGGAAGAACCATCACGAGCATAAGTTTCCATTCATGATTTTCCATGCTCATGAGCGGAGGGTGGGTGGGGAAGAGTGGGTGGTGTTTGTAGTTTCTGTTGTTGGCTGGAGGTTTTAAATTAGCATTTGTCACGTTTTTTTGTCTTTCACCCCGTCCTGGCCACCGTCCGTCCTAGGCCTCTCGATTCGGCGCAAGTTTTCTCGGTCTAAGTTTGCGCCCTGCCTGATCCTTTCTGCTCTGCCCTGTTCTGGGCCTGGATGATTTATTCCAAACGGAAATGATAATAAAAATGGTAGGAAATGCGTAATAAATAAACCGAATTAGTCTATTTAGTCTGTTCGGGCTTCCCCATCAATGCACTCCATCCCTTTATTGGATGGACTTAGAGACCAGAAAGTTCAACCAACTGTGGAATTAGTCAAACATATGTACATACGTGTGTACTACTTGTACATATATTATATTTATTATTGGGTATACGGTTTCTTACTGAACTAGGGGAAAGGGATTTCATTTGAATTTACAGTTTTATGAGGTTTATTATTCGATTTAATTGGGTTTTCTTTGTTCCTTGATTAATTATTTTAAATGAAGAATTTTAGGTACATAAAATCAAACTAAATAGAGACCTGAGCAGTTCCCTTAGAAATCCCACAAAATTATATGGGAGCTTCCGTTTGGATACAGAAAAAGAGATCCACAACAATGGAGCAACCACCTAATCCGCTATTATAATAATAACAATGATGATGGCATCCGAAACCGCCGCTACTTCAAATTTCAATGAGTGGAAAATAAATACATATTTCAGATACAGTGAAACTTTGTTGTCTAAGCGAATTTAATTGCTCGTCTTGGCTGGCTCGAACAACTCTTTCGATCCAACCCGTAGCGCCATCAATGAAGTAAATTTGGTTGTTTTTTCAATAAGCGGCGCCTGCAATTATCAACTTGGCCATAAAAGGCCAGGAGAGCAGCTGGACGACTACCGTTTAGGGCAATTGATAATGAGTCCCGTCCAGAGAGTATCCATCAGATACGTGGATACGCAGATCGTACTCTCTCTGAGGCCGCAGCCATCTTCCAGTAAAATAGCTGATTCAGCGTACAATTAAATGGCGACCCCGAAAGAAAAAATTTGTATTTAAAAGAAACGAAAGAGTTGGCCGAACAAAGGGCGCAAGTATTTCGAGTGGCAATTATTTTAAACACACACCAAGGCTAAGTCCAACAGAAGCGAGTCGAAGAAGCAGACTCGGTCTGTAGAAGCCAGTGCACAGTGGACAAGAGTCCAAAAGAGTCCAAAAACTGTTGATAGAAATTTCAAGGGATTCTAAATTTAAGCATTAAATTTAGAATTAATTCTTATGCCACAATCTCGCTTAAAATAAATTAAATATATTTGTAACCACTTTACTCCCACATTCCGTCGATCATGGCACCACTGTGCAGCCATCCACAGTGATAATTGTTGTAAGCTCTTTTTTGTTCACTTCCCGAACCGAGCCCGAACCCGAGCCCGATCCCGAATCTAGCCGAGAGCTCATCTCATCTCATCTCTGGTTGTTTTTTGCTTCACTTGCAGGCATTACGCCCGGTTACTTCGCTCCCGGTCCCACAGCGGCTGCATATCACCTGGGCAGCCATCTCAGCCAGACATCGACGCCGACCACGACGCAGGTGAGTCTCTCTTTGCCACCCCCCGGGCCACACCTGTCCATGGAGCGCGGGGCTCTCAAGTGCCAGCACGTCCATCAAAAATGCTGAACGGTAGCGAAGACCAATTACCGATACGAGTATGAGTATGAGTATGAAATACTCGTGTAGCGTACATCGATGGATGGGATGGAGGGAGATGGTGGTGGAGGTTACTCTGCCCCTGCCGCCCTGGGGTCGCCTTAATAACATAATTACAAACTCCTACGGCTGACGCCCACTTTAAAAGGCGGAAAACATGCGGTCCGCTGGCCGTGACTAAGCGCAAGCAGGAGGCATCCTGGCCCAATTGAGTTTTCTGACATGTCATGCCAAAGGATTTGGCCACGGCCAGTTGTCATTACATGTTTAGCGGACTGGGGTGCCCCTTCATCGTGATAAACAAGGGCAGGCGGACCAGTAGCAAAAACAAACAGAGCAGGACAGGTGTGACAGGACTTCGGATCGAGCTGAAATGTCCTCAAAGTGGAACTGTTTCAGTCGGGCCCGGGACCCTCAGGCAGCTGCTGAAACCCGCCAAGAGCTCTACGAATTAGAGCTCCCAGCCTAGAGTCTCATTCCTCATTCCTTCAGGTGGCCAGCCCCATCGAAACCCATTAAAACTCATGACTCTCGCTGGCCATTGTCCGCTCTGTTGCTGTAAAGGGGCAAGTATGTAATTCTGCGGCAGAAGCCTATTTGACTCCGTGATTGATGTGGCGTTGAAGATGCGATGCGACGCCTCGCGATGCGGGTGTTGAAAGCCTGGCATTAACACTAATAATAACACACCTCACATCGCTCCTCGGCCGGCCATAATAATAGACTAAGTTTAAGCCAAACAAAATCTTGATTGAATGATGGCTTGGAGCCCTCGTATCGTGTAGGAAAATTTCATAGTGGGCGGCGACCAAGCCCCTGACAGGGCAAATTGCTGACAGCATTCCTTCAATTCAACTATTGTTCGCAGGATTTCACTTCACTGGAGGCGCTCCAGCGGTGGTAGATGAAAGCAATGCCCAACAAATAAGAGATACTCGTGTATGTAAGCTTCCGAGACTAAAGTGACTTGGAACTGGCAGTTGGGACCATGACTTTCCGATCAGCAGGAATGCCAAATCCAATGAGGGACCATTTGAGACCATGGGGCGCAGATTACAAAGCTCACACTTATGGCTATTAACTTATATTAAGTGATCTACTTTCTAGATCATCACCCTCGCAGATACTCCCTAGAAACAAACAAACACTTCATAATTAAACAGACATACATATGTAGAAATGTGTACAGTAACCCCTGCCAGCCATGGACTTCCTCTTCAATTGAAATCCAAAGTTGACACAGCTGACGCAAAGTCCCTGACCAAACACCGAGTGTCATCACACTGCACACCTGCCGACAGCACAACCAATAGTACATAACCCACTCAGACATAACCGGGCTCTAAATCAATTAACCGCCGCGCAGATAAGTACCTAGAACCCACAGAGCCACAGTAACTGCAAGGCATCAAAATATTTACGAATCCACACTAATTCCCAATTGGGTGCAAATCAAATCAAATCAAATTGTAATCCAAAACGCTCTCGGCACACACAAACTCGAGCACCGCGTTGGGGAACCTTGCGATGAGGAACAGGATGACGAGGACGTTGAGGATGGTGAGGATGGTGATGATGATGTGTTAACAACATAATTATAGCCCAGAGCAAAGTGTTCTGCAGAAAGGGGAGCGTAGCACAACCCCTCGCCAAGGGCATGGCCTGGCATGGCAGCAACCACTCAAAACAAAACGGAAATGAAGCGAAACAACCCTCAGAGATGTGCTCAGTACCCGTTTACATTCCCATTCCGAATCCCGCATCAGCATCGGCAAAAACAGCCAGAATAACTAGCAACTGGTGTAGCAATGAAAAACGTATTGCAAATCAAATAAAATTAAATTGAGACGGTTTCGGTTTGCACGGACTATGCATGGCGGGGGAGGTTCGGAAGGGGAGGACGACGCTAGCCAGTCAGGGGTGGTTGTCGTTGGCCCCTGGCCACGTCCACAATTAGTTGGTCAAATAAAGCCACAAAAGTGTTGAGCAATTTGCACTAATCTGAAGGTTATCCCACTCCAGATCTTTGTGGTTAACTCTGATACAGTTCAAAAGAGTGCGAACGATCTGGATGGAGTATGCTCGATGGGGTTTCCATAGGAACGCAAGAAGTAGCAAATAATTAAGATAGTACTACAACTCTACCCCGAGGTGGCACGGAAAGTTATCAACGAACAGTAGTTTAACACTGGGAAGGAGATACTCGTAGGGCTTTCTCTTGGGACTTTCATCAATAGAAACACAACATTTGTCATTTATTTATTTGATATTTAACGAGTTGCCATCACATACTAATACTCCCCGCTTCACCCTGGACAGGCCACCCTCTCGGGACAGATGGACAAGTTTGCGCTGGAGAGGAGCTCGTATCTGAGCAACGCAATGAGCAACGCGGGCAGCCAGGCGAGTGCCGCCGCCTACAGCGCCTACCTGGACCCCAGTGTGCTGACCAAGGCCTACTTCGACTCCAAGATGTACCAGGATCGGGCGGCCAACTATGCCTTCGACATATCCAAGATCTACGGAGCCCAGCAGCACGCGGCGGCGCATCACCAGCAGCAACAGCAACAGCAGCATCAGCAGCAGCTGCTAATGGCCGGCAGTGGCGGTGGAGGCGGAGGCAGTGCCAGCTCCCACAACAACAACAGCAGCAGCGGGCTGGACGAGCGCGACGCCACGCCCCAGCTGGAAGGAGGCGGCGGCGGCGGCAGCATCGTGGTGGAGGCCAAGCCCCATCTTCACTCGCCCAGCGACGTGGGTCTCGACTACGCGCAGTACGCCCAGCAGTATGGCGGACAGCTGGCCAGTGCTGCATCCGTGGGGGCTGGCGGTTTGGGTGGAGTCGGTGTCACGGCATCGTCGGGTGGGGCAGCAGGTGGTGGTGGTGGTGGTGCAGGTGCAGCCGCCGCGGACTTTCGACGGCCTCTGACGGTGATCTTCTGACCACCATCCTCCAATGGCAGCGAGGAGTTGAACTTGTCTATGACTTAGGGAAGAGGGACATTCGTGCAACCGAGACCCGAAAACGTCGAACCGAAAAACGAGAGATTAAAGTTAAACGTAGCCAACATTTACCGTTAAGAAAGAGAGACGAAGTGAAGGGAGGGAGAAGTTATTAAGCGCAGGAGAGACAGAGAGAGGGAGCTAGCAAAGAAAGAGGAAATAAAAACAAAAAATAAAAAACAACAACGAGCGGTGCAATTTTTTATGTTTTAAACGCAGATCGAAGTGCATAGCATAAATTTAAACTTAAATATAAATGTATTTAAATTCTACACACCCACACCCACACCCACTCAAACACACACATACACGCACACGAAAAACCAACAAACAACACACAAAAATATATACATTAAAATACAGAAAAAGAGCAAAGCAAAACAAAACAAAACAAGAAAAACAAACAAAATATATCAAAAATGCAAAGAATAAAAAACACGCATTGTCATAAGCAGTGAAATTGTTGGATGGTCTGTTCTGATGGGGGTATCTAATTGGATCTTGTATGGCCACCCCCCACAAATAAATGCATATATAATATTTTAAAATCATGAAAACACTTTCGAAATAATCCCGTTCTCTAGGGAAATCATACTTGGCGGGCAGCTAAATACCCCGTACCGCCATCAAGGATTTTTGTTCGTTCTGGAATACTCTATGATATTTTTGTTTACCTTTCCAGAGAGTAAATCATACAAAAGATGTATACCTCAATGCTATAGTCTACATATCATATGCATTTCAATTATTACATTGCACTAAGCTGAAGATATAATAATTGAAACAATCCAGTCGCAATCAAAATGTATTTAAGGGATCACCAATTATCAGATTTGTACGGAACACACAACAAGGGGAAAACTTTTATCCTGAATGCCATTTTTTAATTAATTGCAGTCCCTGTCCTCCTTCCACTAGTGCAGAGAGACGAAGCGGCTGCAGGTTAATTGCAGAAAGGCTGTTATTGGTTGAAGAGTGTTTTAAGAGGGGATGGCGAGTGGGTGGCGAGTGGGTGGCCTAAACGCTTCCTAATGAGGGCAACTTCCGGCCAATAAGGTTGACAAAACCCACCAATGCGCACTCTGATTGCTCAAGAATCCGTATTAACTTAACGGCAACTTAACGCGGCCTCAAGAGCCGAAAGGAAAGGAATTACCGTCCACTAATTAGTGGGCGCGCATATTTGCAATTGCATTTAATTAATTTTCCGCACTTTTGAGCCTCGCCATCGGCAATTATATTAACGAGATGGGAATGGATAAATGTAACTTTGGCTGTTTGGCTTGAGTTAAATGCTAATTAACTGTTTAATTAAACCATTAATTACAGGAATTGGATAAATATCCAATCCAACCAACGCGCGACTCGGCCTTCCACCCACGACATCTATCGGCGGTTGGTTCCTGCATCACATAATGGCGCCTAAAATTTTCTAGTTCTGCTACTCAGCACTAGTGGCGCGATTTGGTCGCAACAGCTAAGTCTCATGCAGGCCAGCTTTTGTCATGGAAAATTCCCAATTAAGGTTCGTCCGTTTTTTTTCAAATTTGAAAAGGAGGAAAATAACTAAAAGACGGGGTAGCTTTTATTTTATGAAATTTAACATAAAAATTGGTACATATAAATACAGAAAATTGACTTAGCTTAAGGAAAGCTTCCAGCAGGCAGAATGTGTATAATTTAGCCCAGTTCGGGCAAAGATTTACTCTTAAAGATCTACAAGTCAGCATTAGCTTTGTGAACTCTGCCAAATAATAAAATAAAATAAATAAAAGGGAATCATTGGTTCTTTGATATTCGTCACACTGTCCTATTTGGCGGGCGGTATGTGCTCCAATTGCCCAATTGCTCCAAATGTGGCGGCCTGGGAGTCCCCGTCTGGGACGCTCTTCTTGGACATTTGAGCCTGGCGAATTGCAGTTCTCCTTGAAGTCTTAAAAGTAAAACTTTAGTGAAAATGTAGTCTACCAAGAATAACATGAGCGAGGCCGATGCCGTTCAGTAAATTAAGATGGAGGCCCAGTCAAGAACTTCGCGGGACACCGTAGCATGAGATGAGTTAGCATCATCCAATTACCATTAGATATTTATTCCTACAACTTATTAACGTGTTTTATAGAATCACCAAGACCAAGAATCTCCGGTGGAGCTGCGGCTGAATGAATCGGATGCGATAGTACCATCTATATTTTATACGCTAAATGTTGATTTATATACACATAGTATTTAAACTATTTAGTTGATTTTAAACGTGGCCACGGCCACAAACGAAGGATATTTAAAGGCTTGCATACATGTAGCAATATTTAATAATAAGACAATATGAGAATATTGGAAGTCGCACACAAAAACCAACGAGCTTCATCATACAGATGGCGCTTGGTCTGAATTGTTCAGCTTCTGTTGACAGACTGTGTTATTAACATTCAGTCTTAGTATCTACTCCAGCTCCTCGGATACAAGTTTATTGCTCTGAACGACAGGTTCTTCGAACGACAATACTGCTGCATTCGCCTCGTCCATTTGGCACTGGCAATTTAATTCTTAATGTAAATATTCCTGTTATACATATACATATGTATATGAATATGTAAATGCATATCTATTATGTATACATAACATACGCTATTGCTGATGTTTCCCAACGTCACATGAAGCTTTTTATAGCTAATACAGTCGGCAGTTTTGGCCGTAATAACGCACATGATCCACTTCTTGAAACATCATTGCTGTTTTAAAGTATATCTAAAATCGAATAGAAAAATGTCATGTTTAATATATGTGTATATAAATAACGTAACACTTACAGCTGGTCTGAATTCTGGAAGTTTCCACTCGTCTGTCATTAAAAAAAAGGGACAAAATCCCTTGAGTGCATTAATGTCTTCAATGAACATTGTTTCCAATGTGTTTTTTTTCCTCCTTGTTTATAAATTGAATTGTTTCCTTTATCTCAGCACCACAGTTTGCGTATTTAGAGTGCCGCAAAAAAATACTTCATTTCACTTGAAATTGATTATTTAAATTTAAATTTTAAAATATATGTAATTTGAACAGCTGACTGTGTTGTCAATAGGGTTGGAAATTGATGAAATTTGATGATACTATCGATGGTTGAACATTTACCCGAACGTCGATTGTTTCTGCCCACTATCGATAGTATCGCGCGGTAAATTTAAAATCTTAATTGGTGGCATATTTCATACAACACACTGATGAATTTCGTATTATTAGATAAGTTTGAAGCGCAAAATTATTTAATCCAAGTACTCAGTGCAGAAATGTCTACCTCCATAAAATGCCATATATTTTGCCAGCAACAAGCAACAGAGTGGAGTGGGACCAGGTGTGCGTTCTCTACGGTTACACGGTTTTGGTTTGTTTCAAATTCGAATTTGCATGATTTGTTATTTGAGAGGGATGGGGTGCTGGAGGAGGACAATCAACGATTAAATCGGTTGGAAAAAGTCAGTTTGATTAGTTGAGTAGTGAAATTTACTAAATACTTGAGTGCGAGCTAATGTAACATGGATATATCCAATATTACATACGTATGTATGTGCATACATATATTGTCTTTCTCATATTCAGGAAATTTTTTTCATATTTACTTTTTTATAAATGTTGCCCAACATTATTCGTATTGAATTTATTTCAATTCATTTGTTAATTCCTTGGCAATTTTTTCATTTTAACCAAGGAAAATAAATTATGGGCAAGAGCGAAAAATCGGTTGGATTTATTTCCATTTCATTCGAAATTTAATACACAAATAATGTTGAAACAATTCGGATTTTTAATGTTTCTATTGTATAACAACCGATTTGAAAATTCAGAAATTGAGCTGCAGTAACCGATTTATGTAGTCTAATTTATTTAATCCACTTTTTAAAAGGGTCTTGGTCAAAACAATTTTAACAATAATTCATCATTCATCGATTTTAAAAACTTCAATGTGCCATCCGACTTTATTTTTAAATAATTAAAAAAAGTCTTTATTTTGGAAGTAGTCCTTCTTTATTTAAATGCTGAAAAATGCGGTTCTAATTTAACCTGAACTTGTAGCTTCAGCATACCGTCTGGAATTGATTGAGCTTTCAAATGCAAATGCAAAATTGATCATTTTAGAACTATTTTTGCAATGCTTGCTATGGAATCGTTATAGCTGAATCATTTAAAGGTGACTTCCGATTAGAATACACTTCTGCCTTCTGTGGGGGAATTAAACAAATATTTATTGCTATAATGATATAAAATACATATGTAATTATCAATATATTCCAGGAATTTTTATACCCGTACTCAAAAAAGAGTTAAGGGGTATATTAGATTTGTGGTAAAAGTGGATGTGTGTAACGTAGAGAAGGAAAATTTTCCGACCCCATAAAGTATATATATTCTTGATCAGAATCAATAGCCGAGTCGATATAGCCATGTCTGTCTGTCTGTCTGTCTGTCTTGTTGAGCGCCTGGATCTCAGAGACTATTAAAGCTAGGGCAACCAAATTTGGTTTCCAAGCTCATGTGATATCACACTGCTACAAGTGTATTTCAAAATTTCGCCCAGCCCCTTCCCCCCACAAAGACGAAAATCTGTGGCAGGCACCGAAGATACGATAAAACTAAAAACAGTATCGTAGAGAATGCCCATATCTACCAGATTGCCGAATTTGAATCAAATCGGATCATGATTATAGCCAGAATGACGAAATTAATTTTCAGTTCCTTCCCCCGCCCCCTCCAGCAAAAAACACTAATCTATCTCTTTCTCGCTTGCTCGACCCTGCCGCGTGTACATGTGCCGCAAAATTCTCTGTAAATTAGTAATTATTAATTAATTATAGTATATTTTTTATTTGTCGTTGGTTCTCTGTTTCTTTTATATAACATACATTATTATAGTATATTTTTTTATTTTGTTCGTTGAGGGGTTCTCTGTTGTCATTCTCTACACAGTTTCCCTTTTGCTGACCGACTGTTCTTCTTCACATTTCCTCTTCCTCTAACAACACTCTCATCCAGACACCTAATTTTATTCTGCCGCCTCATTGAAAACACAAATCACGATTAGCGCGGCAACATTTCCCATATTTGGCCAACAAAAATCGAAAGAGCAAGAGATAGAGATAGATGGAGAGAGAGAGAGAGAGGCAAACCCTCAACAGTATGCAAAAATTTGTGGCACGTTGCCGCTGAAATCCTGCCATAAATTATTGCAACCAAGCGCAACCAAACAATGCTCCAGAGCTCCAGAGTCCCCGAAAATACCCAAAATTATGATGTTAGAGAGGATGAGTTGGGAGTCTGTGACTGCTCTGCCAATTCGGGCTCCCGGTGCGACGCCTGCTCCTCCTGCAGCTCTTCATTGTCCTGCGTCGCATGATGGTCGCATAATAGGGCCAGCCATAATGTCCATTAAGTGAGAACAAATGAAGGAATGTCCGGCTCACACCCGAGTGCCAGCAGACGATAAGGAGCGTCGACTACCGCATCTCCCGGGCGGACACCAGTTGCTCTCTTTGCCTCTGGTCCTGTATTTGAGTCCACATACCCGTTCCAGCTCCATGCTCCTTCTGTTCTCCTTTGTTTTGGCCTTGTCTGGGATGGCTTTTGGCCAATAAAATGCATTCCATTCGCATGCAAAACAAAAACGATAAAAAGCGCGTCGCCATTGAGAACGCTTCTAAGCAGCCGCCCGCCCCCCAGGGTCCAAGACACACTCCCATCCCCGCCCAGGGGAACCAGGCATTGTCTCCGCCATTGGTCCAAAGGCGACTCCAGAGAACAGGCATCGACATGCGCGCAGACACAAGGGTGGAGCGGGGTCCAGGTGGGGGCTCCGAGCGCTGCCATTTTTATTGTTGTGCGGCTATGACTGAGCGAGAGGGGAAGAGATGTGGTTGTAGCCGCCAAATGCGTTTCCTATTTAACATTCGTACTGTTGAATGTTGAATGGCGTGCGCGGGGACGCGGGGAAACGGGAAAGCGGTGTGAGGACTCGAAACTCTCCAAAAGCAACGACTTTTTGGAGAGCGACGCCTGCGCAAAGGAAACTCATTGAAGAGGACACTTTTTATGGCGCGAAATGCATTATTTTTTAAAAGTTCCTCGAAAACTAATAGCCCCGTTTGATCAGCTGAAACCCGATTAGTCAGTATTTGTGTAGTGCCAAAATACAAGGTAGGACATTTTTAAAACTTGTAAATAGTCAACAGAGACTCCGATCGGGAAATAGTATTTTTATGGATCTAATGGACTCATCGATCCGCACCACAGTGCCCTCTAGTCTATTTACATTACAAAACAAATAGTTGTAAGCCCACAGAAATTCTCAGTACTCGCCCAGGGAGCTCGAGCTCCCTGGATTCAACAATTGAGCTGCCGAAATCCCGACTATAAAGAGGGTCATTTATAAGGAGTTTCTCCAGCAAGTCCGTTTTAGGGCTCTTGGATAGTATGTATCGGCAATTTATTGTTGCAATTATACAGAAATCTATATTGGAACAACAACAAATTAATGCAGAATTTCCTGTGCGATTTGTGGGACAAGCAGGAAAGGCAGTGAACATGCCCTCCCCCAGTCAACAATGGGGGACAACCTTACTCGAACATCGGCTGCAGGAAGGTTTGTGGCAAACAAAAATATTTGTACGAGTGTATGGGACCCAATCGATCGATTGTGGGAGCAAACAGGGCTCATCACTGATAATGAAAGAACCAAGACAATTTTCGGCCTGGAGATAATCGTGTGGAAATGCAGATATTATCACCTGGCGGCCGGGCGGGTAAGCAACAGCAACAGCAGCAACAGCACCACATAAGCAAACACATAAAACGAGCCGAATGAAATTCTGCAGAGCTAAGAAGACGACTGCAAGATACCTCCTTCTCAGTATTCAAGTCGCGATTAATAACGCGATCATTCTGGCTTTACATACATACATATGTCCGTAGTTACGAGCAGAATATAATTTATTTATCAATTTGAAGGTGTTTGCTCTATTTACTGGGGCAATGCTCGAGCAAACGCAATTCGAGTATACCCCTACACATCCCGAGTGCCTGGTATCGTAAGACAATTGTCAGCAAGCACAAGATACAGATACAAAATGCAGATACAAGGATATAAAGCGCGGCAGCAGCGAAATGTTTATCACTTAGCCGCCACGTTGACGCGTCGCCCGTGCATCCTTTTTGTTGGTGTCCATCCTCACGAATGTGCAAAAAACTCTACAAAGCACTCTCTCTCTCTCTCTCGCTCTCTGTCTAGCACTCTTCTGGTTCGGCTTCTCTCTATCTCTCTCACGCGCCCACACAGCCTAGCTCGCTCTCTTTCTCTCACCCACTCACTCGGTCCTGTCTTTGGCCAACCGAACATGCAACCACTACAAGCGCACTCACACTCACACACAAGCACACACACCCCTCTGCCACTGACGCTGACGCTGCCGCTGCCTCTTCTGCCGCTCTTCTGCTTCTTCTTCACCCTCTTTTTTGTCGTGTTTGTTTGCCGTTTTTGTCGCAAGTTTTCGAATGCCCATAGAATGTGTTTTCAAATCAAAATTGTCGCGCACTCGACACGGACGCGCAGCGCTTCTTCGCTCGGAACACTAAACCGGTAAACTGCCACCGATTAACTGCTCAGTTTAACGGCCACCGACTCGGTTTAAATCTGGCTTGAATTTCGCACCGAACTTAACATATTGCTGTTGCGTATAAATTGTTTGTGAGTAGTGTTTGTGTTTGAATGGAATGATATAACGATAACGATATTCTGTGGCAACGATCATATCTGAAGTAAACAAGTGGAGTACCATTCATCTGATGATTCGTCTAGGCCCAGTCCCATCACAAACCTAACATTTACAGAGACGGGATAAAGAAGAGAATTAAATTTCAGCAGAGGTAAGTAGATTCGATGAAGGGTTTGAAGTCTAAACTATCATTTGTACACATCCAGCACTGTCCGAATCTTTATACTAGATGCAGGAACTTTGTGATTTTCTCTTTTAAACTCTTGAGTTCTACTTAAAGTCAATCTCTTTTTTTAATGTATCCTTTTTTTAGAAGCAGCTTAAGACAAATATCATGCAACTAAATCGTATAGGATTTTACAGCTAATGCTGGATTAAGATTCCGTTCCGAATTGCAAGACTAGATGTAGGAAATATTAGGATAGGACCTTGAATAAAAAATAAAAACAAAAGAAATTTAAATTCCTGATTGGAAAGCACAAACAAATCTTTGTATAACCGTTATACTTTTGGAACGATACTCCGAAAACTGATATTGAACTGTAGTAAATCTGGTAAATAGACTGCTCATTGGGCAACTATTTTTTCAAGCGGCTCTTTGGCACCCCTCTTCCGACATTTCGGATTTCTTTGGAAGAAACTCCGTTCTGGTGAATTTTGAACGAACTCTTTGCATTAGAGTTAACCCCTGGTAGTGCCGGCCCCCCTTAGAGGTGCAAACAAATGACTCATGCGGGGACAGTGGCGGAGCAGACAGCCCCCTAGCTAACAAGGCATATCTATTGAATACCATTTCCGTTGGCATTGCAGAGCGCCCACCTGACAATTACCACCTGCACGCACACGCGCCCCCACCGAATCATGACGAGCATCTCGACGCTGCTACACAGGAGCCACAGCAACGGGTACACGAGCAGCGGGAGCAGCAATCACAGCCACAGCAGCAGCCTCTCACCGCAGTTGCCCGGCCTGGGCCTGGGCCTGGGCATGGAAATGGGAATGGGTGTCGGCCTGGGAGCCAGCACAGCGCCATCACCAACGCCGCCAACTGACCTCGCCATGCCCCCAGCAGCTCCAGCTCCCGCTCCAGCAGCCAAGTTGCAGCATCATCAGCAACATCATCATCATGGCCACTCCAGTTCCCACTCCACTTCCCTTTCCACTTCCAATTCCCATTCAAATTCAAATTCTGGATCGCATCACAGCAGTCATGACCACATTAAGCGACCAATGAACGCTTTCATGGTCTGGTCGCGGGGACAGCGTCGCAAAATGGCCCAGGACAATCCCAAAATGCACAATTCCGAAATATCCAAGCGCCTCGGTGCCGAGTGGAAATTGCTCACCGAAGGACAGAAGCGTCCATTCATCGACGAGGCAAAACGATTGCGGTAAGTACATTTCTCTGGGGGCAGAGTCGCATGGGGGTAAGCGTGGGAGTGCGAGGGCGAGTGCGAGTGCCAGTGGAGCTTCTGGCTGGGTTTCAGTTACAGTTTTTCCCAGTTCTCTCTGTCTGGCCACAAAATTTGATCGATTAGCTAAGACAAAGGCTCACTATTGTGAGAGGCTCCCCTGCACTGGGCCCCGGATTGTGCTCGCCCCGCTTAGTCAGAATTCCATTGGCACTGGGCATATCTTGGGCAAACATTTCATTTGAAATTGTCACACAAAAGCGAGACACAGCGCATGAAATGCTTCAATCATTTTGCATTTCTGTTACATTTTCGTTCACCCTCTTAAAGCGTACCCTTCCATCACCTTACAGTGAACTGTTCGGGGGGCTCCCATATTAAATACCTTCACATGGCGATCTATGATAATAATACGAGTATTTATGCTGCTGTTGACCGTCGAATCTTGAGCGGCTGATGCACAGACTGAAAACATTTGATGGAGATTTACGAGAAAGTTTTCTTTGGGAGGAAAAGCCCTTCAAGATTTACTCTCACAGAAAATAAAACGAAGAAAACTAGTCAAAATGTTGACTGTTTTTTCTGCCCAATATAATACTCGTTATTCAATGGGTTATTTATCCATACAAATGTAACCCATTAAAGTCTGCTACCAAACTTCCATTGGCCTCTCACTTTATAAGAAATAATAGTTACCTTTCTTATGCCCTGCACTTTCGATGATATTGGGTTGGTGACACTGACATACCTCAATGTTTGCACTGTCATAATCCTTTTATTGATTGGATTTGACTGCCAAAACGGCACTGGAAAATGTACATTTTGTGGCGACAGTTATAGATGAGGAGAGCTCGTTTGAAGGGGCTTAGACTAATGGCCATTCGGGGTTTTCGAGGGAACAAATTGAAAGAAAAGAAGCGAGAATGTTGTTCAAATATTTGCCAATGCGCAGTGATAAGGAAAACAATATTTTTTCGGGTACAAGATAACGCAAGGAGAGAGAACTGACCAATTAGGGAAGTGGCGGAGAAAAGAAAACTAAATAAAAATAAAGGAACGGAGAGCGAAATCGAAAGTACAACAAGAAGAAAAGAACACACCTTTTATCGGAGTTTATCGTTTTGTCCAACAAATGTCAACAATTGCGCATTGTTGCAGCTGGGACTGCGACTGGGAATGATAATGGGAAAGGTAGAGGTTGAGGGAATGGAATCCATCGGGTCTTCGCTAAATTCAGATAAGCAGACAAGAAAAGTCATACACATATAAACATACATATGTGTGTACATATGTATCTATACTTTTATGGAAGGGTTCCATTTGGTTGGGAGTTTATGGCCAGAGAGAGAACTCTTGACTCAGTGATATCATCGAAGTTTAAATCGTTCGATCTGTTGATCAATGCTCCAACGTTTGCTCAATTTACAGCGCCCTGCACATGAAAGAACATCCCGACTACAAGTATCGGCCACGTCGCAAGCCCAAGACGCTCAACAAGTCGCCAGTGCCGGGCGGTGCTGGTGGGGGGGCGGCTTCTGGTGGTTCCGGTAGTAACAGCAATGGCGGAGCTCCTGGAGGCGGCTCTGGAGGATCGTCATCGTCCGGGCCCAAGGTCATGCAGCCACAGCTATCGCCGCTGGGCCAGACGCTTCCCCATCTGCATGGACACCACCTGCATCACCATCACCTCACGCACTCGCACCACACGCACCACCAGCACCCACATCCGCACCACGTCCAGCTGGCGGCCGCCGCAGCAGCCAACACTCTGAGCGCCAAGTACGGCTTCGGGTCCCCCCTAGAGCTCTCCCTGCCCCGCCTGCCCAACGCCTTCCCCGGCCTCGCCCACTACCCGCTGGACCCGACACTGGCCCTCGATCTGCAGGCCCGCCTCCAGGCCATGTACGCCGGCAGCATCTACCATCCGTGGCGCTACCTGCCCCTGATCAGCCCCGAGACTCCTCCCTCCCCGCCCAGCAGCAGCGGCACCGGCATCTCGTCCTACGGCTGCGTGAAGTCGGCCAAATCTTCGCCAGTCGCGGGAGTGGTTCCCCCCAACGTGGCCACCACACCGCCGAACATCATTTGACCGACTCCATTGCGCTTCGGCGCCGGCACCGCCGCCGCTGAGCACGCGGTGTAAACCTGGAAAAGATCATACTGATGGCAGAGTAAAGAAGCAGCACATTCACCTACGGTCGGTCACCTGCTGGCCCTCACCAATGCGACGGAGTATTGTTAGATCCTAGTGCTAGTTGAATCCCTGTGAGTTTTGCCTCTCGTTTTACGTTCCGTTCCTATCTGTTCTGTTTTGTTGCGGGTCACATTTGATTCTTCAAATTCGATATTTAATATTTCGAATTGAATAAAATTTAATTTCATTTAATTTAATTTATTTGTTATTATGGAGTATTTGGTTCTCGTGAATTGTTTCACCTACTTATTCTTCACAGTTTTCTTTATCGAAATTCAACCGAACAAGGGCCTACTCTTTAATGAATTCCTTCGAAACAGTTCTACTTGGGCAGCACTTTAGTTGTTTTTTTGGATAGTTTAATGTGCTTTTAATAGCTTCCCATATACGAGTGGGCTAGCCAAACAAGTCCAGATCGAATTATTCTATTTGGAGCTCATAAAACGTTTAAAATATTCCCACTGGTAGAATTGAAAGCAGAAAATACTTAGAGCTAAGTTCACCCACTGATGAAAATGTGACCCACCCCACCCGAGCGTATTTCATTTTCATTTAGTTTCAAACCAAATGTTTTGATCCGTCTGCATTTGTTTATAATCTTGCGAAATATCCTTACGAAGCCCATTTCCTTGTGTTTTAAGCAGCCCTGAATGTTGCGTGAACTTTGGTTGCATGCCCCAATGGAGCCCCAATGGAGTCATTGCCTTAAAGAATCTTTTAATTGATTTTTAGGTTTTATTGCTTTAACTTGCCCACATTTTGTGTAATATATATGTATGTATTAAAGAAAGAAACTATATTTTATTGTGATACAAAAACGAGTAAAACCCTAATTAAAACCAAAACAAAACTGTAAGAGAATAAACGATTTTTAAGTGGTTCGCACACACATATGCACTTGTATCCCGAAGTTCCCTGATTGATGACTCCACATGACTCCAATCCCCCCCTGCAGCTCGGCAGAGTGAACGAAACTGAGCGAGGACGAACATGCAATCTGTGAAGAGTCAGTGGCAAGCGCTGTGGGCGACACGGGCGTCTGAATAATAACGACAATGTTTGCTGATGCGTTGATTATTAGTTTAAATTTCCGCAGCTCGCAGCGGGGGGTGGATTGGATTGTCTGCCGTGTCGGGTGGGTGTGGACAGTGGTTCGGGATGGTTCGCAGTCTGTTAATGGGATTCCCGTACGCCCACTTGTTAATGCGATGAGGCGTGTCAATAAATGCGCTCAGGCCCAAAAACAATTGACACTTTATTCGGCGGCACAACAAAACAAAGAAGCAACCACCACTAGCAC
This sequence comes from Drosophila tristis, assembly GCA_018150885.1. NCBI lineage: Eukaryota > Metazoa > Arthropoda > Insecta > Diptera > Drosophilidae > Drosophila > Drosophila tristis. Next base: position 1,480,306 of record JAECWT010000264.1, read on the forward strand.
GGGGTGGCCCGGAAGGTTGCGGGGATGGGATGTGATGGCCTGGGCTGGGCTGGCTGGGAGGCAGGGAAAGCGCGACAACATCGTAACCAGCTGAAAAGCCGCACATAAAAGTCACCGAAATGCCACGCTGCAACGCAACCAAACTGCTGATAAGGAGGACCAAAGAAGAAGACGACCTCTCCCAACCCAGACACCCAGCTCGGGCCAGGTCCCCGTCCCCTCAATCCCTGCCTGGCAGGCAAAAGTCGTGCAATGATTGTCTGCTTCCACAGACACAGGGCAGGGACAGAGTGAGCGAGAGGGCGATGGCGAGGGAGAGGGAGAGGGAGAAAGAGGGTAGTGTCTGTCTGCCTTTTGTTGCCCGCAAGGTCGTTTTTATAGTGTCCTGGTGCTAGTCACAGTCCTCGATAGAACTGGAATACGCATTTAATGTTTGTATTCTGACCTCTCACCTCCGCAGACAAAGAACCAGGCAGCCGAGCAGCTTCCACACTGGCCCAAACACCGTGGAATGCTACAACAATATTTACCCAACGAAATGGGGCAGCAACTGGCAGCAACCCCCAAGAGAGCAATGAATGAAATCGTTCAGCTGTGGGAGCGTGCAGCATATTGAGATGTTTCCCAGATCGTGCTGAGATAATTGAAGCTAATTGAATAATAAAACGATTTTTCTCTGGGTTGACCCAAAAAGTAGGCAACATTTTATATTAATTTAAATGTTTACATTACATTTTAGCATCGTCTTAAGGGACTTTAACATTTAATCGGGAGCTCGTCGCATCCCGGGTTACATTTCCCATTATGCTGGGCCGATTCCAGCTGTCTGCAAAACTACTTACGAGTATCTTGCACTTTTCCCTAACGCTTTCGCGCGATTGTCTTCTGTGGCAATTATCAAAATTTCACGGGTCAACTGCTCGGCTTGTCCCGGACCCCCTCCGTGGCAAAGTCAATAGCTATCAAAACTCACAGACACGCGTAGACACGTGCGAGCAGACCCCCACCTTATTGCACCCATAGTCAAGCCACGCCATACCCTCCCAGCAATCACTTGTTTCAAGACAAACAAGAGAGACATACGAGACAGGCGAGACAGGCTGCAGGAGCCGAAGTTCCATATACCCTTCCCGATTCATCATTCCCCAGGCAAAGTTTGAGGACGAAATGGAACGCGGGTGGCCTCATAAAGTAATATCTATGTACGTATGTATATATATGGAATATTCCAAGCCAGATTACCTTGATACGCTGAGTATCCTCTGTAAGGGTATAAGAAAAACATTTGGGGGAGGGAGGGAGCGACAAGTAGAGCGAGAAACGTGTGAAATAAAAGTTTGTTTGATTTGCTTTGTGTTGCGGCTGTGGAGGGGGCTGGGCAGGGCAAGCAGCGCGGTGACAAAAGTAGCAATGAGCCAGGCAGGCCTTCCCCTTCCCATTCCCATTCCCACTCCCATTCTTTCCGTTCCTTTCCTTTTCCTGTCACTACTCGAGGCAGGGAATTTTTTGTTTTATTTGGAAGGATGCTGGCAGCCCCTTCCCCACCTCCATGCTCTATCGCCCATCGCACCCACTCCGGCCCTCGAACACTTCAACCTCAACCTCAACGTCCCCCTCCTTTGCTATTTCTCTCGTGGCACACTCACATCCGCTCTGATAAAAAGAAATATTTTCTTTTGGCTTTCGACTTTTCTCTTTCCCCCAATGCTTCATTATTACTATATTTATATTTATTTGCTGTACTTTTTCTTTCTTCGGCGAGCTTCCCTCTCATCTCATCCCATCCCATCTCATTTCGTTTTAGTTCATTTCATTCTGCTGACTGCTGTTTAAGGTGGCCCTGAGAGGTCGAGAGCCATTACGCAAAGGATATTGTGGGGCCATGAATCAATTGGGCAATGTCCACAGAAAAGTAAATATGCCCGGAAATATGTTGAAGCTCCAAACCAATGACATTCCATTTGCATTTTCTTCTTTATTTACTGGAGGGGGAGCTGTGCAGAGCCCCACAGGCATCCAACATAATCGCTTGTAATAAATTTTAATTTTTTAAGCATTTGTAAGCAGTTTTATCAACCCAACAAAGGACGACAAAATATTTTTTAATGTCGAAAGAAGCGAAAAACCGAAAAACCGAAAAAGGCAAAAAGGATATAAGATTAAGACGCGCGGGCCAAGTTAAGACATAAAAAAAAAACACAACGTCAGGCAAATTAGCGACCCAGTGACGGGGGATGAGATTGCGGCCCTCCCCTGAAGACCAAGGAGGAGTCTGCCTGCCTGCGGTTTATCACGCCCACAGTGCGACGCGTCGCACGGATATCCGACGCATGAAAGACAAACAAAAAAGGCATTAAATCGCATTTAAGTCAAAGCGCCCGAGCAGCGACAAAGCCAAAATCCGAAACCGAAACCGAAGCCAGAAACCATCCACCACCTTCGGATCTGGCTCCGGCTCTGGCTCTGGCTCTGGCTGCCGCTCTGCCTCGGAGAACAAGGACAACGGACACGTCTTGGGTGCTGACAATCCACTTGAGACAAGGATATGTCGTCGCGCTTATCACGTTGGGCTTGCTCAGGGTTGGGGGTTGATGAAAGCTGGCTTTAAGCTGCCATGCGATAATCGTGTGGGGAGCGGATACATGGAGACACTCAATTGGATATTAATTTCGATGGGTTATTTGGAGAGCTCGATTGTCACATTGGCAGCCTACAGAGTGTGGAATCGTGCGATTCCGCCAGAGCCAGGTTCCACTGTGTTTCAAAACGAGAACTCTAATGCGATAAGAAGTCCGTACACAATTTAAGAGCTCGAAAACCTGGAAGATTACCTAAGTTGCTTGGCATTTAAATATATGTACATGGTACATGTATATATGCACCTATTTATACTCTTTTGGAACTGGGATTAAGGGCATCAAATATTCAGTACGTACATAGTATCGATTGATCCGGAGCAGGACAGGAAGGAAGTCACAAAAAGAGCCCGAAAGCCTCCAAAAGCGATGGAGCAGAGTGGATTTTATTGCCGAGGCGAACAAAATTGCATGCTGACATAATGAAAATTGTTGCACAGTTGAGGGCATTACCATGCACATAAAGGGGACTCCTGGGCGCACAGGCCGGCGAGTGGCCAAGGCCAGGAGCAATTAAAACGAGCACCAGCTGGTGTCCGGCGGCCGGTCCAGTCTCATAAATGCTGGAGCGGAACAATGACGGAATGTTTTTTTTCCGGAGCTTACACAAGCGAACAAAAATAGGCGGCTGCAACGTTGGAGCCCCCGAGTGGACGAGTGGGCAGCACAAAGGAGCAATTAATGCGAAATTGTAGCTGCATAATTGCTGAACATGCAGCGGCGCCCGCGCTATAAAGAAGCAATTACTGCCGCACAAATGCGCTTGGCATGCACAAAAGTGGCAAGTCGAAAAAAGTGCAAAGCGTAAAGTGCAGCAGGGGCAAATCAAAGGCGCCTTTTGCTGGCCTTTTGCTGTCCGAAGGGCCGGGAGGGCCGGAGCTGCCAAACAATTGCAATTACATTAGAAAAGGCAGAGCAGTTGCAGAACCAGAACCAGAATCAGAAGCGGGATAGGGACCGGGAGCGGGAGCGGGTTCAGCAGCAACAATGACATCAGTTAGGACAAGCCACGGCCACCCACGTAGCGCGCTCGGCTTCCGTTGCATGCCAGGCACGTTGCAAAATTGTCGCAACGCAGAGTCCCACAAAAAACGGGCCATAAAAACGCTCGCGGCACACAAAAGCCGGGGCCAAACGAATTGCCAATTTAAATGTGAATAGAAAATTGCAATGGCGCCAGCAAAAGCGCCAGCAAAAGCGCCAGAAGCGCCAGCCCCCACCATCGTTGCTATGGAGTGGGCGCCCACAGAGGTCTGGCATTCCTTTATGCATCTTTCCACAATCGCCAATCACTCACTCGCGCAAACAATGGCGCTGCCACATGCCACATGCCACCCAGCACCAAACTTGACTCCACATCCCGCACACCACACTAGCAAAATGTGCACTCGAAGACTGCTGCCTCATCTACTTATGGGTTGTAAGGGGTCGATCCTCATATGCATGCCAGTGCCAGTGCCAATGCCAAAGCCAAAGCAGGCAAATAATTCTATCTGTTGAGTAGAAATGCTTCTAAGCAGAACGCACTCAACGTACAATTAGCATGAACATCGGGCAAATTAATTGGGAGTGGCCCAATAGGTCGCGCGGGTGATTCATGCTGTGCTTATCGCTTTCTGCTTAGGTAAATCGGTTCTAATTCCTATCAGCTCTTGTACAAATTATTCCATTCAGGGGTGTCGATGTTTGAAGAGGTACCCAGTACCCAATACAGCTAAATTGTTCACAAACACGGACAGCATGCAAAGGTCAGAGATCGTGCAGGCAAAAAACCAATTAAGATAGATCTGCGATCAGGTGCCCCACAGCAAAGCAAAGCAAAGCAACAACTACAGCCACAGCCCGGCACAGCAAACAACAGCCATATCGACTCCGAGACTAGGACTGAGTACAGTACAATCTGTGGCTGGCGGTGACCTTTTGCCTCTTGCCCCGCAAAAACAACAATATTTTAATTGCATAATGAGCGTGCGGATTTCGCAGCTCCGCTTCTCAACTGAACTGGACTGGACTGATAAACATATTTTGGCCCCGCGAAAGGCATTCAACCCAACCGACAGTCCAGTGATAGGCCTATGGATGCACTCCCCTGGGGTATAAAAGAGCCTCCGGATTCCGATGGATTATGCAGTCGCCTTCTGGTCTGTGTTTCAGCATCGTGCCAAAGCCTCACAAGTGAACACTCGCAACCCAGAGTAGTCTGAGAAGCCAGCAAGATGAACAAAATCCTGCTACTGATGGCCTGTGCGGCCACTCTGGTCGCCGCTGGACGGATTACCGTGAACCCAGTCACGGTCCAGGGTATAGGTAGCGTGTGATGCCGCCTCTGTGCCCCAGACTCGACTCTCCTTTCATTCGCTTTCATTTCCTTGCAGGACGCATGTCTGTCGGGGACCTGCAGCGGCAAAGGTTCATCCTGGATATCGTGCAGAACATCCAAGAGCCGCTGCAGATCGATGAGCTCATCCGACTGGATCAGGGTTTGATTGTGGAGCCTCAGCGCTACCGCGGCGGCATCGATGCAGAAATGCAGCTCGTCATTGACTTGGATCGCCAACGGCGTCTGCTGGACGAGCACCAGATCTACTCGGCTGTCCGCGTGGAGGACGTGCAGCAGCTTCGCGGCATCTACCGCCTTCTGGTGCGTGCCGTAGACTTCGAGACTTTGCAGCGCAACGTTGTCTACCTGCGGAGGAACGTCAACCCCGTCCTGCTGATTAATGCCTTGGTCCGAGCCATCCGCGACCGCGAGGACACCCAGTCCCTGATCGTGCCCGCTGTCCAAGAGCTGCTGCCCGAGCTGTACCTGGACCCGCAGGTGGTTGAGCGTGTTCAGCGCATTCAACTGGAGCAGACCCAGCGCCCCTCCCTCATCGATGTCGTCGGCCTCGGCCAGCACCCAATGAACCCCCTGATGAACATTTTCAATCCCTGGCGGCAAATGCGCATGCAGATGGCGCTGACCAGGCAGCAAGGACAACAGTCGCGGCTGTCTCTGCTGGGAAAGAACCGCGTGGTGATCCCCATCGAGGGACAGGAGCAGGGCCAAGGCATTTCCCTCCTCACCGACGACATCGGCATGCGCAACTTTGTCCAGAACCTCATTCAGGAATTGGCCCTTCTAGAGGGTGAGCAGCAGCAGCAGCGCATTCCCCCTCTCAGGAGACAGAACAGGATCAGGATGCGGGCATCAACACTGGACGCCTGCTCTATGTGAACCGTCGTCGCCTGCAGCAGCAGCAGCAGGAGGATCAGCAGGAGGAGGGCATCAATGGCAACGAAAGGGAGCGCTTCATGCGAGTCCTGCGCCGTGACAACAACAACAACGACAACGGCAACGATGATGATGATGATGATGCTGATGAGAACGAGATTAGGATGGGCCGTGTGCCTCTGCAGCGTGGCTTCGGGCAGGGAAGCATTTACTTGGGATCGCGCCAGGGAGGCGGCATCGACTTGCCCACTGTGAGTGCCGACAGCGATCGCCTGTTGCACGTCAGCCGCCGCCGACTGAACAGCATCCAGCAGGAGCAAGGACAGCAGACAGGAGGACAGCGCTTTGCAGGACTGGGGCGCGGTAGCCGGTACAGCGAAGGACGTCGTGTAGTTGGACAGCAGCAGCAGCAGGAGCAGAGCAGCAGCAGCAGCAGCAGCAGGATCAGGTGCAACAACGGTATGGCTATCAGGTGGAAGGCACTCAAAGCTATGCCGATCAACTGGAGAGCGTCAGCCGCGACGATGAGCGTCTGGTGCACGTCAACCGTCGTCGGATCAACCAGATCGGCAGCGGCGTCGGCGTCGGCCAGCAGCAGAAGATGGTGCCCCGTCGTGTGGCCTCCATCGGGGAGGTGCGTCAGGTGCTCGATCGGCCCATCGAAGATGAGGATATCCTCAAGTTCATTCGTAGCGAGAACCGTCTGTCCATCATGAGCGATGACGAGATCCTGGCCATGCTGAAGCGAAACCGTGAGAAGCGCCTACAGAAGTTGACGAGCAACGACGACGATGAAGAGCAGGTGGAAGATTGGACTGAGGAGCAGCTGGAGCGCGAGAAACAGGGACAACGCGCCCGCCGAAGCCTCTCCAGCTATCGCCAGCAGCAGGGTCAGGACTCGGACTCCCGCCGCAGTGAGATTCTCGTGCACAATCTGCGCCAGCTGGTGGCTCGCCTGAACCAGGAGACCACTGGACAGACCATCGACAAGAAGAATCTGTGGCTCAACAACCCCCGCCAGACCGTATCCGAACGGTATGCCCTCCGCTTGGACCAGATCCGCATCGATTCCCTGCGCAATCGTCAGCTCTTGGAGCAGATCAACCAAATCGAGCAGCGCATGCAGCAGGCCATCGGCCAGCTCAACATTCAGTCGATCCGCGGTCAGCTGCGGGAGCAGCGACAGGTCGAAGCTCTCATTGCTGACGTCCTGCTGGGCCGCCTTGGTCAGGTCGGCATCCTGCGCATTGTGCGTGAGTTGATCCAAGAGAACAGCCTGCAAGGGGACCGCTCTGGCCTGGGCATTCGCCTCAGCGACCCTCTGGTCCAGTACACGCTCCGCCGGATTGTCAGCATCGTCGATGAACAGCGAGAGCAGCTCTTGGGTGGATACAGGAAGGACCAGCTGGGCATGCCGGATGTGTCCATCAATGCTGTGCGCGTGGACAAGCTGCGCACCCGCATTGAGGAGACCGACATGGACCTGACCAACCTCATTGGACAGCAGCAGCAGCAGCAGATCCAGCAAACTATTGTGGGCCGTCAGCGCCGCCTGAACAACAAGCCATTCCTCATCGACATGGAGATCAGCTCGGAGCGGGCACAGGATGTCGTCATTCGTGTGTTCCTGGGCCCCAGCCTAGACTCCCAGGGCCGTGAGGCCTCCTTGGACGAGCGCCGTCGTGACTTCCTCCTGCTGGAAGCCATCAACGTGGAGCTGCAGCCGGGCACCAACCGCATCCAGCAGCGTTCCATCGACATTCCGTACACCAGCCGAGATGTGACGCCACTCAGCGAGATCTATCGTCGTGTGATGACGCAGCTGCGGGGTCAGCAGGAGATGGACACACAGGAATTGGTCGGCGAGAACGGACGTTTCCCACAGCGTCTCCTCCTGCCCCGTGGCCGTCCCGAGGGTCTGCCCATGCAGCTCTTTGTGATTGCCTCCCCAGTTCTGGAGCAGCAGGAGAAGAGGATCATTCCCAGCATCAGCTTGGGCATAGGCTCCGCCTCGCTGCAGGACATCCGTGCGCTCGGCTATCCCCTGGATCGTCCCATCACTGCAGAGCAGCAGCTGCTCCAGCTGCCCAATGTCCACCTGCAGGACGTGGTCATCGTTCAGGAGAACTGAGCTCGAACGGATTACCAGCCACCCGATCGACCGATCGACCGACCACCCGCCCTGAACCCCACTCGGAAGCCCACGAAACGATTCTTAGCTTTTAGTCCACCGTAGTTCACCGTAGTTCACCGTAGAGAAATGTTCTATAATCTTGTAATCGTTGTACGTCCATAACTATATTAACTCTGAGTAAATTCTTTGCAATCGATGCAAAAAGCATTACAACTTCATGGGTTTCAATCAAACCAATCAAAGAGCCAGGTGCGACTGGGTCTCAACGGCGTGGTTCCCTCTACTTTTATGGCTGAGTAGCAGAAGAATCCAAGGAAGTTAGCAATGACTCTAAGGAAGGGTTTCTCCTCCAATTAAGAATCACAGTCCAGAGGAATAATTCACATTATCAGACAATTACCGGAGAACTTTGCACTAAACCACATGAATCGTAAATACTCCCAAGTTTTCCACTGCAAGCCCCAGGGGATATTCATTTCGTATCTGGTTTCAGGTTTCTGGTTTCTGGTTTCTGTTTTCTGATGGGAATTGCCAGTTTCCTTAATGGTCCTCAGAGTGGTTATCATCGCTTTATGCTCCTCATACTCGGGCTCTTTGCACTTACACTTGACTGGCTTTTCTAATTTCGGAAAACAATTTCAATGCAAATTGCATGTCCATCGGGGCTGGTAGGGATTACAGAGGCAGTCGCCACGCCCCCAAACAATAGCCGCCCACAAAACGTGTCGATGTGGGGCTGGCCAGACAATGCAACGACAAAATGGCTAGAAGGCAGCCAGAGCCAGCCCCAGCCCCAGTCCCAGTCCCATCCTGGCACTATAATAGACTTTTCTTATTCTTGCCACACAACTCAATTTGCAACAACGACAGAGATCCCATCCCATCCCATCCCATCTTATGCCAGTGCATCCCCTCAACACCCACCCACCTGTGCATATCTGCCATGGCGCAGACGCCCAGCGAAGCGTCAATTGCCAAATTAATTGGCCGTAAAAAATTGAAAATGAAAATATAATCACACTTTCCGTTGTCGAGCTCACGTTGTCACTGGCTGGAAGCAGCCCCGCACAGAGCTGACAGCCCTTAACCCTCTGTTTGTACGAGAGCTATAGAAGAGTTTTTCTCATCAGGGCAGACCCTGGATGCGGACCGAAGCGGAGCGGCTAGCCAGCCAACCAAGGAACGGCAGACAGATTTAGCTGGAGGCGGTCAAAAGTTGCATTTTTCCTGGTGGCCGCCCCAGCTCCCAGACCCTTGGGAGCCCCTTCCCCGTCCCATACGGATGGGATATACCCTATCGAAGGTAAGCGCGAGCGGGAGTGCTGTTACGGCACATTGATGGCTCGACGATGGTGAAAATATATAGAAACTAATATGAAGAGGGAAACGTGCGCTTTGTGGAGACTTTCTCTGATCCATTTCGATCGGTTTATATTTTGGCTTGCCAATGAGGTACTCCACAGTCGATCACGTCATGGGGAATGCCGTCATTTGCTGTTGTTCCTTTTGAGGGCACCGAATGTGGCACGAAGCATAATGGGAAATGTTTGCACTCGACCTGACACTGTTCCCGACTCCTGCCGCCTCAATGCACTTTCATTATCTTCGAGTGGTTTGTCGTTCGTTTTATTTCACTTTTGCTGGCGCTGCTTCTTTTTTCTGTTGTTGTATTCCGTATTCTGTATTTTGCAATTTAGTATTTGATTTTATTTTCTGGTTTTTTTGTGTCTGATGAGCTGATTAGCGCCCAGAACAAGTATGGGATTACACGGGCTATTAGGCAGCCGCTTAATGCGAAAATAATTATGTCTTGTTAATCAGTCTGAGGCTGGGACTCGGGGCCAAATTGTATTTAACCCATAAGTTGATCGCCCCAGCCCAGCCCCAGTCCTTTCCTCCGAGGAAACCGCATTGAAGGTAGCTGAAAACCAAAAACTTTTGTGATTAGCGAGCTCTCCGCGCCACGGCACTGATAGCGTCTTCAGAGGAACAGCAGCTGAAGCTGAGCCCGAAGCTGAAGCAGGAGCAGCTGAGGCGGAAATGCTCCCATAATTTATGTTGTGCCTTGCCACTCTGGCAACGGAAATGCCGTCGCGTAGTTTTGCCGCGCCTACACTCTATGCCCCCACCCTCTCCCCCACATTCCGGCTGAATTTTGCCATAGCACTGGGAGAAGGAGAAGCTGCAAAAGTTTTTGGCACGCAAATTAGCGGCCACGTTTGTTTCGCTCTGCGAAGTATGGAGACGGGCGGAGAGGGCCGGACTCCAACCATTCCTGGGAGCAAAACTTTTTCAGTTATGAATATAAAGTTTATTTATTAAGCAAACAAGTTGGCAGCCTTATCTCCACGGTGTTCGTCGGGGCTCCTTTCTCTCTCATCGCGGGAGATGGTCCCTTCCCTGTCTGTCAGTTCTTTTTTGTGGCTGGCAAACAATTTCGCAGCTAGTTGAGCTCTCCAGTTGAAACTGCGAATATTCGGTTGAGCGGTGAGGGGAATTAACTGAAGGACTCTTCCGGCAAGTTCGGATGAATGGAACGTGAAGGACTTTGTGCCATTTGCTGATAATTTGGGTAACGCCAAAGAAAGCGAACAAGAGGGACAAATGGAGAAGGAAACGCACAAGCAGTTGAAATACTTTCGGAAAGAAATACGGCGGATAGGTATTGCATAAGCAACAGAGTTCGAAATAAAACGATAAAATTTAATAGATAACTGAATCATCAGTTAATTATCTGATTCTATTAAGTCATAGAAATTCCGTTAGCTCAGGGCTTTCTCTCTTGCGAAGATAAAGAACTGCATTGGTCGATTGTACGATTATTTGGCTCAGTTACATCTCTCCTTAACCGTTTGAAATGAAGAGTTTAATCATCAAAGAATGCGAAAAAGTGTTTGCAAATTAAAATGAAATCATGAAAGTAAATGCTGCCCAAAATCCATTGTTGCACATCAAAACAGTTGGATGGCTGTCTGAGGGAACGGAACCCCCATGTGGATGCGGATGTGGGCCAAATCAAAGCAAAAGGGTTTGTCCCTTGGCCACCTTTTCTCCTGGGTAGACGTGTGGAAAATATTGGACGGAAAGGAGGCGTGAGCTGCCTGCAAAATCAAGTCGGGGAGAGTCCCTGCCTCGATTCGCAAAACATCTCCCACCCGTCTATTCAAAACTGTACAATAAATATTTGTACATGAGCAGAGAAAGGGGAGATGGGTGGTGTGCGGCTGGGACAGGAGCTTGGGAATGGGGCTATCAAGTTGAGCAGAAAACTTCTCGCTATTCATGCAGATGTACACAAAAAATTGCTAACAAACGGAAATGTGATATACGCGAGGCAGCCGAAGCACACACACAAAGGCTAATGGAGGATGGTGGGGGAGAGCGAAAGGGAGGTCCTGCCAATTGCTTCTATGAAATGTATTCAGAATCCATTCTCCATTTATATATAGGTGAGATCTTGTATTCTTGTCGCTCTCTCTCTTCGTCTATTCAATTTGCTGTGAATTAAAACGGAGAAGGAAAAAGGAAAACCTGGCTAAAGAAAATACATTCATGCGTTGCATTGTCAAAAGGATTTTCCTCTCTTCTTCGGCTATTGTATGATTGGAAGAGGCACCCGCACACCCCCCGCCCACCAGCACTCTCGGCCGACACGCTTTGGCGCATCGCCTGATAAGCGGAGGAGAGAAAGGAGTTCTTACTGGAGGCTTTGCTTCGAGTGGGATTAAAAAATCTTTACAGATACAGAAGCGGAATACATTTTAATACCCACAAAGTCTAGGATAGCAGGGGTATGCCCCGAACAGGTGTTATATATCCAAAACGTGTACTACCGCCGAGTGGGGAAGGCACAGATTATTTCCTTCGTATTCTCTATTTAAATAACAAAGTTTATTGTGTTATGTGCAGAACACTTCCATTACACTTTTAAATTAAATTTCAGAATTCGCATAAAACTCTAAACCAAAGGGCTGAATAGCTGAGTACTTGGATAATAGCACTGATTAGATCTTAGTCCATTATGGGTATCCACCAGTCGAACTTCGCGACGAACCTACGACACCCACGCACCTGTCATAGCTGGCAGATCCGGCTACCTTCTCCGGGGGATCTGTTCGTTCGGGAGTGTTGGGTTACGATTACGGAAACAGGAAAGGGACCCTTCCGTGACACAGGTGGGGAGGATGATGTTCCCGCTCCGACAGGACAGGATCTGCGGGCGAACTAATAGTTTACGGAGAATATTTTCAATTACTGTTGCTGTCACAGCAAAATCAATCAGTTTGCAGCCACAGACACGAAAGCCATTTAATTTCTATCCCCACAAACAGCCCGCTCGGAGCTCATTCCCTCCCCTTCCCATCCCATTCCTTCCGTTTCCTTTGGTGGGATATATTTTAAACGCAAATTGATTTTGTGGCCACAGATTGCAGCGGTAACTGCATTTTAGCCTGCCAGCATTTCTATTAGGGGTTTTCCATATATTTTTTATTTTTATTTATTTTTTTCAGCTCCCTCGCACTCTGATTTTGTCAACTAATGAGGTGTGAAAATGTGGGAATATGCGTGTAATTTCTGCTGCGTTCGCTCAATGCATTGCAATTAGAATACTCTTGTGGGCGAGTGCGTGTGGGCTTGCGTGGGAGTGCTGGTGGTTCAGAGAGTGGAATCAGAGCCGGGAGACGCTGCAAAGTATGCTATAAAAGTGGGATTTTCCCCGAATTGGTTGCGGCTTATTTGCTATTCACGCCACAACAATGTAAACAATGCCCGGCCCAAGGACCCTGGACCCAGGGCCCACCCCAGGCAAGGCCTGGACCCCTTCCTCGTCTCCAGCCCACAGGCGACAGCAAAAAGCAATAAAACGCTCAACCCACACACTGCGAACGAGGCAAATCCTCACAATCCTGCAGCAAATTTGTTCCAAATCAAAACAAATTCCAGGCAGTCGGCACTCGACACACAAAAAAGAGTGTCACAATGTGGTTAGGAATATTCCCACGAAGACTCGAATACTCTTGTCTTTTCTCCCGTAAGTTATAGGAATCGTCTGCGGAATGCAGATATATGCAGATGATTCATGAAAATAGTTTTTGAAGCTAATAAATGTACAAATAAATGTCTGAGGAGCCATACAACCACAACAGCAACTCAAGACATTTCCGCTTTTGAGGTTCAATTTGCAGAGCATCCGAAAAAGGTCGAGCCTCATGCCCACTGGCATTACGAGTACAACAATAGCCTCACAGAGTAACCACATCACACCCGGCAGCCCACCCCTAGCAAAGAGGCATTGGTCCATCAACTACGAGTGTATGAAAATTCCACAACTAGACAACAAAAAATAATAAAATAAAAAAGTGTCCGCAGCAAGGGACGCCAACCAGTAACTGTTTCACGCTGCACTGAAGCACAGAAGCACCCTCGTCACATCCCATCCCGTCCCATCCCCTCCCACGGCAGTCCCACAGAGCACAATCCCTCTTAAGCCTTTTTGAATATTTTTGACACGTGCGCTGCAATTATTTTATTACAAAATCCATTCCCCTCTCGGCGTCCACTGCAGCCCTCCTTGGGCTTGGGTCGTGTGCAGTGTGCCACGCCCACGCAATTGCAAATACGAGTGGAACGGCAACAACAGGAGTCATATAAAAATGAGGAATCGCACTGAGGGACTGCCAACAATGGACCGGCAATTGATGCAATTCATTGAAAATTTTCCTACCAACTGTTTAGACTAAAATTGCATTAGGTCTGTGAATGCTTTTGTTGCTAGATGGATGGATGGTAAGTGGAAATGGAAATGGAACTGGAACTGGCATTGGCATTGGATCTCCTCCGTATGAATGACTGAACGAACGAATGAACGAATGAATGAATGACGGGCCAAACAATTGCCAATCATTTTCGCTTTCGCGCAATTGCATTCCAAATATCTGAACGTGTCCGCCGAAAAAAATGGAAACCGAACCAAAAATGTTGTTTTAAACTCGTGGCGAGGCGAGGTGAGGCAACTGCTAGCGATTCCTAGTCCCCGCTCAAACAATCTATGGAAATTATGGCTGGTTTATGCACACAATATACACTCGTATATAATATTTTAATAATGATGCCATTTGTTTGGCCATAGAATTGTTGTCGCTGCTGCTGATGCTGATGCTGCTGCTGCTACTGTATGTGTGTGTGTGTGGGTTTTGGCAATAAAATTTGGCTTTGCCACATAATTCAAATTGTTAATCGCGTTTAATGGCGGGCATTTATCAATATTTTGTCTTCATGTTGTTGTGGAATGCAAATTTCTGGTTTCTGGCCTAGCGGGAGGGCCTTTGGCCTTTGGGAAGGTGTGAGAGAGCAGGGGGAGACCGGCAGAGAGAGGGAGAGCTCCTAAAGCAACCCCATAATGTTGCGTTCGCTTCAATATTCTGTGGACAAAGCAAAAATGGCGTCTAATAGCCATATTGGCCAGAGGAGTCCAGGGAGAGGGTGAAGCAGAGGAATTGTTGGCCAAGAATGGGGGCGGAAATAAAAGCGCAATGGTCAAAGCTGCAGCAGCGACGTTCGGGGGAAAGCCCCATTCTGTTACTCCCCACAAAACCCGCCCTTAGTTATGAAGTTTCCCTGACTCTGACTCTGTCTCTGTCTCTGACTCCTCCTACCCCGCCCAACATGGTTTTAATGCGCACCATTGTGTCAAGATAAAGAAACGGAAATTAGCACGATAGCAGGATGTTGGCATCGTCGTTGACGTTGTTCTTGATTCTCTTCTCCGTTCGCTCCACAAAAAGCCCAGGCAAAAGACGGAGACGGAGACGGCGACGAAGAAGCAGCGATAATAAAAAAAGGGGGCAGTGGAGAGACACCAGCAGGCAGTGAGAGGCAGTGTTGCAGCTCAGAGGCCAGTCCAGGAATCGGAATTGGAGTCAAAGTCGGACAGCCACAAATAATAATGAAAACGGAAATGAAATACAATACCCGAGGAGTGCCACGAGAGAGTGCTGAGTGTCGAGCATGGAGATGCCCACGATAGAGACGCCAAGGAGCAGCTCTTGTGCCTGGCTTTCAGCGAACAAAAAGAAAGAAGGCAAGAACATTTCTCTGGGAGCTAAAGGAGGATATAGGGATATATTCTCGCATGCAACGTGAGCCAGAGAAAATACTCTCCAAGCTTAAAAACTTTTCAAAATATGTTAAGCAAGTATTTTCTTCCGCCCCTCACTTTGCAGGGTCAGCAATTTGGAAAGTAACCCCCGAACTCCATCTGGTTGTAACAATTGCAAAATTAATAAGCCCTGCAGTGTTATCCAAGTTTTAATTTTTCCATTTTTTCATTTGTGGGAATTTGGGAGGAGCTTCCCTTTTTTATTTGTAATAAACCGCATACAAATTAGACAAGAAGAGAAAAGAACGCCAGAAGAGCAAACGCTGATTGTCGTCTATTCAGTTTATTTTTTCTTTATTACCATTTTTGGAGGCAAATGGCTGAAAGAGAGGGAGGGCAGGGCGAGGCGTGGCATAAAGTCAATTAGGCAAAGCGACGAAGGCAACAAAGTGAAAACAATTCGCATTTAAATTTGCGCATTCTTAGAAAATGTTCACTTCACCGAGGGGAAGGCTGATGGGCTGGGTTGGGTGACAATATGGGCGGGGGTGTGTGTGTAAGTTGGCGTAAAATACGTGCATATTATTGCGCTTATCTAGGAACAAACACGCCCAGGACTCTCCGGGCAAACCATTTCCATGCCATACCCGTCCACCCACCCAGGACCAGACCAAACGCAGACCGAACGCCTTCCTTCTAGTTGATGAGAGTGTCTCTCTGGCTTTGCTTTTTGTTAGGGGAATTGAATGAAATCGTTGCCTCTGTTGTTGCTGGCATTGTGTGCATTTGTTTTTATGCGTATTCGTACGGGGTGTACGGTTATGTGCCACCGGCAAACCACTAGGTCTTGGTGGCTCCTCTAAGCAACAGCACATCCAACACATCCTTCCTTAAACGCTTCTTGTCTGCCAAATGATTGTGTGGCTCCTGGGAGAGCATGGTGTGTGGGTGTGTGGCTGTGAATCTGTGCGAGTGCCGTTTTATGTATGCATTGTATTGGCTGGCATAATAGACACATTTAATTTTACTATTATGCCTTTTTGTTGGCATCGCCTTCACATGCGTATACGTATAGTAAACCGTTCTCGTTCTCGTTCTAATTCCGAGTCTACTCGTATCTTGGGCGCTTTGCTCGGGCCCACTCTTCCCCCACTTATTGCTCCATTTTGTCAGACATTTTATTTGATTTTCCAACTGTATATATTCCAGGGGAGAAGGTTGAATGAATATTTTGCAATTTGTGCGGATGTTTCACTTGCGAAGAATGATGAATGTCCGATGGGCATATTATGGCGTTCATCCTGCCTTCACCCAGTTTTAATTCATGTGCGTGCCTGGAAAACTATATGCGCTTCCGTCCCACTCCACTTGTAGTTCCATTGGGCCAACAATATGTGTGGCATGGAGTTTAATTAATTAGCAATCACTTAGCATATATTACAGCTTAATCGCTGTGCCTAATGGTGAAAGATTACCACGTCGCTCGTCTCTTTGTGCAGGATAGCCCCTGGCCACTCATTTTCCAGGCCTGGCTCACTAAGCTCTATGATCAGTTGGAGTTTGAGGCCCTCTTCTGTGCCCCGTGGCACCAGAAGATGTGGGGGAAGCCCGTAGGAGCGGGTGCCATCTGTCGCTGGGAAATCGGCGTCGTATAGTTGGCTGATTGTGGGACTGCTTTCCACATGCGAGCACGATGAAAAATGTCGTTGGAACACGGTGATACCCTTTCCCAAAGTGCTGACAAAGCCATCCAAGTGCAGCCGGGGCCTGGACTGGTTCCGAAGGGTCAGATAGAGGTCTGTTTGTACCGAGATCTCAGCTGGGGCCGATAGTTCAAGGGTTACATGGAAGTCACCATGATTGAGACGACGTTGCCGTGCCACAAGACGACGTCGCAAAGATTTCAAGTTATTACGGTGGGTCTGGAGCAGCTGCTGGTCCATTAGGTTGATGAGGTCCGTGTCGGCAATCTGTTCAAAGGTACGTAGCTGACTGAAGGAAACCGCTTCCACGGATGGCTTCTGCAACGGACTGACCGGGCGTGGGCGTGGGCGCACTTCATAGCTGGACACCAGCCTATTGAGGCGGAAGAGCAGAGCCCGATAGATGGGATCTCTTAGGTTGGCTGTGGCCAAGCCCAGCATGTTGGGTTGACCTGGCTCAGCATCATTTATGGCCAGACTCAGGTCCCGGCAGATATATAGATACTGCGAGGCCACCAAGTGCTGTGCGATGATGCGATTGTCAGCGGACTGGGTGTCCCTGCCCACTGCGTCGTTGATCTGTGCTTGCAGACGTTCAATGGTGAGGTTGAGGAGACGGCTCACACCTTCTATGCCCATGGAGGAGCCTCTGAAGGGAACTCCCCCGGTTGTGATCAGCGGCGGATCAATCAGCTCCAGTGATCTCTGGCTCGTGGCAACGTCTTCCATCATCAAGGCAGCCACGAATTGCTCGATACTGGAGAAAAATATCCGAGGGAACTTGGCATGGAGTCCGTTCTGTGACTGATATCCAAACTCGAGTTCATCGGCGGGTCCCCGAAATGCCATCAGGCGGTCCCCGTCTATAATCCGCTGATCCCGCTCCGACTCTCTCCACTCCTCAATTGAGACAATGAGCCGATTGATCAGCTTGTTCCAATAGGCGCTCAGCTCCACATCGAAGCTGAGATGGGCCACTGGCCTCTCATCATCGATGACCACTGGATCCGCAGGCATTAGTTCCTCCTTGTCCAGCGGTCGCCTGGCACGGAGGTACCCTCGGAGGATGTCCATCCAGCCGCTCCTGCGACTCACAGCCCTAGTGGGAATCAGTTGCTGCCAGGCAACGTCCTGGGCAGCCAGAATCACCTCCTTCTCCAAGTACAGCTGCGGCAGCACTTCATACATGGCCGGCAGTCTCAGGTCCCTGGTGTCGTCTCTTTCTTCCACTGCCAGTTGCAGGGCATTCACAAAGAGAATGGGGTGAAAGTGCACCCTGGCATAGCAGGCGTTCCGCTGGAAGGCGTACCAATCCCTGGCAAGCACCAGAAACCGATAGACGCCTAGCAGGTGCTCGGACATCGCCTCATCCAGCTGACTGAAGATTCCAAAGGGTCGAGGGACTTTATTCTCCTGCACCCTACCCAGGAAGCCTTTTAGAAGCCGCATGGCACCCTGAAAGAGAATTCAAATTGTGACTTTGGCTTCATTAATCCCAAGCAGCGCACTCGCCTCTTGGTAATCACTTGGCTCCTCGTTGAGACGACTCCCCATGGCTGTCAGTTCCTGATGCAGCAGAGGCCTGTGCACTTGCAGCAGCAGATCGAGCAGGAAACGTTGACGCTCCGCCCGTTCAGTTGGTTTCCCTGAGAGATCTCCGGACTCACGATTCCGCCACAGTGGCAGGCTCCGGCTCCAGCCACCACAGAGGTCGAGACAACAAATCCAAACGAGTGCCAGTCGCAACATTGCGCCAGTGACTGATCAATCGGCTGGAAGCTACACTCGAAATAAACACGAGAATGTTTTTCTGTATAGCTCAGCGACAGATAAGGTTGCTTCAGACGATGGATTCATTGACCCTTCAGAGCTGGGCTTGTATCAGTGCTCTATGCTGAATCGGGGAATGGAGACTGGCGTGACTGACTTTCTCGTTCTTTAAACAAAATTCGTTTTATTGCCTCAACAACAACAAGGAGGAGAAGAAGAAGACAAAGCGTTAAATATACAAAACCCAAAGACTTGCGCCTCGCTCCATGTACAAAGATACAAAATACCAATACAGTTAAAGATAAACAGAGTTCTATGCTATGCTAACTTAGTCTGTGTCCCTAAGCCAAAGTAGCGCGCTTAGCCACAAACTCCCTGGAGCTCTTCTCCTTGTTGGTGAATCGAGTATATCTGTAGAGGGATTTAATCATTATAAAACATTTAATGGTTAAGGGACGAGATCATCCCAAATGGTTTTACTCACGTCTTGTGATATTTGGCCACATCGGAGGCGCTCAGTGAGGGCCGAGTGGTTTGGAAGGACTCGATCAGATGCTTCTGCTTCAGCGATATTTTCTTTGGCAATTTCTGCGGGTGGGAGGGAATGAAAGCGGATTAGTCCTGGGCTGAAACACTCGATGGGATGTGTAATATCGATGGGATTTTATTGACTCGCTGGAAGTTCTTGGCTGCGTGTGCGGGTGCGGGTGCGGGGGGCCTACGACTAGTTAAACTTATACGTATATTGATATCTAAGTGGTAAAGTCTCTCGGAATGTTTCTGTTTCAGAGCTGTCGTCCTCGTCCCCTGACGAGGGCGGTGTCTCCAGCATGGGCATGGACACGTCCAGGTAGGCATCGTTGGGATTGCTGCTCGCCTGCTGCAGTATCCCATCGAAGCTCTCCACCAGCTCCGAGAACGTGGGCCTGGCGCACGACTCAAAGTGCCAGCACTGCCGCATCACCACGTAGATGTTGAGCGAGCACTTGGACGGCTTCTCCATGCGCTGCCCTGTGATCAGATAGCTGTAGAGCTCCTCGGCGGACATGATCTGCGGATAGGGCTGCTCTCCGTAGGTCATGATCTCCCACAGCAGCACCCCGTAGCTCCACACGTCGCTCTGCGAGTCGTACTTCTTCTCCTGCAGCGACTCGGGCGCCATCCACTTGATGGGCAGTCGTCCGTTGGTGTTCTTCCTGTAGTAGTCCGTGTCCTGAATGTCTCGGGCCAGCCCAAAGTCGGCTATCTTCATCACAAAGCCATCGCTGACGAGCACATTCCTGGCTGCCAGGTCCCGATGAATGCACTGCAAAAGGGAGTTCAGTTCCAGATGAACAATCTGCGAATGGGCGAATAGAAGCTACAACCTACCCGTCGCGACGCCAAGTACTCCATGCCGCGGGCGATCTGAAAGGCGAACTTGGTCAGCTCCTTCTCCCCCAGATGCTGCTGCGGCATCAGCGGCTTGTCATCCAGATACCCGTCGCTGTCGCTGCGACGCTGCGGTGCTCCCGGCCGGTTCGCCTTGAGGAAATCCTTGAGATTGCCGTGGGGCGCGAACTCGACGATGACCCAGAGGGGCCCGCCCTGGCTACAGCAGCCGAGCAGATTGATGATGTTGATGTGCTTGCCAATCATCTTCATGACCTCCATTTCCCGCACCAGGCTGGCCATGTCCGCGTCCGTGTGCTCCTCCTTTACCATCTTGACGGCCACAATGGTCTCGGCCATGCTGGGGCTGCGGGGCAGGCCCTCGGCCTCGGCCATGACCACCCGCCCGAAGGCGCCCTCGCCCAGTATGGAGCCCAGCGCCAATTGCTGCCTGGGAATCTCCCAGTTGGAGTCCAGCGGGAACTCGTACTCGTTGAAGCCCTGGGAGGAGTCGGCACTGCCCGGACCGGTCGTCGAGAAGGTCGTTCTCTGCTTCTCGATCTTGATCACCGGCATCTGAAGATCGCCAGCGGAGCAGGCGCTGCCCTCCGCGCTGGCCGGGCGGTAGATAATAACCTTCTTGGTCCACTGATGCACCGTCTCGATGCGGTGCTTCAGCAGCTTCTCCCGTCTCAGGCGGCGCAGCATGTACACGATGAAGGCGCTGCCCAGCAGGAACAGGGCCACGATCGTGACGGCGGCCACAGTGAAGCCCAAGGGATGGCTGTGCAGCAGGGCGTACACCTTCATGTGCGGCGAGTAGTCGACCACGCGCAGATACACGCTGGAGTTGCTGGTGCCCAGCGTAGTGGAGGAGGTGCAGGTGTACCAGCCCTCCTGATCGTGGGTGACATTGTTCAGCTGCAGGATGTGCTCCTGGTCCAGTGTGGTGTTCAAGGGGATCTGCACAACGTCCGCCAATTCCGTCCCTTTCGCCGCAGCTGTCGGCTGCGCTTCAGCCGCCTCCGAGCGATTCCTGGGCACCACCCGGATCCAGCGGACGGTGGGGTTCAGGTCGGACAGCACCGAGCACTCCATGGTCACGCTCCCATTGACCTGCACCGTCTGGTTCTGGGGCACCATGATGATCGGCGGGGCGCGGAAGCGATCGTTGATTTCCACGCTGAAGTCGAACTTGATGCAGCCGCGGCCGTTGCACACCTGGCACGTGTAGATGCCCGAGTCGTCGGAGGTGGCATCGTCGATTAGCAGCTTCCACTTCTTCAGGACGTAGCTGCCTTCGCGCCGCTTCAGGGGCTTGCTGTCCCGGGTCCAGGTGATGCTGGCATTTCCGGCCACTGGACAGGAGAGGGTGATCGTCTTGCCGGCCACCGAGTGCTGCAGGCGCTCCAGCTGCTTCTTGAACACCGGCGGCCGTTCCCCGGCTGTCGCATCGCCGGCAGCATCGTCCGCCTCGTCGTCTGTGTCCAGGGCGTTGGCGCGTAGTGACGTGCTCGTGCTGGTGCTCGCTGTGGTGTCCACCCGCACTGTGCTGGTGTCCAGGGCGGCGTGCAGTTCCAGATAGGCTGCGCCCACAGTGCGTCCCACTTGGTTCTCGGCGATGCAGAGGTACCAGCCGGCATCTTCAAACTGGACGTGCCCCAGGCGCAGCACCTCCGGCTCATCCTTGATGGTGGGCAGCTGCTGCACATCCGCCGGCAGATCCTGCGGCTGCTCCCTCAGGCGCTCCACCAACAGCTGTATGCTGCCGCCGTTCTCCTGGTGCAGCCACTTGATTTGCGGCTGCAGCTGGGAGTCCTCCAGCGGGCACTGGAAGTTCACTGTGTCGCTCAGGGCGGTGCTGACGTTCCGGGGATAGCCCGGCCGCAGCACAGGAGCCGTGTGGCTGCGACTGGTCACCTCCAGCTGGCTGGGATTGCTGTCGGAACAACCCTGGGCGGAGCACAGCTGGCAGCGATAGCTGCCGGCATCCTCGGGCTGCAGCAGGCCCACGGTCAGAGACCATCTCTTGAGCTTGATGCGGCCCCGCCCGCCGAGCACCTGGGTGTCGTTGTGCAGCCAGGATATGTTCACTCCCACGACATCCGGTTCCACTGGGCTGCAGCTTAGCTGGAAGAGCCCGCCCGCCTTGCGCTGGACGGAATCGGGCAATCTCTGAGCCACTTGTGGCGGCTTTAGGCTCGCATTCAGGGGTTGGAAAAAGAGATCCGTGTCCGAACTGCCGCTGGGGATTTGTTGGGGTGTCGGAGGTGGCTGTGGCTGTGGATCCACCTTGGCGAAGCTGGCAATGTCGTTGTCAGCCTGCTCCTTGGGGTAGCCAATAAGCAAAGAGACATTCAGCCATCGGTTCGTGCTGTCCACACAGCCGTAGCTGCCCGATTGCATGGCCTGGACCCGCTCCAGCCGCAGAGAGGTGCCGTTGTACAGGGCCCTGTCGTGGAAGAACCATCTGGCCTGCGGACGGATGCACTGCAGGGTTATGTCTACATCGGAGGGCACATGCCGTTGTCGTGCCCCCGCGGTAACATCGATGACGCAGCGGTGCTGGCTGAGATCGCAGGCATTCGGCGGAGCTGCGCAGCCGATCCCAATGATCATCAGCGTGATCAGCACTTTTGCCATGGCCTCAAGTGGATTCTCTTGAGTTCAACAGCAGCTAAACGAGTGTACAAGTATGTAAGTGGTATATGCATATAGGTGGATCGAATCGAATCAAATCAAATCAAATCGAATCGAAGAGTATTGCCAAATCTCTCTCCTCTCTCTCCTCTCTCACTCTTTCTGTGTCATTTTATTTATTTATTATTATTGTTTAATATTTTATTGCCCGCGCGGCGCACACTCGAGACTCAATATGCAAAAATCCAATTGAGAAGCAGCAGCTAAAAACAACGAAGATTATGTGCCCTGCCTCCGTAATGAGCTCGAAGACGACGTGGTCTTGGTATCCAACTGAATTGCCGGACACAGTCGCTCATTCCCTCCCACTCCCAGTCCCACTCCCAAAGAGAGCCCCCATTATGGCTTGTCTATATTCGACATTGGCCAAATGCGCTTCGACTGGCCCCCGTTCGACTGCTGGGGTACAAGTAATGGTTTTGGCGTGCGCTTCTTGATTTCCATTCAACAAAAAAGAAGGCGTACAGTTAGAAAAGCAGCCCACAAATATGTTGAACTCAGCACCCACTAGACACAGTGGTTCCGGCTATTTCTATAGAATAGTACACACACATATGTATGTACGTGTTTCCATTCCATTTCTATTTGTTGTGATGCATTCGCAAATCAAACATTAAAGGTGCTAAAGATTCGTAAACTCTAATTGAGAAATTCCCAAATGATGCCATCGAACCAAAACAAATCCCCGACTGCAGCGACTGGCGAATGCTCTGCAGACCAAGTGCAATGGGAATGCTACTTTACATACAGCAAATTACAGATATCATCGAAGGAAGGTCTGCTTGCAGATATGTATTGTACCATACTGGAAGTTTCAGTCCCTTGCAAAGTTTATCTGGGCAGTTACTACACAAAGAATCATGTGCTTTTCCGCACATGTAAATATATGCATATATCATATTTAATGATTCCAAGATGACTTGAATTAATGAATTAACAAAATGAAATAATGGTCAGTGCATAGTTTCTAGATGCTGAATTAGACGGAATTTCGATGCATTGAATAATCTTTAAATCGCAAAAAAAATTCCTTTACACTGCATCTTCTTTTATAAATATATTTATTGAATCATTAAACTGTTACCATAAAAAACATCTTTAAGCGAAAAGAGTCAACCATAAAATTTTTTTGAAGATCAATGGATCGTAATGAAAAACTGCGTGCTCCTAGAACGGAAACAATATCCCACCAATAAATTCCGCTCTCTAGAGGTAGTCGCTGGGAGTATATCTGACATTAAAGAGATATTATAGATCATTATGTGATCGTGTTTTCCGACTTTTGAATCTATCATAAATTATACATTATCCAAGTGACTCCCGAACCACTGTGCCATTAATGAAATGTATTTTGTTGTTTAGTAGGCATGCGACAACCGTTGTTGCTACTGTCATTGCGACTGTCGTCGAAGTATTTGTTTCTGTTATTGGTAGTGCTACCAGTAATTGTCGCTGCCTCAGCCCCGGATCGTGGCCAACGGAGTATACATATATATATATATATATATATATACATATGTACATATGTATATGTATGCACACGCGTCGCAGATTTTAATTTATGCAATTCCTTTTTCTCCCATTTGTTGCCAAATACGCGATCGATGTGTTTGATTATTTCTCTTATTTCGTTATTTTTTCTCATTTCGTCAGTCATTCAATTTTGTTCGATAGGAAGCCGCCGCCACACACATGGCCAAAAACGTTTGGCTAACACCTTTTTATCGTATGAATTATTATCAAGCGCATGAATCTCCCGCATTCTCGATTTGACATTTCGATGGGGTCTCTCTTCGGGCCAGGGGAAGAACAGATTCAGCTGGCTTTGCTGATTTGTCACTTGACATTTTGCATATTAATATTAAAAAAGAAATACTTTTTTTCCCCCTCTTTTCAAGTCTCAATTTGGAAATAGTTGGCAAATGAAAATGTGGTAAATGGAACTATTAGGATTTTCGATTGCTTCGTTCTGCATAGAGTTTTGATAATTGACTTGATTTTATATCCAGCGGAAACTTATTATTATTATTTCTATTATTTTATTTTCTATTTTGCATTTGTTATTCTTTTTAATTTATATTATTATTTTTATTTTTGTTTTAATTTGTTTATTTATTAAAAATTGTTTTTTTAAGCTTTTTTGTCTTTGTCTTAAGTTAAAAACTCATCTCCAATATATTATTTTTCTTAGGAACGTTTTTTGCGCTTTATTTGCTTTGGATGATTTCGCTTATGTTTGGTTTGAATTATTTTTGGTGCACTTGACATGATTGTATTTATTCCACTGCTGGAACATTTCTCTTTCAACATGTTATTTACTTTTTATCATTTCTGTTTCTGTTTTGCTGTCATGTCAGAAAGAATGGGCATACAGCCGTGCAAATCTTTTCCTCCTTTTTTGACCAAAAAATCACGTTCTTTGTCTTTTATTTGCGAGCGAGGGGGAGAAACAAAAAATTAACCCGACGAAAAGATATTGTCACAATATTTTCGCTGTGTTTTATTTGGCTGTCAATCGCGGGTAAACATCTCCGGCCTGTCGCAAGGGGGGGCGGAGGCGGAGGCGGAGGCGGGACGAGGAACAGGCGCCTTGCATTTCCGCTTCGTTGCCAACTTTATGTTCCTCCCAAGGCACGGGAGCGGCACGGAAGCCCAGCACAGAGAGGAGAAGA
Source organism: Drosophila tristis (assembly GCA_018150885.1). Lineage (NCBI taxonomy): Eukaryota > Metazoa > Arthropoda > Insecta > Diptera > Drosophilidae > Drosophila > Drosophila tristis. The sequence goes on from JAECWT010000264.1 coordinate 1,505,605, forward strand.
GGAGGGGTGGCAGAGGGGCACAGAGAGACCGCACTTCCGCTGCACTAACCGTAGTCCGTGGCTCGTTTTTCGTTGTTCGTTGTCCGAGTGGGAGTAAGAGGAAGCCGAAGCCGAAGTCAACCGATTTGCTTGAATGTGCTCGAAGAACTGAAAGTAACGATCGAGCGGAGGAGCCCGCCACAGAAAGAGAAACTTTTGCCCGGGACGGCGCACCAAGTCAAAGTGTGTTAATGCAAGGTGCGGCCTTCCCAGCGAGCTCTCCACAAGCGAACGAGAATGCCAATTCCTGCCTCACCTTGCAGCGTACCCCTTGGGCAATGTTTGCTAGGATCCTTTGCGGCAGGGGAGAGGTCTCGGCTACCTGTTCGAGGTGGTCGCGCACGCACGCGCTCTCCCTTCCTCCCGCATATTGCAATTGTTTGGGCTAGGGGTATTCCTGAAACAGATTTTTATCTGCTGTACAATATTCTAAAGAATTGTTTCGCTTCCTTCGCACCTTTGTTGGCGGCGATTTGGAGGAATAGCAGCCAATGTTCGGTTCCATCAAGCTGCAGGATCGCTCAGTTCACTTCCAAGACACTGTTCACATTTGAAACCGAATCTGAAGCAATTCCGATTCTTTTTCAGCAATACCACAGTTGTTTCCTTCTCCTTCGGGACTGTCTGACTCGTTCCTTTTGTTGCTGTTTTTGTTGTCTTATTCTAAGCATGTTTGCGGTGGCTTCGTATTTTTGAAATTCTTTATTATCTCTGCCCTTTGGTTTCTTTTGTATGTGTGTGTTGGTGGCGGGTCGGGTGTTTGCTTGGCGGCTTAATTTATGCAAAAGAAAAATGTTTCCATTGTCTTACGGCCTGCACTGTGTTGGCTGTTGTTGCTGTTGCAGTACGTGCGCATGCGCGATAATCGCATATCAATAAGGAAATATCCGTTACGTGACTGATATTCCAAAATCCCATCCGAAGACTCGCGATCCCGCCAGTGTACCCGCCGGTGTACCCGCATAGATCCTGATCCAGATGCCAGTCACGTAAGAAACCCAAAAATAGTTGAACACATTTCGTTGCACTTGCTGCCGCGCGATGGGAAACGAAACCGAAACGAATCCGAGAAACGGAAGGGCTCCACGGCCACTAGTCGTGGCCCTAGCCCAAGACGTCAACCAAGAACTAGCCATAACTTGAGGGCCATTTCCGGCCAATGGAATTCCATGTAAATCCACTTATCCACTTACCTCGTGTCCAAACTGTGCCAGCGCCTCCTTAACCGCCGCCATGTTCGCCGAGGTCAGGATGCTCTGGATGTCGGCGCCAGTGTAATTGCCAGTCCTGCCCGCAAACCAGTCAAAGTCCACGCACTCGTCCAGGCTCAGAGTGGAGCTGAGGGCCTCGAAAATGCGCACCCGGGCCACGGCATCAGGCAGCGGGCACTCCACCAGCCGATCGATGCGACCCGATCGCAGCAGGGCTGGGTCCAGCAGCTCGGGTCTGGAGGTGGCTGCGATGACGGTGACCCCTTGGAGGCCCTCCACGCCGTCCAGTTCGGTCAGCAGCTGGTTGACCACGCGGTCCGTCACCCCCGTGGAGTCGTGGCCGCGCTTGGGGGCCAGGCTGTCGAACTCGTCGAAGAAGAGCACACAGGGCCGTGCGCTCCGTGCGCGATTGAACAGATTCCGGACATTCTCCTCGCTCTGGCCAATGTATTTGGCCAGCAACTCGGGACCCTTAACGGATATAATGCGCAGATTCCACGAGGTGGCCAGCTGGGCCACCAGGTAGGTCTTACCCGTGCCCGGTGGCCCGTACAGCAGAACTCCGGCCTGATTGCGCAACGGCGAAGCATTGAAGATGGTGGGATACTGCAAAATTCACATACAGCATAAGATTTTGTACAGATTCGGAAGAGTTTTCTAATGCATTACCCTTGAAGGCCACATGAGCACCTCCTCGAGCACACCCACAACCGACTCCAGGCCCGGCAGCTCCTCCACGCGCATCTCATTGTCGTCCGGATCGCTTCCAGTCTTCTGATTGCTCTGGATGCCCTGCAGGCAGTAGGAATTGGTGTGCTCCAGGGACTCAATCAGCTGGTCGTTGGTCAGCAGGGGCTTTGTTTTGCCTGAAAGATTGAGGGGGAGATAATCAATTGGAGCAATTAGAGATTACGGATGGCAGATTAAAGATTCAAGATTAGGCACTCACTGATGCGATAGGCGTAGAAAATGGCACGCTCCACAAACTGCACCAGATCACATTTGCGATAGCCCTCCGTCAGATTGGAAAACTTTGTCAGATCGAGCTCCTGGGATATGTCGATGTGGCTGCACAGCTCCCGCAGTATAATCTCGCGATCAGGACGCTCCAGGCTGGGCAACCGGGCAACCGTTTGGAAAACATGCCGCCCCCGGGGCGAGCTGAGGCGCTTGTTGAGCGTCTGGAGTTCGCTCACGGTGGCAATGACGGCAATGGCATTGCTGCTGGTGTACTGGACAATCAGTTGGTGGACGGTGTCCGCCATGCGGTTATAGTACTCGCCGTCCTGGCTGGACTGCTCGCCTGCGGCATGGGCCAACACATCGAGGTTCTCGAGGACCACGATGGCGGGGGCATGCTGCAGACAGCTGGTGAATATGTTGCGCAGATCCTTCTGTATGGACTCGGTCTTGCGGCCCTTGCTGCGCGACCCGTAGAAGATGTCGAAGTAGCAGTAGTCCGGCTTGCGGGACAGCTGGTCCAGGATTCGCTCGACCAGAACCGTTTTGCCCGTGCCAGCGGCACCTGTCAGCAGGACATTGCACTGCCGCATCACGGAATTGTCTGCATTCAGGCACAGATTCATGCGCAGCTCCCGTACCACTTGGTCCACAATCTTGTCGTACTCTGGCAGGCGTATGAGATCTTTGACACTCAGCGGCGAGGTGGCAGGCGGCTGCTCCTTGATGATCTCATTGACAGGACGCACCAAGTCAGCCGCATAGATCTTGGACTCCTTCAGAAATTGGGCATCGACCACGCAATAGCGGAAATGCTCCGGCAGTATGCCCACGGTGACCAGCAGATCGTCCTCCAGCCGCACAACCTCCTCCTGGTTGAAGAGCATCGGCTTCGCGTGGGTGCGCTCAATCACAAATCGCTTAAATGCATTCTCGATGATCTTGTAGTGCGTCTTCTTGTGGGCAAACAGCTCAATCTTTTCCACAAAGTTCACCACGATAGTCTTGGGCCGCAGCACCACCCGCTCCAGCTCCTTGATCCCCAGCAGCTTCATCAAGTTGGCGTTCAGCTCAATGGACGGATGAATGGTGCCGGGCAGATCGCCCTGCAGTTCCTCGGCAATCGTGCGCACCCGCACGTAGTAGTCCTTGTCGCCAGCCGTGTGCATGCAGTAGAACTGCTCCAGATCCATGAACTCGGGCAGGTGCCTGCCATTCACATACACATCCGACTCCTGGGCCTGCTCCCGCCATAGACCGCGTATCACACGAAACTCGAAGCTTCGCGAGCTCTCCCTGCGCAGATCCTTCTTAAGACGCTCCATGTGATCTTGCCGCTTGTTGCGCTGCAACGTATTCTTCACACTGTAGGCCGTGGCGGAATGGCTGAGCGGCGACGGCTTGCCATTCACGGATTCATCCCTGACCTGGGCACTCGTCTTGCTGCGCGCGAGTTTCGTGCTCTCGTCTTTGGTGTCGCCATTGGACGTGCCATTGGTCAGTCCTTTGTACAGGTTGGGGGCCACCACCAGCTCCGTGTTATGGTCCATGCGGCCATAGCTAGTGTGGGGCTTCAGGCGATCTGCAAGCTGAATACTTGAGCAAAATGTTGCGTGATTAAGCGATGATATTTACCCACTGTCAGCGCCACCTGCATGGACTTGTTAATCCAAACAATCAGAATTTGCGTGGAGTTGACGATGCGCGTTTGCTCGAGGACGCTGCCCGAGATCTTCTCGCTGCTTAGCTCCTGCCACAGAGAAATTTCAGGATTAATATTCGGAAACATGGAAGAATCGCTTTGCATGCAAGTGCCGAGGATGCTTCTCTGGTCGGTGGGGTCAATGGCAATGCCGGCCAAACAATGCCCACACAAGTGTGTACACTGCAAGCACACGCCCGCGCCAAATGCTAAGATATAAATTGACTGTCTATTTTTAAGCTGGCCAAACCACACGCCCAGAGCAGCCAACGAGAGAGGCACCACAACACATCGCAGCACATCACATCACTCACAATGATCTCCCAGTCTTTGGCGGAGACGGGGGTAACGTGGACGCTGCGCAGATTGAGAACGTCAGCGATGAGCGCACACTTGACCACACTTGACTCATGCATACCTACGACAAAAAGAGACCATAAATACTATACATAAATATGCACCGCACAGATATAGAGAGCGGTAAATAGAAAATCCAATTTTACGGCATTTTGGCAATCGATGCGATGCACTCACAAATCACATCACATCCGCCTGTTAAGTAACTGCTTACCGATCTCCTTGGCCGCCCTGGCATTGATCCCAATTTCGTTGTCTTTGATGCCGCCGCCACCCGCGTGCGGCGACCAAGAGGCGTAGTGGACGCGTCCATTGTACTGCAAACTGAGGCAGCCCGTGTCCTAGTAGTATTAACGAATCGGATTAATCTCATTAATCCCGCACACTGACTGACCGACTGGCTTATCTAATCTGGGCGCCAGGCCGCACAGGTGGACTTTTGGACACTTACATAGGTCGATACGACGCCGTAGTACTGGTCCGGCAGCAGCACAAAGTTGCTCTTAATTGGCCGATAGACCACCGTAAATGTGCGTTTGAACATTCTCGCGTCCGTAGTCCGTCGGGTGCGAAATCATTAATTTAAATCATTTTTAAACGTTTTCCCTAATCAGCTGTTGTGCTTGGGGGCGTTGCGCAGTGTGACCGCGGATTAATCGCCTGACCCTAAGAAATATACCAAAATATATCGAAATATACCTTCTCATTTTCAATAAATTTACCGAGAAAAAAAAACCAACTTAACCCAGCTAAGCCCCCCTTTATTTAAACAAGTGATCACCTTGAGTTAAACAGCGGAATATAAAACCGTTTGTAAATTTATCTCGTAGATCCATTCTTTCTCTTCAGTTACAAAACAAAAATGAGCAAGATATCATTTACCTAACATGCGTAAAATATGTTCATGTCTCATAATATTCGAGCGTCTTTTTAAATACCCACTGGTCGACATTGGGCTAAGCAAGTGAAACGAAAACGCTATTTGAAATTCAAAAACAAACACTTTTCCTTTTGGCTAGTTTATTTGGTTAATAATAATTTCTTTAAAATAGTTTGCGTGTTTAATATATTTATGTAGGTGTGCGTGTGTGTGTGTGTACATAAAATCCGGCATTTCATAATCGTGTTGCTGGGTTCTTATGAAATTAAATAACACAATATGATTAAGAACTATGAAGAGCGTGTGCTAATTGGCAAATGAAAGAGAAGGTCTACTCTACTCAAAGGATATGCATAAGGATGCCAATGGCACGTGTAAAACTGTGCTTAAAGTTCAACTAAATTCGTTATTGCATTTTGCTTTTATAAATGTATAAAAATGTATATCTATGTTGAGAGAAGACACTATTCGAAAAGATTGTTACAAAAGCTTTTCAATAATTTTTTATGTATATGTATACTATATATGTAATATCCGAGTGTTTGTTTGTTTTTCTTTTAGTCAACTGCTCCATTTTCAGTCTTTAACAATTTGCTGTGGCTTGTGAGAATAAATTGGCGTATAAATGGAATATAATTCTTATTCATATGTAGTATCTACGATTGCGTGTATATCGTTCGTATAAAAATTCCAATAAAATTGTATAAAATGTCTTGTTCTGTTCTTTAAAAACGTCCTAAAAAGTTGTTGTTAATTGCAATATTTTGGGGCTTCTCTTTATAACAGTACTAGGGCTGCGCTGCTGTGTGTGGGAGTGGAAAAATGGCAGTTAAAAAAAGAACAAAATTAAAAATATAAAAAGTTGAGTGCATTTTACTCTCTCATGAATTTATTTCTTACGTGTAGTTGGAATAGTTTCCATATTCATGCGGATCAAAGTAATTCCAATTTGGTTAAAACTTAAGCATCGACAACTAAACGATAAACTAAACATCATGTATACATTACATGGATAGATGTATGTATATACGCATATATGTACACAGTTTAAAAGGTAAACCATTATTTAACAATTAAATATCTGATAAATACACTCCTCGAAATAATTCATTCAACTTAAGCGCTAGCCAATCAAAACTAAATCAAATTAAATTTTATAAACATTTTGGCGAAAAAACATGTCTCACAAAACAAGATCCGAGATTCACGGATAGGAAGGGATGCTGGGAGGGTGGGGAAGGATCCGATATTCATCTTAAAGTTATACTGAAAATATTCGAGTTGAGGCGCAACATCGTGCCTGTGCCTGTGGGAGGGAATGTGAGTGTGTGTGTGTCTGTTGCATGTGTCCAAAACAATTTAATCGCCCAATCACATATTGCAGTATCTCCTCAATATTTGTTTAATATTTTGTTTTTTTTTCGTTTTTGAATTTTGATTTTCGATTCGTTGCTGTTTGTGGTCGTGGTCGTCGCGCCTAGCAATCCATCTCCTCCAGGGTGCGCGACAGACGATTATTGTCGATCCTCCGGCGCTGCGATCGTCGCACCGCATCCGCCCGCCGATACGGCTCGCTCTTCAGCCCCAGCAGTATGTCCTCCAGGGCCCCGTTGTAGACCTCGTCCTGCTGCATCAGCTTCTTCTCGCGCACCGAATGCGCCTTGCTCTTCAGCTCGTTGATGACGGCGTCCTGCAAGGAGAGTGCGCAGGTTGAAGCCAACTGTTAAACGTGTCGTAGGGCAAACCGAAGCGAAGCCAGGTTGGGGTGGGGGGGATTAAAGAAAATAAATAGATACAGCCATTAGTCAAAGAGAACCATCACCAGTACGACAGACAGACACTGATTTATTCTAAGCGGTTAGTCGCGGTTAGTCACTATGTTAGTTTTATTTTTTTTTGATGAGATCTAAAATATGATCGCAGACTTTTGCCTGTGGAAGTTATTTTGCTTAAGAATCTAAAAATATTAAATTAAATTAAACGTTTACTGCGGGCTCAATTACTGTTCCAATCTATCAGTTAACAGGGAAAGCAAACAAAGCTATAAAACAATTCAAATCACATTAAATGTATGCACCTAGCACTCGCTTAAAACACCGTATTAACCGATACTCTACAGGCGAGCCATGGACTCAAAATGATTAAACTTTAAATGCTTTTCCGATGAGGGGATCATCATGAGGAGCTCTAATTGACTGCTGGCCAAAACATGTTTCAATTTCCCTTTAATATGCAAAACCAAGTGCAACAGAGTCTGGCGTGTTAGAAGGGGGAAGGGGCACTATTCGTATTGCTATTCAAAGAGTCTGTGTTAAGTGTTATAATGAAATTTGTATTAAATTTTGGAACTGTTTGAAACTTTTCCCACATCAATGAAATATTAATCATCGAGGCAGTGATACATTTCTGGCAATGGTATGTCACAGTCGTAAGTGGATTTGGATTAGCAATGAAATTAGCGAGGATTAGGCCACACAGCGTGGGGATTAGAATAGCCGCCAAGAGACAGGCGGGCACTGGGCACTAGGTACGGGGTACGGGTGCTGGGTTAGACAAAAGTTGACACAAGCCACGCGACTTACACTAATCACAAAACAAATCCCGCCACATGCCGTCCCCCAAGAAGATGGTGCTAGTGGTGTTGGTGGATGGTGTTGGATATTGGTTGGATTTGTGTGGGGAGCAGGCAGCCAACACCAAATGTCTGCGCTTTGTGTGTATGTTTCGAGCTGTTAACCAAATGACCAAGTAGTTAACGTGACGTGCTAGGGTGGAGGAGGTTGAGGTGGTTGGTGGTGGTTGGTGGTGCCCCTGGGTATGGAGTTATGGGAGGCAAGTGTCCACAGTGATGTGCTGCTTGGCAAAGTCGAGCAGACAATGTATTTGCTGCGTAAGTCGGATCAGAATGAAAGCGTAACAGATTACGAGAGCATTGGAGAAATGAGCAGGCAGGAGTTAGACATCCGATTCGCAGGAGTTGGAGGGGAGCTGCCGCTGCCGCTGTCCGGGACTCACCTGTTGCTTCTTCTGGTTGTGCTTGTTGCGCATCAGGACCTGGGCGTTGTTCTCCTTCTTGGAGGCAGCCAGGGCCGCTGCCTGCTCCAGGCGACGACGCTGCTCGTTCTCCTGGTCGTGTTGCTGAAACAAGGACAAACAATGTAGGGAAATCTTAGACCTTAGAGTCGGGACCCGATGGCACCCACCTTGAAGGCCCGCGTGAAGCGGACAATCAGCGAAAAGAAGGCGGCCGCATCGGTAGTCCGCGCCGACTCGCCAAAGTACTCGACACACTCCTTGAACGCCTCCTGGGCGTGCCGCAGGTCGCTCTTGATCTTCTTCAGCTTGTCCTCGGTGTTGTTGAGGAAGTCCCGTAGGATATGCGTCTGGGTGCCCTTCACGCGCAGCTCGGCCTCCTTGCGCACCTGATCCATGCCCTTTTCCATCTCGTGGACATCGGCCACCACATTCTCGAGCGACGCCAGCGCCGCCTTGTCCGTGCACTGCAGCTCCGTCTCGTAGTTGAGCAGGTCCGGGAACTTGGCCCGTATTGTGGCCACAATGTAGTGCAGCAGCGACGACCGCTTGTCCGTCGATTTGGTGTCGATGAGCGTGTCCAGCGACTGCAGCTTGAAGCCATAGGCCGGTCCGCGCTTGTTGCTGTTCAGATAGTTCCCAAAGGCCAGAACAATCTCCAGCACCGCCCTGAACTTGCGCGACTCCTTCAGGGAGATGGAGGCTCCGGCTATCGACTGGACTTGCTGCAACAGAAAAGGCAGGGATTCGGATTAGAAGATCAGCCACGGAGCGATCTAGCGCAGACTGCTGATCCATACCGGACTGATCAGATGGACGCTATCGAAAAAGTTGCCGATGTAGTTCATGATCGAGAGCTTGAAGGAGATGCGCTCGACGCGCGACAGCTGCAGCATGAACCTGTCCTCCTCGTTGAGTAGCTGGGGATCCTTGCGCGCAATTATGTACTCCTTGTAGACCTTGATCTCGACATCGGTAGGCACCATCTTCTGCAGCAGCTCCACATTCTCCAGCGACAGCTTCTTTAAATCCAGCCCATGTATGGCAGCCACCACATCGTCGATGGGCATGCCAAGCTTGCGCCGGGAGATTGCTAAGGGAGTAATCAGTAATCCGTAATCAGTAATGGGTAGGACATTGGCTCTCCTCTTCCGCACTCACCAATGTTTCTTAACCTCGAGTGCTCCAGCAGCGAGACATGGTCGGGCCGCTTGACCCGTTTGCTGGCCTGCAACGAGCCATCCACCTCCGAGCCAGCGATGCCGTTGTGCAGAGCCCCGCCAATGCTGCCAATCTTGAAGCGCTCCTCGAACTCATTGAAGTCGATCTGCTTGAAGATCTTCTCGTCGTCCAGTTCATTGAAGATAGTGCCACGCACCTGCAAAAGGACACAGCGGGACATGAATAGGGGAAGATCAAGGCGCAGCCTGTCTGATCTGATCTGATCGGATCACATCCACTCACCTGATTCGGCTTCAGCGGTATCCAGTTGAGAGTCGGCAGCTTGTATTTGGTGGGCACCTTCCGCTTGATGGTCATGGCGCCGTCGGGGGCGGGCATGAAGCCGGCCACCGGAGGAGGCGGCGGCGGGAACGAGCTTTGCATGGGCGGAGCATGCGGAGTGGAGGGCGCCATCGAGGCGATGCTGCCATTGGGGCTACCCAGCGGACTGAGGCCCATGCCGGGCATCATGGGCGGTGGCGGCGGGGCGGGCGGTGCCGGTGGTGGAGGCGGGGGCGGAGCTGCTGCTGCCGTGGGCATCGGTGGAGGTAGCGGCGGGGGCAGGGGCGAGGAAGCGCCCGATGTGGCGCCAGCCAGAAGCCCGCCATTCGTGAGGCATCCATCGTCGCTAGAGGCGGAACGGGGCAGGGAGCGGGACAGGGTCTGCAGCTCCTGGTTCTTGGTGCGCAGCAGCGTGTCGCGTTTCTGCAGCTCCTGTTCGTTCTGCTGCAGCATCCGCTGGAGGGCCGTCAGTTCCTCCTCCAGATTCTGACGGGCCACCGTCAGCTGGTCGCGATCCGTCTTCAGTTTGATGTTCTCCGACTCCAGCTCGCCGAATTTGTAAAGGAACTCGGAGTTGCGGTCAATCTCACGCTCCAGCTGATCGTCCAGCTCCTGGACCCGCTCCAGGGCCGACGTCTTCGTCTCCGAGTCCTCCATTAGGGCGGCCACATCGAAGACGTTGTCCAGGTAGGCCGAGATCTGGACCTTCAGCTCCTCGGACTCGGTTAGCCGGATTCGCTCGAGGTACTTGTCCAGCCCCAGGGCCGTGAACTCGTACTGCAGATGGACGCGGTAGTTCATGTCCTCCACGGAGTGGACCACGATGTTCATGAACTGCATGCAGGCGACCATGAAGTCGATGTTGAAGGCCTCGAAGTTCATGAAGTACTCCATGAGGGTCTGGAAGCGCCGCTGCTCCTGGCACACGTCCTTGAAGTTGTCGAAGGAGCCCAGGATGATCTCGTGCCCCCCCTTCACCAGGCAGATGGCCGCCAGCAGCTCCAGCACCAGCGCCTTTGTCCTCAGCGACTTGTGGATGAGGCTCAGGGCGATGCAGTTGATGGCCTCCCGATGCTGGATGACCATATTGAAGCCGTACTTGTTGTTCATGATGGCCCGCAGGCACATTATCGACACGTGGATGTCGTCGGTGGCCGCTCCCATGTTCAGCTTGGCGATGTGACGCGAGCGTCGCTTCAGGCTGGGACTGTCCATGGCATCGGCAATGGTGGGACGCAGGAAGCCGTAGGACACGTGCTGCTGCTGCCTCGAGGTGTCCAGCAAGAGGAGAGAGCCATTGCCCAGGGCCCCATTGTGAGTGTGATTGTGAGGCTGGCTCTGGGAGGGACTGAGCGAGCTGTTCTGGCCGAGTACCATTTCCACGCCATCCCCGCCGCTGGTTAGGTTTAGGCGCTCCTCGGAGGCGCAGAGGGCGCCCTGAAGACGCTGCTCGTGCTGCATCATCTGCAGCCGAAAGCTGAGATAGTCCACCAGGGCGTCCAGACCCTGGTTGCTGTCGTCAAGGAACTCCTTCACCCACTCAATGTGGTTCGTTCGCAGCGAGATCTCTAGGTCCCGCAGCACCTGCGTGGACGTCGACTCGCCTACCATTTTCCGTTTCTGGCAAAAAAAGTACAAGAGGTAAAGCTGTAAGTGTACAAGGAGAGAGAGAGAGAGCAGGGGTTGGATAGGAGGATGCAGGATTCGGGAGCAGGATGGATACAGGGATACAGGATTTGGGTGGTGCAGGTGCAGCGGGATACCATAGAGAGAGAGGAAGAAAAGAGATTGGAGTTTCGTGTTGGATAGTGTTGGATCGTGGTGTGTGTGTGTGTGTGTGTGTGTTTGTCAGTGTTTTGTGAGTAGAGAAATGAGAAATTTACACATTAATTAATGGAACAACAACAGAATTCGGTTTAAAATTTAATCATTTGAGTCTACAATTTTAGATTTGGCCCAAGGGCAGGTTAAAGGTTAAGGGTTAAGGGACAAACAGACAACCAGACACCAAAACAACCAGAGACCAAACACCAATCGGATGGATTATATTCCCATGTATTTTACACATGGATATCTTACCCGATGACTGCGCGATGCCTTTGGGTCCAAGTATGTTCGCAATCTGCTCAAGTAATGTGAGGGTGGATCCTTCGCCTGCACCATTTCCTGTAGAAAAAAAAAGACGTAGGCGACAAACGGGGATTAGTTTGAGGATATATAAATATATACATATAATATGTGTGTGTAAGTATATGGAAAAGGCAGAGGATTTTTCATCTACTCTGCTTGTTTATTTTTTCCTTTTGATTGTGATCAATCTGGAGACTACAAATTTGCAGCCATCAGATATTGCCAGAAGAACAGAAATTGAAGCGAAATATGATTTGTTCACCCATAACAAACCCGCGTTGCTCAGCTTCATATGTACATACATATGTACATACATATGTACATAACTAGGTTTTTATTTGTATGTAGAGTTTATTGTTGAGTACATATTATGGGAAGTATTATCGTTCGGCCGCTAGATAGCGAAAGTTTCGGGAGTTTAATTATTTGACTTTTCATTAATTAATAACATAATATCAGTAGAGGATTATTTTTACTAGAGCTCTTGGTGAGATCGGTCAGCTAGGATCAACGTCTCTGCTTTCTCGTTTCAAAACGGACTGATCCGAAAATTTCGTGTTTTTTCTCGCTCACCCTCCATTTGATTTTCTGCTAGATAGAACGAGAAAGCTACAGGCAATTTTGCTGTTTTTTGCTTTGCCTTCTGCCTGACACTAAAAATAATTAATTAATAATAATGTTTTTACGAACGAATAGTTCAACATTTTGTTCAGTTCAAAAAAGTTGAATGTTTAAGCTATCTCCGTAGTATGTTTTGAGTCCTTTCGCAATGCTCGAACTCGGTTTTTAGTGATTTGGGTACTTCGAATCTGACTGAAGGAAGGATTCGTAATAATCAAAATTATTAAAGTGGCTTGAGTACAGGCTGTGATTTTATGAATGGTGTGAATTCGTGCAGGGCTCATCCGAATGTTCTTTTAAATCTGTTTCTGATAAATCAATCCCCATCTGGACATCTCGCTAAATGTTCGAAATATGTTCAAAACTTCCTATCTAAATCTGCTTATTGAACTTCCTTCCAACTATCTTTCGTTTGACCGTTTAATGGCAACAGTAGGAAATCAGATCACAATGCAATCATCTTCAGTGGAAATGAATGTGGCAGTGGCAGCGGCAGAGGAGTTACCCAAGCCCCTCTGTTCAATGAACTGAGCTCCAGGTCGGCTCTTCCGGGGGGTAATGTTCATGGGGAGGAGGTGGACCAGAGACAAAGAGACAAAGAGAGAGAGATAGATCTCCTGAAGCATTAACACCAGGCGGAGGCTTAGCGGCTTTTACTTTTGTTTTTTATTTATATTTTTACTGGCGGCCGTAACTGCATATTTGTGTAGTACGATTATGTCTACAGTTCCACACGTCGATCCCCATCCTCATTCACATGCACATTCACATCCCCATCCCATCCCATCCGATCCGAGGCTGGAGCAGCGCGATCACATAAGCATCGATGGGTGCTTGCCTAACGTTGAACATTTTTAAGCAGTTTTGAGCATGAAGCGTGGTATACTTGTTTTAGCTTTCTGTGTGCTTGTGTTTTGTTTAACTATGCCAACCACTAAGGCACCAACCACAACAGCCAAACAGCCCCAAACCCAAGCAAAAGCAACAGCAACAAATTCGATACCAGAGATCCAACCAACGCATGACTACAACCTAAACTATGTGTGGGTTTTGTGTGTGGTTTGGGGCTTGGGGTTTCGGATCGGGGAGCTGCAGTCAAAGGAAAACCAGTTTCGATTCTTTTTCCTAGTCAAAGAGGCCTGAAGAAATAAATATCAACATGCATACCAGGTACATATACACACACATACATATACATATGTATATATATATATATATTTATATCTATAGATGGATAAAGATATATGTATATGTATGGAAGCGGCTCCAACAACGATTAAAAACTGCAATTTATCGCAGTCATAATAATTTGCATTTTGTCACTGTGAGCCTCGAAAGCGGGAGAGAGAGAGAGAGAGCTTCGTGGGATTGGCTTCCCTCGAGGAGTCACTTGGAGGAGTCAGTCTCACAGTCTCTGTCGTCCTCGAGTGGCAAGTTTCGCCTCCACCATCATCGTCCGTCGGACTTGTCCCATTCTCTGTCTCGCTGTCTGTCTGTGGGCTGCGTTTTCATTCATTTTCATGACTAGACTACGCTAGAGAGTTGGTTTTACAGTGGGCTAATGGAATGAAAATGATTATATTTATATTATTTATAAGTATATCCACCAATCATGGTTTGGATACTTGTGGATACATTCATAGCGATCTCTTTCAATTTTATGGATGTCTGTTATATTTTCTCACATTTCAAGGAAAAATGGTAGATTTTTAGTACATACAATATACCAAAAAGTAGATGCAATTTTGACCATCCTTTAGAGCATCGGAGGGCACGTCCTTGCTCTCAACTGATCCTATTTCGCCCACTCAAGCGGCACATTTATGCTGCAAAAGAGAATCATCGCACCATACATGTCGTGTGCCTGACTCGACTCGGTCACAACGGTGCTTTTACACAATGGATTTTTTGCACCCACGGTGCAGTGTTACCGTCTGAATTATGGAAAACAGGTCTCTGTCTCTGTGTGGCAGGCGGCGGGACGGCGGGCGGTTCGGTCGTTCAGGAACCGGCGACGACGTGGACAACAAACAACACCAAAGTGTAGCCATGTTGGGTGTTTATGATATTTTATCGTATGGCAGAAAATGTTTGACGCGAGTCCCAAGTCCGAGCAGGGCATTCCTCTTCCTGCTCTACGAGTATTCCACTCCACTCCACTCCGACATAAGCCTATGGCGAAAATGCTCGTATCTACCTACGCGTATAGCAGTATATGCTCTTTGTTGTGCACCACCGTTGTTGTCAGTTTCTAGGTGCAGCTCTTGAAAATTCAGTGACCCAGTTACAAGCCGAGATACATAGATGGATGGATGGATTTGGATACGGATAGACGGATAGATACGAGTAGAATCCACCGAAAAAGGGGCACGCTCTGGCGCAGACGTTAATAGTTTCGTCATAACTTCCGACAGTCCCCCCATTATCATCAGAAGCACGCACTCTAGATTTGTCGTACATGGTGTCCGTACACATACTTACATCCATATACACGAGTATATGGATCTGTACATAAAGCTCTATAAACTTCCCCATTCGTTGCAAAAATGTTTCATTTTTGGATTCAGCCAGCGAATGTGCCATTTGAAAATGGAATGGAATCGTTCAACACTTTTGTGTGAAGCGGCAAAAAGCGACGACATCAAAACATGAGAGCGACAAACAACACGCACTGCATAATGATTGACAAAAAGCTGTACGAGTACAAATACGAAGAGACAAGACATATGTACATCACATCGACTTGAACACATGTTCTACGGTCTATTTACAACTACAGTCATGACTGTAAGAGCACGTTTAAATCGGTTAAGTGAAGGTTAAGTGATTAAGCAAATTTCAGGTTAGCAAACAAATAGGAAACGGCAGAACGGAAGAGATTTATTTTAGACCAAAACAATCCTCAATTATCCCGGATATCTTTCGGATTCGCGATTCAGAATAAATAGAAATTCTATTAAACCGCAAATGTTGCATTTCCCAGCCTGAACTTCCACATTTTCCTTTATACAAGCCACCCAACCCAACCCAAATAATTTGCTAACTAAAGGGGAATTTCGTTTCGTAAATTTGATCAGCGCATAAACGCCTTCGGAATTCCAACTGGTGGCCCTCGTAGCAGAGGCATACATGCATACGTACACATGTTTGTGCGTGTGTGTGTGTGCAACAATTATATTGCGCAAAGCCATTTGCTGTGGGGTTTAATTGGAGCGGCGGCCACTTCACTTCTAGACAGCCTAAAGGTCAGCGTTCAAGGTGTCGCCATGAAAGGAGGAGAGTCATCAACCAAATACTTAACCCCCCAAAGAGCCATAGAGCCATAGAGTCACTCCCATCTCCAACCCCTTTGACCAGCGACTAAGGGAGAGTCGGTCAAATTCCAAAAGTGCTGCTAATAGTATGAACGGAAGTTCTGGCCCCCGCCAGAAGTTGCTGATAGTAGCCGCTTTTCAGCATAGAAATATAATCAGGTTTATGCACGCTTTAATGGCATGAAAAAACCATTTGTTATGGCACTCACTTGATCGCATATCATGTCCCACTTCTTCTCGTCATCGTAGTTACGCAGCAGCTTTGCCTTGTCCGGGGGCAAGTCCATGGAGGCCTGGAAAAACGAAAGAACAAAAAGCGTTGATGGTTTATTGAACCTGTGCTTATGCATATGTATGTATATATAGGCAAGATATGGGGGTAATCAAAAGGCTAAACTTGTTGACAGATGGGTTGCTCAGGCTTATTGTGATGGCATCCAAGAGTGGAGTACCTTTCAAGACTCTTAACCAGGGACCTATTTGCTTGCTCATGCAAATATGGAATTATCACAGCAGCTGCTGAGGGGGCACTCGGAGTTAATAATCCATACAGTGGGGAGACAAAGATATGCTCCATTTCCCAAAAAAAAGTTTTCTTCCATCTCAGAAATTTCACAATTCTAAATGGCATCTTCCTCAGGGACCGATCATAGGGTACGTACTCCATGCAAAGCCACGACCGACCATTGTGTAGTGGCATCATTCCCTGCCTTTTGATGAACCCACTGAACCCCGACAAGTAGCAAATCAAACAAATCAACAAACAGAACCCATTTTTACCTGGACGATTGTGTAAAATGGTTAAATGCACCATTTAACGGGCGGGAATGCACCATAATGAAATCGGCAAATATGCTTACGTGACTTCAATTTAATGTTCCTGTTTATTTTTCTGCTTTTTTCTGGGTGCAGCTGCAGTTGCAGTTGCAAGTTCTAATTAGACACACACACACATGCAGCGGCACAGACACACCTGATGATGATGATGATGGAGAGCAGGAAGAGGGAGTGCCGAGGACAGAGGACAAAGGAATAAAGCCATTATAATGGATGATCACACAATGAAGTTGGAAATCGGTTGACAATAACATAATAAATGCATATGAAAGAAGATTTCAGAGAGAGAGAGAGAGAGAGATTCAAATGCAGATGAGAACGATCGTCCCAATGCAATGTATTTCCAGTTAGGGTTTGATATATCGGATCGTAAGATTGGGACTTGTCATTTTCCTATTCTGTGGCTGTATTTGTGTTGGTGTAACAGTTGGTACTGAAGGACTCTCTCAGAGAGGACCATAGAAGACGAGAGTGAGTGTGAGTGGGAGGGCGTCGTAGGGGATATTTGCCATAGAAAGGAGGCAGCGCAAGGCGTGGAAGTCAGTCCCTACAGAGCCATGTGGGAATGAAAACTAGCTTGGATGATCATACACATAAAGATCTTATAAGTAGAAACCCTTCTTTAAGATACATACATTTATTCTTCTAGAAAAACAAGTATTAGCTGTGCGCACCAAGAATGGATTTAATCGAAGAGTTCAAATTATTTAGTATTACCCATTACCAGTCCCTTTTGTTTTACCATCAAGTTCATCTCCCATCACAGTCCACCAAAATATTTCGTATTTTTTCAAGATGTTTTATTGAATGATAATTCTGCTCATTGCTTTTTTGTTCACATTCAATTAGTGGAAATTTACATGCAGTTTTCGCAGCTTTGGCTGTGTGTTAATTAAGCTAAGCAATTATCAAATTATCTTTACTCTTGCCTCTGTTCGGTTTTGTTGACTTTTTGTTCGACTTTTTTGCAAAACGTGCTGAATGCTAAAAAAATACATATTTACATACATATGTATAAATTTATGTGTAAAACATTTCCCATACCCTACATGGGGAATTGATTGCAAAATATATTGATTAATTAATTGTGATGTTATGGGTGAACCAGACCCAACCCAGCCCTTCCTCCATCCAATAACCTTCCCATCCCCCTCCAATCTCTCCTACTCCACTGTTCCACTCCCCGTTCCGCTCTGAGATCATCATTGAGGCTGAGTGATTTGCCTCGACGCGCTTTTCGTAATAACAAAACAGAAAACAGAAATAAAACAATAAATATGCGAATAAAAGAGTGCATCAAAAGGGAGAGAGAATAACAAGTAAACAAGGTGACAAAGAGACGGCGCAACGAGCTCTCTTCTCTCCCATATTTATGCCAGAGCAGGCGAAAAGTACGCGCTACTTTTACTATATACAAATTTGACATGATGTACATGACTTCATCGTATAATACATATGTACATATTATCGCTCCGTTCCGTTCCGAATCCATGCCATATCCATCTGAGTGTGTGTGTGTCAGTGCGCACTCGTACATAATGAATTACTTGACCGTCACACCGGATACGCATTTTAAATTTTTCCCTCAATTTGTGTTCTCGATCCGATCCCCCCAAACGCAGCTCGAACCTGTCTACGGCCATGCGAGATGACTAATACCGTGAGTGGTACCTACATGCGTACATATGTATGTATGTAGGTGTTCCCATACGACATAAGGCTTGGCATTTCCCCATAAACGCATCTACGGTCATCGTCTGATAGCGGTAAGACAAAATAAATACTCGACAATTGACAGATTGGAAGTCACTTTCGATCTTTATTAAGTTACTTCTGAGTCCCATGCCGCATATGCAGGTACACAGATATTGTACACAAAAGAAAGCCATTTATCAAACATCCAGAGCCAAGTTGTATATCCATATATTATTGGCACACTCGTAATATATGATGGCTAATGGTAGTGCATACATTTGCTTTTTTTCTAAACTTAAAGTTTCTATTACAAATTAACATTTAGGAACTCAACAAAATAATATTTTTTAATGCAAAAGGGCGTGGACTGTTAGCGGGAGCATCTGCATCACTTTTTATTTGAAGCTTTTGATAATTATCAAAATCTCAGATTAGAACCTCTGCATATCCTTCTGATGTGTAAATAGTTGTGGCCAGGAGAATGTCGCTAGAAGCAATCCCAATGAGTCCGTAATTTTAGTCTTTATTTTATTTAGGAATATAACTCTATACTCGTACATACGGTTTTATATCTGGTATAGTTTTGCGGTATGGCATTTTTCAACAGAATTCTGTATGATATCATATGATTTCCGATTAATAGCCCACATGCGGCACTTAATCTTGAGCGAATTTGTGGCGTATCTTAAATTTCCACAACCGCAAATGTACATAAACATAAACAAAGGTGTTCAGTGAGTCGATTACCGCATCATCAGTTGATAAAACAAAAGTGCATTTGTTTATAATCTTGAATAAATAAATATTGAACACAATAAGGCATGAAATTATTCACAAATCAAGGCACACGCGAATGGCAGCAGCTCATAACAGTTCCAATACTCAAAGTCGGAAATATGTAATCTCTGGCCGATCCGCAAGAATTACACACTGGAACCTGTAATGTGGATAGATTTCCCCCATTGATTGCCAGCAAAAGATGTTTCCATAGAAGAAAGACTACCTCCATCGGTATATCCAGCTCGTATAGTAGTAATCCATAATCTGGGGTACACAAATGATTTTTCCTGGAATTCGGCGCATGATCTTACTTGCCATCCCATCCCATATAAGTCCAAAGTCGTGTACCGTTTATCATCAATGTTTGCTATACATATGTATGTTTGTATGCAGTAAAAAACAGATGTCTTTATGTTTTTATCATTATGAGTGGTTTTCTTTTTTGCAGACCGCGAAGGAAGTGCACAGCACAGATAAACAAATGCCTAGCACTACGATTCCGATAAAGAGCGATCCAATCCACGCGGAGGGGCAGCACTCCGGCGATCGTTTTTCGCAGCGCTAAAGAAGCCGTTAGATAAAGCCAAGCCAAACGAACAAAGCGGATGGACATTAAACCATCAACTTGGTTCCATCGTATGGTTATCCCAGCGAGGGCCAACAAGATAACTTTTACAGAAGTTCAGACCAGTTCTCATGTTTATTTGGGTGAACAGACGATATGATTAAAGGTACTTTGGTATCTACTTACGGGAAACACACACAATTGAATATGTAACTACTCGACCTCCCCTCGAAATGAGACAATGAGTGTTTAACAATATTAACAACAATAACTGCTTTGTGGTTCATTGCTTTGTGGTTTGTCAGCCATTGAAAATGTCATTAGGAAGGCGGCTGCGACTGCCCCTCTTCACACGCCTCCTTTGGGCAATTGTTTATAGATTTCAGATTCTAGACCCCACATTGATGATGCTGATGATTAAGCGAGTGAAAGTTGGGTTGTGAAAGCGAATGGAGATGGGGGTGAGGATTTTGTGCGGTTTAATCTCTCTGTCCCCGTATTTTTCTTTATATGTAACATATATGTTTCTTGGGTTTGTGGTAATGACACCCACCCTATATGAGTCAGGAGATCTGATATATAATAATGCCATCAAATTAACATTTTTATGCATTCGAATAAATACACTTTTACTTTCAATTGATGAATCAATGACTGAAAGCCTTCTAGAAATGCATGGATTTTTATTAAAGGTCAATATTTCATGCACATTTTCCACTTCCATCCTTCGCTCTTTCTATCTCTCTCTCTCTCTGATCAATTATTTGATCAGCTGAGATGATCTTCCTTCCAACATCGACAGACTGCACTGCACCCTTGTCCGAATAGAAGATTCCTCTGCCCCACCTCACCCCACCCACCATATGCAAAGTTCAGTAAACCCTCGGGATGGAGTCGGTATTTAACCGGAAACATCTGCAGCGACTGCCTGCGATTAGATCCCACAAAAAGCAAATTATTAGTGGCGAAAAATGGCATTTGTTGTTATTTATAAACCATGAATCAGACAAACAATCGCTGTTAGTCGGAAGGCGACTGCATGGATTCCACTGGAGGTCTCGCTACTTCAATTGGCAAACAGCACTTTTGACTTTATATTATAGTACACACGAATTAGCCGATCCAAGGGGACTGAGCAGGCAAAGGCGAGGCCAGTACCAGTGGTAGGGATTGGATTCGATTCGGGAGTGAGAGCGGGAGCGCGAGCGGGTGGTGAGCTACCGAAATGGCAAACAAACAAACAAAAATGTTGGGGGGCAAATTTCGAGAAAGAAACGAAGGAAAAAAACAAAACAGAAGCCGAGACACACTTTGAGTGCGAAAAAGAGGCAATGAGTTTTTGGACAAACAATAGAGAAGAATAAATAATAGCAGATAGCATAAAAAATGTGGTCTCAATGGTCTGTCAATGTTGTGGATACGAATACCCTTGAAGTAGTATATTTCAATATTGGAACGATAAAAAAAAAAAAATGAATCGACTGGTTTGAACCACATATGTACATATGTACATATATATACATATATACTTATGTACACGTGTGGTTCCCCATAAACAACCATCTTTCCATCCGAAATCCTAAATCAAGATATGATCCTGGATATTTACAACACTGAGATGAAAACAAAAGATCCGATCCCCAAAATGGAATGCCAAGTACGTATAAAGGGAACTCTCGCTCGGAACCGAACCCGTTGGAGGAGCATATTTCTCAGTCAGTAACATGACTGACGATAACCGAGATGTCGGCCGTGCATATGAGTATAAATAAAGATTTCTCCCCTTTCTGTTCCGTTCTGTTCCAGTGGGAGATAAGCCCGAGCCGGTCCGATGGGCATCCAGCAGCCCCAAACTGACACGGCGGCGAGAGAGTGAGAGAGAGAGGGATGGAGCGAGGAGTGAGTCAGCATTGGCACAGAGCAATGTCATAGCAACCGCATTAAGAGGGACAGAGAGGGCGACAATCGATCAATTTGCTTTAATTGCCATTAGCATGCCGAATTGGAGTGGCTGAGAGAACGGCAGAGACATCGAGAGTGGAGTGAATCCAATGGCTGCTGTGGGCCACTCTCATTTGTTACAGTTTTATGACGGTCAAAGCTGAGAGGTTTTTTTTGGTAATTTTGTTGTTGTTAGTACAAAATCTTAATTACGTGGTCTTGTTCAGACCCAGAGCCAAAAAGAGAGATACAGAGAGAAAGAGAGAGATAAAGACAACAACAAAATGTGTGTAGTGGCTGGGATGACTAGCGAATTCAAATTTTTGGAGGCACACGCCTCCGGAACAATGGAAAAATATTAGGAATCATCATAGAATTAAGATAGTCGGACTGGGAAACTGTCATGAACTCTAAATCACCAAATTGTGACTAGGAATTATCATTAGTAATGGATGCTCCGGCTCCGGCTCAGGCTCCACCCACAACAACACACAGTTCTCCGAATAATTCCGATCCCATCCCACTGTGCCCTGCATTTGGAGTTAGACTGCAGGTCGAGAGAGAGAGAGAGAGAGAGAGAGCGATCAGAACACACACCAGAAGCGAGGGAGAACATTCACCCAGTGGCGGGTATATGTACATTTTCGGGGGGTCCTAAATTTCTTGTTTTCGAGAGATGGGGGAGTCTGATTAACATAAACCCTTCTCCCTCGTGCGCCACTGGACACACAAAAACACAAACGCACACATACATGCACATGAGCAGTGTGTCTGACAAAATTCAAGCGAACAGTCGATGAGGTCATCAATCACATGCAACAACTGCGAGGGAGGGGTGGGCAGAGGATTAGAGTGTGTGTGTGGAGAGAGAGGAGCTTGGGGAAGCCAATCCTAAGACTAGAAGTACATTCAGAGCTTTTAAAGTCCCCCATTTTGCGATAAACGGGGCTAGCGACGACTCACCAGAACTTTGGCGAACCGCCGATCCAGCTCATCTGCAGTGGGCATCGGCTGGTGGCTGCGACTTCGCACGCTCGGCTGCCGGATGTGATGGTACTCGGAGCTGGAGCCGATGTCGTAGCGCAGGTCTTGCTTCTTCAGCGTGCCGCCCCCGGATGCAGGACCGTTGTGATTGTGGTGTCCATTGCGCAGCATGGAGTGGGAGCTGTGCTGTGGATGGTGGTGCTGCTGATCATCTGCATCCACATCGGCAGTGCTGATGTTGCGGGACTTGACTGCACCCATTATTGTGGCAAAACGACTGCTGCCGCCTGCTGGTGCTGACGCTGCGCCGCCACCTCCGCCTGGTCCGGCCCCTCTGCCTGGTCCTGCTCCTGCGCCACCGTCGTCGCCGGCTTCGATGCTCGCTGCAGTGAGCGCTGTGCTAAGGGATAGGGAAAGGGTCCCCCATACAGTGCGACAGAGTGCGCGGGTGCGTTCGGGGCAACTTGAAAGTTGCTCTTTTATTTCGTTGAAGATATCCAAAGCGGCTGCCTTTTGTTCTTGTTTTGGCTTCTCCTCCTCCTCCTGCTGCTAGGCTAGTGCTGCTGCTGCTGTTTGCGGCCGTGGACTTGTTGTTTCTGTTGTGGCGACCGAATGAGTTGTTTTTCAAAACTGTTTGCTTATTTAATGTAAATTTTCAATTTTGATAATTTTATTTAATTTATTCTTTGACAATCTAAGCAAAACCACAATTTACTGCTGCTGCTGCAGCGGCGTCGGCTGCTGCTGCTGCTGAACAAATACACACACACGCAAACACAGACAAAGCCAGATTTCAATGAAAGGCTCCTTCAAAAGGCGACGCCTTTTGTGCTTTGTTCGCTGTAGTTTTGACTAAATGGCGAATCTCCGCGAATCGCGGAGTCGTTGGATTCTTATAAACATTACTTTACTTGCATTTAAACTGCTCAAGAAGTTTTAACTAAATGCCACTGCAGTTGCATGCACTTTTAACCGCACCGCGCGACCGTCTGAATTTGACACCAACACACACACACGCCCAGACAAGGCTCTTCGGCTGCTGTTATTTTAATTCCCGTTATAAATTTTCCGCTCGCTCTAAATTTTGACTCTGCT
The DNA here is from genome assembly GCA_018150885.1 of Drosophila tristis. NCBI lineage: Eukaryota > Metazoa > Arthropoda > Insecta > Diptera > Drosophilidae > Drosophila > Drosophila tristis. The sequence goes on from JAECWT010000264.1 coordinate 1,529,252, forward strand.
AAAAATTTAATTAATAAAGGTCCTAATCGCACCAATATGCTATATGCAATATACGAGTGCAGGCCGACAATATATTTCTGTTGTTCGTAGAGGTGTCAAACCAAAGAGGGCACTATCGATAGTATCGATATTTTACTGCTAGCCTATACTATCGACGGTTTTTGCGACTATCATGATAGTATCGAGCTACAGTCGTTGCGCTTTTGATATGTTTGGATTGGCTGCTATAAAATACGAAGACACATTTGTAAACAAATCGACAGGTGGCATCTAATTTTTACAATGGACAAGTTCCTAAAAGGTTTCAATGGTTTTTTAATAATTATTTGTATCGATTGTTTTTTTAAAAACATTCAAAGTTGATATTCCTCGATTTTGATATTCGGTTTAATATGACTTGCTAGCTGGGACTCTCAGCCCTAAACAAATAATTTTATCCAATAGATGCATAAATTTTCTACAAGAATGGCAAAAGTTTCAAAGGTCCTTTTTATTGGATTATTTACATATTAAGGTTCGACAAAAACAACATAAAACGAATGTGACGTCGTTTTGTGGCGCTGCCAGACTCGTGAAATTCGTAGTTGCTGCGGGCTGCCATACCATGATATTTTGTGAAATTCGTCAATTTTGATATTCAGTTTAATAGGCTGTTTACATTGGGGCTGCGTCATGCTTCTTTGCGTCTTGCCGGAGATGCAGTTTTTTTTACATAGGTTAAGCATACGGCCCTAGTGGTGGCAAAAAGTTGCGTTTCTGATTCATGTGCGTCTATTCTATATATTCGATTGCTTTTGCTCATTTTTGCTCTCTTCTGCCTATCAGCGCAACTATCACCACTAATAAAAACAAAAACTTGTAGATCAAAACTCAAATTTTGGCGCTAAAAATGTATGATTGTGCAAAAAGGTGAAAATATACATAAAATCATTAAATAAATTACTTGAAACTGATTGTATTATTATCATACGATATTTTTCTGACCCCCTGATGCCATTAAGACACTGCTGGAGACTAACTTCGGTGGTTTTCATAATTTGAAGAAGAACTCCCACGAACTCTACAAAGAAATGTCTGAAAATAATATATAAATATGAGAATCAATTCTCTTTCGTCCATTTTTCTGCCGTCTTGCATAATTCTGTTGATTTTCCAACATTTGTGTTTCTTTCCTTGTCATCAAGCACCCAAATCCAAATTCAAGACGCACGTCTGCCAATGTAAACGCCTTTTCTGCTTCATTGCGTCTATTCCGATATCGATAGCAGACGCGCCCAGTGTAAAAAGGCTATAATATTACAAGATAGTTGGCCCTCTCAGCCCTAAAAAAATAATTTTATCCAACTCGGCTAGTTTTCAGAACTATTTTTAATGGGATTGCTTAGATAATTATAAACCCCAGCACACCCGTGGCCTTATTTACCATGGTAGAAATGTGTTCAGAAAACTTTAACTTTGGGTCTAATTTAACACCAAGATCATCAACCAAGGTAATTCTCTCAAGAGAACCACCGCAGAGGCTATAAGGAGCCAAAAGGGAACTGGAGCGATGAAATGTCATTACTTTGCATTTCGAGGCATTTAGGTGTAACATATTTGCACAACACCATGATTGAAAGTTATTGAGATCGGATTGCAAGCGAGAGTGAAATGAAATGTCCTTATACTGGACACAAAGTTTAACATCATCCGCATACATGAGTACTCGAGAGTTTGTTAATACTGAAGGCAGATCATTAATAAAGAGTGTGAATAGTAGGGGGCCTAGATGGCTGCCCTGTGGTACTCCAGAAGTAACCTTAACAGGTGAAGAGAAGGAGTTTTTAAAGAGGACTCTTTGAGACCTAGAACGAAGGTAGCTAGAAATCCATCTCAAAAGATTAGGTGGAAACCCTAAAAGGTCAAGTTTTCGTGTTAAAAAGGAATGGTTTACAGAATCGAATGCTTTACTAAAATCAGTGTAAATGACATCCGTCTGCAAGTTACCTTGAAAGCCTTTGATGATAAAAGAGGTAAACTCTAATAAATTTGTGGTTGTTGATCGTCGCCTTATAAATCCGTGCTGGGACGGAGATATAAGTGATTTGCAGAGATGTTGCAAATGCGGAGTTAAAATTTTTTCAAACATTTTAGGAATAGCGGATAACTTAGATATACCTCTATAATTATTTGCATCAGACTTGCTACCTTTCTTATGGAGCGGAATAATAAAAGATTCCTTCCAGATGGGGGAAGCATGAAGAGTTAATGGATAGGGTGAATAGTTTAAGCAAGGGTCCACACAGAGCGTCGGCACAGTACCTAAGTACACAGCCGGGAACTCCGTCGGGACCTGGTGAAAAGACCGGCTTAACTAGTCGAAGATCATGAAACAGTGAGCTTTCATTTAACAAGGGGCTGAAGATGCCATTCGACCTTGGTAAACTGTATGGATACGGCTGACCAGAGTAGCTTTCATGAGAGTAGGTTGTTTGGAAAAATTTGTCAAAAAGATCGGCAATTGCCTGATCATTGTTGTTTGCTGACATATTGAGAAAAGATAACGAGGATGGATGTGCGGACGTTCTACGCTTACTATTTACGAAGCTGTAAAACTGTTTAGGGTCCTGTGAAAATCGTATCCTGCATCGAGATAGGTAGTTTTTATAGCATTGAGCGTTAAGAACGGAGAAATTTGACCGAGCTATTACATAGTGAGAAAGAGAAGAGGGAGAACCAACTTCTCGAAATTTTTTATAAAGTCTTGATTTTAAATTTTTTAGACTGGATAACTCTTTGGTAAACCAAGGAGGCTTTTCAGATCTAACCGGACAAGAAAGTGGGACACAAGAATCAAAAAATGTGTCAAGTACATTGTAAAAAATGTTTGTGCCTTTCACAACGTCAGTGCACAAGTACAGAGCGGACCAATCAAAATCCCTAATAAGGTTATTAAGCTTCGTAAACTCGGCTTTACGAAAGCAGCGGACACGTTCAGATAGCCTACCCATTCGATCCAATTCAGTAGGGCCAAATCGACTGAAACTTCGAATGTAAGATGGTAGGAGTCTTCAGGTATACTGAGCGGAAGGGCTCGGGTTAACAACGCTATGGTCGGATCCGAGACAAAGCACAGATCAAGCAATCGACCCAAGGAATTTTTCACATGGTTGACTTGACACAGGGATAGATCTAGCAAGCCGTCGATAAAGTCATGTCGTGACATGGGCACAAGGTTATTCGACTCGTTTACCGAAGACCAAACAGTACCTGGCAAATTGAAATCACCAAGAACTATTATATGGTCTTTATCTGATAGCGAGGAAGAAACAGTTTTTAAAGCGGACAGGTGATGCTCGTATATTAAGTTATCCGAGGAAGGTGGAATATACGAGCAAGTAATGAAGATGGAAAAGCCTGGGAGAATCAGTTTTACGCACAGGAATTCCAGGTCTTGTTGAACCTGGACCATGAAATGTTCCGACGTGAAGTTTGAGTCCACTGCAATAAGGACCCCACCTCCTCGTCGAGACAAACGGTCATTTCTAAAAATTGTGTACCGACCTGCCAAAACTTCGGAACTAAGGATGTCCGGCTTTAACCAGGTCTCGGTGAACACAATAACGTGGGATGAGAATGCGAGACTCTCAAGGAAAAGAGTGCTGAGCTTACTACGCAAGCCTCTAGCATTCTGGTAGGTAACTACAAGAGAGGAAGTTAGTTTTTTGGATGGGTGGAAGTAGAGGTGGAAGATGAGGATAGAGATTGAGCACTGGTCTGAATGCCAGGAAGAGTAATGGGGGGCCTATTCTTTTTCTTAGCCTTAAACTCTTTAACCACCAAATGCTCTGGCCAAAACTTGGCGGAACAAATGGTTTCAAATTGAGTTGGGGAGACGCTTATCTTGAAGGAAGATATCTCCCTGGCGTAAGAAAAGTTAAATTTTTCCACCTTTAAGCCGACGGCTTTTATTTTGCTTTGTATAAAAGCGGTCACATCATTGGATGTGAGGTCAGGGGCTAGCCGCGAGACAAAAACTTGTCGCTTTGGTGGGACTCCTACCAGTGGTTTTGGCACCACAGGCCTAGTACCTGTGATGTCAGTATCCGGTGGTCCTGGACATCTATTAGCTGGTGGGAGCGAAGCTGAGGGGATAGTTAAGGGTGCGGACTCGATGGACACGGACTCTACAGACATTTCTAACTGCATGCTCTCCGAAGTGACGCATTCGGCTCCCGAATCTGCATCACCAGCATCGATCGTTGCCCTTGGAGTAGCAAACGTAATCAACTGCTGCACTAAGGGGGTGGTCGGAGTAAGTTTTTCAGATGCCGGCGGACATGAGGCAGTCGGCACTTGCAAGTCCCGCGGAGTAGACTTCTTGCGCCTCGGAGACTCAGCCAGCAGCTGTAAACTGCTGAACTGAGTGTCCATGGCCAAGAGCCGATCATATTGCTGTTTAAAGCCTACGATCAGATCTTTGAAGCCACTCCGCGTCTGCCTCATGAACGAACGCATGTCGTTTTCCACAGCACGGCATTCCTCACAACTATAATGCAGGCCGTTTTTTTGTGAAATGGCGTCTCCTACACGGCCCGAGACCCCTACACATTTTGCGTGCACTACGCTATCGCAAAGCCAGCAGGGGATATTGGGCTGGCCATGGGTGATCTGCTTCTTGCAGGTTTTTTTGGCACAGACAACAGAATATTCCATATTTATGTCTTTTATTTTTTTTACTTCGGAAAAAAAGTTCAAAACAAATAGCAATCAGACCACTGTGCAGAGCAAATGCTTAGAGCAATGCTTAAAGCGAAATCGGTAAAAGATGAGAGAGGAGAGTGGTTGCAGCAACAGCTTATAAGAGCGTTACTACACAAAAAGTTACAAGAGCGAGAGCGAAAGAACAGTTATTGAGAGGTAGGTGATAGAGAGAGTGATAGACGGCAGTAACTACGACAAAAGAGCGGCTAAATGTAATGAGAGGGCGTACTTACGAAAAGCAACAACACAAACACACGAATAACCGACGCACAAAATTAATTAAATAAGTTGTGATTTTACACAATTTGTAACGTTTCACGAACACAAATATACAAATTATGCCAGGCTAGTTGTTGGTCAGCGAGGGGAAGCGCACGCTTAAGGTTTCCGGCTTCTGCTCGTCGGCTATTGGGGTGATGGTCTTGCCCCCCCCTCATGCTGGTGGCCTATACTCATCCTACCAAAAATGAAGTAGCGTGCTACGACGAAAACTTAACCGGGAGATACTACCAATCCCTGAATACAAGAAAAAGCTAGGGTCTGTGCTGCGAAGAGTTTCGTCTCCGTCTCTGGTGTTAATGAGACTGTCTCGCCCGCCCTACCTTGGCCATTCCAAGCCGCCTTCATTGAAAATGGAATGGCCCCTTCTGCCTAGGGACGCCTACATGGGGAGAGTGCTAGCTAAGGCAAACATAAAAAAACGAATTAAAACATTATAAAATATATTCTAAATTCTATAAAAATGAACCTACTAACATACTTAAGCTACGATATGCACAAGAAATAAATAATATTAAATGGACAAAAATGAATGCATATAAATAAATAAGAACAAATGATAAATAAATATGAATAAATACGAATAAATGATCAAACCGCTGATCGTTGTTAGGACAATTTTCCAGACATGCGATCATTGGCTTGCAAAAAGTGTTACGCGTCAACTTTGATTGCAGAGGATGGGCTAGCGCATGATTAATCAGGTCCGCGAATAAATATATTTCTGCTGGTTTTGGTCTGTTGTTATAAAATGCAGCCTTATGTGGCCATAACAGCACTCACCCTTGTCAGGAATCCATCGAAGAAAGCGCTTTCACCGACGTATTGCTTAACGGAGAGAGGGGAGAGAGAGAAAATATCGAGATGGAAGGAAAATATTCTAAGCGCGCACTCCCTGACCTCTCGCTCTCATCGCTTACTGCCAAAACACTCTAATCTTGCTGGGACACCAACCAAAACGTTAAAGCTTAAAACTATTTTTTTTCTTTTGAACTAAACGTTGCAAAAATCACACAAAACAAAATTAATCACAAAAAAAATGAAATTCTCTTGGGCATCTGGTATGCCTCTGGCCACCCGCCGTCCGGATCCACACGGGGGTCTCTCGCGATTCCTTTGCGGATTCCCTCGCTCCCAATAGCGCAGGGTCGCCGACGCAGCTGTCTCTCTGCACGGTTCACGGGCACTAACTAGCCATCCGCTGAGCACTAGCTCTGCCTGCTAGAACTTCGGCTGATCTTCCCTCTTTCCCTTTCCCCCTACGCTGCTACTTGCGAGCGCTGCTGGTATTTGGCGTATAGGGAGGCACAAGGGAGACCAAAAAAATGGGCTCGTCCGAGCTCTGCGCGTATCAACTGCCGCCTATATGGGTGATGGAGCGGGACTCCTCTATTGAGCTTCTCCTTGACCACGGGAGCGATCCTCCAATCCAGTGTCCAACTGAGGGCACCTCTTTGCGGCGTCGCCAGGGCCCAGCGACAGCTAACGAGCGCCAAGATCTGCACGAAGCAATGGAATTAGGCGTTGCCGCCCTCAAACTTTAACTATCCATGCTCACCAATTCAACGCCTCTTCGCAAAATAAATCTTCTCCTTCTGGACTTTTTCACCGTCAATTTGCACTTTACTTGTACGTACACGCGTATTATAAATTTAAGGGAGTTTTTCCACTCCGCACAACTGCACTGACTGGGGGACCAAAAGCGAGAGACCGAGCTAGACGCTTCCGTTTAAGCGCCAACCTCATGGTCTCGAAAAGGTTAATAGGGCCACTGAGTGAAAGGCCTGACATTTGCCCCTGTTATTCTCTTTTCCTCCGAAAATTCCTTGACCCGATCATCCAATCTGAGCCCTAGAGGGCGCCACCTGACCTTCCCCTGGCCGACAGCGAGCGCCACCCGCTAACACTCTAGATGCTGCTACAAGCGTTACAAATTGTTAGGCATGCACCCGCGGTAAAAGTTGATTTTAGTGTAAGTTAGTTAGAAAGTTAAATTATAGATCAAACACACCGGCTGTTTAAGTTAAACAAAAGGAAAATGCGGAGCGCAAAAGAAAAACACGTCTGGTCACTACGAAAGAGAACGAACGCGGGGTGTGTTTGTGTTTTATATATACATTTATCCCGGTTCTGATACCTATTATTGGTACCCGTGAGCTACAAAATTTCGTTGATGTCTTTAAAAAAGAGACTGACTAGTTTCGGCATTAATTGGAGCCTGATATTACAAACAATATCTCACGCCATAATATCCATTTTCCCAAGGTATTCAGACTTATTGCTCATAATTAAGTTCCCCATGTTGCTGAAATTTTTCCCATACAAATAAAATGTATCTTACGGGAACGCGTAGGAACGTCGGAACATTGTATATACGTTCCATACGCGTTCCCGTTAAGAACATATTACTCACACCACGAAAATGAGGGGAAAGTCACCACGAAAACGCTCTCTTCACCTCTGAATAGAGAGCAAATTTTGAAAACCCACCACGAATTGAGAGCGAATTTTGAAAACCCACCACAAATTACAATACCAACTAATTACGATTGAATGGGACTCACCTTTTCCTAAATTAAATTAAACTGATTTGGTAAATTATCAAGCACGTCCCTACAATTCCTACGATTACATACAAAAATGGGGCTCTTCTATTGTCGGCAAAGACCTTATTCAAGTGGGTTATATCCCACAATACTGGAAAATGTGAATAAGCATTTGCCACGACAAACCTATTGGCTGGGCAACCATTGCAAACAATGGCCATCAGGGTATCTGCTTTTCCCATATCCCTAAGCTCCGCCACTATAGGCACTACACGTAAGTAAATTTAATTGAAGCATGTTCAATCCAATCCGAATTAATTAATTTTTCTTAAAAAGTATTTAGTTTTAGCAAGTTTTTTTGATCTGCTGCTACATAATCATTGGTGGTGTTTGCTTACAATACTATTTGGTCTGAATAACTGTAATGTTAAAATGTTTACGTTGCTTGTTTGGCCCAATAGTGTCTTTGTCCGATTAACAGTGTGAGGTTTTTGTGAGTTACATTGTGAGGTTGGCAGTTTCTTGGTTTAAGCACTGCCAAGATGTAAATTGGCAATCGCTGCAGTTATTTTAGACAACTCAGCAGATGTATTGTCATCAGATACCTCCTGATCCTTCGGGTCCACGTCCTCTTCGGTATCCGTTTTAAAAAAAAAAGTGGTCAATTCGTTCAACGAATTCTCCAAAGTAACGACGCGAGCCAGGAGAAGATCTAAGCGTTTCTCCATTGCTTCCAGTGCTTGCGATCTTGTAATGGGTCCGGATGCACCTTTTGCCTTTACTTTCTGCACGGCAGAGCTGGTGCAAGGCGTCTCAGTAGAGTTTGTTGAAGACATCGCAATATTTCCGAAAATATTTCTTTAATTTTCTGTTGAAATTTCTCAGAATTCTATTGAACTGTATATGAATTTGACAGATTCTCAAATCTGCCAAATAAAATTCATTCACAGAAGCCAGCTAGTACTCGTAAGGGAGCGTAAAACTCCGCATCACTCGAGACCAAAAAGAATCTCGATCTCTGACGAAGCAGACCTCCATCGGCATGGGTGTAGTGTACGGTACATACATACAGGCAAACACATGGATATATTTGGATGCGGGGAACTTGTAACTGGGAACTTGGACCGCGACAAAAGCGAAAGTGGAAATTAAAGTGAATACCCAAGCAAAGCATCTGCATATCTACATACAATATGTGTACATTTTAATGTGTGGCCAATCTATTGAAGCGCAAGGCAGATACAACATCGGCTATCGTCATTCGCACCTTCGTCTGAATCAGCAGCAATTCCAATCCCAGTTCGCCGAATGTTTAATTAGGCAATGTATTAAAATTTCATAAGCAAACGTGTAAGCAAAAAGCTATGCGACTTGCTCGTTCAGTGTACATTTGAAATTTAGTCTACCACAATAATTTATTTAATTTCTTTTAATATAAATATTTTGAAAAACACCGGGAAACACCAGCGATGTTTTTCTAGAAACAATCATAGCTAACTTCCTTCTCGATGGGGCCTTGCAAACAATATAATTACAATTTAATATCTAAAATATGACCTCCACATTTGAAAAAGCATAATTTTGAGAAACGACTAGTTCGACCATATAAATGCAATAATAATGTTTGGTCTTAGCACATTTAAAATTAACTTAAAATTACGTTTGACATTTTTTAAATATTTCAAAATTATTACCATAAACAAATATGTGCAACTTAAAAAATAATTAAAATACATACATCTGCAAAAACTATAAACATACTTACACAGTAATTTAAATTTAAACATTCAATACAATTTTCGAAGTGTGTACGAGCTCCAAGGTCTAAATATGTCTTTCAGCCTCTTTGCAATCTTCCAGCTTATAGGCACCGAGGGCTGTCTCATCATCACATTTATTACCTTCTTCGTATGTGAATTTGAAACGACGAAAATAGTTCCTGGTTCTGAAGATAGTCCCACGGTTTTGGCTTTTAGTTCCTGGTTCCTGGATAATATCGGATAATATTTGTGCACACGCCTCCTTAAAGTTATTACTTCTTACCTTGTCCGCAGACTTCCGCTGCCCCGGACTTATGGTGGAAATGTTTCCAAAACCTTCCCAACTATCTTCGGGCCAGTTGTTGGATCTCCGTTGAGTGGACGTGGCCAGAGCAAGCTGCTTGGTCCTGGTCCTGGATCCACTCAACGGCGTATTGGGAGACAGCTCCATGCTCGCCGCCTTAATCAAATCCAATCTGAGTTCCGGACGATTACGCACATGTTTCTGCATATTTCCGTATTTGATGTTTATCTTAGCCTTCATTCTAATCGAAATCGGAGTGGCAGGCCGGTTTTTGAAAACCATGGTCTGCTTTAGTTTGCCCGCAGCTCCTCCGCCGCATCCTGGAATGGGCTTGGGTGTGTCTACACGATCTGTACAATTTTTTTTGGCTTGGGGCTTTACTGTGGCTGGACGCAACTTCGTTGTTGACCTCACTGTAGTTACTCTAGATTTCACAGGTTTCGGCCGAGACAAATCCGCTGACGTGTTTGGCGTACGCGAAGCGACAAGCACGTACAAGGACTGCTTTTTTAGAGGCCCAAACACTGGAGCTTTCTCTTTCTGGAGATGGAGGTTCGTTGGCGGTGTGAATGTTCCGCTGCTGTAAGCAAATTTAGAAACCTGTGTGGGCTCCGAGTGCATCTGATGACCACGACGAGCAGTTTGTTCGTTCTTTGTTTTATCCTTTTTAAGCGCCTTCCATTCTAAGAAACGCTCTAAATAGAGCTGCGCCTTCGTAGCTACAGCATGGTGTTCTTTCGGAGGAGCGGAATAACTACGGCGTGGCTGCGCCTTCTCCGCCAGCGGGTTGGGGGCCACATACTTGTTGCGGTTGCTTTGAAATAGATCCTGGCGCCGCATGGTACGCGCCACCTTCTGCGTATCCCGATTTTTCTCTCCGAAACACTGAAATGGATGCTTTTTATATAATTCCTTAAAGTAGCGCTCCATGTTTTGGGTCCATTTAGCAGAGTATTTAAAACAAATAATTATTAAAAGAAAAAAAGCACTATCGATGTTAATTTGTGAAAACAAAATAGATATAGGAAAACATCGGTGTTTTGGTCTATCGATGTTCTCCCACCTCTATAAAACAAGCGGAAAAGTTAACTTTCTGAATACTTGCTCGAAAACTACATAATTAGACAGAGTTAATTAGTAAAAACCATCAAGATGGGTACACCTCGCAGGGGATTCAACAATTTCCCACCATACTCGCAGGGAATGGGACAATATCCATCACAGGGCTCGGATTATATGTCGCAGCATGTTGGCGGAATGCAACAATCCAATTTCGGCTTCTACGAGGACAAAACTGCTCAGCCAAAGCCAAGTACACCACATTTCTATCAGAACAAGGCGCCCCAGGAACAGATGCACCGACCCCGGCAGCAACAACAACAGCCGTACGGTCAGGGCCGTGGTCGGAACTTTGGTCGTGGTGGTGGAGGGGGCTTCAATCGTAGGCCCAACCACCACTTCAAGGATCAGGGCTCCCAATACTTTCATCCCTCCATGTTGGAGGATCCTTGGCGCGACTTGATGGACCGCCACAATGCCATCCACGCGCCCAACGTGGGGGAGGAACAAGTCGGTGTAGAATGTAGCTAGTTTGTAACATGTTATATATTAGGCAACAGTTTCCAATAAAAAGAAACTCGTTTGTACAGTACGTCTTTAAATTATAAAGCCCACATGGGAGTTGACCCGAGAACGGGCATCAGAAGCGCTGCTGCTGGAGCTGCTTCTTCTCCAGATACTTCTCCCAGTCGGCGGCAATGCGATTGTATATGCCCATGGCAGAGCGGGCATCCTCCACGGAGTTGTGCTCGCCGGTTTGGATTTCCTGGCCGAGCACGGCCATGGTGAGCCGCTTGAGACTTGGCGTATGGCCGTTGGAGACGAGTTTGCAGAGTGGCTTGTAGCGCGAAGTGTCGCGAATCTGTTCAAACGGATGCTTGATGCTCAGGACGTTGAGATCGTTGCGCAGGGCGTGGCCGACGAGAATTTTGCCATGTAGAAGCTTTACAACCTCGTCCTGGACGGTGGCGAAGTCTTCGCCATTCTCAATATCATGCGGGCGTATGCCTGAGACGCTGGTGCGATAGTCTGTAACCGGTTGGCGCGGCTTTACGTGCTTGTCCAGCAGAACATGGCCTGCACTATTCACAATCGAGACTCGGGCCAGCATGTCCTCCTGCCCATTGAGGCCCACACCAACCATCTCGCAGTCCATGGCCAAATACCGATTGCGCTGGGCCATCTTCCTCTGTCGTGTGCGTGCCGATTTGGTCAGGTGCTCGGAGCCAGTTGCAGATCCTTCCTCAGCCGCTTTCGCCACCTGCACCTTGTTCTCGCTTCCCGTGGCAGTGGCAGCCAGCCAATTGGATCCGGCCGCACGTCTGTGTACATTTGGTTGCTGCATCTGCAAGCGTTCCAGTGAGTTATGAAGCCTAAAACTTTTTGATGGGGAACCCACATTTTTGTCGCTGTTGTTGTTGCCTGTCCTGCTGGTATTGTCCTTGGTGTTGCGGTGCAAGTCGAACTTCTTCTGACGCTGCTCTGACGACGACATCGCAATCTTTGTGCATCAAGATGTTCCGGATTCCGAAAGAAGCAGACGATTTTGAGATGATTCTCAACGTAAAATGTGTTATTTTGTTTGACCCAGCTCAGCTCGAATTTGACAAGAGAAAGATATGCCCGTTTCTCACGTCAAATTACTGTCGATTTGCTAGTATATTAATACCAAAAATGCAGTGGTAATGTGGTATTTTTATCTCATCACCAAATGCGACTATCGATATAGCTGGTTTCTACTGAATTCGATAGGCGGTGGTCACATAAACTCTTTATTATTTTGTTTATTGTTGCAATTTTCGAATATGTACGCATAATTATGCAAAGCCATCGCAACAAACATATTCAGCGGCTGTCCAACAACGCCACGACCTGTGCAAGTGCAACATCAGAAGCGCATGGCACGCTTCTCACCCGTCTGCCCATTTCGATTGAACATTGATTTGTTCTGGGCCTCCGGCTGACAATGGCCGGCCACCAAATGCAGATGCAATCCTTTCACACGCGCTGCGGCCGCTTCATCAGATTGTACAATGGCAACCGTTCGGCGCAGCGCTCGATGCGCGATTTCAGCCATGCCCTGGTGTTTAGTGCCGAGCCGCTTCAGGACGATGTTCTTTTCGAGGTGGTTATTGAGAAAAAGGTGAGTGACAGGCGGCAGGTGGGTGACCTGACAGACAAAGATGGCTGGTTCTAATATCCCCTACAAATGATTTCTTAAAGAACACTTCTTGGGGCGGCAGCATCGAGATTGGAGTTACGGCCGAATCTCCAGACGATCTGGAACTGGTGGCATGCGCCACAGCCATGAGGAACGGCACCTGGGTCATGTCGGGCATCGATGTTCGCAAGGATGGTCGACGGCTGTTCGAATTCTATGGCACGGACCTGGAGACGCTCAACGAGAGCGACCGTGTCGGTGTTATGCGCACCTCCAGCAACGATCTCGTCTTTTATGTAAACGGTGAATCTCAAGGCGTGGCCGCCAAGAACATGCCAAAGCCCCTCTGGGCCCTCGTCGATCTCTATGGCCGTTGTGTGCAGGTTTCACTGTGTCCCCGCGATGCCCACGGCGGAGGAGAGGTACGAATGAAGCGAGCCATTGATTTTGATTGCTAATGTTTGTTGACCTTTTGATGAATAGCTACTGGACTCGCCACTGCAGCAGCCGCTGCAGCAGGTTGTCCAGAATCTGGATGTGGCCATGAACGTGGACGTCAGCGTGGACGGCCCCAATCTGACGGCCCTGGGCATGCTCAATCTGAATGGAGGAGGTGGTGCCACTGTGGTCTCCGATTACTATGATGTCAACGATCGCCTGCGCTTCCACACCCGCTGTGGATCACTGGTCAAGCTATCGCCCAACTTTCGCTCCGCCGAGCGACGTCGTCCCCTGGACGAGTTCAACAATGGCGTGGTGATGACACACCGTCCTCTGCGGGACAACGAACTCTTCGAAATACGCATCGACAAGCTTGTGGACAAGTGGTCGGGGTCCATAGAGGTGGGCGTGACCACCCATAATCCCACCGTGCTGCACTTCCCGGCCACCATGACAAACATGCGCTCGGGCACCATTATGATGTCGGGCTGTGGGATCCTCACCAACGGGAAGGGCACCCGACGGCAATACGGCGAGTTCAATCTGGACGAGCTTCGCGAGGGCGATCGCGTTGGGATGATGCGCAAGGCCAATGGCAACCTGCATTACTACATCAATGGGCAGGATCAGGGCGTGGCTGCGACGCGAGTGGCCTCTACCTTGTGGGGCGTCATCGATCTGTACGGCATGACCATCAAGGTGACCATTGTGGATCGCGATGAGCGCGAGCAGCAGAACCTCGTCACCAGGCGCAACAACATCGTGGCCGGCATGAGCTCCTGCTCTGCCGCCAGCAGCACTCTTCAGCAGCAGCAGCAGCTCCAGCAGCAGTCATCGGGCACTCCCACTCTGAGTCTGCTCAGTCCGGAGAGTGAAATGAATGTGGCTGGAGCCGCTGGTGGGCTGAGCGAGACCATATCGAGCACACGGGCCATTGCGCGCAACGATGACCGCCTGACGTTCCATCACATATGCGGCACCCATGCCACAGTCACGCAGAGCGGCCGCACAGCTCTGCGCCCCAAGTGAGTTAATGATTTTCATTAGGCGATGGTCAAGCATCAACTTTTCCTTTACCTTTACATTTGCTGTGCCAGTGCCGCTGATGACTTCAACAATGGCGTGGTCCTCACGCGACGTCCACTGCGGCCGAACGAACTCTTTCAGGTGCGTCTCGAGCGTGTGGTCACCAAGTGGGCTGGCTCTGTGGAAATGGGGGTCACCACACACACCGCCGACGAGCTGGACTTTCCATTTACCATGACCAACGTTCGGTGAGTATTCCACGCCATTCCTTTCCTCGATACTCGTGTTATTCCCTTTAATATGCAGATCCGGCACTTGGATGATGACTGGCAATGGGGTCATGCAGAATGGAGTCACTGTCATCGAACAATATGGCCAGAATCTGGACCGCCTGCAGGTGGGTGACCGCGTGGGCGTTGTGCGCAAGGACGATGGCACCCTGCATTTTTGGGTGAACGGCGTGGATCAGGGGCCAGCCGCCAGCAATGTGCCGGAGCGTGTCTACGGGGTGATCGATCTGTACGGCCAGGCGGCACAAGCGAGCATTGTGGACACCTCGGAGTGTGGCAGCCCGGACACGGGCAACTCGACCATTTCGAACACAACGCTGTACAGCGAAGTGCCCCTGCGCTTCCACAGCATACACGGCGCGAATGCGGGCATCTCGAACAGCGGCCTGACCGCCTCGCGCCCCAACTCGCTGGCCGAGTTCAATGATGCGATTGTGTTTAGCAACCGGCCGCTACGGCAGCGCGAACTCTTCGAAGTGGAGCTGGAGACGATGGTGCGGCATTGGTCGGGCAACATTGAGATTGGGGTGACGGGCACGCGCCCGGAGGACATCCAGCTGGCGCCCAATGCCACCGATCTGGAGGCCAACGATACAATCATCCTGTGTGGGCCCATGATCTTTCACAATCGCAAGACCATTCGCACGAATATCCTGCTGGATCTGGACACCCTGGGACCTAGCACTCGGGTGGGCGTGATGCGCAATGGGGACTTTATTCACTTCTTTGTGGATGGCATGGACCAGGGACCGGCCTGCGAGTGCCATGCCCCCAACATCTGGGCCATCATCGACCTGTACGGGCAGTGTGCGCAGGTCAGTCTGACGCAGAACCAGCTGGACATCCGTGCCGCCCCGTATGCCACCAGCGAGAACTCGCAGAGCTGCCAGGCCACCTCGGTCATACAGCATCCCGCCATGGAGACGAAGCACCGCTGGACCTGTGTCTCCGGCAACGTGAGCCTCACCAAGGACTGGACCGAGGCCTCCCGCTTCACTGGCTCCACGGCCGCCCTCTCCCACTGCCTGGTCTTCTCCGAGCACCCGCTGAGCGTAGGCTCGCCCTTCGAGATCAAGCTGACGTCCATTAATCCGATGTTTGCTGGCTGCCTGTGCATTGGCGTCACCGATCTGAATCTGAGCGATGAGAGCGTGCGAAAGAAGCTTCCGACGAGCCTGAAGCGTATCCCGGCCAACGTTTGGTATGTGACTGGGAACGAGGTGAGCTTCAACTCGATCTGCCTGCAGCGGTCGCTGGCGTCGCTCGAGTGGCTGCGCGTGGACGATCGCATCACGCTGGAGCGCGTAGAGAATTCCGCCCTGAACATGCTGCTCAACTCGGAGAACGTGAACATACAGTTCCAAAACATACCCAATGATGTGTACGTTGTGGCCGAGCTGCGGGGCTCGACAATGGGTGTGCAGGTGATCTCCGCCCAGGGGCCGGCATCTCCCTTGCGGCCCTGCAGTCTGCGGCTGCAGGACTCTATGGACTTTGGCATCGACCCGCTCAACAAACAGGACAGCTCCATGCTGGAGTCGATAGACTCCGAGGCCCAGAACTACGAGTTCGTGGACATGACGCAGAAGAATGCGCGTCTCAGCGAAGACCGACGCAGTGCGGCGAGGTCAAAGTCGTACAATCAGGCGATGGTCTGCCTGAACAAGCCGCTGTGCAAGGGCGAGAGCATCAGCATCAAGGTGGATGCCATGAACAACAAGTGGAAGGGCACCCTGGGGCTGGGCGTGCTCTCGGCCTGTCCCCCCACACTGCCCATCTCCCTGCTGGACTTTAAGCGCAGCTGCTGGCTGGCCACCCACGACTATGTGAACATCAATGGCCAGGTCCTGGCCTCCAAGTACGGCGAGGCTCTGGACCAAATCCAAGTGGGAACAGTCATCACGTTGACCCTCACCCATGCGGGAATGCTGAGTGAGTGGCGCCATTCCGAATCTCTTGTAATGATATATTTATCTGTGTCTGTATCTTTTAGTCTTTATGGTTGGGTCAACGAATCTGGAGGATTTGGCCAGCGGCCTGCCCAACCATGTGTATCCCGTGTTTGATGTGTATGGAAAGTGCGAGAAGATCACCTTGATCACGGGCAGCGATGCCGCGCGCAATGGCAACGCCAATGGCACCCCCATACTGGAGGCACCCGAGGCCCTGGAGCTAGACAATGCTGGCATGCCGCAGCAGTGCGAGAAGGCGCACCTGGAAATGCACGAAAAGGAAAAGGATACGGAACAGATGAGCGAATCTGCCAGAGATGGTCCATCCACATCGACTGCTCCCTCGAATGCTAATGCCAATGCCAATGCCAATACCAATGCCATGTGAGTGTAAAACGATCTGACTGGATTCTGATTTTGACTCGAGTTGTATCGTCCCTGCAGGACACGCTCGGTTATGGAGAGCGTATCGGAGAATCTACTGCTGAACATCTCCATCAAGAATCGCACTTTGGAGCAGCAGAGAAACGAAATGGGTGGATCCTCATCGACTTGGTGAGCGAGAGAGAGAGAGAGAGAAACTCTGAAGAACTTTGTTGTCTCATTACATATCTCGTTCCCCTTACATTTCCCCCGACAGCTGCCTGCGCGAGTCTCTGCAGCTGCAGCACAACACCAACTTGAACATACAGCGCAGTCAGAGCACTCAACGCTTTCAAAACTCGCTGAATAGCTCCACGACAGCAGTCACAGCAGGCAGTGGCGGTGGTGGGCCTAGTGGCTCCGCGGGAAATGCCCAGCATCTGAGCAATTCGAGTGTGTACGACACCAACAAGGAGTACGACGAGCTGCCGAATCCAGCCTTTGACAAATTCGGCCTCTGTTGACGAGGCGGCGGCGACGGCAGCAACGGTGAGCACATCAGCAACGTCGGCCACAGACCACAGCGAGAACAATGCCGAAGCGACGGAACTGATCGGCAGCAGCCATGAGAGGGAACTGAGAGAGCTGTCGGGGGAGCTATCTGGCTCCATAGATAATGTTCTGGAGGACGATGAAATCGACTACATGAACCATTTGCTGTTGCTGCAGCAGTTGCAGCAGAACGAGTACACGCGCCACCACCTGATGCCGGATCCGACATCGCTGTTGAGCCTGGATCTGAATCTGCCGTCTCTCAATTCGCTCGAGTCGGATGCAAACTCTTCCGCCCACCTGCGGGCCGAGTCGCTGCGCTCCGCAAACGCAGCCAGTCTGGAGCAGAACGACTGCGAGTATCTGCGCCAGGTGAGGCGTTTCTGTGCCTCGCTGGTGCTGCCGCAGGCCTTCTTCGACAGCCGCCTGGAGCCGATTTGCTTTTGTCTAAAGTGCAGCGGACCCAGCAATGGCAACGGCGACAAACTGGAGGGCTGGGTCTACTTCAAGCTCAACCAGCAAACAGTGAACGCATTGAGCACCTCCGTGACAGCAGCTTCGGCGGGCGGCGGCTCGTCGTCGGTGTCTGCCCAGGTTCATTTCGATCTCAACGGGGATTGGCTGCCCTTCTACTACATGACGAGGGTGGACAAGATACGGGCCATCTTGGATCGCGGCCAACCGCTTCCGCTGGAAACAGACGCCGCCGACGAAGAGATGGCCGCTGCAGCAGCAGCGGGTACGCACAAGGACGAGCCGGGCACCCGGCTGGAGCTTTACTACTCCCCCAACGCCACGGTTATTGAGCCCGTGCTGCCGCAGCACCACTATGCGTCCGAGCAGGGACTGCATCGCATTTCCACCTCCTTCGAGGTCTATGTCCGTCGCCAGTCCATTTCCGGGGTGACCACTGGCAGGGCGGCCGCCGAAGCCAAGCGTCGCAGCATGGGCTCTGTCGATCATGACTCGGGGCCGGGATCGGGCCAAGGTCAAGCCCACGATAGCGGCGCCTCGCCGCCCGCCCCCACCGAATCGTCGGTGCATCTTCTAAACGATCTGTGCTGGTTCACCAAAGAGGCTGGCGCCTGCATAATCAACGCTTTGATAATTAAATTGGACCGCATCGAAGAGCAGGAGCACTGAGCTCGCCACACACACTAGTCACAGCCGACTTATATATGTATATGTATGGCATGTATGTATGTACATATACATATGCCTGATTCCCATTAAATACTATCCATTGTATTCACGCCAAGCTTCACACACCCAACCGCATTCGCATTCCTCTTTGTAAACGAGTTTTTATCGTCTTGTAAGCGCCAATAAAGTTAATCGCAAAGTTAGGCATTCGAACTAATTTTAGTTTCCAACGGAAGCCAGCCAGCATGTCCTTTTAAGCTAATGTTTCAGACACGGAGAATTCTACTCGATGGATAGTCTCGTTGGATACGAGGCCATCATGGGACTCACAAAGGGTGCTAGGGAGCAGCCGCTGAATAAGCAAGGTCAGGTCGCTTGACTGTGAAGGCAGCTCTCGATGCTGCTATCCGCCTTAGATTGCTACTGCTACTGCTCAGGGAAAATTGCAAATTTACTTTGATTCCGCTGACTCACAAAGCAATGTATATATTAATTTCTGAATGGATCAAAAAGTTACCAATAACAATATATTTTATCAAAGAATACCAAAACAGCTTCGAAACTATTGTCCTCTCTTGAAAGATATTCTAAATTGTAAGGCAATGGTCGCGATTTTTTTAAAAATGCAATAGCACGGACATTCCCGAGTAGTTTATCCCCCCGTGCTAAGGGATGGATCTTGCACAAATATATATATATACATAATTGAAAATCCCATATGCATATAAGAAAATCATCACTGCAGAGGCAGTACGAGTATACCCAAGCATTTAAATAGAGGAGCCTTGTTTCAAGTACGAATCTTCATTAGAAGAGAAGGAAATTCGCTTTGTTTATTTGGAATCATCTTTGTTTTATTTGATTATTTAAATTCCATTCATTTAGTGTCGCTTGGTTGTTTTTGTTATTCAAATATATGAAAAATGGTCGATTAGAAATTGTTTTATGTTAATTTTGTAGCAATATCCACACAGCATGCAGCAGCTCCAACTCCAGCTCCGTTTGATTCCTCCTCCTGTTCCCATGCTTGTCCCACATTTATTGAAGGTCTTGCAATGGCAGCTGCAGCTGCATTTAATCAGATTGTTCTTAAATATTTGTATTTGTTGGTTTGGTTGTTTCTGTTTTTCTGTTTCTGTTCCTTGATTGTGTAGATTTTTCGTGGCTTTTATTGTGTAATGTATTGTTTGCTAGTCCTGAAGCGCGTGCATATACAATTTTCTTTCATATATGTTTCGTATGTTGACCGTTAAGTTATCGTTATTATTATATTATTATTATTTTTAGCCAATACCGTTGTTGATGGGCGGACAGACAACCACAGGCTGGTGCGGCCCACACATCACTCCACATCCATATTGGGATCGGACGCACTCTGTGCATTGTTGTCCACGTCCATCTTATCGCCAGCCTTGCCAGTGGGCTCGCCTCCGTTCTGCTCGGCATTCGCTTCCGCATCCTTGGGCGGTGTCGCCGTCTTGGCCGGAGCCGGCTTCGGTTTCGCACGGTTGACCACCGAGCTGACGCAGGCATTCAGAGACTGCACCTCAAAGCGAACGGCCGTCAGCTGGACGGGACTGTCGTTGGTGCGTGGCGACTGCGTGAACTTGGCCAGGTTGACATCCAGCCATTTTTGGGCCTTTTCCGCTGTCTCCGAGATGTTGATGAACTCGGTCTCCGTCAGATGATCGTATTTGGGCAGACCCTTGCGGAACTCTGCCACCGCCAAGCGGGCAATGGCAATGCTGCCCTTCAGCTCCTCAAACACAGCTGGGCACTGATCGTAGTCGTTGGCCCGCTGCTTGATGGGGTCCGTTTTCTTATGCAGGGCCTCCAGACGGTTGGCATAAGTCTCACGTTCGCAGTTCTCGCCATCCTCGTACAGCCAGTTCTCGAGATCATTCAGCTGCGACACAATCGCCTCGCGCTCCGACTCCAGCACGAACCGCTCCAAGGATCCACCCTGAGTACAATGGGGAGGGGAAATGTCAGTACAGAACTGATAATAATAATAATAACGATGGAATAAATCAAATACCTGCAGCTTGTTGCGCATATCGTAGACAAACTCCTCTAATGCATTTCTGGCATCGATGCGCTCCGTCTCCTTCTGGTCGCTACCAATCATTTTGGCCTCCTGCTGTGTGTAGTTGCTCAGATCCGCAGGGCTGAAGCCGTGTGTGGACACCTCCAGAGGCAGCTCAGTGGCCTTGCCGCCCTTCTTCTTCTTATCGGACCCCTAAGCACCAAAGGGAGAGCAGAAATTAATCCCAATTTCATTCATTGAAGGAGATTGCATAGAATTGCAAATGAAATTTCAATTCAAGTTCAAATAGAAAGAGGAAATCGAATCGCAGCAGCAACAAGAAAACGTCAACAATAAAGCGAAGAGGAAAAAAACAGCTCCAAGCAACAGCCTACAACATGAGCAGCAAAGATATCTTTGGGTATTTATAGGGTATATTGTATAGCATATAGCATATTGGTTTTATATGACACTCGGTTCGGGGGGATCGATTGGACTGAATTTCTGGGTGAATTAACAAATCATAAAATCAATCGGTGGGACGAGTACGAGTATGTATGTAGATCGGTTCGGTGGTGCATGTAGAAGCAACAGATAATTTGGCAAATTGTGTAAGCATGTTTAGAGATAGTTTTCAGAGATATATTTTCATTTTTAATTTGGGAGCACACGGGGTAGGCGGCTTATGAGCGGTCTTCTTCATTCGTTTCATTATCGGTGACAAAGAATAAAGGACACAAAAACTTCCAAGGCAATCAAATTTTCAAATGTTTTTGTGCTTTAGCTTTAAGCTTTTAGTCTTTTGCTTTCTTTTCTTGTTTTTGTTATCTTTCGGTATTTCCAATTTCTTGACACACAAAAAATGGGGAAAAGAACATTTTTATTTGTAACATTATTGTTTTGTGTGGTTTTTTTTTTTTAATTTTGTTTGTTTTTTAAATTGAAATTTGAGGAAATGTGATGAAAACGTACCGAACTAAACCAGCCCTTGACCCGCTGTGCCCACCCTTGTCCGCCAGGTGATGAGGCTGTTGATGCATTATTATCATCCTCATTCTCATAATATGCCTACGAGAGAGCAAAAACGCGTGCGCGCGCGCGTTCCCAAACATATCCAAAACAAACAAACAAAATCAAATATTGGAGTGATTTATACATCTATATAGTATATAGTATATATGTATATATGGGTGATTGATATACATCATACACATTCAAATTTGCATGTCTACAGAATATACAAAATAAACGAAACCAATCGGTGGTTCGACTTCTCAACGTCCAGTTGCAAAGTAAAATTCAGTTTATTCCAGAGTATTGTGAAATATCTTTGACCGGACTTTAAAAAATCGGACCGCAGATCAATCAACACCAATAACAACATCAATAGGATTTAGTAAAGTACTGCAAAATGATTTCATTATCAAGCCAACCAATATATTAGCATGAAATGGAAGCTATGGCTTAGCTGCAACAAAACTAACCGTCAATGTATTTCGATGTTAAAAACAAAAAAATCGTTTCAAAGAACAACAAAAATCAACATGTGTACCCTTACTCTTTGCTGGCATAGTTAGTGGTCGGTCTTCATAAGAAAAAATGAAAAGTCTGCTGTTGGGAATTGTGTAGATATGGAGCATCGATTAAATAATCGATACTGACATCGCTTCTATTGCAGCTCTAGAGAGGGGGCGGACTTTAACTAATTAAAACAAAAACAAAACTATGTAGATAGATACTGTTTATGGAATGCAACGAGCAAAACAAACCAATCAAACAAAATAAAAATTGAACGAAAGGTAAGAAAAATCTTCAAGTCGGCAGGCCGAAGCGGCAAGAGCCCTTGCAAAAAGAAAACGGAACACAAGCTGGTAAAATGATATGATGAAGGGATTATGTATGTATCAACTATGGAGCTTAGATGCAACGGACATACGAGTGGAAAACTTGAAAAATATAATGTCGATTGGGTGAATTGAATTGAGTCGCTTGGAAACTAATTCTTTATCGCCCTAAATCTACAAACTTCAGCCAACAAAATGAGCGCGAAATGTACAAAGGTGAGGAGAGATGCAAAGGAGGAAAAAGTAAAACTGAAATGGAAACTGCAGAACAACTCCTAACCACAACAGAAGAAAGTGATGACGATGAGCAGGCAAACCGAGGAGTAGATTGCAGACTTACCTCCTGCTGGCCGTCGGCGATCTCGCCCGAGTTGCTGGCTCCTCCGGCCTGCTCGTTGGACTTCTCCTCGCTGGCAGCCTGCTCTGCTGCGGCGGCGGCAGCAGCAGCCTCTTCCGCTTCCTTCTTCTCCACCAGAGTGGCCGAGGAGATCAGCACAATGCCGTTGTTGTTGATACGCACTTTGAGCTTGACCTCCTGACCCTCGCCGCGCTCATTGGGCTTGACATCCTTGACCTTCCACACGCCAATGGTCTGATCGGGATATGGGACCTGCTGCCCATAAACAATCGACACATTGAAGGGTCCCTTGCGGTTGATGGTCAGCAGGCGGCTGAATGGCGAGGCATGGAACTGTGGGAAGATCTCAATCTCTCCCGGTCCGGCCGAGCCCTCGCTGTCCCACAGTACCTTCACGGCATAGTTCTGTATGTCGGTCACACCGAACTCACGGACACGCACAGCCGGCGACATGATGGCGCACTGGAGGGCGGCACCGCGCGCCACGGCCTCGTCCTGGTTGAGGGTGGTGCTGGCCGGCTTGTTGAACACCTGCAATGGAGAAGCGAGAAGCCGGGGTTAGAGAGAGAGATGCAGATGTGGGAAGTGTGCTGAGACATCACCTGCTCGATGAGCTGCTTGACGGATGGAATGCGCGAGCTTCCGCCAACAATCTCCACAGAGTGTATATCATCGAGCTGCAGCTTCGATTCGGCCAGCAGACGCTTGAAGGTCTGTTCGACGCGCTGCAAAACGGGAGCGCAGAGCTCCTCCATTTGGGAGCGCTGCATGGACGAGGAGACGTCGATGTCCTCCAAGAAGCATTCAATGTTCAAGGGCAATTTAGTGCTGTTTGCGGACATCTGCTTCTTCAGCTTCTCAATCTCCGTGAGTAGGCGGAGATTGGCTCGGGCATTGGTCTTGGCATTGATCTTATAGCGCTCCTGGAACTCCTTGGCAAAGAACTCGGCCACGGCCAGGTCGAAGTCCCGTCCACCGATCTGGTCCCAGGTGCTGGCCAGCATCTTTAGCTTGCCCTTGGTGAACGAACAGGCACTGACCTGCAGTGCCGAGTGGCCAAAGTCAATGAATATGACGTTCTTTGGCTTTTCCTCGAACAGATCGTTCTTGTAGAAGCCGTAGGCTAGAGCAGTGGCCGTCGTCTCGTTCAACAGACGCAACACGTTCAGTCCGGCAATCTGGGCAGCATCCAGCAGGGCCCGACGCTCGGCGTTCGTAAAGAAGATCGGGCAGGCGATGACACAGTCGTTCACCTGTGTCTGCATCGCGGCCGCCGAGGTCTCCTTCAGCTTGGTGAACAGCATGGCAGTCAGCTGCTCGGGACTGAAATGCTGATCCTCCTCCAAGTAGTTGACCTTAAAGCCGATATTGCCATCGCCGCGCGCCTCCACTCGTGCTGGAATGCTCGTGAGTTCGTGTTGTACATGTGGATCATTGAATTTGCGTCCGAGCAGACGCTTGAAGCCGCCGACTGTGTTTTTCATATTTGTCACCTGTTGATTTTTGGCGGCTACGCCAATGATACGCTTCTTTCCATCGAAGGCCACAACGGAGCTGTCGGATGTGAGGTAGGTACGGCTCTGATTAGTTCAAGTCAACAAGACATATATGGTTAAAAACAAAGCAAAATCATTTCTCGATTTAAGCGTGTACGTGTATCCGACTACCAAGCAACTACCAGGCGGGGTGTATGTAGTACAGTCAAAACTATGCAAAAAGCGACTAAACTCAATCAACGTTGTACTCATTTCTCTTGAGAATTGTTTGCCATGGTCACCCTGTTTGCACAGTGAAGCCAGCCTAGTGAACATTCTAGAATCTATATCCCTCCCCTAAGCAACCATAAATGTGCTTTGGGCATACACATGTGGGCTCCACTGTATATGTTCGTTAGTGTACGTCTGTGTTTGCCGGCTTTGAGTTTATTTTTGACAGCTTTGCACGTTTTTTTTTCTCTCACTCTCTCTCCCCCTTTTTCTTCCAGTGCTCTCACAACAGCTGCTGTTGCTGCTCTCTGCGTCTCACCTTTGATGCTGCCTTTCTTGACCGCATGACGCATGCATTGCCTTGTGGGTTGTGTGTATGTGTGCGCCAAAAAAAGTAAATTCAAATAAGTACAGAAGAGTGGAAATTGGGCCCACGCAATCCACATTTAAATTAAAAACACATATCTACGAGCGCACATGTACATATACATAAATATGTTTAGGCAAGGCAATAAATTAGAGAGCCGTTGCGTTGTGTTCTTGTGTTGCGGAATGACAGCGCTTGCTCCTCATTAAAATTGCAATTTGCGAAACTTTTTATGGAAGTGCAGCCAACCAAATTTAGGCCTTTGCAATCTGTCACAATTGTACATATAAATGCATATATGTATGTACATAATGTATGCACATATGTGTCACATGTACATATGCCTATACAAGAGTATGTTTTCTCAAATGAGCGTTACCAATAACAACCATGGAAATTTCTAGGCGCGCTCTTACACACGCACACTTATACGCATACACACACACACACACACACGAGTAGAGAGGCATGACTTACAAATTCTACCTAACCTCAAAGGCTGAAAGTCGAACGATTATGCACGGAAAGCTTATCAATAAATTGGGCTATTCTATTACAGCACTTAATGTAAGCGAATGAATAATTATGGTTTATGGTACTTACGGCGTTGCGCGTAGACTGTAGTCATTGGCCAGCGTTTCGATGCCGCCAGACCTGGCCGCCGCAACAAGGCAGCTCTCGTTGCCAAAATCGATGCCAATCACAGACATTTTGTATCCTTCGTCTGGCGCTTTTTCGATTAAATTGAGTTAGTTATATTACTCGTATTTTACTTATTTGGATATTCTGCTGCTGAACGGAACGGGGCGGATGATCGCACTCTTAATTTTTCTTTGATTTCCAGCTCGGGCAAACACCAACACCAGTACTGCAAAATAGATACGCAGAGAAGCCAGGCGTTAGATAAAATATAAAACACGCACGTGTCGATTTAGTTTCTACTTTTCGTTGACAAATAAATCCAGAACTTTCTACTCGATGTACACTTTTTCACATCAATTATGGATTGGGGTTCGCTCGTGAATCGAAATTTCTAGCGTCCGGCCTTCGGTCCCCTCGCTTGATACAACTCACAACCTTATATTCAAGCGATTATATGAGGTTTTCTTAATCTTTTAAATACTAAATAAGTACACTAATCGACTCTATTCTAGGGATATAGGGTACGCACGTTTTTGCTAATTATATGTCAACAGTTTTACCTAAATTTAACAAAAATCACCCGACACACGTTTTCCAGTTTGCGATTTGCGATAACGATGATTCCTGGCGACTACGATAAGAAATATCACCCAGCCAAAAAATAAATACCATTAAATACCATTTCAGTTTCGAAAAATACCATTTAAATACCAAACCATAAAAAAACCAGGGCAATTCGGCGATCAAACGAGACTTAACCCACTTAGCACCCTTCTATTTAAAAAGTTGAGCACCCTTTGTTAAAGCCTAGTACTCACCGATAACCGATAAGAAATTTTTTCGGTCAAAAACTGTTTTCTAGGCTCTGTACGTAAAGCCTATTACTCAGATCCAAAAACTGTTTGCTAGCAAACATATGTCATTTATTCTTCCAGAGGCCAGTTGTGTGACCAGAGGTGTGCACTGCATTCCGTACGGTTACACTGCTCAGACAGCTACTTGGTTTTGTCTAAAATTAATAAAATGGACTTTTTCGGCTGTGGTCGCTCTTCCCCAGGCATATCCTGGGCTGCCCAATATTTTACTGGCAAGTAACGGTGCCGACCACCGTTAAGACAAAATGTGTTAAAAACATGTGCTTATGAAAATTTATGAATTTATCTTTAAATTTATTTATGAAAATTAATAAAAAGAATAAATATAAATAAATTTAAATATTTCATTTGGATTTATGTTCTCATATTGCAATGTTTGCTTCGTGTTTGCTGGCAAAATATATCAAAATGATATAATTTTAGAGGTGGGTCGAAATCATACGGTTAGTGATATATAGATGTGCCAGTTCATACACCGAACGTGTCACAGCTGAGTTTTCTGTCCCAGCTCCCAGGGCCTTAGGCACTGTGAGGCTGAGGCACTCGGGTCGGGAGCCAGGCCATGATGCAATTCGTCGGCTGCCGAATCGGTCGGGTTTCAGTCCCTTAACGTTCAGTGTGGATGAGAAAGGTTGTGTGCGGACAAATTTTTTCGGAAGCCTTAACCCTCTTGCACAAGAAAAATGGCATATTGTAGTTTTTGCTGCAATCACGTGCAACGAACAGTTTAGCATAACAAGAAATGTTAAACAAAAATTTTTAATGTCCTCCGAAACAGTTAAAATCAATTTAGATATAAAAACGTTATATTTTACGCTTAGAATTTATTTAAGAATTAAGAGCCTTAACAAAAGAATATCTATCCAAAAACAAAAACAACGTTTAATTTCAATTTCAAAATTATTAAATTTATATTATAAAAAAACATCAACTCTTCGTATTATAACAGGAAACTTTAAGCCCCATGGTCCATCTGAGGGTTAATCAACACGCTCTATTGTTGTTTCACTTACACTTACTGCGCCGAGTCCTTTCACTCGCACTTATTGTAAGCATTGTTAAGGGACTACTTTTTCCGGCGAGACTACCTTATATAAGCATCATGGTTCCATACGCGTTCCCGTTAGGAACAGGAAAATTTTTAAAAACCACCACGAATAAAGTGACCAAATCCAAAATACCATTATATACCAGGAAGTTGTGCAAAAATACCAGTATATACCATGATAAAATAAAATACCATGGCATAACATATTTAAAATACCTAAATGACAATTCAAATAAAGCGTTAAATAGGGCTGTTTTAATTTATAAGAAACAATTGGCCATCATGCAACCTTCCATCCTGTGGGTGACGCCACGGGAGTGTCAACCGTCTCCTCTACCAGCAGAGGGGAGCTCCAGCGCATTAGGAAGTAGGCAGAGCCGGACTTATCATTGGTTCCCGACAGACGATTGCCGCCAAAAGGCGTTAGTCCACCCGAACTGCCGGTGCAACGCTCATTAACATACAAATTGCTAGCAGCCATTCGTAGTTGGTTCAAGCAATGCGAGATCACCTCATCCCGAGTGGCAAAAACGGAGCCGGACAGCGCGTGCTTGGACTGGTGTGCGGCCAGGTTGAGTGCCTCCGCAAACGAGTCATCCGCATAGACAAATATTGGGAGCAACGGCCCAGCCAGGGGTTCGCTCAGCAATGGATCCAGCGGATTCATGGTCCGCACAATCGTCGGCTCGACAAAGTAGCCAATGTCATCGTTACAGGTGCCCCCGCACAAAAACTCAGCATCCTTGTTGGACTCCATTAGTTTGCGCATGCGCTCGTAGGCTGCCCGATTAATGACGGGCCCCATTCTGGTCTCTTTCTGGGTGGGATCGCCGACCCTAAATCGTTTCACTGCTTCGATTAGTTGTTCCCGCAGCTCTGTCCACATGGAGGATGGCACGTACATGCGGGACAACGAATTGGCGTACTGTCCGGCAAAGTTGAACGCTGCTTCCACGGTGGCCGAGCAGACGGCCTCCGTCTTGGCACTGCTATGGGCAAAGTGAAAATTCTGGCCGGCACATTCGGCCACCAGGCGAGGGAAACAGATGTACCGCGGCATCTTATCGCTCACCAGCTTGTGAATGTAACGATAGTCTTGGGCGCTGCCGTGACAATTGACTCCGGCAAAGTGCACGGCATCGGTGATGGTGTCTAGGAAGAGTCTCTTATTGGAGGGCACGAAGCTCAGCACGCCCTTGGGGAGACCAGCCTCCTTGAAGGCCAGGTAGACGAGATAGCTTATGGGGGCCACTTCAAGGGCGGGATTCCACAGAACTGCGTTGCCCATGAGCATGGGACACAAAGCAAGATTGGCGGACAGGGCGACCGATTCAAAGGGCGCAATGGCAGCCACAAAGCCATCCATGGGCCGCAGATTTAAGCTGGGAAAGACACGGCCTTCGCCCTGAATCTCGAAGCGCAGTTGCGACAAGTGCTCCAAGTAGTCGGCATTGGCTCTAATCGAGGTGACCAGGCGCCGGATATCCTTTTCGGCGTCGACGCTTGTCTTTCCCTGGGCCAGCATCAAATACATCCGCATACGGAACTCATCCGCCTCGATTATGTCTGCAGCATGCCTCCAGATGGTCAGACGGTCCGCCACGGCTACCAGACTCCAGGTTCCCTGCGCCTTCAATGCCGTCTTGATCGCACTATCGATTTGGCATCGATTCGCATAATAAATCTGGGCCACCGTCCGCTTCAGGTCGTGGGGACAGGACAGCCTCTGGTTGTCCATAGTGTACATCTGCTCGTCGCCGACGACGGTGGGCACCTCTAGGGGTTTCCGGTCCATCTGGAATGCGGCATGGTTAATCAACAATTGCTCGTTCATATTCACCCTGGGTTCTCCGTCCGCGCCCGAGTCTGCCTGTGGCTCTCGCGGGCGACCCTTCTCCAGGGTCTTGATCACTTCGCTGCTTAGCCCGGCTGCACTCATTCGACGGCGTAATGGACCTCGCACTAGTCCCATAAAGGCAATCTTCAGCATTTTTCACTCTTACAATTTCAATTTGAAGCTTTTAACAGGAATTTTTATTACACATTCGCCAGACTCATATAATAAGTACTGTGTATGTGTGTAGTGTGTGAACAGTACGTTTCGCAATTGTAAGACAGTTGTGGGAAAGACAGACTGACTGAGACTGTGTGCTCCACACGAACAAATCTGAGATGATTGGTCGAGTAGGCATGCGAATAAAGTCTGTAAAGAAGGCATCACACGAGTGTCTTATTGTCTGGAAGCGCACTGCTCAGGCAGTGGGGCATGGCATTGATGTTTTTGGGCTTGAAGCCAAGTGCGCAGAACAAATTGTAAGTAGGAATGGTTCACAATCACAAACTTAGGACTATTTTGGGCTTCTTTCCGATTTGTAGCATTTTGCATAGGGGAATAATTTGGGGGATGAGTTGGGTTGGGTTGGACTGGGTTGGAGAAGGATTAGTAGTACTTTACGAATCTAGTCTAGTCTAAACGGATCGCTCCTGTAGTCCTCCCTTCCTTTGCAGAACTCATGTTCTAGATATGTTGTCAAAATTGCTTGTCGTTGTTCTCGTGTCGGGCCCGCTCTCTTGGGCATTTCGTCAAATTTGTGTGAAGGTAACGCGTTTACTAAGGTCACTAAGGTGCTAACTATGCTGAGTCTACGTCTATGTCTAGGTCCATCCAACGGGGGAATGCATCGTGGGTATGGTGTGAGGGTGGAGTCCATACTTTTCTATTTGAGTCTTGGATTGCAGGTTTCTTTTAAAGGTAAATACTAAGCAGTCTTGCCGGTCCTATCGTTTTCGCTGTCTTCGTGGCTATACGGTTAAGGTTATACATTAGAGCTGCGCTGCCAGGCCCGATGCAGATATGTTATCCCCTGCTCCAGCCGTTTTTCTGGCCTCGCGACAAACCAGGACGGGGGCCACACAGATCTCCACCTGGATGCGCTCCAGATCGCGCCCATATTGTATGTACTCCTTCCAGCAGGGTACCGGACTGGCCGCACCCATTCGCTTGCGTGGCGCATTCTTTTGCATGGATGTGGCGAAGCTGTCGTCCAGAACCTGGAGCACCGACTCCGGATTGATCTGAAGAGAAATATTAGGCTTTAGTTCAAAGGAGAATCGAGCTAAACTGCTAAATTGTCTCACAAACTGCGACTTGCAGACGTAGCGATGCGCGGTCAGAGCCGCCTTGGCCGCCGCAGCCTGCGTGTTCTTCCACTGGGAGTCGGCGATGGTAAGGATGGCCTGGTAGGCCAGTGTGTGCACATGAAGCCGCGAGACCCTGCGTCGCTTTGGATCGCTACGGCTCTTCACGCTGTGATCCTCCAGCAAGTTGATGAAAACCTGTCGCATTTGATCGAGTGTGTGGGCAATGCGTGGATTGCAGTCGGTTGCCAGGGTGGTGCGGCCATGGGTCAGGACCTGCTGCAGATTGGACAGCTCTTGCTCGTTCATGCCCAGTGAGTCCACATACGGAAGGACAAACTGACGCAGCTCCTGCAGCAGCTTCAGCTCGACATAGGAGGCCATCTCAAAGTGATTCCGAGTATCACTGGGCTGGCTGGTCAGCTGCATTTTCACTTGTTTCAGGCGCTTCTCTCGCTCGCCCGGATTAAAGCTGAACATGTCCATCATCTGGAGGCCACTCACCACCAGCAACTGGGGGTGGTAGAGTTTCAGGACATTCGTCATCTCCTCCACCGCCCTGATATGCGGATTGTTCTTGTCGTTGTGCAGTATATAGCGATTGGCACGGGGTGCCACAAACGGACCCCAGACATCACCAGCCATATACTCCAGTATTATATGTATGTCATCGTCGGGGATCTCTTTGCCCGCCAGCCGAATCTCCTTGGGTAGCAGGCGACGCAGCCTGAGGCAGTGTGAACATTAGCTACACGACTATTCTGGATTAGAAAAAATAACTTACTTTTTGGACATGTGAGCGCCCAGCAAGACTTCGGCTCCCTCCATGAAAAATCGCACAGCCATCAGAGGAGCATTGCCGCCCATGTACCAATGAATACGCTCCTTGTCCATCACCTTGGCATAGCCTATCAATTGCTTGAACAACGTTCCATTGGCCATCACTCTCCTGCAGGGAAGTTAGTTTAGGAAAAATGCTCTCTATCTCGGATCAATATCCCACTTACTCCGCAGCAGCTCCGTTTTGAAAGTAATAGGCAAAGGATTGCAGCAGCTCGTCTTCGCTTTTGACGACGTCCCTGGCTGATGTGGTCACCTTGGGTATCCGCCTTTTGTAGTACCTGTTTAGGAACTCCGTGGCGTTGATTTGCAGATCTGTGCAGGCTCCGTACCCTATGGCCACCTTGGGAGCGGCCTCGTATGCGGGTCTCTTCAGGCTGCTCTCAATGGCCAGGAGACCGGTGAGCAGCACTGTGGTCCTGTTTAGAGTGTGCAGCGTGAGAAACGCCTGCCAGATAATCGACACAAGCGCTGTAAACACCGAACAGCCCGTCACCCAGCCCATATAGCGCATAGCCGTCATATTTCGGTCGCAAAACTTGTTTGTTTGACCAAAAATGTTTGCCGGTTTGTGTGCGTCCTGCTCGCCCTATGGCGTTTCTTTTCACACGGTTAGATTGGGTATTCCCTCTGCACTTTTAGTACGCTCAGCGTACGTGTATGCTGAAGCAGTTATCCTGATCCCGGCTACTGCTTCAGTTTGTGTCCTTTGATAAATTACTTATTGTTTGTTATTTTGTAGAGGTGTCAAACCATCGAGGGCACTATCGATAGTATCGATATTTTACTGCTAGCCTCTACTATCGACGGTTTTTGCGACTATCGTTTTGATAGTTTCATTGATACCGATAACTGCGTTTGTGGCGTTGCCACTCTCGTTCAATTCGTAGTTGCTGCCATACCATGATATTTTATGATATGAAATTCGTCAATTTTGATATTCCGTTTAATATTACTAGCTAGCTGGGACTCTCAGCCCTAAACAAATAATTTTATCCGATTTTCAAAGGTCCTTTTTATTGGATTATTTACATATTAGGGTTCAAACAAAAACAACATAAAACGAATGTTTCGTCGTTTTGTGGCGTTGCCAGACTCGTGCAATTCGTAGTTGGTATGAAATTCGTCAATTTTGATATTCAGTTTAATATTACTAGATAGATGGCCCTCTCAGCACTAAAAAAATAGTTTTATCCAATTCCTCAATGAATTTTGTTTAGGATTGGCTAGTTTTCAGAACTATTGGATTGTTTACAAATTAAGGTTCAAACAAAAGCGGCCAAAGCATAAAACGTAAATGTTGACTAAATGTGACGACAGTGTTGCTGGTCAACCAAGTTTCTTCTATGCGTATGTACTTTTGTATACCTTATTTATTTTAATTGATGCTAATTTTGTTGTTGAAACATTATTTATGATTTTATCCTAGATTGACATGTTTTTTACCTATTAATGCACATGTTTGTGTTTTATATATACATTTATCCCGGTTCTGATACCTATTATTGGAACCCGTGAGCTGCAAAATTTCATTAATATCTTTAAAACAAAGACTGAGTAGTTTCTGCATTAATTGGAGCCTGAAATTAAAAAAAATATATCAAGTCCATAATATCCATTTTCCCAAGGTATGCAGATTGTTGCTCATTCCGTGCCAAAGTTGCACAACAATGCTGCTCCATTTCCCCATTTTGCTGAAATATTTCCCATACAAATCAAATGTATCATACGGGAACGCGTAGGAACGTCGCAACATTGTATATACGCGTTCCATACGCGTTCCCGTTAAGAACATATTACTCACACCACGAAAATGAGGGGAAAGTCACCACGAAAACGCTCTCTTCACCTCTGAATAGAGAGAACATTTTGAAAAACCACCACGATTTGAGAGCGAATAATATCGATATTTTTGTGCGCTAAATATGTTTGGCGGTCATTTTCAAATGAACATATATGGAAATATAAATATTTCGCTTGATTTGTTTTGTCGAGTGTGACTGGAACCTCAGAAACCGAGAAAAAAAATAGCTTAGCCCCGTTCTATTTAATCAGGTTAGTAACCTGTAAATATCAACAACAACAAAATTAATAATTAATAATTATTTGAGCCCGATAATATCACGACAG
Source organism: Drosophila tristis (assembly GCA_018150885.1). Taxonomy (NCBI): domain Eukaryota; kingdom Metazoa; phylum Arthropoda; class Insecta; order Diptera; family Drosophilidae; genus Drosophila; species Drosophila tristis. Next base: position 1,562,845 of record JAECWT010000264.1, read on the forward strand.
CTCTATTATTTTGGTTTTGTTGAACGTCAACAATGTGACCATCAATCCATATACCTCCAGACCTACAGATATATACCGTAAATATACATAAAATTAACGTCAATTTTTCGTTTCGTATTCATCGAACTCCCCAAGTAAAACATATGGTCGTATGACACTACAGAGCTAATGCTACTATGACATTACTGAATATGGAAAGTATATTTTTGCGTCACTCAAATTCAAAAAGTGTGGCCAGAAATAAAAGGATGAATAGCTTTATAAACAAGGAGGATGCGAAAAAACACATTGAAAGAATGTTCATTGAAGACATTGATGTGCTCAAGGGTTTTTTCCAGAATTCACACCAGCTGTAAATATTTCGTTATTTACATATACATATGTTTTAAATATAAAATGTTTCTATTCGTTTTGAAATATACTTTAAAACAGCAATGCGGCTCAATCTGCAGACGGTAGTAGCTATAAAATGCTTCATGTAACGGTGGTAAATATCAGATGAGAAATAGCGCATCTTATGCATTCATAATTAACAGGAAGCAACCGATTCCAGTACCGGTTGGAGCGAAAAAATTCAATATTCTTTTTTACGGGTGATGGACTACATCAAGAGAAGATTGCCAGAAGCTGAAACAAATTTATTGGCAATAGTTTCCGATGAGAAATCTGAATATCACTCTTCCATGGCTTACGCTGTCACAAAATACAGATGCTTGTTGGACATAAAACGTTTGCACAATACCTTAGCAGAGCATGGGTATGTGGAGAACGTGCTACACAAGATAGAAAAGGTATACGCATATCAGGACAACACGTGGAGGCGTATAATGGACGGATGCAGCTGTGTTGTCGCTCAAAGAACCTGCCGTTCGGAACAAAGAGGAGCTGACGCAGATTCGAAGACTGATGGAACGATTTTTCACTATTTGTCCATCCGCGGTGCTGAGGCTCAACTATTGTAAAATTTATCTCATGCTACATGTATCGCAAGCCCATAAATATTCTTCGTTTGTTCCCGTGACCACGCCCACACAATCCACCTGTACACAAAGACATCGAAAATGAAATCAACTAAATAGTATAAATACTATGTGTATATGAATCAAAATTTAGCATATCAAATATAGATAGTACTACAGCGTTCTCGCAGCTGGTTCAATCAGCCGCAGCTCCACAGGAGGCTGCCCTCCTGCAGGCTGTTGATGTACCAATCAATGATCTTCTCCAGACCGATGTATATTCTCGGCAAAGTCTATAGCTATTTGTGGAACCCCATCGGCAGTTGTGAAGTTAAGCATCATCGAATTGTTGCGTCGATCGCCGTCAAGGAATTTCTAAGATCCCTCAATTAGCCCGTCCAACTGTTCGGCCCATTCGTCAAATCACTGAATCTAGCAGGCTCCTAGCTTAACCATAAGACACTCGTAACGCTCAACGGTTTCCAATGATTTCTCTGTCTTGGTAATTCTACAGAAATCGTTTAAAAAGTTTTAGGAACAAATATCTAATGGTAATATGTTGATGCTTACTCACGACTGGGCCGAACAGTTGGACGCAGTCCCTCCTATGTATATAGTATATCCTGAACCGGCTGCCCCTCGGGTTGCTAACCTACTCAAAAGTTATGCAAAAATTAAGTTCCAACACCAATATATCCAAATTATTAATTTAATATTTAAATTTGAAGAGAATGGGAGTTGAATTTGGGTGCAAAGCTGGTTAAGCCGAAACTGGAGAATTTTATAGCTTATCGAAGCACACCTAATATTGTACAATGTACATATCAATCGTTGAGAAATCGCTGAAATTCGATTAAGCCCCAACTAACGAAGCTTCAAGAAGAAGTGCTATGAGACTAAAATCGGCGAAGAGGTTCCCATAACAGCTCATTACCTTTTAAAGAGACAGCAAGTTTTTCAGCAAGCTGTCTTCCTGCGTCACAGACTGGCAACATTTCTACTGTTGTTGCTGTTTCATACCCTCGCGGAGGGTACAGCAGATCTTTTCAATAGATGAAGCAAAGGGCAACCGCCAGGATGGTATCTAACAAATCATTAGGCTGCTTTAGAAACAGTCAGCCCGCAGCCAAATGTTGATAAACTTTGCAAGTTGTGGTACATAGCTGGTTCATTTGGGACCACTAGATAATAAATGCGTGTACCTTTGATGGGAAGGGTATTTGAAGATTCGGTTCTCGGGGCTTGTGCCTTTCTCTTCTGTTTTTTGCGGCTCCTTCTTGGGCCTGCCTGCCTGCCTACCTGCCTGTCGCTTTATACATAACAAGTTGGTGCTTGTTGCTTGTTGCTGCTGCTTCTTCTTGTTCGTTGTTTCACTCTATTGGATTGACACAAGGTTAATCCAAGATTGCACTAGGCACGGATGTTCCGGACTCCGGAGGGTGGGTGGTGTGTCTTGTATAGGAAGTGTTATCTGCGCTGCGCGTGTTTGAGGTGGTCTGGGCTTCTCTGGATTTACGAGTATCTGTGGATATTAAGTACGAGTAGTACGAGTCCCCACGTGCAAAAATTGATTACAATGTATACTCTTTTATAGCCTCCCATAGAGATCGTATATATTTCCATTGCCCATTACTTCTTGATTTACCCTCTCTGTCGCTAATGCAAATGCAAATTTATTCATTCCTGTTTTATAGCCGCAGGGCTTATATCCCCATCCCCATCCCCCACCGCATGAGCCAATTAGCGTCTATTAAATATTTCTGAGACCTGGACCAAAGTCTGCCCGTTTCTATTTATAACAGTTTCGCTTCAAGCTCAAAGTCTTAAATGCCCGATTTTATCCCGTAACACGGCGAAGAAGAAGACACGAGACACACGATGACTTGTCGTTTGGAGTTTAGAATCGGAATCACTTGGCAGGGATGGCGATGGGTTGGTGACGGGGACGGGGACGGGACGGGAACTGGGCAGAGGCCATCACGCATGACAAGTGTATTGCCCGGACTCGATTTCTGTCTGGTCTGGACACTATTTTTATCAGCTGAACGAAAGTGAATATCACAAATTTAACGCTTCTCGGTCCGTCTCAGCATTAACCGGCTGGTCTGTGTTGTGGCTCTCAGACACCACCAATACTTGTTGTTGCTACCTGGGGTATACCCTGGGGCTCGTACGGAACTAGGATATATTCCGTTTGTGTGAATCTATGCAAAATATGTGTGTACATATATATGCAGGATGTCCTGTAGTTTTGATGTAGCCCCTGAGTATTCGTTCTATATGAATTTTAGAATTTTTATTCGTAGTAGCAGGGGTATTCGTTAGTCGGAACTACTCGTTTTACGTTGCTTTTGTTCTTTTTCGCGTGTTTCGTATGCGATTGTTGCCGTTGTTGTTGTTGTCGTTGCTTTTGCTGTTTTGTTTTAGTTGTATTTCATTTTATTCTATGCGTAGTCTGGCGTCTGCCGTCCGCCGGCCGCAGTCGTCTGTGCTGTCCGTTGGGGACCTGTGGGCTCTATCCATATAAAATCAACATAATCGGAAATTCTGCCAAGCAGTTGATTCTAAGCAATTGACGGAGCCGGACGCTCACTCCGCCTCTGACCTGGAATATTGATAAATTTCTTTGCTCTCTCTCTCTATCTCTCGCTCTCTCTTGTGTAATTGTGCAATTGGCGTTCGTGTGACAGTTGCAAGATTTACCGAAGCAGAAGTACGGATCGGCGTAGGGATCTGTGAGTGAAACGTGATCTAGCCAACGATTCTATCTTAAAAGGTAAAGCACTCTCGTGGTCATAACTATAGTTTGTGGTTTTCGGATAAACATATGTATACTAGAGGTACATTGTATGTTTATACATACATATGTATCTCTTCATGTTGTTCTATTTGTCTGCGTTTGTTTCCTAAGTCTTTTGTTTCGGTTTTGTGCTCGCTTTGTGCTGAAAGGAAGCAGTTTCGCTTAGTTAAATGAAATCAAAATTTAAATCAATCTTTATCACAACTGGATTTGGCACGCTCTCTAGCGTCTGTCGCATGTATATAGTTCTTGCTCGGTTTCCCTATTCCTCGACACTTCCGCCTGCAGTCCAACACAATTTATATAATTTGATGGTGAATCTCTGACTTGATAGTTCTGCGCGTAAGATCGAGATCAATTAGAGGCTAACAGTGAATGGAGCCCAGACAATGCGAGAGCTAATAGCTAATAGAGAGAAGAAGATGCACCAAATTAACCCATCTCAAGAATATAATTGTCATCGCCAAACTATTTTGCTAAACACCATTCGCACCTATTCGATTCGCAGCCAAATGCCCAAATGGATTACTCATATCATAAATAATTATTTATGTGTGGTTTTCAGAGATTTTTTACGAAAGCAATAAATTAGCATAATTTAGTGAATATTATTTAAGTCCAAAATGTTCAAATATGTCGGTCCAGCTGTCTGCTGAGACGCAAATTCATTCCAAAGAAGATAAAACAAAAAACAAATCAGAAAGGTGAATAAACTGAAGACGCCTGACTTCTGTGTAATGCCGCGGCCCAGCTGGGGGAACTGGTTCAGACTCGAGGACGTCACCAAAGAAATCGAGAGTTAAGCCGAGATAATACGAGCCCCACAGACCTCATTAGCCACTGTGTGGCCACATACACTGATGTACACATATATGCCTCACTCTTTCCCTTCCCTTCCTTTCCCTTTGTGTAGCTGTCGGGCAAGATGTCATCGCATGGGGCGCCAGTCTTTGCTCTGATCTTCCTGATCGCTCTTGGCTGTGTGACGTCACAGCGCACGTCATTGGACGTGGCTCTGAGGAATGTCTACCGGCCGTTGCGTCTGCTTGGCCTTGCCTTCACAGGGAGATCTGGGGACGATATACAAAACGTGCAGCGCGTGCGAAATGCAGGGGTAAGTCCATAGCTCCGGCATGGATCAAAACTCTCCCTACTTTACTAACGGATTGGCCTGTTCAATTATTCTGCTAGAAAACGCAAAAATCGAATCCGCGCACTCGGGCCTTGCTGCAGTTCTGTGATGCGGAGCACGGGCCTGGAAGACGCAGCGAGGAGCGACCGACGAGCGTGAATCGCTTGCGACCGGGGGACATCGATGTAATCGGAGCAATGGGCGACTCGCTGACAGCTGGCAACGGCATCTTTGCCACCAATCTGCTGCACGTGACCGTGGAGAATCGCGGCGTGGTGTGGTCGATTGGGGGACAGTACGACTGGCGAAAGTATCTGACCTTGCCCAACATCCTCAAGGAGTTCAATCCGAACCTGTACGGGTATGCGATCAAGGATGGCATCTCCACCGATCGGACCTCCCGCTTCGATGTGGCCGAGCTGGCAGCCATGTCCAGGGACATGCCGTATATGGCTAAGGTTCTGGTAAAGCGAATGCAGCGGGATCCCAATGTGAACATGACCACCGACTGGAAGCTGATCACCCTCTTCATTGGGAACAACGACTTCTGCACCGACATCTGCTACTATCCGGATCCGGAGATGACGGTCAAGTGGCACGAGCAGAACATGCTGAAGACCTATCGCTATCTCCGGGACAATGTGCCCCGCCTCATGCTGAATGTGGTGCCGGCACCGAACCTCCGTTTTCTCACCAGCCTGTCGGGCCTCCCACCCGCCTGCTACAGCACTCTGCGCTTCGAGTGCCCCTGCCTGATGGGGAAGGGCAAGGGTCGCTTAGACTACCTGGAGGGCATCATGAGGCGTTGGATTGCCAAGGACTCGGAGATTGCCAACAGAGAGGAGTTCAATACCGAGGTGAGAAAGCATGAGCACACGCGAGCTTCTCCTGACTTTAGTTTAAACGGTTTGTTGTCGCATTGCCTTTTCAGACCTTCACAATCAACGTGCAGCCGTTCTCACAGTTTACGGACTTTCCCCGCACCCGCTCCGGCATGACGGACACGCGCTTCTTCTCCGAGGACTGCTTCCATCTCAGTCAACGGGGCCACGCCGCTGCGGCCAACTCCATTTGGAACAACATGCTCGAGCTGCCGGGCGAGAAGAGCGGCTTTGCCACCCAACTCTTTGAGACCTTCCACTGCCCCAGCGAGCAGCGTCCCTTCCTCATAACCCGGGAGAACAGTCGCCCGGACTTTGTGATCTGATCTAGCTCAATGTGCTTTCCCCTGTGAATTTCCTGTGATATCTCGCCTAAGTCTTCTTTCCATATTCTTATACATATTCTTTATGCTTTACACTTATATAATATATTTGTAGTTTAAATTAGCGCCATGATAAATGTAAACACGTCTGCTCGATGAGAAATTGCACTTCTTTGCGAATCACAAAATCAAACAGAACAAAAAAGGCTATTAATAATCCACGATCGGATGATCGATGGACTGGGAATGGGAATGGGGATAAGGATGTGGGCGGGGCAATATGCAGATTACCGTATCGTAAACGGTATGCACGTGGATCTCTTTTGGCAGAAAGAGCGGCGGCAGCTCCGATGCGAGTTTCCCATCGATTACATTTGATCCATAATAATGAGATAATAAGCTTGACTGCCTGGTAGTCTGGTAGTCAGTCCCATCTGAATGACACACGCACCACAGCACACATATTTACATGCCTCTCCCCGCACTGTGGGGCGCGTCTTGAAACCTGTTACAATTTATTTCGCATGGAACATCAATAAAGCTCGGTCATAATTGCTGTTTTATTTTTGTGAGCCGGTGTCTGCGCTCACTGCTGTTGATGAAACATTGAATTTCTCAATTCCGTACGTGTTTTTGCGTGCTAATCGCCCCGCGCGCCCCTATTAACCCATCCGCACCGTTCAACGGCTTCGCTGGGCAGTGCAAAAAAGCAATAACAATTAACACCGCCGAAAGGGAGGGAGCGTAAAAGAGAAAACGAGAGCCAATAGATAGAGGGAGAGTGAGAGTCGGAGAGGGAAAGGTCAAACCGTTGCATTGCCATTGACATTGAACTTGAGTCGGGGGTGGGCGTGTGTGCATGTGCTGTGGCTTTTAATGGCATTCCTCTCGCACATTTTTGTGCCCCAACTTTGGCTCTTCACATGAGACTTCGTACATTGTTGCCTATAGATGAAGCGCGGCATGGCCGGCCAGTTTCTCAAGTTCTACGTGATTTATCTCAACTTATAGTATTTGTACTGGATCAACTAATTTACTATACAGTATATATAGATGCGGTTGGCACCATAAATACAGCTGGAGCCGTTCTCGGTGAGATCTTATTCAAATAATATCACTTAAACGCGAGGACTGGTGACCCATTTTAATGAATGCCGCTGACCAGCCATGATTCAGCTGGAATCCGGACATTTTATTTATTTGCAGCACGAATCTATTCGAATTTTATGCGTTTGACTGAGTCCGCGAGAGAGAGATTATTTATTTAAAAATATTTACTTTCGCGCCAATTTCATGGTGGCGCCACTGTAGGGTTCGGGCTGAACTAACGCGAGTAACTATCGATAGCAAAATTGCCATTCACTGCGAAGAAAATGTAACTGCCAGAAATCACAAAAAGACCTCTGCTAAAAATAATAATTTGGAGGAAATTCCACGTTGCCTCATCATCTTGATTCCTCTCGCAATCATCATTTCATTTTTCTATAGGTCATTGATACTGCAGTGCTGTGAAGCGCGTTTGTGTTGCTTCTGCAGCCCTAGTATTTAGTTTAATTTCTGGCGGCCGAAACGGTCTTGGTTTGAATTTCTGCTTGCTAAGATTCTGCTCGCAGCACCTGGTGATCTTCCAGGTGATCTCCAAGAAGGCCGCCTAACTGTGGGTGAATGAGCAGAACCAACAGCTCAGCAACAAGTTCGGACTGGGCCAGGTCTGTGCCAACATTTTCACCTTGACACGGGAGAACCCGAACCCGAAGCTGTCAGTTGACGGAAAGTTCTTGAAATTTTCTGCTTACCGCCGCAGACCGAAATGTTATAAAGTACAATGTCGTTTTCTCAGAGTTGCACATTTGCTGAAAGTTCTTCGCCATGAGAGACGACAAGCAAAGATACCAAGCAGCTGCAATCGCCTTCGTGTTGGGTAAGGTTCAGTACATTATGGATTTGTGGAATATTCGTTTATTTATGAGAATGTCTCTCTGACAGTGTTGCAGCAATGCAGCGGCCTGCCTTATACATCTTCAATGGGGGGAAACGAGATCGATGCGGACACATATCAACACTCTGGCGGCGGTCGATCGGTGGACTATCACACGGTTGTGGGCCACTTCAAGGACTTCTTTATGTATCTGCCTGTAATGATGACCACCATAAAAGAGACCATGTCGGGCTTCCCCAAATTCGCCGAGGGCGTGCGTATTCTAACCTCTGGGAAGGGACGCGTCGACGGCGGCGAGGACTGCAAGTGCAGTCAAAATGCCTTGGGAACGGGCTCCAGCAGTGAAATGTTGGACGGTAATGGTCGATTTGGCTGATAGCTGATGCTATGATGCAGCGGCAATGACAATAAAATGATTGGAAACTGCGATTTGGGTCTGATATAAAATGGGGAAATGGGAATTAAATTGAACGAAATGAAACTCCCTTTGATCGCAGCTCAAAGAGCAAATGGAATTGGGTGGAAGTGAAATTTGTTAGGGTTCCGAATATTTTGACCAATACAGTCAAATCTTATAAGCTCATTGATTTGTATTCCCTGGAATCTCCGAGAAAGGGCCCAACATACTCGTACTCGTAGTAGAAAATCAATTCGAGACAGTCGATTGGGGACAGTCTGTTCTGTTGCAACCCCCAGGAGTACCCATGTCCTTGAATGGGTAAGTAAGTGGGCTCAGACAATGGCAATATACTCGTAGTCCATAACCCATTTCGGCTGGACTTGAACTATATTTCGACACACAATATTTTCTTAGGCGGCTGGCGATTGCTGGCTCATGCTCATTAGCTCGATTCGTGTCAATATGGGACCCCTGGGAAGGCCCACATGACTCCTGCCCGAGTAGGGAAAGCGAGCCTAATCAAAACTTCTAATCTGCATACAAAGTAAAGGGTCGGTGCGGTGGTGGTTGAGTGGTTACTGCTGACTGTCATGTTTGCACTTGTCATTATTGTTAATTGTATTTGCCGTGGGTCGATGCATGCACGGGCTATATTTACATACCATACCATGCCAATGGTCGTGGCTGAACACTGTAATTCACGGTGTCCACAGCGAAGCACTTTCCATTTCAGTGAGGTCCACGGCACTGGGACGAGCACCGGAACGCAACTGCAGCCGAGAACCCAGCATGTCCAGGAAGCGGAAGAAGCTGAGCCACTAGAAAAGCAACGAAAAGCCACGAACGGAAATCTGCATCTCATCTAGCATCGATGGCCACTGGGATTGAGCTCCTTGTGGCAGCGGCCCTGTGCGCTGCCTGTCCGGCTCTGAACGAGTCCCTGCCCGCGAATTTGATCCAGCTGAGCGAGGATGGCAGCAGCATAAGCATGCCGACCGAAATGCCCCCCCTCGATGTGGAGGCCGCCAATGACGTCGGCCTGGACAACGACACGCCCGTGGAGACCCTGGAGACGATAATCAACAAGAAGAAAAAGCTGCGCGAGATGCGTGACTGGATCAAAGGCAAGCACCTGCGCATCGCCACCCTCGAGGACTACCCGCTGAGTTATACGGAGGTACTGGAGAATGGCACCCGCATCGGTCACGGGGTCTCCTTTCAAATCATCGATTTCCTCAAGGAGAAGTTCAGCTTTACGTACGAAGTGTTCGTGCCCCAGGACAATATCATCGGCTCGCCCGTCGACTTTGATCGCAGTCTCATCGAGATGGTCAACAGCAGTGTGAGTATCTGTATCTGCATCTGCCAGGGATTTACTTGACACCCTTGACGCCCCCATTCCTTCCACAGCTAGTGGATCTGGCAGCTGCCTTCATTCCCTCACTGTCGGACCAAAGAACCTTCGTGTACTATTCGACAACAACCTTGGACGAGGGCGAGTGGATAATGGTGATGCAGCGGCCGAGGGAATCGGCCAGTGGCTCCGGCCTGCTGGCACCCTTTGAATTCTGGGTCTGGATACTGATTCTCGTCTCACTGCTGGCCGTGGGACCCATCATCTATGTGCTGATCATTCTGAGGAATCGGCTGACGGGCGACGCCGTTCAACATCCGTACTCGTTGGGCCATTGCGCTTGGTTCGTGTATGGGGCGCTAATGAAACAGGGCAGCACCCTGTCGCCCATTGCAGGTGAGTGCCAGCTCGGTGTGGCTGCAATTAGGCCAAAGTGCAGGTGTAGAATTGCGATATGAATCGCTAAGACCTCATGGGGCGCAACGCATGAGATTGCATGCTCTGGTCGCGTTTGCCGTTTCATTAAATTCATTAACAAAGCATTGCAGACTCGACCCGGCTTCTCTTCGCCACCTGGTGGATATTCATCACGATATTGACGTCCTTCTATACGGCCAACCTTACGGCCTTCCTTACCCTCTCCAAGTTCACTCTACCCTACAACACGGTCAACGATATCTTGGTGAAGAACAAGCACTTTGTCTCGATGCGCGGTGGTGGGGTCGAGTACGCCATTCGAACGGTAACTCAGTGCATAAAATAAGTCAAAATTGTGTATGCGACATCCGCCCTTTGGTTGCAGACCAACGAATCGCTGTCCATGCTGAATCGGATGATACAGAACAACTATGCGGTATTCTCCGAGGAGACGAACGACACGTACAATCTCCAGAACTACGTGGAGCGGAACGGATATGTGTTTGTGCGGGATCGACCCGCGATCAATATAATGCTGTACCAGGATTATCTGTACCGCAAGACAATCAGCTACAGCGACGAGAAGATCCACTGCCCCTTTGCCATGGCCAGGGAGCCGTTCCTCAAGAAGAAGCGCACCTTCGCATATCCCATTGGGTCCAACTTGAGCCAGCTCTTTGATCCGGAGTGGGTAGGATATAGCCAGACGATGTACAGATTGTAGCATTCTCATATTTGCAGACTACTCAATCTGGTGGAGTCGGGCATTGTGAAGCATTTGTCGGCCAAGGACTTGCCCAGCGCAGAGATATGTCCCCAGGACCTGGGCGGCACTGAGCGGCAGCTGAGAAACGGTGACCTGATGATGACCTATTACATAATGCTGGCCGGATTCGCCACATCTCTGGCAGTTTTCAGCACTGAGCTCATCTTCCGGTACGTGAACAGTCGCCACGAGGCCAACAAGTGGGCCCGTCACGGCATCGGACGCACTCCGAATGGCCAATCCATAAAACCATCCCGCTGGCTGAGGGGCTGGCAGCGCCTCGATAGCGGACAAAAGCAGTTGCTGGGTACCTCCACCCAGGGCCAGAATGTCACTCCTCCACCGCCCTACCAGAGCATTTTCAACGGCGGCCATGGTGCAGTGGCTGCAGATGCTCGGCATCGCTGGAGACGTGCCGTCGGCCAGGGCAACGGGGTTCTTCTCGGCACCGACCCATCGACCGACGGCGGGGTAAGACGATTGATCAACGGCCGTGACTACATCGTCTTTCGCAATCCAGACGGCCAGAGTCAGTTGGTTCCCGTCCGATCGCCGTCGGCAGCGCTCTTTCAATACACCTACACCGAGTAAGCAAGGTTATGTACCTTCTACGAGTATACACATATATTTGATGCGATCTTGTTAACTGCACCATTAACCTCCACACAAAATATACGTAGACATCAGATGTTGTGCCGTTTTACAGAGTTCTCCAATAAAGTGCACCTACTCGTATTGCGCAATATTTGAATTTTCTATTAACTGAAGGCTTCCTCATCCATGCATGGAGACTCGGAGACTATGAGAAAGAAATTAAATATATATTTTTATATACCCGTTTTTATACCCGTACTCGAAGGGTTAAGGGGTATTTTAGATTTGAGGTAAAAGTGGATGTGTGCAACGCAGAGAAGGAAACGTTTCCGACCCACTTTATGAGGTATGTATATTGTCTGGATGTTGATATGCAATGACTGCACCATCAAGTGGGCCATGCGACACCAAGCCGAAGCCTGTTATGCACGGAACCCAGGCAGAAACGCAGCCCTCCTCCCGCCCAACCGACCGAGGGGCGCTGCGACGCGTGTTACCGAACCGATCGCGAGCATGCATGAAAGATAGGTGTTAGACTAAAATTCGAGGAAAATTAGAGCTAAACAGAACTCAAATAGCTAAAAATGCACAGATAGCTAAAAAATAGTACTAATTACGGGAAAGTTATGTTAGTTATAGTGATTTAAGAAGAGGAAGGGAATTATTAGTGGATATTATGTGGTAGAGGGAATTGAAGTCCGAGCAAAGGTCCCTAAATGAACCATGCAAAGGAATAATTCGATCTACAAAGCGGAAGGAACAAAGGAATGAAGTTTCTAGAAGATCTGACAGGAATCGTAAAGTTTATGCGGCTCAACAAGTCAGGGCTATCTACGTCACCCTTGATCAGGTTGTGCATAAAAATCACACCAAGCATTTTTCTACGACTAACTAAGTTAAGGCCACGCAGATCAAAAAGTAAAAAGTTTTTCTGGACTGATTCTATACACAAGAGCCGTACTCTAAAGTCGGACGAACAAGCGAGACGTAGAGAGTGGTATTCTTGATCTGTCTGTCCGTCCGTCCGTCTCGATGAGCGCCTAGATCTCAGAGACTATAAAAGCTACAGCAACCAAATTTGGTTTCCAGACTCATGTGATATCATACTGCTAAAAGTGTATTTCAAACGAAAATGTGTGGCAGACACAATTTTAAAGATACGAAAAAACTAAAAACGCATTATCGTAGAGAATGACCCTATCTACCAGGATACCGAATCTGGATCAGATCGGATCATTATTATAGCCAGAATGAAGAAATGAATTTTCAGTTGATTTCTCCATCCCCTCCAGCAAGAGAACCGCTACTCAGTCTCTTTCTCGCTCGCGCACTCTGCCTCGTTCAGGGCGCGACAGATGTAGAATCTACACTACTGGTCAAAATAATAAGTACAGAGGCATCGTGCTGATTTTTTATGAAATATCTCGAATGTTTTTGAATTTCTGACTGCCAATTGTTTATAGTTTTAAAGATTACAGTTTTGCCAAACATTTAAATCAAAAATGAAAGTTGTGAGCATGCTTAATTTAATTCTAAGCTTAAATTTGTGGCTGTGCATATTTAGTGTGGTCAAAATAATAAGTACACTGGAGGTCAAAGGATTGTTGGTTTTTATTGACTCCTTGCATATTAAAGTACATGAGAGTTAAAAAAATGTACCTATATGGGCCGAAAAATAATTTTTCTGCTGAAGAAATGAAGATTGTGTTGAATCTTAAAAAATAAGGGAAAGGTCTTCGGGAAACTGCGAAAAGTCTTTGACGCTCGGTATATTTGGATCAGAATGCCTTAAATTTAAGATTTCTTACTGAAAATCGAAGAAGGAAGAAGAAATCTTCACAAACAACGGACACAGCTCAAATTGGCAATGAAATATCATCTCAAACCGTTCCTCGTAGGCGTCAATATTCAGACTTATCAGAACGTATAGTGCAAAAAGGTTCCCTACTCCGAGAAAAAAATTTGGAGATGAAGCAACAATTTGGCGAAACAAATTTTGTATGCTCTGATCCAGATGGGTCTAAAAAATGAATTAATATACTATAGAGCGACAAAACAAAACCAAAAATTTTATGTATTTATGTACGACGCCCCAAAGGCAAATAATTCGACGTCCAGTACAAAAAAAATGTTTAACAACCGAGGCGGTTGCCTTATGGTCTGGGTCTGTTTTTTTTTTTTTGCATGGCGTTGAACCCAAACATCGTATAAAAACATATTGACTGACATTATGTAACTATATGCTAAGGAAAACATGTCCTTGAGATGGTTCTTTCACCAGGACAACGACTCAAAACACACCGCAAGGGTTGTTTATATTTTTTAGATAAAATTGATCAGAAACCCTTCATTTGAAGCGATAATTGCATATGTTAAATTTTGTTATATTCTACTGTAGGTTAGTAATCTAAAAGTTAAGTGGATTTTTTCATAATTTTTTTTTTTAAGTTTTACGAAACGTGAAAGAAATCTCATGATAGTGTACTTATTATTTTGACCAGTAGTGTACATGTTAAATATAGAATATACATTGTATATGTAGATAGATGTACATAACAGATGTAGCAAAAAAAATGTCAAATGTAATATATTTTAAAATTCTACATAAATCATAAGCTCATAAATTTATATACTGACTGAGTACGGGTATAAAAGTAAAGTCGCGTCCAAAGAAGCGACTCACACGTTCCTTCTCGTTTTAATTTCTCTTTAGATGTTTTAATGGACTAGCTAAAAGAAACTGAAACGAAAAATAGACATTTCAACTACAAAATGAACCAATAGTTGAAAATAATAGCACTTCAATCGCACGAACCCTCAAATTGTCCCCAGACTGGTTCATCCTGCACTCGGCTGGAGGCTGCCTGCGGATGTGGATTCGAGTTGAGCAATTTTCTCATCCTCCACACTTAGGTTGCTTCCTCATGTATTGGCATTGGATACCAGATCATTAAGTATCTTGTTAAGTACCAAAATGAGAGCCATGTGTGGAGTCGAGCAATCTGGCAATCCCGGATAGGTATTGGAATTGGATTCAACTTCTTCAAAGGTCAACATACTTGTAACTGGATACATGCACAAATTAAGGGAGGGTGAGATACTTATGCATTACTGTGTGTAACTCCACTTGGAGTCTGCAATCGAAAGTCCTTTAGAATTCTTGCGGTGAGTACTGTTAACGTGAGTTTACAGTTTTTGTTGAATCAGATCCACAATACATTTGACCCATCCCATCCGTAGTCAAGCCTTAAAAATGAACGTAAAATGAACTTTCCCTTTATTTAGTTGAGTAATTTACGACTGGCAGCAGTTAGTCCACTGTGGTGTGTGGCGTGAATGCATACGACGACTGCATGTCCAGGCTGCTGTTGGAAGAGCAAGAGCTCGAGGGGGGTCGAGAGGACATAGCCGACGAAGCGGAAGACGATCCACTGGAGGAACTGACCCAGGCATGACCTATGCGACGCCGACGTTGTCGCACCAGACCCAAAACCGAGCCAGCCACCGGAGTGGAAGTGGATGTCGCTGATAGCTGCCGCCGAATGCTGGCGTTGAGCGAGAGCTGCGCGGGGGCTGGAGCCGTTGCCGGGCGGCCCAGAGGCTGAGCTGGTGTCGATGACTCATTGCTCCCTGCGGATGCCTCACTGGAGAGCGAGGACAGGGCCTCATCGTTGTGGTCCACCATTTGGGATGGAACGCCCACGTCCGCTGCCGTGTTGAGCGTGTTCCCGTCCAGCAGCTGCAGTGTGGACACGCTGCGCCTGAGCATGTCGCGATAGAGGGGCAGGCGACAGACTGGATTCCCCAGCAACTCTACCTCCGTGAGCAGCGGACACATGCCCAGGAACGAGAGCAGGCCCAGCTCGCTGATTCGATTGTTGCGAGCCCTAAGCACCCGCAGTTGGGCTAGCTCGACCAGGGGATCCACACGCTGGATCATGTTGCCATCGGCTATTAGGACCCTGATGGCGGGTAGGCCGCTGGTGCCATCGAAGCTGTTGAGGCCGCAGTTGCTGATATTCAAGTGGGTCAGCTGCAGCAGCCCGTAGCCCAAGTCCCGCAGGGAGCTCAGCACACTGCCGCTCAGGTCCAGGTCCTGGAGTCGCGGCAGGAAGAGCGACAGCCGGGACAGACTGATCGTATAAGAGATCACCCTGAGACGCACCGCTTCCACCGCCTCCAGGTCCGTTCGCTGGGTTACTCGCCGCTAAAAGGAGACCAGTTACCAGTTGCTGCTGGAAATGCACTTTGACTACGCGTGACCTACCAGGAGCTCATCCAGGGTCGGCTCTGGAGCCTGCTGGGGCAGCACAACGGGCAGCAGGTGCACAAAGGCCGGGAAGTGTTGCGTTTCCTCGGCAATGGCCACCTCCCGATCAAAGGAGTTCCGGCGAGCCAGCTGCCGTCGATGGATCTGTGGGGGTTGCTGATGGGTCTGCTGCTGATGATGCTGCAGGTGAAGCGGCACGTCGGGCGGTGGTAGACGCACTTGTGCCACCGGTCCCACTGGGGCTGCTAACAGAAGTGGCAGATCCGCCTGCAGCGAATGCTCTGGCGAGGACTCCAGATACTCGGCAGGCGCCTCCAGAAGGGGCATAGTCAGCAATGGAATGTTCTCTACTCTCTGCACTGACCGGCTGTGTTGTGACTGGTTTCATTGATGTAACAAGAGCTCCAGGTTGCCATGGTTAAACCACACTGGCGGCGTACAGTAGGCGGCGTACCCATACCCATGTAGGTGGCTATGTCCACTGATTTACGGACAGGGTTGTCGAGCGCTCTCCAGTGCTCCGTGGCAGTGATTGTTAGATTGTTTGAATGGATAATTCATTTAGAGACTTCTTTCCAAGCAGGGGAAAGCAGTACTAGTTACTGATTAAATTGGAGCATCCCTTCGGCCCTTGTGGTTCCCAGAAAACAAGCCATAATTAATTAAATATCTTTGTGTCGCCCCAATTTCCTTTCCACATCGACCTGTGACCGATACTTGAAGACGTCTTTGCAGCCTGACTGCGAACATTTCGAAGTTGCTGGAAGCCAGCCGCCTTGGCCTCACTCCTTAGCCGATTTTTTTGGCAATGTGCCCACTGACGTCAGTGTGACGTCACGGTCATGACGTTTGCTCACTCTCGCTCTCTCGCTTTCGCTCTGTGACTCTTTCTTTCTGTCTGTCTGTTCGCGTCGCGTCGCGAGAGAGCAGCAAGAGTTGGCCAATTCCTTAGCGCCTTTTGCCATTTCAAGGGCCATTAGCTAACACCAACGCCAGAAGCCTCCGCTCTCCGCCCTCCGCCCTCCGCCACACGATGCCTCTGACAGATGCATCTCTTTCCCTCTCGCTTTACGATAATCAAATTTTCCTGCGCCGGCTTTTGTGTGCTTCGTTGAGGTGGGTGTGCGGGTGTGCGGTGGTTTTGGTCGTGGTGGGTGGGTTGGCATTTGCTGTTGTTGCGGCATGGTGTTTGAGGCGAGCTTTTTCCATTGACGTCATCAGGGGCGAAAGCTGCGCAGTAGTTCGACCCAAGCTGCCATCCTACCACGCATTTATCGATTCCCCTCATCGAGAGGGCAGAGTGAGAGTCACAGAGAGCGAGAGCGAGCGTGCAAAAGTGTGGGCGAATTCAGTTTTTGCAAAAAAAGACACGACAGCTGCTGTGGCAGCTGCAGGGGGGCCGGGGTTGGGGTTGGGGGGACAACTCTCATAAACCAATTTCAATGCACTGAAAAGTAACAGGATACATTTGCGCTCACATCTGTATAATAAGTATATTAAGTGCAGAATGCGGAGAAACATGTGTAATTAATACTTAAGTAATATTTCACTTCTGGTGAAATAGCGGAACGTGTAACGTTCAGAACGAACGAATAATAATTAATAATAGTCGATAAAGCGTGTTCTAAAATATTCTGGCTTACTGGTGAGTGTTTTCTGCACGAGACAATCAATTATCACTAATACATGTACACTGTACATGCAAAGGTTAAATGCAGAAATAGGTGCACTTGATTTCTCGCAGTGTAATCACAGCTGGTTCGGAGTTTGGGCCAAGGTGTTGCGCCCTACACTCCCCTACTCGCTCTACTCTACCCTCTACTCCCTCTAAACCCCTAAACAGGCCAAACGGAGAAATTAGATCCCATTCTGTGCTTACTTACACATTTTTATAGATGCCTAAAAATAGAATTTGTCAATAAAACCGACAACACACACTCACACACAGTTGGCGCAGACGTTATATATGAGTGTGGGTGTGGTTGTGTGTGGGTGGGCGCTCAGACACGCACTGTTGACGTCATTGTACGAGAAAGAAAAGCTTTCGCCTCGGCTCGTTACTACGTTACAGGAAGCGGGACACAAACACACAAAACCTCCAAACGCGAATCGAAACGAGACGAAACGACAAGCTAAAGCACGAGTCGAACGGCAGAACAGGCAAAGCTATTTCGTACACTGCTGTTGGAGCTTAGTTTCAGTCGTCAAGCAGCCGCGGCGACGGACACGACACACGGATCAATCGGAAGCCTCGCTGTGAGTACGCGTTCGAGTCCTGTGTAGAGCGCGTTCTCCTTTCCAGTGCCCGATGCTGCTATACCCCAGAGAAATCCTCGAGGAAACGCCGCTGCAATTGCACCAAAAATAATATTCAAGAGAAGGCCTCGAGAAATGCCCAAAGTTCTCAGTCGAGAACGAGCTGTCCAAGCCAAGTGTCCGCGAGTGTAGGTCCGCCAGTGTGTTGTCAGGGGGTTCTAGGGTTGTTTTGTGGGTGCAGCTCAGAGTGCATAATTATTTGGGTCAAAGCAGGCACCACAAAACAACAAGAACGTGCGAAAGCTGCATCTGTACAGAGGAGCGAACGAAAAGCAAAGGCAATAGTGGCGAGTGTTCAGCCCATCATCCACCTGTTATGCAGCTTGCCTAGGCCATATCCAGAGAGCGACAGTGACAGCGACAGCGACAGCACCAGCACCAGCGAGAGCGATAGGACGCAATGGAGGCCACTCAGCCAGCCAAGGTGCATCGCCAGCAGCAGCGACAGCGCCAGCGACGGACGGAGGCACGTCAGCGTCGCCTGGAGCGCGAGGCAGCTGCCACAACCACAACAACGCCGGAGAAGGATGGTGGTCAGGAGGTGATAAGCACTATGGAGGACTGTGCAGCGGCTCTGAACGATTCCAGCTCGATGGGAGCAGTGGCAGGGGGGGAAGGAAGCACTACAGGAGCGGGGGGAACTAATAGCGCCGGTCGCATTAGTGCCCAGAGCTCGGCGGACAGCATTGAGATGGTGGGCTCCCCCAGTCAGACCTCACAGCAGACCGTGGTGCTGGTCAATGGTCAAGAGGAGAGCGCCTCCTTGGGGGCCGCAGAACATCTGGATTCTCAGGCGCCGCCACCGCCACTGCCGTCGCAGCCAACGAAGCAGAGCGACGGCAGTCGCAACTCATCCGGAGACGCCATGAGCCTGAGGGAGACACTGCAGCAACTGCCGGCCACACATGGCCACCACAGGTCGAGGCGCACCCACTCGCCACAGCCCCAGGCCCTGGAGGCAGACTCCTCGTTTCATCGAGGCATCTTGGGCTACATGGATCGCGAGCTCAAGCAGAGCTCGCCCACACCATCGGCCCTGAGCAGTGGTGCGGGAGCAACTGCAGCCGGAAATGGTGCCGGAGGACATGGGACATCGCGCAAGCAGCAGTCACTCTCCGATCCGCAAGCCAGTCCCGCCCAGCGGTCGCTGCGTTCCCGGAACAGCTTCGACAAGAGTCCGCGACGCAAACGCAGCAAGTCGGAGTCGCGGAGGAGGAAGGAGCGCAAGCTGATAGCCGCCGGCGAAGTGGAAGTGGTTCGCCAGGCCAACGAGACCCTGATGCGCTACCTCAAGCAATGCTCCGACATGCAGGACGCCTCGCTGTCCGGCGAACTGGAAATCGATCAGAGCTACGAGGAGAGACGCGTGCACCGCAAGACCAAGTCGCAGCGGGACAAGCGGGGACAGCTAATCAGTGAGTAGCCAGAGTTCCATTCAGTAAAATCGGGAAAGCTCTGGCCCACCTGAAGACCCACTGCCTGCCCACTCCCACGCGCACTCCCCCAACGATTCTGCGCACTAATGCCCCAATATCTTTCGTTCGTTCTCTCTCCCCTTTTCTGCAGGCAAGCTGTACACGGCGGGGGGGATATCCTCCATACTGAAGGAGCTGGCCGATGACATTGCCCCAGCCGAGGGCGAGGAGATCTACAACCCATTCACACCGGTCGTCTCACCCACGGACGATGCGCCCGCGCACATCGACAAAATGTTTCTGCAGACGTCATCCGGCTATCGACCAGTGGAGCACAGCTACTACAAGCGCTCCTTCCTGGGGGCTGCCGCACGTGGCTCAGGTGGCACGTCTGGCGGGGGAGCTGCGTGTGGCATCAATGGCATCTCGGCTGCCGAGCTGGGTGGAGCCGGTCGTCTCTATCGCTCGCATGGCGGCCACTGCCTTGCCGGAAGTGGTGGAGCAGGGGGCTCAACCAGCGGACGTGGCAGCTATGGTGACACCCACTGCCTGCTCGATGCCGACTTAAATCGGTGAGTGAAATACCCTGTAGGGTTGGGGTGTGTGAGCACCATTGAAAATACTTGATTTTAATCGCAGTCAGTCAGGAACAACAGCAGCCGTTTTATATCAGTTTCGGCAATATATTTATCCTCTATATATATATAATTCCCTTGGACAACTATATTTATCTCAAGGCTGTTTATTATATTTTCCTTTACTTTATTTCTCTGTTGTTTCCGTTTGCCGTCTTGTCGGATCAAGAGTCAGAAAGAACAGAAACAAGTAAAAAATATAGGTAGATAGATATAGGATATAGATAATGATGTCCTGAATATCTAATCAGCAAATACTATTTCAATATGTAAATATCGATAGGATCTGCAGCTCTGGTATCGATGCAGATCCTATCGATATTTACATATTGAAATAGTATTTGCTGATTAGATATTCAGGACGGTTCGGCCAACATTATTGTACGCACTGTGGATTAATTTATTCTTCATACGAGTAAAATCATTCGCATCATTCCAGCAACGGCATCACCAGCAGTATACAACTAGCCTGTGTAGTTCAACGTATCTGGCTGCTCATGTCTAATATATGCCACGGCCTGCTAGCTGGTCTAGCATTGGCCCATCTACTGTTTGTGCTGAGCAGCCATCCCATGGATTGGGCAAAGGTCATCAATGGCATTAGTCTTGCTGGCGAGACAATGCCATCCTCATCAACATCATCCACACCATTGGCGATGGACTTGACCACAACAAGAGCTAGCCCCACAAACTTGGGCCTCAACGCTGGCGGCACAGATCCCAGCGGCTCAGCATCAGCGTCGGGACCAGGAACATCGGTGACAAGCAGCAGCGATGCTTTAGCCCTGATCAGCGACTATGCGGCATTTGCGGAGATTTACTTGAATACCTTCTATTGCTTGGCCATCATATGCCTGGTTTCGGTATTCGATCGGTGAGTATTATCCCTCGGACTTGGTGACGATTTGGTATAGATATAGAAGTCCTGCGTGTCCTTTTCCAAAGACAATATTTTGCAATCTCAAGTGTGCCGTGCCTCATGGTGGTTTTCCTTGAAACTCTCTCAGACATTGAGTGAAAATCCACTCGCCAATCCCGACGGTATTCAACGATTGGCCTTAGCAGTCCCTCGACGGCCTTTGGCTTGATTAAAAGCCAATTTAGGCGGAGCGGCGTGCAACCTTCGTTAGAAAGTTTGCTAAAAATAGACCGAAAGCTGAAGGAGTGCGCCCCCTGACTGGAGGCGGGGTCGCGTCTCAAGAACACATTGACCTCAGAGTTGGGCCTCGCCAGCGCTTTCATTGAGCGGAAAATCTAAATGATATGGGTAGCGAAACCCTCCTCCCTCCACCCCTGACTAAATGTGGAATAGAACTTAGACTAAACCGTGCGTTTCATAAGTAGCACCACGAGAGCGTTGAGAATGTAACATCCGATGTACAAGAAATGTGGCTGTGTCGTAGTTCGAATTTGTGTATGGCACTTGTTTGGTTTCGTGGGACATGGGACAATTTCTATAGCACAATTGCGTGGTCGCTTTCATCAGCCGCAAAATATTTTAATGCCCTTAAACTTTGCTCTTTTTGCATGCCACAGTCGCTGCCCACACAACGCTGCCGCCGCTGACGTCTCTGCCTGCACTCTTGACCTTTAAAGGCTGCGCCGGTTGATTGTCTGAGTGGGTGGATGGGTTGCTGGTGGCTTCAGCTTGGGCTATTGGGCTTGGGGTCTGAGTTATCCGTTCTCTGCTCTGGGCTCTGGCTTGGGGGTAAACCGGCCCCTCCTCCCGAAAAACAGGACCAGGAACGGAACTGTCTGCCGCTGTTTTTCTTTTCGGCTTGCAGAAGTGTGAAACTGTGCATGACATTTCGCTTTTCCCCCAGTTGATTTATGTGTGTGTGTGTGTGTATGTGTGTGTGTGTTTCGCGACGATGCCACGTGCAAAGTATCTCCGCTGGCACTCTGGCAGTGGAATCTCTGCTTTGACCTTTCCCAGTTGGCAAATGATATACATTGAGAGAATTTTCTCAATTAACAGAAGTACACAAATATAAATGTCAGCCAGGCCGGTGGGCGTCCTACCATCCAACGAATAATTTAGGCCAAACAATCCTGGAGTCAGTCCCCTTAAAGGGCAACCAATGCAGCCAGAGGTCACATCCTCTTTCCCTTGCCTTTGCCTAGAACCTTGTCTTTTCTTGTGAGATATGATACCCGCATACAGTTGTCCATCCCGTCGCTTCATAATATTCGAAATCATCATCCATAGGGACATATATTTGTATTGGGATACACTTTGGACCTTATTTAAATACATTTGTTTCGCTTACAGCATGGACATTTGTCGCTGGAGCTTCTCGAGTGCCAGTGAACTGATCTCATTCCGTTGGCTCATCATCACAATGATCTACGTTGCGACAATAATCCTGACGATCTGCTCCGATTCGATCGATGAAAAGCTGTACCTGTTCAATAACAATGCTAACATAACATTGACCCAACAGGAGCTGGTGAGTTTTTCGCGTAATATTATCTGATAGTTATGTCTGATCTCTGATCGATGCCCTGCAACTCCTTACAGCTGAGCAACAGTGTGCGGGGAGTGTGGAGCAGTCTGTCGGTGACGCGGAGCATTGCCGCCATATCGGGCTGGATAATGATTGGTCTGACGCCACAGGAGGATATGCTGTACGAGCATCTGGTTGATCTCACCAAATATCAATTGACAAATAATTGAATTTAAGGCGTAAGCATATTACAAAAATGTGTAAATATACTCACTAGTACTCGTACTCGTACTTGTAGTTGAACATTTAGCAGCTGTTGTTCAGTTATTGGCTTTTCATATGACATAATCCGAGCGCATAGAAATCTTTTATGTATACCCAACATATTAAGCTTTAAAGTCGTCTATTGAAGGTTCACATGGATGCCCTTCGCAGGCCGCTAGAACAAACTACAATATACAACCCAATTAAGTAACGAACACGTAAGGTGGCAAACAAGTTAGTCAAATGTGGGAATGTAGCACGATCAGGATATAGATACAATATACTTGCCAGTAGGAGGCAAATTATGAAATATGTACCTACACATATGTTTATCATACGAGTATAACTGTGTCCGTGTACTTATGCATGCATACATATATGCGATATGTTACCTATATAGATATACAGCTACTTATACACGTTATATAGATATATACATATACATATATATAGATTATACAATACTTGAAATACTTTTTCGTACACATATCGTCTAGAGAAACCAAAAGCCGAATGTACTAGATGTACAGAAATTGCAGAAATTGTACAAGAAATGCTTTCCAAAAAAAAAAAAGCGAAGCTACAGTAGATGATTATTATATATCATACGATACGAAAGAACTTTTGTAAATATTGTTACTGGCCGATATTTATGTACATACTTATATAGAAGCATTAGGAAATTATTTACGAATTGTAAGAGAAGAGAATGTTGAATTATATGCAATAATTATATACAATTATATTTAATTATGTACAACATAATTTTTATTTCGATTTTTAGGCCATGCGAAAACAATTGTTTCCCAAACACATGTTTAAGTTTAACCGAGCTGTACATAAACCGAGTGCAATAATATAACGAATATAACTGAATTAGAATACAACTAGCGTACATACATGCATAATATATATATACAAATATACAAAGATAATTGGAATTCAGGCGATAAACGATATACCGAGCTAACGAATCAATCGATCAAAGCCAATGACGACATGGACATCACATTGTAAACTTGTATATAAAAAGTATGAATGCAAATAAACAGACAACAAAAATTGTACAAACGTACTGTGAGTTGATCAATATTTGTCGAATATTTTAGCATACCGTTGGGGTTTTCCACTACGTTCGTTAATTTATTCCTTAACATTTTGATGGTAAATATAAAATAATATTCCTTGATTGGCATCCCATTTTCGGAACATTGATTTATTTATATATTGTTTGAGCTATAATTAAAATAGACCTTGATTAAGATGCAATAGCAGCCGTCAGTTCACTTAAGTCTGAGGGTTTGCGATCAGGAGTAACTAATTTTGGTGTAATGTTTGGGATTTGTTTGCAGATTGGGTGAACAGGTTTTGAGAAATTATAAATTTTTGTGTGGAAAGCTGAACATTCAATACATGAATGAATCCAGCAAAGTAAAACACTCCATATCGGACACCGCCATCCAAATAGATAGGATCGCCGTCACTTACTCTGCTCGTCAGTCGAAAACCAAACTATCGAGAAGATATCACTTATCCAAATCAGTGGTGTTAAAAATATGCCTCAAGGATATTGCAACCGAAATTCGTATTGTGTAAAAAGTACGTTTCATTTCGTACTGCATGCATTTCCATTCCATTATATTTCGATCTTGGGAGGAAGAGAGAAAGAGAGACAGAGCGACCGAATGGCAGGAGGCTGAGCTACGGAAATTAATTTCTTCATTCTGGCTATAATAATGATCGCAACGTGTTTTTTCTATAAGAGATCAAATAATTCTTTGATCTTGTTTGATTTGGAGCAACTCTGTTCATTCGCTTATTATACATTTTTAATTTCGGACATGCCAATAGACTATTTTTATTTTTCATCGATCGGTGGCATCATACGCTAAGTCACGGCTGATGCCGTTACAACAATGGAGGGGGATGCTTGTGAAAGTCTTGCCAGTTGTTTTTACAGCCAACAAAATTTTATTATTTAATTTATTGCATACGCTATATTGAGGCAATGTGATCCATCTACAATGGTAGTTGTTGCCTATGATGTTCACTCGGACTTTTAATCGACCTGGAACCAGCACTGGACTGGAATCCTTATGAAGATTTTGGTTTGTGTCTTGACTGAGTGAGAGTCCTTGCTGTCTTAAGCTCGTGTCCAAAGCTGAGACGAGAAAAGCTTTAAATACTCGTAACAGTAAACCAAATTGGAGCTAAAGGTTCCAAAGTCGATTGATTTGTATGCATATATCCATGCAGAAATGGGGGCTAAGGAGTTACTTTTGAGGTTTGGTACATAAACAAGGGATATCGCTGCAGTGGCAGCATTGATATAATGAGGGCAAGTACTGTCAAGTATGTATGAGTCTTCCCTTTATGCTCCGGCCAGCAGCAGACTGACATCCCATAAAAGTTTTAATGGCCCGTTAAATGGCTTCAGAGCGAAAACAAAGCAGTTAACGGGAAGGAAACCCTCTCTTCATTGAGGGGAGTGCTTCGAAAATTTCAAATTTAAATGTTCCACTTGATTTGCCATCAATTTGTATATATTGTTTCGGCATTTTTGATGTCAGGAAATCTTTTGTGATGTAAATCTTCATTGTTAAAATATCCTAATTAAGCAGATGCTCAAATTTGTGTAGAAATCAAGTATGTATAAAAAAAGCGGTCCGTGTGGGAATTTACATAAATGATTTTTAAACAGTTTTCCTTGTGATGGCCGAGGGAAAAGTTTTTCTTGTTGGCCAAAGCAAGCGTATAATTTCCCAAAAAAAATGAATAAATTTCAGGATGTTCTCAGGCACAGCCAGAGCCAGTTCCTCTCAACTATACCTGTATATGCGAGTAAATATAATGTTAATGGCATGTTTAAAAATCTGTGCCCTTTCTCTTAAACATTTTGTATGCATATACTTTTGGGATGGAAGCCGCAGGCCAACTTTGGTCCATTTTGCATGCTAATGATGCTCTCTCTGTGAAAATTGAATGACTCGTAACTCGGTGTAGCCACAACGATGGAATGGGGCATGGGATAGGCCACAAGTCATCCTTACCGCACGATAAGGATATGCTGGATCTAAGGTTATCGTGGTAAACGCATTATTATCATTAAGCACTTGCTGCAATTATGGCGCTAATTGAATTTCCAAATGAATATAATGAGTCGACAGCAACAATAGCAACATCAGCGTCATAGACCAGGATATACGAAGCTCTGAGGCTGATCCCCACAACAGTGGAAATTATATAATAATAATTGCACAAGCTGCCCCAAACGACTTTTCTATACCCTGTGTTGCACTTAATGGGTTTCAGAATTTAAAAATTTACTAGAGACTTGGGATTTTCTTAAAACTATATTATTAATTTGTAGTGATTTTGACTAGCTGTTTAGAAGCTATAAAAACTCAACTCAATTAAAGTATCCCTGAACAGGACGATATCTTTTTGTCTGTCTGTTTCCATGCAAGATAGTGGCACAGTTTTTCAACAGATTTTAACTTCTATGGGTTGCAATTAAGATCTGATAACTTTATTATATACATACATACATATGTATGTATGTAAATATCTGCCATAAGAGCTATCTTCAGCAAGGAAATAACGTTTTAATTGAATGGAAATGATTTTGTAAGACTTGATTCTTGTGAGCTCAACAGCAGTCTCAGAACTGATATTCCCTAAGCCCAAGGAGCTGGATTCCATTGTGAGGGAAAAGGACGAGAGTCTCCTGTAATTAGGTTAAACACACACGTGGCTTCAAGTGCCTTACTTGTCTCTCTGTGTGAGCTGCTTATGTGTATGTGTGTGTGTGAGTGGATGGCAGAGTGCTGTGGCCAGGCTGGAGATAAAACGCTACAAAAATGAGGTGAGAAAATGAAATAAAACAGCCAACGGCTGGCACAACAAATAAAAATGGCGCGTAATTTGCACGTTTAACCGCATGACAGCGAAAAAATTACATACACAATCCATGCACACATAGACACAGAGGAACAACAACAACTATACCCCAACAGCCACACTCCCACACACCCATAGACAAACACACACACGTGCATGCGGTGTCTAAATTACAATTACATGGCCAGGGAGAGACAAAAGCAGACGGGAAGAGGAGAAGCACTCAAGTCCCCCACTGGACAGACTGCCCCTATATGTACTTGGGTAGTTGTGGGGGCCTGCATTGGAGGCTCCTGTGCTGGACATTTGAGCATATGGTGGCATAATTATCCTGTTGCCTTTGCCAGCATCTCTGCTTAGCCATCCAACGTAGTGGCCTTACTCGTGCGGCGCTGCCTGGTCCGAGACGGGTTGATTAATTGAAATATTCGTGGATCTGAATGAAGGGGGAAACTATGCAGGGGATTATTGACAATTTCCAGCATATGCTAGCTCGACACTTCGGAGAGTCGATAAGCATAATGTGATAGGCAGTACCCCTCCCGTCTTACTTAATGAATTTCGAAAGAGTTTCCTTTCCTTTTGCCTAAAGAACTGTTGACAGGAAGGAATACAGTTTTCAAATATAATGAAGGTGAAGAAGTTTTATTCTCTTCTAATTGTTTTGCCATGGCTATAGAGCGGATGTATGCACTGTGCTACTTATGAACGAGTGATGGCCAATAAGAAGTTATCAGGCTCCACAGAAGTGTATCCCATTGTCTCTATCATGTATTTGGTGCTGTGTAAAAACTTGTTGCCTCAACTTTTAATTAAGCCAAGAGTTTGTGTAATGTATCGGAGTGTGTGCCTGCCAGTCCTTGGAATGGGTGTGCAAAATTAACAAATAAGCGTATAAATTATGCCACAACACGCTGACAATGCACACATACTCATAGAGAGCTCCATATGCATGAGTGTGCCTGCCCAGAAACAGGGAAATATGAGACCCATATGCCGACATGGAGCAGGGCTGTGAGAGACGGGGAGGGACGGGAACGAAATGGCGCCTCTGCAGCTCTGCCATTTGCTGTCATTGTCATCGATGTTCCTGCTCGGTCTTACACTGGTCCAGTAGCCAGCAGTCCGTCCGTCTTCGTATTACATTGGCCTTAAAACGCACTGCGTTCGTTCTCGTTCTCGTTGTTGATGGTCATTGCTATGTTCCTGCTGGTCAAACATGACACTTCCCCAGACCCAACAGACAATCGAGGCAACGACTATCCACTGCCCTTATTTGCTATTGCTTCCATTAAATGAAATTAAATTTAAATATTAAATTAAATTAGTTGTTATATGAAATACAATATCCGGAGATACGATTTTCTAAGATATTGGCTACGTCTCTCTACACTTCTGCAATTTAAATGTGAACTGAATTTAAATGATGAACTGTTATCAACAAAAACACTTTGCCTATTTCTTTTATTCACTATTTGATTGACTGTTCACTTTAAGTTACCCGATCCTTCGGCTACCACTGATCTGTAATGCCTCTCACGGAGAAGCTTCGTCGACGTTGACATCCCTGCTCTACGGAAGGATGGTGCTCTTGGTCACAGGCTGTTTCAGATAATAACTAAGATGCATTTGATTATAATCATACAAAAGATTGATAGAGACTGACTGAGACTGAGCTACTCCAAGAATGCGCTGTTTCCAGTTATCAGAGGGTATTACTCCCAGACAAATTCATCCCTGCCGGTTAAGTCCTGTGTGCCATATTCCCAATCGCGGACTTGGAGACTTCTTCGTGTGTCGGGCCGCGGCTGGAATAGCAGCGATAAGCCTCCGTGCCACAGAATGCGTGAAACGTTCCGCTTTATTGCTTATGACTGCCGCTGAACTGGCCTTTCAGTTTTTGTGTAAAGATTTAACGATGGGGAGGCTACATGCCCAAGAGTAGAAAACACCTAAAGCCTGGCATAAAGTATATAATAAAAGTGCAATAAACTGACCTAAAGGGCAGCAATTATTGTGTGAGCAGAAAAAGCATTTCGAGCGAGGCTTTAAGCTAATGGATTCCATTCGGACAAGGATCCAACACGAGGAAAACTTTCCTCGAACAGAGGTTTAAACTGCAAGATAACATCTTCAGAAACCAAGCAAGAACTGATTGTGGAAAGTGTTGCCTTGCATTTACCTTTTTTTAATTTTAAAACAACTTTCGAATTCAATAAGCAGAATCTTTTTCTTTACTAAGAACAGAAAAAATTTTTAAATTCACTATAACCCAAGTATCCAGGCCACTCCGCCTCGGTTTGGGTACTCCAACGATGACTTTGATGCCTCAACATGTTTGTTTTTCATAATTTACGAGCCGAAATGTTTCATTTCATGTTTTATGGCAAATAAATTATGGACCATATCCCCCTGCCAGCGAAGGCGGCTAAGCCGCCGATAAGAACCTCTGGTGCACAAAAAAATACAAAAAGAAAGTAAGGGAAACCCCCAGAAAATAACCATGACAAAATAATGGAAGAAGAACTGCAAACGGATAGAGGGAAATTTATGTGCGTTTATTGATTGCCAACCGAAACACACCCAAAACAAAAAAAAGGGAACAGAAAAGGATGGAAACTTGTCCAGAAACCGAGGAGAATTTATGTAAATTTCACTTTGGTCCTCAACGCGACTTTTATGAAGACAAAGTGCAGCTGAGTCCCGGCTTATAAGGCAACCCCCAGCGCAAGTCAACGGGTTTCTGGACTTGGGCTCTTGACAGTGGTTGGCGTGTAGTCAATGAGCCCTGAAAAAGGAAGTCTCTAAGAGTGGCCTCTTAAAGTGGCCAGGCCAAGGAAAACACTAAAGGGAAATTCGTCCTAGATCTGTGGTAGTGGATTCGGAGAGCCGCAAGAGTCGGGCTAGGCAGAAACGCCACATGTGGGCCAGCCCACCGCCTATACTTACTCGTATGTATGTGGGTCATTTATATGCAAAGCATATATCCAGGCTCCACAATATACGGGCTCTAATAAGCTGAAGAGCCTGCGACTGGAACTGGGGAGTGGCACTGCGACTAGGAGTACACCGCAAGCACGTACTCCAACTGCACCCAGGTAGTCTGGACTATAATTTGGTCTCACATCGAACCAGTAACAGCTGCTAGCATAAATATAATTTCAATAGAAAAATATGCCAATACATGTACGAGTATAAGGTCCAAGTGTGGGTCGAGCCCTGTCCGCTCAAACTTGTAACAATAGAAGTTCCTTCGTCCTCAAACTCAACGATTTCCGAAAAAGGTGTTGACGAGATTTATTTCCATACTTATTTCTTAATAATGTTTATCCGCGCCAATACTCGTAAGAACAAACTTTTCTACTTTAATGCTGGAATTTAGCTGAGGGAAAAACTAGTTCATCTAACCAAAACTTAGACGTTAAAAAAATATTTAAAAAACTATATAAATTCTTTTTGGTATATAAAAGTTAATTGAATAGTCAATGGGACTGAGAATTAGATGGAAAATTCACTCAGACATGACCTTCATTGAGAATTAGGGTGTGGTAAAGCAATGACAGGGTAATAAGACGCAGCTAGACCACTTGTTGGGAGTCTATATGTGTGGTTCATATTGGGAGTTCGACTTAATTCAATCAATTTCACTTCACACAAAAGGTCTTTCACCTAATTATTTATGTATCTTCACAAAAAGTCTCACAAAGATGATTTATTAAAACTGATAATTCGTCAAAAACCAGAGAGAGGGGCGGAGGGTTTGAGATTGCTCATTTGTTGTTTCTAGGGCAACAAGCAAAAATCATTATTCAGCATTATACTTCAGCCCGAGTTGATTTTAAATTGAATGCTAAAAATACATCACAAAAATATTCTCAAGAAATCGCCGTCGTTGGATGAGATAAATATATGTATATGTACTTATGTATATCTCTTCTGCCCAAGATATACGTATAGATCAATATGTGTGTAAGTATTTATTTATGAATATGTAGATAAAGGTCAGCGACAAACGAGCGATAGTTGGGCAGAAATAATGTTTGCTTGCGAGAGAAATTCAGTACAAAATTCGGTGATATCGAATA
This sequence comes from Drosophila tristis, assembly GCA_018150885.1. Taxonomy (NCBI): domain Eukaryota; kingdom Metazoa; phylum Arthropoda; class Insecta; order Diptera; family Drosophilidae; genus Drosophila; species Drosophila tristis. Next base: position 1,593,742 of record JAECWT010000264.1, read on the forward strand.
TGGCAGCTAATGATAAGTGATACTCGTAAGACAATTATTTGCATGGATTTTCGTAATAGCCCATTTTAATCCCGATGTATTCTCATGTCAAATCAAAGGTAGAAAGACTATTTTTATTTGTTTTACAATTAATAATTAATAGTAATGGTGGAAAAGGTCGAACTTAACGGAACACAAGAGAAAGACTCAAATATATTATAGAAAGTCTGGCTTGAAGTAAGGCATATGTAGTCGGCAGTTAGCGGGTACCAAGCACACAATCAAAATTACAGTCGTGATTTTGGAGAGCCGTGTCATTTTCTGCTTTCAAAAAGTAGTCTGGCGTATGCGGCGTATGCGCAACGCGGATTTATCTTACAATGTCAACAGGGCGAGGGGTTCGTCTGGATTACAATATATATACTTCTTATGTAAGAGCAAACATATGTATATGGGACACGTACTCAGATACAATATGTACGGGTGGAGTTGCCTGAGAGGTAAATACAACTTCATACAAGTACGATTATGCTACACAAATTTCCCCAAAGAGACTGAACATGGGTCGTCTCAGGTAGAAGGTGGTCCTTGTGTATGATAATCGGCCAAAGGAGGCAGCCACTATTCACTTCACTTCTGCCAGAGCACAATATGTGTCGGGCGAAGAGGTCCTTAAAAATATGAAACATACATACATACATACATACATAAATACATACATACATACTTACATATGTATTCTAGTACATTAGCGGCAACTCCATGGGATTGTGGCCCATTTGGCTTTAATACAGAAATCGCAGGTGCAGCAGTTGCCTGGAGCCTCTGTTGTTGCCTGATCACAATGTCCTTGACTGCTTGTGATTTCCTGCGGAAGTTCTCAGCGAGAGATAAGCAAACAAATTAGAACGTCGTTGCCGACGGGTCCGATTTGTGGATACCCGCTACTGGGAAATGATTGAAAGTAGAAGAACCTGGAGTTTTAATATGGCTCCCCTCGCAACTGATTCTGCGTATTTCTTTTAATTTTCATTCGATCGTTATACATTTTACAGAAATTCAAATAGTTATAGGAAGAATATTAATTATCGTAGTAGCATTTTATGAAACGGTTCAATTTGGTGGGGATTTTATCTCAGATAAATTGTAATAGTTCGATTTTTACCCACATAACAACAACCTGAGTATAGTCCACCCAACAAATACAGGGTATACAAAATTAAACACTGAATGGCGACGGATGAGCGTAGAAGCGGAAGATTGGTGTGGAGCATGTGTCAAGGGGAAGTCGAGTTAATGGATTGATTAGGTGAGATACATTTATGATCCATTCTCTTGGGCAGAGTAAATATCTTGCGCTCGGACTAGCTGATTGGTTCTGAGTATCGGAGTTTTCCGCAAAGACTTAATAAAGTGGGTTGTGCATTTAATGAAATTATTTTGTTAAATTCCTCGATTTTAGCTCATTTAAATCACTCATAATTCACTCATTTCGCTGCCATTCGCTAAATAAAAGCTCAAACTCAACGGCGAAAATTGAGTGAAATTGAGACAAACGAAGACTGCGTCGCTCGGCTCGGATCGGCTCGGCTCGGGACACGATGCCTTATCAGCAAGTAACCTGTTGGTCGGCGGCCACGGCAGTGCTGCCCATCAGTTGCTTGTATTTTCTCGTGGACGTTGGACGCGAATCGGCAGAAGCGGACCCAGCGGCATTCCCGTGCGCAGAGACTCATTCGATTTTGATAGAGGAAACACATAGGGAATTGTCTCCGGCGAAAGACAGAGATATTTTCATTGTGAAGTGAAGAACAGTGAGAAAGAGAGAGAGAGAGTGAGAGAGAGGGGAGTGAAGAGGAGGCCAAACAAGTGCCAGAACGTGCTCGAGTGTCTCCATTTTTGCGGTTTTCTCTTGTGCACACCCGTTCCCTTTTCAAATTGGCATACGCGTACCCTCCTCAGTGCTGACACGCCGCCGGTAGCCAATTTTTGGTTTTTAATTTGAATTCAATTCGACAAAAACTTTTAAGCTTTTCGGTTTTGCTTAACAGAACTTAACTTTGCAGAACAATAATACTTAACTGCCGGTTAGAGTTTAACTGGAAGCAAATAAACTTGAAATTAAAAATCAATTTCCCCAAGAACGTGCAGAGAGAAAGAGAGACAGAGGTGAGTGTGGATTAATCATAAAAATGTGTTTGTTAATAAGTTCGACATGTTATTTGGGTGGGGACATGGCCCAAAGCAAGACTCAAATGCCAAAGTCAAAGCCAAGGACAGAGTCAAAGCCAAAGTATAACCCGGAGTATATTCATCGGCACAAATTGAATTCCATCCAACTTTTTCCTCGGCCTCTTTTCGTTTCTTTTCTTTTCATCTCTTTCCCCAAAAAAAAAGTTTTGTTCCACTGCCAAGCGAGAAGGTGGGATGAAGAGAGGGAAGTCCAAAAAAAAACATTCAACTTTCACTTTGTTTTGCGGCAAAACAAATAAGTTAGCAGCAAAAAAAGGAAATAAAATGAGGCTGGTAAAAATAGAGAAAAAGAGAGGAATGGGGATATCCGTAAGAATGAAATTCCAAATGCATTCAAAGGCAAATAAAACTCGAAACAGAGAGAGACACGTATTCCGTTTACTTTTTATGGCAGAATCGAATGACTTGGCCGTGACTGTTCCTTAATTAAAAATGCAAATTTCCTCTAATCTTAATGGAGCTCTTCGAAAAACAAGCGCCAGAAGAGCATCCATAAGAGAACGGTCTCCAATCTCTGTAAATTGATTTTAATTGATCCCATCTGACATTCATACCAGCCATCCATCTATCCATCTATCCATCCATACATCCATTCATCCAGCCATCCATCAAATGTTGATTTGATAAGCAAATGCATTGATTGCTTTTGTCCATCCATGGTCAGCTCTCTCCGACTCCGTCTTCGAGTCTATTCCAGTGAATGCTAATGAGTTCTCTGCTCAGGTGGGAATTGGATATGTTTATGTGGCGTATGCGTAATGTTAATCAGAATTGTCTTGGGGCATTATATGCATATGTGGTAAGGCTGTGGGTGGATGGGGGATGTATGGGGAATATGGCGAGCTATGGTGTCAAAGCCTGAACCAGAACCGTGATCCACGTTGCGTATACGTAGTGGCAGAACAGACTCTCCATATCTGGGCAAATGCCTTCCGAACTAAAGTTGCTTCAATGCTCAGCCCTGAAATTGTAGTCTGTGCAGAGTCTTGCAGAGCCGTCATTCGCCAGCCATTTTCCGCTACAAGAAGCTGGACAGCGAGTGGCAAGCGGGAAGAGGGGAGACGGGGAGGGCAAACGCATTTCAATTTGCATATGCAGACACGCCAATGCCCGCTGATGGCCACTGAAATGGGTCCTCAAGGTAAGCCAGCTCGCCAAAATTTCGCAGTTAAGACCAAAATGGGGAAGATGTTCGCACGGACTGAGATAGAAACCGCAATGTCATCAGTCGATTAAGGTGGATCTCCTCTCCTTCCAGCTACTCTGCTCTATCTCCCACTGCTCAGGCCCCGTCCATTTGCATTTAAATCAGCATGTGGTCGGAGGTGTGTGAGGCACAGGTAGGCAGATACGGAACACAGTTGGAGGCCACAACTTTTCAGCCCATTTCAGGCTCAAAATGTTTTATTTTTACTGTTTGTCAAATGCTCATTGGGAAGAAAAGGGTATATTGTATAACGAAGCAAGATACTATAATTTATTTTTGTAGAAGTTGTTCCCTTACAGAACTGAATGCGTGAAGAATCTTCAGTGTAAATTCCTTTTAGGTATCTCCCAGTCGAGTATCTTCTGAGCCGACAATCGGTTCAACTTGTTTTCCGTATACTCTGGTATCGCTTTCCATTTTTATTGGTTGCTAAGTTTTGCATAAATTATGCACGAGTCTGCATGTGCACGGGTTTGTGTGTGTGTTTATGAGGAAAATGGCTTGATAAGAAATGCGTATAGGTAGCATGGGGCATGGGATGAGGGAGAGAGTAGGAAGGGCATGGAATGAATGCCAGAAGGTGGCCTGGAATCCAGCAGCTGCTTGAATTTATTTGATTTCTCACAGTCGCAAGTCACAGGTGACATTTTTATGGCCATTCTGAGCGACGGAGGCCCCTGGTCCGGACTCGAGGACTCCTCGAAACAGTCAACGTCAACAGCAGCCAGTACCCGGCCTCCGAGTGCTGGGACTGGCTCTGGGAACTCAGGCCATGGCGTGGCCATAAAACGATTGGCATTCTCAAGGCCAGCAGCGGTTGCCATTGACATTGCCTTTGACTTGTTCTTTGGTCTTGGGTTCTTTTGAAAGCTGCCCCACAGCCACAATGTAATCTGGTCTCGTATACTGAGGGTATGGGGGTTGAGGGGTGGCTGAGCCAGATTCTTGTTTTCCATTGACAGTCACTCAGACGATTGCGACCAGGATTTTCAAATTTCTCCAGAGACCAACGGGACCGGCTTAGAGCTCCGACCATATTCCCCACACGGTGTGCCCTTTCGGTGTGCGCTACTAGTTTCGGTTATGATTTCGGTTCATCCAGTTGCTCACTTAACTTTTGTCAATAATTCAGGGCCCAGTGGGAGAAACACACGCCAGCAGCGATTCAGAGTAGGGCAAGAGTTTCCTCCAGTGGAACCAACAAAATTAATTGCTTTTCAATTAGACTAACGACGGATAGCCAGACCAACAGAAAGGGGCGAGGGAGAAAGAGATAGAGTGGTGTGTCTCTTGCTGCAGGGGGCGGGGAAGCAACTGAAAATTAATTTAGTCATTCTGGCTATAATTATGATTCGATCTGATTCAGATTCAGCAATCTAATAGATATGGTCATTCTCTACGATACTGCGTTTTTAGTTTTATCGTATCTTCAAAATTGTGCCTGCCACAGATTTTCGTCCTTTGTGGGGGCGGAAGGGGGCGGGGCGAAATTTAGAAATACACTTGCAGCAGTGTGATATCACATGAGTCTTGAAACCAAATTTGGTTACCCTAACTCTTATAGTCTCTGAGATCCAGGCGTCAAACAAGACGGACAGACGGACAGACGGTCAGACGGACAGACGGACAGACGGACAGACAGACATGGCTCTATCGACTCGGCTATTGATGCTGATCAAGAATATATATACTTTATGGGGTCGGAAAATTTTCCTTCTCTGTGTTACACACATCCACTTTTACCACAAATCTAATATACCCCTTAACTCTTTTTTGAGTACGGGTATAAAAAATACACAGAAACCGCAATTGGGGGTCCGGGGATTTGGATTGAAGTGAGGGCCAGTACTGGCTGTGGGCTGTAGGAAAATGCCTACACCCTGCGGCCAGTAGCATAATTAATTTTCTATTCATGAAAGAGTCGCTCGGGCTTAGCCGCTGTGGATGGGTGAACTCTCAAAAACTTGTGTATCAAGTGACCCCAAATTTCTTGATTCACTCGACTTTTTATACCCGTACTCAAAAAAGAGTTAAGGGGTATATTAGATTTGTGGTAAAAGTGGATGTGTGTAACACAGAGAAGGAAAATTTTCCGACCCCATAAAGTATATATATTCTTGATCAGCATCAATAGCCGAGTCGATAGAGCCATGTCTGTCTGTCCGTCTGTCCGTCTGTCCGTCTGTCCGTCTGTCCGTCTTGTTTGACGCCTGGTTCTCAGAGACTATAAGAGTTAGGGCAACCAAATTTGGTTTCAAGACTCATGTGATATCACACTGCTACAAGTGTATTTCAAAATTTCGCCCCGCCCCCTTCCGCCCCCACAAAGGACGAAAATCTGTGGCAGGCACAATTTTAAAGATACGATAAAACTAAAAACGCAGTATCGTAGAGAATGCCCATATCTACCAGATTGCCGAATATGAATCAGATCGGATCATAAATATAGCCAGAATGAAGAAATTAATTTTCAGCTGCTTCCCCCGCCCCTCCTGCAAGACAAACACAACTCATTCTCTCTCTCGCTCGCACACTCTGCCGCGTTCAGTGCGCGAGCAACCCCTAGCAGAGGAAATGTAGAATCTGAATGGTACATCTATAATCTACATTTTAGATGTAAAATATACATTGTAGATGTAGATGTAGACAACAGATGTAGCAAAAAATGTAAAATGTAAAATTTTTTTTTTTCTAAAAATTCTAAAAAATTATATCTCAAAAATGTATTTACTGACTGAGTATGGGTATAAGTAGAGTCGCGTCCCCAGAAGCGACTCACACGTTCCTTCTCGTTATAATTGTCTTGAATAAATGAAAAATATCAACATTCGAGCAAAGCAACTTCAGATGTTGAGAGAATAAATACAATTAAATTAAATTTAATTTATCAGTACTTCCAGAGAATCTCCTTCGATCAAGTTTCACCTATGATTTATTTCAAGATATTTCTGTACGTATTATTGTATATTCTGTGCCAAACTTCATGATCACTGGAAGAGTATTTACGGATTCATTATCATGCCACGACCATCATACCATATTCGCCATGGTCTCCACTATCGTCATCATACTCATCATCATAGTCAGGGCAGCGGTCTATCCCCATTATCAACCCCGATCCCCACCCATGTTGACTCAACCCCATATCGTGTCGAGCAGGCAGCGGCCGCACCGCGGTTCAAATATCATTAAAATGCAAAAATTGACGAGAGGCAGAGAGGAACTGGGCAGCGGAGTGGTACTCGTGGCAGGGACCAGGGTTATGCTCTGGGACCACGAAATAGAGATAGCGCCATCCACATAGATAATACACGTGGGTGGTATGGGGAGCTGAGCTGGCTGCCCGTTGCCCCGTTCTCCGGGCTCTCAGTTCTTGGCTCTTGGCTCTGCTTTGCCGGAGATCCCGTCCACGGAGTGAACATTTAATTAATTACGTTTGCTGCCTTGGTGCGTTGATTAAAACCCCATTTACAACATTTGGCTGGCATTTAAGTCAGAGCCAAGGGAGTTGCTTATTAATTTGCATACTTAGACTGGGCCAGAGGGCTGCCACTGCCTGCCACTTTCTGGCTGCACATATTGCAGAAAATAATGTGCATGACGATAAATCGAAATCGAGACGGGTAAGCGGATACTCGCAGTACGGCACCGAAGGTCAACCGAAAAGTTGGTGGGGCCCCCAGACAACGATAACTTAATAGCTTTAAAGCATATGGTACTCCACAAAAGGTCAATCTGTGTGAAATGGTTTGGGTGGGTTATTTATTTTTTTATTTTTTAAGATTATGGGAGGACAGCGAACTTTTATAAACAAAAACTCTAGGAAATTGGTAAAATATTGAATAATATTTATATAAAAATTAAATTGATTCATATAAAAATATATAAAAATAAATCCCTATTTCCCTTTGTCACGGCATCATTGTATGGAAAGTATGAAAGTAAATCTATTTACAGCGATTTGGCTAATTGTTTAAAAATAGTTGAAAAGTGCCTGTTTGAGGAAAAAATCTGACAATTATGCGGAAAGTGTTACATAAATTTTGTATCTGTTTTGAAAATTGTTTTGTGCCAGTATTATCATAATAAAGATTCTGCACAAGAAGATTTTCAAATATGAATGAGGAAGAACTGGAATCCGTACGAGAGGTTTTTTAATGTAAAAGGAAGACTGAAAAGTGCTGTTAATATTTTCCGACCCTTGTAAAAATCTTTGTGTTCACGCTTCAGTATTATTTGTAATGTAGATAATTTGGGACCAAACTCCCAAAATTACATATTACATCTACATATTTTGTGTTTGCCAATTAAAAATTAATTTGCCCAAACCTTGGTTAATTACTGCACGTATTGAAGCTTTGCCAAGGCAGAAGACTGAAGCTGTCTCAAGTAACAATTGCCTTCTGACTGGACACGGGCTTCTCATTATGACTGATGGCTGAATACATTTCCACAGTGCACCGCCTTCTGATAAGGACAATGATAAAGACAAAGGAGAAGACAGGTTCTGGCTGTAGGACATCAGGACAGCAGGAGCAGGCAGCAACGGCGGCATTAGTATCGGCTTCAGAGACCAACAAACCCATCGAGCGGCACTCATCCGGTTGAGATTGCTCTCCGGGATAAATTTATGAGGCCATTGTCTCCTGCTTAACCGCAGAATGCTTGCAGTGGAAGCTGCACTAAATGGCCAATTAATTATGGTCGCTGGCCCTTGAACCAGCCACACAATCACGCAGGCACACACCACACACCATACACAAAGTGCAGTCTTAAAGTGTGCCCTGGCGTGTGTCTATGGGTGAGTGTTTGAGCAATGGAATCGCGTGAGGCTAAGCTACAGCTGGGGCAGGGTACGGGAGAAGAGTCATGTACATATGAACAATATATTCGCCATAAAATTCATTGATTCTCATTCGATTCTAATATTGGTTTTGCCCGGTATACTCGTACTCGTGTGTGTTTGCCGGCCCGGTCGCCGATGTCGCCGCCCGTTATGCAAGGACACCGAACAGAGAGCTGGGACCGAGGACCAAGGTTGGGCAAAAAAGTGGCGTCAAAGACAAGGGAAATTGGTTTCATTTTTGCAGTTGTTTGTTCTCTTTTCTATGGTTTTTGTTGCGCGGCCATTGTTGTTGTGGCAGCCGGAAAAAGGTTAAACGCCCAAACAAGTGAGCAATGCCATCAAGGAAAAGGCACAAAATGAGCCATACTCGTACAAAAAGGGATAAGCTGATATGGGGAAAGGGTTCAAAGGGCACGTAGAAAGTTGTGGGGAGATGGAAAAGTTTCAAATCTTCTGATCAGACACACACACTTGAGGTATACTTGAAGTACACTACTATCTGTATTCCGCCTTCAAAGGATATTAAGACTGTATACAGGGCCAATCAATGGCATACGACAACAAAAATGGGATACAATTCCAGGATAGTAGACAACTGATAGATGACATCAATTTCACAACCGATCACACTCGATGTAGTAAATATATATGTAAATATAGGCTTTTTAAGATATACTGCATACGTATTTTATACAGCTTTGATAATGTTCCCCGTCGGGCATTTTGTTTCTTTAATTGGTAATTGAAGAATTTAAAGAATGCCATGAACGCATTGCTTGTTTGGCAGACCACTTTTATTATCTCTGATATTTTTAGCCCATTGAGGCACAGACTTTTAACTTACTAAAAGCCTGTAAGCCCAGGCTGCCTTTCTAAGACCAATAAAGAGCTCTTCACCAGTATAAATTTTAATACTATTTTTATTTGATCAAACTCTATAAACTCGCAAACTTCTAAAAACATCGACTTTCCCATTGTTAAATCATTAAATATGTAATTCGGAATCTATCAATGCCCCATCCAAGTGGACTTATTCGCAGTCCCCAAAGATAATCTTCAAATGCGAATAGCCTTTATTTATTTAGTCGAACGGCAAATGGTAAATGAAATACTTTTCCTTGCATATGAAATATTAAAATTGTGAGTAAACAACCCGAAGAAAGGAAGGCCGTACAGACAGAGCCAACCAGACAGACATATAGACAGACATATAGGGAGAGACCACATCGAGTGTGTCCTCGTTAGGCACACCTCCTGTCAGGGTTCTATTTGCTCAGGCTCCGGCTTCGGGTTTCGGCCACACCCTCGGGCCAGAGCGCCCCCATATGTCGCCCAGTCGAAAGTTCAACGCTGCTGTGTCCTTGGCATTTGCATTTTTATTTAAGCCCCCTCCTGCGTTCTGGTTATTGCCACTGAGAGGGGAGCGATGACAACTACGAGTGCATACATATAATTCTCAAAAGTTCTGCTTAGTCGTGCCTGCCCTGGTAGGCACTGGCTGGCCTTTTAAAAGCTTATGGAAAATTATGAAACTTTTAACCCACTCCAGCCACAGAGAAATGTCCACCGAATCTTGCTCCTGTTATCCTTATCTTGGGGTCACAGGCAGGGAAACGGCTTCGTTAGTTTACAGAGATTTGGGTATTTGGAGCCATTTAGGGAGGGCCATGACCAAGGGAAAGAGAGTGAAACTTTGTAGGAATTGGTCACAGAGAGGACTTTAAAGAAGGGAATTTTATATGGTTATGATGATGAAGAGTGACGGTAGAGAACGAGGATGGAGAGCCCAGAATGGTTTTTGTTTCAAGTCGAATCCTGGAATCAAGAAATGTTAAACCATTCAAATGTGCGGTCACTTTACACACTTTCAATCTAAATTCAAGTATAATTTGAATGCACGATTTTAGGGAATTGTTTTGTTCTGTTTTATATGGGAGGGCTTGTAATAACTGATTAGATCGCATGGCAGACAGAGCTCCCCCCTCGAAAGTACTAGACTTCCGGCAAAAAGAGACTCCCCTCTTTATTGTATGTTTTTCTGTGGACAATTTTCGAGGAGATCATAATTGGGCCGACCACTCGTGCCACTTGTAATTGCCGGTATATTCAAATTGTGTTTTTCGAGGTACTTTGAAGCGCCTAGCTTTGGTGGAACGAGCGGAACCACTTACCACAAACACAAAGCACAAAGCTCACACACCTCTTATGGGGATGGAGCCCTAGGAAGGCTCTGATGGCTCTTTGGCTGCACGCCTCGTTGAGCTTTAGCCAAAAGTGGCCGTGTAATTTGTATGAAATTCGTTTTACTTTTTTATATTTTTCTTCCTATTTTTCATTCACTTTTTTCTTCGTTTTTGGCTTTGAGAACTTGGAGTGGCTCGTGTTAGCAAACATTTCAATTTCCAAATACATCGACTGTCAGTCCTATGAGTGCGAAGAGTGGAGGAAGTGGGAAGTGGACGGAGCAGGCAGAGCCAACGAAGAAGGGCCAACTGTGGGGTGTGGGTGACTTGTTTACATTTTGGCTCGGTTGCTTGTGTTTGCCAGGGGATCAGAGTGCGGAAGGAGAGGCAGAGCCTCTGTAGGTCACTGGCGGGGGCTGCGGCTGCCCTTCGGCCGTAAATTCATGCTAAAACAATCTTATTAATGGCTATAAGGGTCTCTTCCTGCCTCCCTATCTCCCTCGCCCTCTAATAATGTTTAACTGCGATTTTTATACTATGCGATTTCTGTTTTCTGATAAAATATTGCCGCCTGGATTTCCTGTTGCTGTTGCCTGCCTGCCAATTTTAGCCATTTAGTTTGATTTCAGCGTTATCTTTATGCGAATGTCGCTGACGCTTATCGCATCAGTCCGCTCTGTCTGTCCACTGGGGACGTAATGGGCTTAGGCCGGCCCAAACGGGGGTTCTCGCGGGAGGGTGAGGACTCGTGTCAAAGTAATTTGCTGCTATTTTTGGTTCTTTTAATTTAGCTGTTTGTATTATAATTTATTCAGGCTATTTGCCGAGCATTGATTAGGTCCACACAGACAAGAGACGGCATCAAACAGACAAGAGACGGCATCAAACCGACAAGAGACGGCATCAAACAGACAAGAGACGGCATCAAACAGGTTGCATAGGAAGTGTTCTTTCATATTTAAAATATTTCAGCTATAATAGATATTAATAGATAACACTATTGGTTTCCTCTTTCACTGAAGTTGCGTCCAAGATCGATTACTACTCGCCTCTTGGTAAAGGGAAGGGTATACAGATCTCCCTGCAGCCCAGAATGAATTTTACTTTGTCTGCATTGTGATATATTCACATACATGTGTATATATGTGGATATACTCGCACTCGTATCTATAGATCTCGATACTCGTGTGCATGTGCTCGTTCGTACTGACGAGTGAGTCAGTTTGCTGAACGACGTGCCCTCGAATCGAGTGCAGTGGGAGCTTAAATGGAAATAAACTCTCTAATTAGTTGCTGGGCATACTATAAATCATATATAGCCCCTGTTCCTATGTATAAATGTATGCCTGAGTGCGTACGTAGCGCATATCATCATCAGATACTTATGTGAACGAGTAATAATTCGCTCAACTTTTCAACAATATGCAAAGTGGCTGCTTACGAGTCTGGGCAACAATTTTAAGTGCTGGTGCTGCCATGGCAGCAGAAAACAATCTCCAGCTAAATTTTAATTAAATTCCGCGTCATCAATCGATCCAAGACACTGACATGGACATGGACATAGACAGTGAACACATGTTCCCATCTCATCTCATCTCAATTCGTCTGTCGTGGCCCCTAATCTGTTGAGTAATTTCTTTGATGGCGAATAAAACTTTCCTCGTTTCCCACTTTTTTTTGAGCAAAAGTAACGTCAAAGTTTCTGCTGGAACTTTGTAATTGATTATCATAAAACTAGCCATGTTAATTAGTGCGAAAAGATGGTTGAGCAGCTCGAAACTACCCTGCCTCATCTCCAGGGCCAGCTGCCGGCATTGATCACTGGCCACATCATTAGTCGATGGAATTTATGTGCCGGCTAATGGCATAGTTTCCCTCTGCACGGAGGGTCAGTTCTGGGAGGATTGCCAGACCAAAAATGCTTAAAAAGTAGTTAATTCCACCGACTACGGCCGGGACAGGCGCATGGGTAGGGGCAGGGGCATGGCTTAGCTTAGCTAAAGTTGTTCTCGGTTGCGGTCAAGGTTGCTCTGGGGTTGGAGAAAATAAATATATCCTCTGCCAGAACACGCAATGAATGTCGGATGTCGTGTCCTGGTTATAACTGAGCGGGAATGCTGTTAGTGGGTGTTGCCTGGCTGTAACTTTAACTTGGAGAATTCCTGATAAAAGATGAATAGATTTTTGCAAGGAATAAAAATAAATTAGTGTGTATTATAATAGTGGAAGATTACCAACATGCCGGACTACTGTATTTTGGAAAAATATTCCAAAAATAATCCGGCTGTTATCTGGAAGTTGATTGATTGCTGGCCGACATTGTTCCAACCACAATTCGACTGTTATTTGATTATTTTCCGGGTATCGAAAAGTTATCTGACTGTTACATGAAATGTTCTCGCCATTTAACCGACAGGTTTCTGGTTATTGTCTGCCCCTAATCTAAAAGCTTTCCGGCTATTTGTCCTAAAATGATTCCATTCTCAGGTGGCTGTAATTCTGAAACTCTCCAGATCTTTATTTGGTGTATTTCCATTCGAAGTTTGACTCTCTTTCGATGGTGCGAGCGGAGTCTTTAAGCCCGCAGTAATACAAAATTCAGAAATTCAATAATGGTTTTTAGCCTCTGGATAGACGCATGCACCTTGTAGCCATAAAATGCTCCACGCGTCCATAAGTAGGCCATATAAATATACTAGCACTTATAGCCGGAGCTTAACGGTCTGTTGCGACTGTACAAGTGGGACGGTGGGGGAGGGGAGTGAGCGGAATAAAATCCCATTAAAGTGAACGTTTGTTCTCGCCACGGCCATAACGCCTTGTTTCATTATGTCACGGGCTCAAAGATAAATCGTTGCAGAGGAAGAGGCGGCGGCACGAGGAACAAGTTATTGTAAGTATAAAAGCGAGCAAAAAATGGTGACAAATGCATCAAAATTAAAATTACGAAGTGTGGCAATACGGTTGTAGCAGTAGCTCTGGAACAGCAGGATGACACCAGCGGCTGACAAACAGGACAAAACAGGACAGGACGGGGCAGGACGGGACAGGAGAGGACGGAATGACACACTCAAGCTGCTTTGTGCTGCCAGTTGGTAATGATAATGGGAGTAAGGCGCGTGAGCAGGACAGTCAGCGGTGGCAGTGGCGAAGGCGTTGCGATGGAGAGGATGAGGATGGGATGAGAATGAAGATGATGACACTTGGGGGATGCCAATGCGGGCTGCTGATAATGATTTTGATAAAGTTTATGGCTCGTCTTGGATGTTTTCACACCCCTGTCCACCAGCAGCCATGAAAGTTGTTAACTGGCAACTTTACTCTCTGTTGTTGTTCTCCTATGCCAATACACAGATATACACGAATAACCTGGTTGTTCTCCTACTGCTGGTTCTGGTCTTAGCCAGAGAGTTACGGCTGTGCCTTGCTTCTGTCTTTTAATTTATCAAAATGATTATATTCGTGCCCTGGGCTCTTGGTTTGACAACCTTCCTGCGAACCGGATTGCGGTATTCCGCCATAGCCTCAACGCCAGTGCCGCAATCTGCTTTGCATAATATCCTGTGTAATTTGTATCAATTTTTTGGGCTTCCTCTTGATTAATAACGGTTCATATTGCATTTTTGGCAGGTCAGGGATTTGGATAAAAGAAAATATTTTCAATATTTTACTCAATCAATTTGTAGGCTTCCTTTCTCCGTTTGTTGAGCACTTTTTGTCGGGTATCATGCCGTGTTTGTATTGTGTGTTGATTAAAATGCATATCATTTGGCTACAATTTACATCGTATGAGTATTTATTTTTTAGTGTTTTCCTCCCTGAATGTGTATATAAAATAAGAAGCAAGAGAGCATCTCTTTTTTACATCACAACCTCTGACCCATTTTATAATTTAAGGGTTTATTCACGTGGATTATTTATGCACATAATTTGCATATTATTCAGCGTTAATTTTCAGAGTTCAATGATGAATGGAATATTGAAGGGAAAGGGAATGTAATTAATAAAGTAATTAAAGGGCTCTGAGCTTTATATGTATTGTATATATGGTATATATGTACCTATTTATATTTTATTTATGTGAAAACCTCTCTCAAGGAATACGTATATGAATACATTTTTCATTATTTTTCTGGCTTCTTTTAAAGCTGTTTCGAATATAGTCCTTTTCCGCCCAAGCCACATTGTTCATGGGCTCTAATTGAATTGTTTCAATCCCCTTGGATTGAGTGTATTGGATTGGCTTAGTTATCTGGGAAGCAGGGTGTTCAGCATACATACGAGTGTTCATTAAAAGTGAAAATTCCATTCTCAACCTTGTAAAATGTTCGTCCTCCGAGATTACATGCCTGTAAGGCTATGCAGGGGCGATGCGTTAGCCAGCTCTTAGCTGGAGAAGTTTCAGCTTAACTAACATTGTTCTAGGCCGTCTGGCCCTAAGGCTGGTGCTACAGCGGGAGCCGGGTCTTTGCCTGGGGTTGGGGCTGGGGCTGCTCTTTTTGAATGTGGACTTCTCTAGAATGCTGTGCTCGGGAAATCCAATTAAATTTGCATTTGCTTAGCGAACGTGATCAGAGGCCATCAACCAGTTTCGTTTAGTGGGTTGCCAAACTTTCGACCATTTGAGGCAGTAATAAAGCCCCGATGTACTTGCCCATTGTAAACACGAAATTAAGAGCAGCTCTGCTCTCTGTTCAGAACTAAGCCTGGCACAATGGAGCGCTTTGGTGTGTTCTCGTCTATCTTTTTGTTCGCTCTGGCAGGCACCAGGCGATTATCGATTATTACGATTGGATGCAAAGTCTAATTGGGAAACTCTATGCTGCCAGTGGCCATTCGGGGTAATCGGAATTCTAAGCTCCACCCGTCAAGTGCACGACGTGATGAGAATTGTGTGGAGAAAGACTGCTGCAGCAACAGCCAACAACTGAGTTCTGGCTTAAAGCCGTCTTTGACCATGCCAGTATCATGGTTTCCTCCAACCGTCTTCCCTGCCGCCCAGCTGCACTTGCCCACCACATTTGACAGAGACAGTTACTGCCACAATCGCATTGTTTTTAATAATCTCGCTCCCCCCGAAGCCCACTGAGAGGGAGCTCCTCCTCGGAAGCGTGTCTGACAGGGACTAAAAATAAAAGCCAGTCAAGGCAACAACTTAATCCCTTTTGGCCAAAAAGCAGAAGCCAGAAGGCAAAGCACGGGGGAAAGGCGGTCTGCGGTGCAGGGGAGAGAACGAACTTTTAAAGTCCATCTGACAAGCGATTCCTAACTAAAAACTTTTGTGTGAATTTTAATGAAGGGATCTACAATATCACCGGAAAGTTTCTCACTGACGGCAGCAAGTTGGCAAGGTATGCGTAATATGTCTATAAGGTTAAGCTGCATAATAGCCCGATATGCCAGCTAAAAGCTTTGACAGAATGATAGGATGATGATTCGAAAACCTTTTCCACCCCCCACTGCTTATAGAAAATATTTCAACTAATACCTCTCCCTACCATTCATTTCCATTTGCAGGATCCGGAGACTCAGTCAATTAGCAATGAGCGAAGTAGCGAAGCAAATTTGCTGAATAGGAATGTAGGGAGATCAACATAGACGACGACGACGGAAATGGCCGCTTAAGTGCCGCACATCCGGCGTAGCGCATCCTCAACCGGAAGACGAGTACCCACCGAGTAGGATAGGACACACAAGCTCCTCCGACTCCGACTCTGACCCACCACACAACCCATTAGCCAAACCAAACAAAGCCCACAAGATGGCCAACCTGAGCTGGCTAGCCACGACCACGACAACGCAGCTGCCACAGTTGACGACCGCCAACTGGAGCCTGACCACGGCTGCGACGAGCATCAGTCTGGCGGATGCGGCATCCGTAGGAGCGGCAGCAGTGGCGGCGGCATCGGCGGCAGCAGCAGCGGCTGCCGCAGAAGCAGCCCAAATTGAGGTGGACAAGTCGGGGGGCGTCATCCACAATCAGTTCGTGCAGATTTTCTTCTACATGCTGTACGCCACCGTCTTTGTGCTGGGAGTGTTTGGGAATGTCCTGGTCTGCTATGTGGTGCTGAGGAATCGGGCGATGCAAACGGTCACCAACATATTCATCACGAACCTGGCCCTATCCGACATCCTTCTGTGCGTCCTGGGCGTGCCCTTTACGCCGCTGTACACGTTCATGGGCCGCTGGGCCTTCGGGCGGACGCTCTGCCACCTGGTGTCCTTTGCGCAGGGCTGCAGCATCTACATATCCACGCTGACGCTCACTTCCATAGCCATCGATCGGTACTTTGTGATCATCTATCCATTCCACCCGCGCATGAAGCTCTCCACCTGCATCGGGATCATTGTGAGCATCTGGGTGATAGCACTGCTGGCCACGGTGCCCTATGGCATGTACGTGAAGATGACCAACGAAGTGATCAACGGCACCCAGATGGGTGCTAACGAGAGCAGTGTGGATGCGGCGGCCATGATCTTCAATACGAGCTACGATGGGACAGCCTTCATTGAGGCGCCCGACGCCACCTCCGCCGCCCAGGCCTACATGCAGGTGATGACGTCGGGGGTGAGCACGGATCTGTCCTACACCCGTATGGTCTGCGAGGAGAACTGGCCGTCGGAGGAGTATCGCAAGGTGTTCGGAGCCATCACCACCACGCTGCAGTTCGTGCTGCCGTTCTTCATCATCTCCATCTGCTACGTGTGGATCTCGGTGAAGTTGAACCAGCGGGCCAGGGCCAAGCCGGGCTCCAAGTCCTCGAGGAGGGAGGAGGCGGATCGGGATCGCAAGAAGAGAACCAACCGCATGCTCATCTGCATGGTGGCTGTGTTCGGCCTCAGCTGGCTGCCCATCAATCTGGTCAACATATTCGACGACTTCGACGTCAAGTCCAACGAGTGGAGGTTCTACATACTGTTCTTCTTCGTGGCCCACTCCATTGCCATGAGCTCGACCTGCTACAATCCCTTCCTCTACGCCTGGCTCAACGAGAACTTCCGCAAGGAGTTCAAGCACGTCCTGCCCTGCTTCAATCCCTCCAACAACAACATCATCAACATCACCCGTGGCTACAATCGAAGCGACCGCAACACTTGCGGTCCCCGCCTTCACCATGGCAACGGCGAGGGCGGGGTCGGGGGCAGTCGCGACGCGGAGGATCAGGACGACAACGGCATCACCCAGGAGACCTGCCTGCCCAAGGATAAGCTCCTGATCATACCCCGCGAGCCCACATATGGCAATGGCACAGGCGCAGTGTCGCCCATTCTTAGCGGACGCAGCATCAACGCCGCCCTCGTCCATGGCGGGGAGCACCACCAGCAAAATCTCCAGCAGCCGCAGCAGGTGGAGCTGATGAGGCGCGTCCGTCGGCGCACTGACGAGGATGGGGACTACCTGGACTCTGGCGACGAGCAGACGGTGGAAGTGCGCTTCAGCGAGACACCATTCGTTAGCTCCGACAATACCACGGGCATCAGTGTCCTCGAGACGAGCCGGGTGTCGGATGTGATGGTCGAGTTGGCTGAAGGAGAAATCGGTATACGAATTAACTGAGATAAGGTAAGTACGATCTGAGTGGGAAGAAATATAGAAGAAATAGAAATATAATTTTATAGAAACATAAATATGGGTGGAATATTCAATAGAAGGGAACCATCTGCTATACAAATATATGCTATACAATCACTGCATTTACGAGTATTAATACCACAAAAGAACTTCACCCGCATGCTCGCACTCGTGGTTCGCTTTCTTTCAGACAAAAATTCGAGATTCAATTGGATTGACGCTCATCGTTTGATTGCGATTGCAGCAGGGGCAGGTCCAAAAGAATTGCTCACCGAATCAAACAGGATTCTGATGAAAGAATCGTGTTTTTTTCCACTGACAAAGAACAACGCATTAGGCGAAATACAGCGAACCAGCATGTATTTTATGGCAGTTGCAGCAAATGCAAGAAAACTTGCACAGTGGCTAGCATCTGGCAGAAGTTTTTTAGTTGTCGAGCAGACAAGGTAGGTAGGGGAAGTATTTTCCCCACATTTGCCAAGCCCCAAAGAGCAGTAAATCAACTGCCATGAGTCAGCCAAAACTTGTGCCCTGCCAGAGCACAAATCTCGCCAACCATGAGCCATGTCCCTGCTGGAGTTGCAGCTACCTAGTTCCAGTTGGTAATAAAAATTCCCTTGAAGTTCAGAAGTTTTCTTTTCAGTATTTCTGAGTTTTATAGGATACTCTAAGAAAAATCGTGTTGAATAAAATAAATATATGTACGCATATAAAATGTCATCAGAGAATCTTTCGTAAAAGTCTTATTTTGTATTGAAGGAAAAAGATTTAGGTTGCGTGAACTCAACAATTATATCAAAGAGCATTGAATGTTCGCTATAATCGGCTTACACATAAGCAAAATATTCTTTATGCTAAAAGTTTATTCCTCAAATGGCCAGCGAATAGAACTTTTGAAGTCAGCTGGCGAGCTCTGCCGAAGACTCAGATCCAGGGCCCAGGGCCCAGTCACAGCCCCAGATTGGGCTCCGTCCATTTGACAGATGGGCAAGTCTTGGTAATGGATTACACAAATATGAAAAACGTGCCGACAATAAAGGAGCCCTTTAAGGTCATCTCCATCAACTTCCCGAGGCCAGACAGGTGCACCAACGTAAACAAACTTAATATATTACATGCGAGTGTAAGAACAAGAATTGCCATCTGCATGTTGTCCGATAAATACCAAGCAAAATATACATTATTTGAACCCCATATTTATTTATATTCTTTATGGAGGATATTGTCTATAATGTCTAGTATATGTCTGAATATGTGGCAGAGGTCGTAAAGTTTATAAATACATTTAATTTGATTAAAAGCAAAGAGTTGATGGCGTCCAAGAGCATAGTCTCTTGGGGCTAATCGGGAAAGGAAAAGTGTGTATATTGAATGAACATAAGACTGTGCTGACAATTCTAAAGAACTTTCACTGGAGTCAGTAGTAGTAACTGACTGGTTAGTAGTCCATATAATTACAGAACTATGTATGTACATGTGTGTATCCGTCTGGAGATATACATATTTCAGTGATATGTGAATCTGGGACAAAATTCAACTAGCTAGAGGATGTTCCTGTTTACATTTTGGTTATGTTTGCGGTTGTTTTTCAAGCCATAGACATAGAGCGAACCGAAAGGAAAGGAAACGAGACCAAAACTTGAATGAGTGGGTAGTGCGAGGGAGAGGCATGGCATGGGGACTGGGGACTGCTGGCTTATGAATTATTCAGGCGGGTCGTTAGCGGAGCACAATCCCACACGGCTGTGCCTAATTAGCCTGCCAGTCCAGAGAGGCTGGACAGTAAATAAATGGCAGGCACTGTGGCCAGGGCTGTGGTGAAGCTGGTAAGAGAGCTACGCTCCAGATGAATGAGAGAGTGAGTGAATGGATGAATGAATGAATGAAGAATGCCATACATACTCGTATCTGTCTCGCTAAACGGACCGAGAACCTTTCGAGATGGTGCATGTCCAACGAATCTGCATTATGCATGAGGGAGGTTCAGTGCTCCGCAGCAGTCCGACCAACTACTCGTACAGTCGCAGTCAGAGCAGAGCTGGTAAATAAGCGAGAAAGTTTTGATTTGGAACTGAATAGTGTTCTTCCTGTTTTTTGCCAATGGCAAACGGCTGCACAAACTTACTTTTGATTTCGATCCTGAACAATGTCGGTCCGACTGCAACTGATAAGTCTGATAAGTTGGGCCTAAAGTTTTGCCTCTTTTGTTCTGGTTCAATTCGAAACAATCTGAAACACTCACCGCAGTCAGTTGCGCGCCAGTGACGCCACAGCGCCGCACGGCTGCACTGGACAACCGCAGAAAACTGCAAATGGTTTAACGGGAGCCAAATGTTTGGCAAGGCCAGCCATAAGGCAACAAGATTTGTCCGAGTACATACTCGTACTATCTACCCGTGAACAAATACTGGACTATAAATTCTCGGTGTTTGAAGTCTTCTTTTTATTTATGGATGGAATGGAATTTCTCTGATTGGCGTTATCTGTGTAATGATGATCAGCTGATGCTAGTAGTGCGCCCAATTGAGAAGTACACCGCCAACAAAGTGTTCAGATGTATACTGGCAATCATAAATATATTCATAATAGAAATAAATGCATATTCCCCTTTCCGCTTATGTAACTTGACAATCCAGATAAAACAGTCTGAATGCTTTAACAAGGGTATTGGCATGTGCCGCCTTTTCTGCCCTTCTCTCAGTATCCTCGCCAAACTGTGATAGTATGGGGCACTTATGCACCTTGCCACAATGAGCTATGTAGTCGGGAGAAAATGATTCGGAGGATGCCTAGCACCTCCAGCAAGTCGGCAGTCTGGCTGCACAACTGGAATGCTTAAGGACGCAGGTGACGGCGCACAGTGGGGCCTTCTGCCATTCTAGATTCCCAAATCAATAACTTCTGAACGAATCAGTACATCTTCGTGAAATAAACTGCTCATGAAGGGAAAATCTTTCAAAATTTAGTCTGTACGAGAACATGGTACATAGAACATAGCTAAAGTTGAACATTGATTCCGGTGCATATTTGCCTGTTTTCGGTGCGTTAAATGGATCGATACAGAAAGTTGAATGGTCATTCTAGGTACAAATAATGCATTTTTATTTTTTTTTAATCTAATATAATTTAAACCGAGAAGGAACGTGTAGTCGCTTCTGTGGACGCGACTATACTTTTATACCCGTACTCAGTCAGTCTATAAATTTGTGAGCTTATCATTTATGTAGAATTTTAAAATATTTTACATTTTAAATTTGTTTGCTACATCTATCATCTACATCTAACATGTTTATTCTCCATCTGAAATGTAGATTATACAAACGCAATGTAGATTCTGCATCTTCTCCGCAAAGGTCGTGCATTGCACAGGGCAGAGTGTGTGCGAGCGAGAAAGAGAATAAGCAGAACTCTTAACTCTTTTTTGAGTTTAAAGTTATTTTTTCTACCGAGAATGACCATAAAACTTTCATTTCGATCCAAAAAAAAAATTCAAAATATATCATTTAATGCACCGCAAACAGGCAAATATGCCCCGGAATCAATGTTCAACTTTGACTATTTATTGTAAAGCTTCTAGACATTGTGGAACCATATTCTCGTGCAGACTAAATTTTGAAAAATGTTTCTTTCTTTTATTTTTTATTTTACGGAGATATACTGATTAGTTCAGAAGTTATTGATTTAGAAAGCTGAAATGGCCGAAGGGCCCACTGTGCGGCGTTGCCGTGACTATGCTCCGTCCCAGACCATTGCAATGGTTCTGGAGAAGAAATACCAAAACAGATAGTGTACATACCACCACAGCACGGGTGAGCGTCAAGAAGTGCACGGCAATACCGGCAGTGCCTGCAATGAAGACCTTTGGCAACATAATAGATCGAAAGTGTCATGAAAAAATTCTGAAGGATCTGTAGGTTAAGACCTTTTAGCGATACCAATTAGCCCCTGTCCATCCACAAGAATAATATGAAATGAATAAAAGATCTGGCGCCATTACTCCATTTGGAGAGGTGATTCGTCTATGACCCATCCTCTGTCTCATTCCAACAGATGTTCGATTTCTACGCGTAGCTTGCTACTTGTTTTTCTTCATTATGTTCTTCAGTATACACAAAAAGTTTAAGCCGAAACATAACAAGCAAAATATTATCTTCAGCTGTTGCTAATATTTGGAATTTACAAAATAAACTTTTTATACCCTTGCAGAGGGCAGAAGTATGGAACGCACAGAACGAAGTATCTGTAAAGTATCTGTATGTAAATTTATGTATAGGTATGTAGATATTTGTGTGTACAAAATAGACACAATCTGTCCGTGTTTTTATATGCAAACTAGTCCCTCAAATTGAAGCTATGTCGAATTTTCACAGCGACAGCTTTCTTTCCACTGATTGATGAAAACAAATCGTTGCAGGAAATAGTATTTGTATGTATATGTACAAATAATTCAACATACTTGTAAATAACTGTCGGTCATGTAACTTTCTTAAATGCATCGGAGCTGCAGTGCTTTTGGTAGCTTGCTCTCTCTCTCTCTCAATATCCCAGTGTGGCTTAGCAGTGGAGCGGTAGGCTATGAAGCATGAACGTGACCAAGTCCCTGGTGTTGCCTTTCTATTAGTTTAGTGGTACAGAAAATATTCGCTTACTTCTTATCGAACTGCAAGGTATACACACGAAACTCGACTCTCTTTCTAGTTTCTATTGGCTTTGCTGTATATTTATTATTAGAACTCCATTTAAGCACTCTTAAATTAACTGACACTTCTTAGAAATATATCTCGTTTTTTTCGATTATTTTCGTAAGTGTCTAATTTTGAGGCATAGGATAAGGGGGTTCAAGATGTGAAGTAATCCTTCCCCTGCAATCAATCACACTAAAAGTGCATAATGGTGTTGTAAAATCAAAGAGTCCGATTAAACCGACACTAAATCGAAGGGCATAAATATCGTGAATGCAGCAAATATGCTACGCCCACGGATATTCATGTGGGAATGATTCCAGTTCAGGTCTTTGTGTACATACATATATGCGGATTTAACGGCTACAATAACAAGGACTTTGGCCGCTTATCAGAGAGACATATGTGTGTATGTTCAAGCACACAGATACTCGTACACGAATGGGAATACCATTATTTCAATATGTACTTACACTCGATGAAAATGTTTTTGGCATTGGCTGGCAATAAAAAAATTATTGCTTGGCATTTACTTGTTCACGCGATCGTCGTCGTCCTCGATTCGGTGGATTTCGAGTGCTTTATAAAACATGTGTTCCCTTTGGCCATGGGAAAAGGGGGCTGGAGAAGTGACATTTACCATTTACTCTTACTCGTACAACTCACAAAAGCTTAGGCCAGTGATGGCCTCCTTCGTGTATCTTAGTTGAGTCTCTGGGCCATCTCCGACTGGGCCTCTGGCAAACGAAGAGTGAGTGTGAGATGCTGGGCTACTTATAGATAGGTCTATCAAATCGTATTCATGCTGTCGGCAGCTGCTGAATAAGCCAACTTGAATGACAGTCAGATATTTGTGTGTGGAAATAAATTGCGTTTAATGAAGTTCCTTCCAGCCAAATGGCATACCAGGAAGCGTCTAATTGATGCCTCGCCAGTTGATGTGGTAATCGATAGTGTGCCAGCTGCCTCCCAGGTTTCCAACAGATTTCATTTTGTCTGATTAGCTTCGGGGAAAGCAAAGGAAAAGACCAATGCAAGGCAAAGATTTCATTGAGATTTCCATCCGAACAAATAAGTCTAAGAAGTGAATGGATGGAAACGGAACAGCACGTAGACAAGTGCTTTAATTGTCATATGTATGCCCCTGGTGAACGCTCAAAAAAGAATGTCCATTCAAATATGCAGAGCCTCAATTTTATTGGGTTAACAGATGGGCAGTTGATGGCAATTTCCATAGAGTACGGGTAGGAACGGGTATATGTATATTCGTGCATAAATAGCCCACAAGTCGTCAGATAAAGCCGAACGAAGGTAATTACGGCTCCATCTTCGCACTCAATTCAAAACGTGTGGCCAGAAAGCTGGGAAAATGCGGATACGGATACGGACACTGCCCGTGTATGCGTACGGGTCTAAGTGGCGAAACCCGCATGGTCATCGGGCCAGAGCTAGCAGCAAGCATTTCCATTAGAGCAGGAGGCGGTGACGGAGAAGGAGAGTTGGAATGGCCCTAGTCTGGGCCAATTAAGCAATTACGCTAACAAGCTTTTATTATGTTGTGTAAGCTGGACCGGGACCGACAATGGAGACCTACCCAGGAAACTGGCCAAGGTGTTGAGCAAACAATTAAAGCGGAAAGCGCCAAAGACAACAATAGGAGTATAGATGAAGTTCGAGCCCTGATGGGTGAGGCAGGGCGGGGACTGGGGGCTAGCACTGGCGAGTTTAAAGTGGCACAGATTAGGTGCCAAGGAACCCTCAGAACTCGACAAGAAATTTATGAGCGTAGTTTCCCTTTCCTGCTAGCCCCCGGCATAAATTATAGAAAACAAGCGACGGACCAGAGACCCCTGACCGAGACCGAGCGGGCGCCTGTCGACAGAAGGAGAGAAGAAAAGAAGAAAAACTTTCGACACATTGAAAGTGATGGTCATAAATTTTATTGACTTGTTGTCGGTATGCTCCAGTGCTGCTCAGTAAAATATATTTACGCTGGATATACGAGGATATCCATATGTCCAGTCCAGTTGCCAGTTGACGGCACTTTTTATGTGGCACCGATTATGAGACGACGCACAAGCAGGCCAGACCCCAGACATGTTGGACTAGGCTAAGTCAAACATCATTTCAGGCGTTTAACTCACTCATCCAAAGTGCCCCACGACAATTACGACTGCTCGGGGGAGCTGGAGGCGCTTGGTCATGCCAGGCACGTACCTACACATGTATGTATGTGGGAATGGCCTGGCCCGAAGCAGCAAGTGGAATTTCTATCTGACTTGGCAGCCATTCGATTTACACTGGCTCAAGCGGCACTGATCAAATTATAGTAAGAGATTTACAATATTCATATTTCAGTTTGGCAGCCACGAATATCAGGAAAACTGATGCGGAAATAAGTGAAAAGGAAAATAAATTCGTTTTCTTACAAGACGTTCTTGTTCACGTTCACGTTCGCCTTTAAGCTGGTTTCCCTTTCCCAAGTCGATTATTTTCCAATATTATTTTCAGTGTATTCGTGCATTTCGTTAACAGAAAGGCAGTGAGTGATTTTATGTGTGGGATGGCTTAATGTCGGGCTGAACTTCGCCCTTTGTTATTGATGAAAATTGTCTATAAAAACGAGGCCAGTTTATGCCCAATTAAATGCCATTAAAGGAGTTTGCCTCGACCTTTACGAGTATGTGCGGGACGTGGCAGTCATTGGTCAGGTTGGACTGCCCCAACAGAATGTATGAGTTGAACTCGTACCAATATAATTTATGCTTGAAGTTTTCTTTCTGATCCCTGACTAGGGGTGCACAGACAACACACACACTAACGCACAGAAGAGACAGGAAATCACATGGCGAAAATGGGGCAGGGCGCGCTCCCTCTGTGTTGACAGCAGAGCTTATCGCCACTTAATATGAGCCAAAGGCAATATTAACTTGACTGTGGCGCACCCGACTGGGAAGCGGGGGCCGCCGCGTTGCCTCTGGTGCTGTCTTCATTAGATGCTTTATTAACAGTTAATTAAATTTTGTGTTTAATGATTGGCGAGACAAAAGTCAAGCGCCCCCAGCACCCAGAACTCGGGGAGGGGGCACTAGAGCTAATATTAAAAATGCTTGCGGCCTGGCCTATATTGAAGTTTGCAAAAGAGAGGCCTGCAAATTGTTGCCAGTCTACCAGAGTCCTCTCCCATTCGGGTTTCCTAGGCATCAGATCCAACAATTAGAAGTTTAATGAAACGAGAAATGCCTTTCAAAACAAGTGCCCAACCAGAAATACCAAAACAGTTTCTGCACGAGCTGTTTTTGAGAATGTCTGAGGAGGGCTGGATGCTGGATGACATTCTTGGACGATGAGCTCTAAAAATACTTTCACATTTTCCCACTTAAAAAGCAAATATAATTACACTCTCATTTTAGCATTTTTTCCATGTTCTGGTGTTCTGGAATACACTCTTCATTCTGCGACTGAAAGGCAGGTTTACTTGTGCCACCACGGAAAGACATAATTATGCAGCGAAGACCGTCGAATGACGAGCCTACAGATGCGTGGAAGTCCAATGAAAAAATAAGGGCAAACAAACAACAAGTAGAGCAGAGCACAGCCAGGCGTTGTAATTGTGATGGAGTCGAGGACTCTCCTGAAAGAGTCCCTACGAGGACTCCACCTCCACCTGACAGCAGGTGGCGTTGCCAGGGACTTAAAGGGCATCAAGAAAATGTCTGCTTCGCTGCCGTCGGGGTTGGGGCCGTCATCAGCCAAAAGAATTTTTTCAGCCAGTTCTTAATTTATGTGCGAGTGCAAACAAAATCTGAATGGCGGAGAACAAGCAATGCTGGCCTCTGCCTCTGCGAGCATGTTTGCTCCTTAAAGACTTTCCACTTTAATGTTACACCAGCACAGAGAAAAAAATAACTTGGAAAATCTCTTTGGGGAATAGTGGTGAGAGATATGAAAAACTTTCGTGTGAGCAAAAAGATCCAACAAAAAATGCTAAAAGAAAAGAAAATCGTGGCCAGAGCTGGCTCTGAAATATAATCATAAATGTAGCGCGACGGCAGTTGAATGCTTTTCCTGTTCGTTCATGAGCAAGGTATGAGATCCGACTATATGATGTCCTGGAAAAATACTGATACCTAGAAAATATGATAATAAGCTGAAAGCTCCAAGATAGGAAGCTAAAAGCCAGGAAATATATATATTCTACTCATTCGCTTTCTGTTCTGAGCCGCATTTATTTTGCCAAACTTAGAGGTCTTGAGCTTGTCATACCACACCAGCTCTCGGCAGATAAAAATCCTGACAAATATATGGCTCATGATTTATGGAGCACAGACAAACAAGCACGGTTAAAAAAAAACAGGTAGCAGAATTACGCCACAAGGCAGAAGAAATTCCAATAAAACTTGTCCTAACCCAAATTTACCTTAAATTATTTTCTGCTCTCTTGCTGGAATTTTCCTTAATTTTTCGTGTGAGCAGAGAGACTGGCACAAGCTCCGTTACCTCAGGTCATAGTCGTGGCTTTCAGGGAGAATCATAATTAAATTACAGTAGAAATCAATCACATTAAGCCAACAAATGGGCGTACCATATCGAGACCAATTCAGCACTGACAGAAAGATGAATGAATCTCAGAGATGAAAAGGAATATAAGAACTACACGTTAACGTTATTTTAATCATGGCTGAAACAGGGATCTGCAATTCAGACAGATATCGCAGACAAAGTCCCACACTCAGTCTCGGCCCCAATAAGTGAGTCTCTCTGGATCCTTTTCTTTCCATGCTTGTGACAACGTGGATGCGATCTGCATCTCATTAAGCCACATTGAAGGAAACGGTCTTGGCCATGGCTTTTGGCATCGGCTACCTACGTACATAAGAGTAAACTCATATGCCCCGCAAGTGCCAGCAAAGAAATAATCATTCATTCACCACGGGCTTTCTCGTCAATGACAATCTGGCTGAGTGAGCTATAATATTTGGCTGACTGGATCCATGTCAAGTCTTGTCCGGACAGCTTGGGCATGGGCAAATTTAAGTTGATTTTCAAATCAATACGAGGAAGTCAGATGGATGGGTTGGTGTCTGCGTGATGGATTGTTTTCGGCGCTCGGTTCTTTCCCAGGTTAAATTATGTAATTTTTCGGCAAAACTTTTGATGGGGGGAGGAACACTTGCTATAAATATTTGGACACTTGCTAACTTTTAAAAAATGGTTGCCCAAATTCCAGAGTAATCCCACTTGGAGTTGTTTCAGAGACCCCTTTGGAGTTTTCTCATTTATTTTATGGATTGGCAAGCCTTGTGCTCGGCTGACTTTTTGTTTTGATCTTCTGACGGCTCCTGACCGCAAGCCTTGGTTCTGCACTGCCCTCCCCAATAAAATATTCGTTTCGTAAGCCAAACAGTGATTGTCCTTTGACAATTTCCGACCAGCATAGCTTATACATTATTAAAACTCTGTAATTGAATTAAAGGTATATTTTTTGTTGGCGTTTCTCTGCTTTTGGGAGTCAGCCGCAGGCAAATTAATTTTCTAAAATTTCCTTCCAACAACCGCAGCCGAGTCGGGCACATAATTCCCCAGAGCAACTTTTGTGTGAGCAGGAAAATATTTCCAAAATTTAATTTCGTCTAAAATGCCTAAACGCGCTAGGAAAACAACGCAATGCGCGTTGACAGCTCCCCACCCTATGAGAAATGGCAGAGCTCACTTATTGCTCCCAAAATACTGGTGTGTATACGGTCTGTATATGGTCTGTCTAAGTTCAAGTTAATAACTTGAATAATGCCACATCATTTGGCCGACTAAGTGAGTCCTTGGCCTCTGGATATTTATAACAGAAAATACATCAGCGACAGCACCAGCCAAGCTCCAGCCGGGGCGTGAAATATTGCCCAGACGCAGCCCTAGGACGCGCTTTCCTTGCGCTTGATGTGTGCTGTGGGGTGTGAAGGAACCCGAAAACAAGTGGCAAAAATCACTGTCAGGCTGCTTGGTCTGACAGCTTTGTTAACCAGGAGCTGAAACTTTGACTGTGTAAACTGTAGAACTTGTGTCTGTACAAAGATTTCTGTCTGGCAAGGGTTTGCCCTTGACCCTGTCAGTCAACTCAGAATCATAACTCAAACAGAAAACAGAAAGCATCAGAACAATGAGCACATTTCCAACAAACTGCACAGATTCTTTCCAGAATCTGCTGATCGATGGTGAGTCATCGTCATTGGATCCCGGACGCCTGGCCAGTGGAATCCTTGACGGTATATTCAATCAACACCTGGAACTGGGGCACTTTCAAGACTCAGACTCAGCTCCGGAGCCCGTCTCCGTCTCCCAAAGAAGTGCGTCTTCGACAAAGAGTATCGTGGACCAGCGCCTGGAGTACTGGAAAAATATGCTTCGACAGAGGCGAGCACTCCAGGAGAGGCTTCGGCGGGCAACCGGCAAGGAGCCAGAGCAGATGCTCTTCAATCATCCCACCTGCATTGACCATCGAGATAGGGAGACGATCAAGCGGATACTAGACCGGGCGCGGTCCAAGGATCTCACTCAGAAAGAGGCAACCCTGGCTGCGCCCCATCCATGTGCGGATCCTGTTCAGGAGACGCGGCCCCAGAGGGATTTTGTGGAGATAGTGGGCATTCCGGGGCAAATAGCTGACGAGCTCCTGGGCACAGACGACGCGAAGAACTTCCCCAGAAGCAAGTGGATCAATTCGAAGCTGCTGGGTGATCGCATAGAAGAGGTGTTTCCCAATATACAGGGAGTGCTGGAGTTCTATCCGAGCATCAAGAACTTGGAAATCGTCCGCAAGCGGCGCCTGGGCACTCCTCGAGGTGACTATGAGTCCCTGGGCTCCATAACCAGCTCCTCAGTGATCTCCAAGTCGGATCCGAATCTCGCCGAGACTACTTTTTCGACTAAACGAAATCCAGGGTGCAAGTGCCAGCATGGCTGCACGGGCGTGTGTGTCCTCATCAATGGGATGCACTATAAGCCGCACGTTCCGGAGTTCTCGCCCATCCTGGAACGTAACTTCTGCTGCCATCCCTACCAGCACCACCTGCGCACCGTCATGCGAATCGAAAACACCGGCACAGAGGCCATCAGGTTTACCTGGATGCGCGTATGTTCCTTTGCCTACAATGACACGCTGTTCGATGCGAGGGACAACGAGTTCATCTTCGACGACAGCGCCTTCTTGCTCAAGCCCGGAGACATTCGCGAAGTGTCCGTCATGTTCAAGCCCCGAATGGTGGCGATTGTAAAGCAGCGATGGCTGCTTGGCATGCGTCCGCGTTTCTTCTTTTTCCGTCCCTGTGCCCTAACCCTGAACTTGCACGGACGCTGTTCCCCTCCTAAGGAGTATCTCGATCGGCTGGAGGATCAGATAGCGATATCAAGACGAAGCTCGGCATCGTGTCTGCTGCATATGGCCCTACCCCTGGACCAACAGCCGCACCATCTCTTGTGTCCCTATGATCGCCAGCTCGAGGACCGTGAAGCCTTCAACCGACGAAACAAAATCTTCCACTGCTCCACCCATTCTGACGCCGAGCAGCTCAAGGAGTTCTTCAGGGTGAACAGGCCCTTCCGCTGCTATCCGAGGTGGGACTACAGTGTTCGCATGCTCATCGATCTGGTGTGTGACCACAAGGACCCTCAGAAGCGCCTACTCCTATTCGGGGAACTCACAAAAATCTTGACGCGACTGCGCGGCAATGGCCACATATTGTCCAGACCGCAGGAACGCAGTAACACGAAGCTCATCTATGTGCGCGGCGTCATCGCCAGCCGCATTGAGGAGTGGGAGGAGAAGGTCTGGCAGCTGGAGAAGCAGCTTCTTAAGGCAACGCAGCAGCGCTTGCAGGACAACAGCGACACCAAAGAACAAGAGAATGAGCTGAGCTTCGAGAATATAACCAGCTCGGTTCTCAGCAAGAAGTCAGACAAAATCTACCTGAGGGAACCGTGGAGGCTATGGAAAATGAAACACTTTCGGGACTCCGTGTACATATTCTCCTACGATCTACTGTGTAACGCTGCCGAGGACATTGTGTCTGTGATCGAAAGTACTTTTCATATATAATCTCAACACTTTGCAATGGAAAACATTTTAATAAATACTGAAGCTTTGTCCGCCGTAGTCTTAAAGTTAAATCTGGAATATACTTACATATATCAGGATTGATGCTATAACAAAATTTTCATATAATTATCATCATTACCTGAAAGGCAAGCTTTTCTGCGAGTCTTGACTCCCAGTTCCAGAATCACGTTGGAAACTTCTGGCCCGAACTAACATTTTACTGGCAGACAAACTATGTTTGCAATCTGCATTTGTCAAGATGCCTCTTAAATACTGCCAAATAATGTGAGCAAGATAAAAAAAAATGAGAAGGAAGGTTGTGAGTCGCTTCTGTGGACGCGACACTACTGTTATACCCGTACTCAGTCAGTATATAAATTTGTGAGCTTATGATTTATGTAGAATTTTAAAATATTTTACTCCTTAAATTTGTTTGATACATCTGTTATCTACATCTACAGTGACGATTACACATCTAAACTGTAGATTATACAGACACAACTCTGAGAACTAGGCGTCAACCAAGACGTACAGACGACGGACAGACAGACATGGCTATATCGACTAGGCTATTGATGCTGTTGAAGAATATATGTATATACTTTATGGGGTCGGAAGCGTTTCATAAATCTAATATACCCTTTACCTCTTCGAGTACGAATATAATAAATATATTCAAAGCTCATTACACCATGTTAAATATTCGAAAAATCGCAAAGCTTGAGTTCTAAGACCTCACTTAACCCACAGACTTGTGCACATTTCTTAGGGTTAATGTCCGTGACGAGGAGCAAGCTCAATAATAAGAGCATTCCAGCCAGATTTGCATAGGTTCATCTAAGCTGAACTCTGTCAAGTCAGCCTACGTAGGAAGCCTTTTTCAGCATTCTGCTTTTTGCTTCCCTCGCCGGCGACAGTAAATATTTGCATGTGAGTTGTCCAGGTTAGACGCAGACCCAAAGCACCGACTCGGGGAATCCTTTTTTTTTTGGGAGCAGTGAAGGGATACGTGTATGCTAGTCTGCCTCTGTTACTCTGCGAGGATTTTACTCTGTTTTTTGGCCTGCCTGCCTCTTGTCATGTAAATCTATTTTAATGTATGCAGCAATTAAAAATACATCAGTTCACTTTCGAGGCGCCTTTGACGGGCCGAGCTCCTCCTCAGCATACTTCATGGCCCTGTGCTCGGCCATTATTGTACTTGTACATATCTGCGCCATTTTGGGCTCATTAAATTTCATTGCGTTAAATGTTTTCATGTCATGCATATATTGAGTAATTATACCCGTACTCAAAAAAGAGTTAAGGGGTATATTAGATTTGTGGTAAAAGTGGATGTGTGCAACGCAGAGAAGGAAACGTTTCCGACCCCATAAAGTATATATATTCTTGATCAGCATCAATAGCCGAGTCGATATAGCCATGTCCGTCTGTCCGTCCGTCTGTCCGTCTTGATGAGCGCCTGGATCTCAGAGACTATAAAAGCTAGGGCAACCAAATTTGGTTTCAAGACCCATGTGATATCACAATGCTACAAGTGTATTTCAAAATTTCGCCCCGCCCCCTTCCGCCCCCACAAAGGACGAAAATCTGTGGCAGGCACAATTTTAAAGATACGATAAAACTAAAAACGCAGTATCGTAGAGAATGCCCATATCTACCAGATCTATCTATCGCCGAATCTGAATCAGATCGGATAATAATTATAGCCAGAATGAAGAAATTAATTTTCTGTTGGTTCCCCCGCCTCCTCCAGCCAGAGACACACTACTCATTCTCTCTCTCGCTCGCACACTCTGCCGCGTTCAGTGCGCGAGCCCCTAGCGGAGGAGATGTAGAATATAAATGGTACATCTATAATCTACATGTTAGATGTAAAATATACATTGTAGATGTAGATGTAGATAACAGATGTAGCAAAAAAATGTAAAATGTACAATTTTTTTTTTATTCTAAAATTCTAAAAAATCATGCTCCAAAATGTAAATACTGACTGAGTACGGGTATAAGTAGAGTCGCGTCCCCAGAAGCGACTCACACGTTCCTTCTCGTTTTTTCTTATATTTAAACCACTCTCCACGTCTGTGGGTATAATATAAACATCAAATAAAAGCATCGAAGAGACGGGGGTTTCGGCGCTGACTTGATAACATTCCATTAAATGATGATGTCAACCCGGATGGGTCTGGGATTCAATGTGGCACCTTCATTTACATAAGGACCAGCACGTGTCGGGTCCATTGAACTGTCACCCTATCCCATTTCGAGTGCCCTCCCTCTCATCTGTGCCACATCCTGTCGTTGCCTAATTACTCTCTGTACAAAATTCATTAAATACCCTGACACCCTAATCAGCCGCCTATCCTTGTGTTTGTCTGTCTGTGGGCTAAATTTAGTCGACATCGCCACTCATTCAAAAGAACATTCCCCGTTGAGTTGTCGTCGTAGTTGTCTCCCTGTTTAGTCTGCGGCACACTCTCCAACCAACTGCCACAGAGCTTGTATGTGTCGCCACCTAATTGCAGCCAACTTAAAATCCTCTCATGTTACGAGCAGTCGTAATGTAAAACCGGCTTCCTGCGGCTTTCGACAGGAATGCGCAAT
The DNA here is from genome assembly GCA_018150885.1 of Drosophila tristis. Classification (NCBI taxonomy): domain Eukaryota; kingdom Metazoa; phylum Arthropoda; class Insecta; order Diptera; family Drosophilidae; genus Drosophila; species Drosophila tristis. Next base: position 1,627,158 of record JAECWT010000264.1, read on the forward strand.
CTCAGGTAAAAATATGCATGTGCTTGCATCAGTGTGGAGTCTTCCTGCTGGGCCACGTAGAAAGGAATTCTTTAGGACTCCGTGGCTTGTTTTATTGGCGGAAGTCTTTGGCCATTTGTTTCAGCCACATCAATTAGCAAAATTTTGGACTCACCATCGTTCACCCAGAGCCAGAGAGTCACCACCTCCCAAGAATAAATTCCTGAAATCTTCGCCGTTGAATTATTTATTCTTCGTTTCCTAAATATTTTATTTCCATTCCTTATTGATTTTGTTGCGAAAACTTCTGTCGACTGGACAATATAGAATATAATGCAAGGGAACAATCGCCGCATAAAGACAATAGCCGAACAATAAAAGGAAACTTTTCTGTGCTTGGGGACACTTTTGGAGAGTGGAGTGGAAACAAAAGTAAAATCATTAAAATTAATTACATAAACATTATTGTGCCGATGGCAATCAATGTTCTCACAGCACCGTTGAGGCAGCCTCGGGCCACAGATGGTTGAACAATTTCCGCTTGCTTCCTGTCAAGTTCTTCTATTGGCACACCGCAACAGAATGCGTACACGAGTAATATCTTTACGAGAACAGTACCCACACACAAGCAAAGTTGATGATGATGATAATGAATACTTAATAAAGCGGTATTCAATTTGCTCGACTCCGGAGGCGACAAACAAAGGCGACAAAAAGACCAAAGACCATGGCGAAGGCTTCGGGACAAGTTTACCTTTCTTTGACTCTCTTCTCATACTCTTTCCGCTCTTTTTGCTTGTTTTGCTTCGGAAATTCACTTCAATTACCAACACCCAGGCGGCCGGCATTTAGCATTGATGCTGATTTAATTTGTCGACAGAGTTCTGTCCTTAAAGCCACGCAAGCCAGACGTGTCCGGCTCTGCATAGAGTGCACCGAAATGACAGCAACGGTTTGGGGGATTAAAAGTATAAGTATAAAAGGGTAGGTACTTGTTGAACCTATAATTAAATATTTTTTTTAAATAAAAAAAGTGCAGTAAAACTTTCTTCGAATACAAGTACTGTTGCAGTTTGACGAACAGGAAAAGTTCGCTCTTAACATACGTATGTTTTCTAAGCTGCTTTTTCGCAGCTTGCTTTGTTGCGGTTACTCTTAAGCCAGCTGTTGTCTGGAAACTAAGAGGAAACTGCAAGGATTATAAATGGAAGGAACAAAAAAATGAAATGGAAAAACGAATAGTTTTCTTAGGAACGGACATATTTAAAAGCAATGAAAAAATAAAGGAATTACTCAACTAGAATCTAACCTAGAGAGCCCACGATTTTTTTTTAAAAGTTGATCCCTTTAATAACCACGCAAATGTGTATGAACAAGCTCAATGAAGAACAAAGTTCGAAGTTATTCTGATTTCAGTATTATCAGAAAATATGGGTTACAAACGTAACCTAAGTCAATGTCTACACTCAAGACAAATATCTAATTTTGGATCTCAAATTAATATTTGAAGATGCTGAGTTCCTCTTTCCTTTTACATGAGCTTCTTATAGAAAAGCTCTCATCAATTTTCCATCGAAGCCCAACATGCAAATTGATAGCATCATCACAATAACAAATCGATACATACGCCACCGCCAACGCCCACAGATGCCTAAAAACGCCTACAGAATTCCACATAGTCAATCGCAATTCATACGTTATTCTTGGGGCAAGCTCTGCTCTTATTAGACGAGTAATTTTAATTAAAATTTTTAAATTCCAAAAGGGAGTAGACATAAAATATTTAAAAGGAAATCAAAAAGGCACATTATTATAAATACATTGCACACAAACTCAAATTAAACGAAAATCACTGAGATTTTTGTTGTCATTGGGATTTGGGGATAGAGGAAAACTTGTGCAGAATGGAAAATTGAACGTCAGCGATGCTACACGTTTCCTCTTTAATTTAAATCCGCTTTAATTTTATTTGCATTTATTACACACTTCCACATTTCCATTTTAGCTGTAACCCGAGCTTCATTTAAAACAGAATACATTATAGTTGACCGAACACATAAGTACTTACATACATATATCCCGGACATTTTAAAAATAAAGCCAAGAATTAATTAACACGAGTATTGTTCTTCTCCCCCTCAAAGTGATAACGGAATGGATTAAATAATTAAAGGGTGATTAAAATTGCATGACATGCAAGCCACCGTCTGACAACGCTCCGCAACGTGTACGTAATGCACTTTTATGGAAATATAAAGGACGGTCTACGGTCTTGACAACAAGCTAATGCTAATTAGGGCCCACCGGGGGGCAGCAAAGCCAGGACAGTAGAGGGCCATGTCGATGTCGATATGTCCACAAGGCCAGTGAAACCGTGACAAAGCAGGGGCGTGGCACAGTTTTGTTTGTTGGCCTGGTCATCCTGCAATCCGATGCCTGGCCGAATACACGTAATTGTGCAGACTACTGGAGCCGGTCTTGGGTCTAACGATGGTGACGATGCACTGTGGGGCCATAGTCAGAATCTGATTACGAAAAATACAAAATACAAATAAATCAATCCATCAAGCAATTTACCTGCTTCAATGCCACAAATAATTATCCATAGGAAATTTACAAGCAATAATAAGCTAATTAAAATTTGGAATACATTTGAAATTTTGAAACATCTGACAGACATATACGCTGGCTCCGTGCTTACTTCTCATCGTCTGATTCTGGGAGCTCCAGCAGTTCCAAGTCGTTTAAGTTGACGTTTGCTTTTTCTCTGGATCTGCTGATTTCTAGGCCTTTGCAGTGGCCCACTGGACCTTCATCACAGCGGCCTTTTTCATGGGCTTCTTTGACTTCTTACCACCCTTCTTTCTTGGGCTTCTGCGGATTTGGCTTACGAGTTACGACAAACAAATTCACCGGTGGATACCCAGCTTAATCATTCCAATATTAAAATGTTTGTAAAATTAAATAAAATTAAAATTATAACATTTTCATGTGTAATGAAATGGACAATTTAAGAGATATTTAAGATATTTTAAAAGAATTCGACTTAGACTTTGAAGATTTTTCTTTCAAGTTAAATTTGTCCAGGAAAATATCCCTTTTTGTTCAGAAGTTATGATTTTTGCAAGCTGAAATTGCCGAAGGGCCCAAAGTGCGACGATGATGTTGAATTGGGAACACAGCCAGCCATGTTTAAATATTTTCCATGTGTATTTGCTCTGAGCTACAAATTTATGTTTCCAGGCCATTCAAATGCGATTTTCTGCTTGGCAAAGGCTCAAGCCTAGACAGCATAAGCATTCAGACAAATTGGCATAAGCCGCTTGCTTGACAAAAGGTTTTACGGAGGCATCCGAGCCTCGGATGTGGAATAACTAGAAAGATATACGTGTATATGATTGTTGTACAAATGCAAGGGAATATCACCCGAACATTCAATTGTAACCATCTACGTTTATTTTCAAATAAAGCTTAATACAGCGGCCATTTCTCTCATTTTGAAGCCTGAAGCATGAGAATAAAGGGGAATATCCAGAAGATGAATATTCCGAATATCTAGAACCAATTGTAACTGCTCATGTGTCCGCCCATCAATATGTCAATCACTAATCTCATTTTCAACTCTTCTTCTTTGTGTCTTACAGATTTTCGAGACGCATTTCTAGGCATTTTCACGGATGGATTTCATTGAATTGTGTTGGCAATTCAAGCCAAAAATATGCAGGGGAATAGCGGTTGAATGGCTGAGAGTCTTATTGTAAGTCAAACACACGAAATAAGAAAAAAATAAAAAATGTGGAAAGAAATGCTGATAAATGCCAAATCAAGTGACAACGATGCGAAAAGGCGGGAAGGGCGGATTGTCTAGCAATTGGCTGAAACAGCTACACAAGTCGTTGATATAAAATATGTATATGTTAATGGGAGTGTGTGTACGTGAGGTTACGGTTGTATGTAAGTGAGTGTGGATGTGTGGGTGTGACTGGTCCTAGAGGCAGCTATTTCTGTCTTTTTTATTGTGTTTTTTGGCCATTCAAGTCGCGGGAATTGCCGCGCCATTTCGCATATACTCGTAGTATACTCGCACAATGCCTCGAAGGAAGGGTGACTTTCACCCATCCTCAATTCCCCCGACCGTTTGCCTTTGTCGGATTCAATTTGTACCAAACGATTGTCAAACATTTGTCGTTATGGTTGTGGCATTCGCAAGACGCAAGGAATTAAATTTCCTGTGCCAATGTGCCAGTTTTTGGCTCAATTGTGTGGAAATACGTCAACTGAAGCTCCTCCCACTTCTAACCCGCTTTTGATTGAACCAAAGCCCCAACAATGGTAGCTCGACTTCTGAAAAGCGAAAAATTTCCACGGCTGATGGAGCACAGCCATGGAGCCAGAAAGCGGCCAAAATCGAACATGTGTAAGCTGACATTGATGAGATTTGGTCGGGCCAACTGAGCCAAGTCGGGGAATATTGAAGCTGGCTGACAGCTGGTTGGGCATTCGCCTTCAGGCACTGATTTGAAATTTAACTGAAATCGTTTCTGCCCATGAAATCGAGTAACATCCTGCCTTGGTCTAAAATCTGTTATATTTCTAAAGGAATTCTCCCTCTGCAGTATTTGGTGCATTCTCTTAGTATTCAAGTCCCCCCTGGCTGCTTGTGTTTCTTCCTGAGTCTGTCATTTATAACACAAATACGAAACAGATGTGGCCAATAGTGGGATGCGTGCGTGTGTGTGAGTGTTTTTGTTTCTTTATTAAAATAATTAACTTGGACTGCAGGCAGTCTTACATATAAAAGATGAACTATTATATGGCATAATATTTCATAGCTAATGTTTACGTATAAGGCAATTGCAGGTGGAAGTGCTTGTAAAGTGTTTCTGAGCCTAGGATAAGCATAAAATAAATTGTATATTCACAAACATAATAATATATATGTATGTGCGAGTATAGAAAGAGCTATAGGAATATCAGCTTAGTGCATCAAATGCTAAATATACACAAGAAATGGGGCAGTTAGGGGCAACCCCATAAATAAGGAAAAACCAAAAGTACGCGAAATTGTGCTGACCATGAGCCCCGCTTTTGGAAGTTTATGTCTGGCGATGTCGGGCAGAAAAACCACCACGCGCACCCTCCCAGTTCCTGTCTGCCTCGTAAAACAAGCTTTCAAAAAATGTCACCGGCTTTGCTGTACTTTTGGTTTTTTATCTCAGTTTTCTGGCATTTTTTCATTGCGTATACGTAATATTAGCTAGTTTAATTTCACAATTAATCAAACAAGTCGCTAGCAATTAGTTCGCTTAGGAGAAGAATTAGAATACTCATCGAATTGTAAATGAATCGAAAATCCCACTTAAGTGTGGGGAAGTCTCATTTAAAGTAAGAGTCAAGTGTGAAATAAAAATATTATTAAACAAATTATATATGAAATTTTAGCTGAGATTAATAGATGGCTGTTGTACTGTTACTCTGTATTATGGGCGATCAGAGATAGTGAATGAACAAACGAATGGAAAAGAATTTCGACATATGGAGGGAGAATTATTGGAAAATATTATTAATGATGCACCTACGACACAGTTAAAACATAGAACTAATTCTATAACTAAGACAAATTTATTAAAAATAAGAAATACAAATCTAAGCATACTTAAAAATGATATACGAACAAATTTGGCGAAATGTTGCGTCTAAGTATTTGCGAGTATTTACACACTAGTTGAGGGCTGTGCTTGCAGTCTGTAAAATGTTAGCTTCAAGACCCCAAGACAGGTCAAATATTATTCAAAGAAAATACATAAATGTTTAAAGTTAATTTAAAGTATCCCAAGTCAACGTTGAAAAGAAACCAAAGAACAAAATGTGTGTTTTAATATGTGTGCATAGCAAACAGGGAGTACAATTAATATCACGAATGAATGACAGATGCCGTCGCAGCTGAGTATTAAAATGAATATTAAAAAACTATACTTACGTAGTGAAAAATGTGTTTTAAAATAACAAATTATGAGAAACTAAATAAATAATGGATGTTCAAAAAAATTTGATTGAATTTACATTGGGGTCACACATATAAAAGCAACTTTAAAAATGGCGAGTCCTGATTGGATTGGATTTCAGTCGAAGTATCGCTGGAGTGTCTCGGCATGTTCGTTCGTGAGAAAGAGGTGCTGCATCATGGTGTGGCATACTTTGATCAAATAAATAACCAACTGGCAAATAAGGACAAATGTGTAGACAAGCGATTTGTCACTCGGTAATTTATATTCATATCGTAGTTGTGCGAGTGTGGAGAACTTACCACAACTGGGCCAACAAACAACCTTCTGTATCGGCATAGCAGTCGTGGCAATTGTCGATGCAAGTGCAGGCACATCAACAGGTTTAAGGTATGTTCCTCATCTTAAATTTAAATACTGACATGAAAGTTTAGACAAGAATGCTCATAGCATACTCAAACTTGTTCTCACCACTCGGAAAGCAAAGGAAGCGGAAGTTTCACATATTTCTATTGCCCCATTTTGGAAAAGTTTTACCTGGTATCGCCAAGAAATGGAAATTACTTTGCTGACGGTTATTAAATATTTACAAATTCACTGCCGTTCTTATCAAACTTTTCAGGCTGGTTTTCTGCATGCAAGCCTTAAATCAGCTACCAGTTTAAAGTAGTTCGCTTAATGCATATAAAATATACGAGTAGAAAATATGAGATAGCTCTTTGACATTTTGATTGACAAATTAATTAATGTTACACTTACTCGTACTAATTAAAACATAATTACTATTAACACCATACTCATTGAATCATTTACGTTCTTTAATTATGGTAAAAGCTTTTCAGCCTGCATGTTTTTAATTCTGATTAAATTTAAAATGATGCATATGCGAGCATATTACTCCTCAACTAAGAATGTTATTTAAATCAAATTTGAAATGTTGGTTCTATGTTCGTTTTTCACTTTTTGTCCCAAAAGTGCACAATTACGACAGAATACCTCTTTAATTATCTTGATTACTGTGTGGAATTTATAGTTCAGGCATTGGCTAACCACAGAACAAATGGTTAGATGATAATTTTGCAATTATATCTGGTCAGGTGGTGGTCGATGAGGCAGGTGAAGTGGACTTTCTGATTGATACAGATATTTATGCCAATTGTCGTTTATTGAAATAATTAAATTGAACTTGCTTCAATTTCTCAGCCAATTATTATATATTATAGTATTAAATTAAATTAAATGCAGACTTAATATTATACAGACTTTGAAGAGAAACAGGCAAGACTTATTCCGATTCCGATTTTTTATTGCTACTTACTGTTATATTTCACAGAAAAATTTCTTCAGTTCCCATGACATCTTGGCCCGATTGGACCCATTTCAAAATAAATGTACCTTTTAAAGCAGAAAACTAATAAACTGTCCGGACCACAGCACTTCATCAAGCCCGAAGCGCCCGTCAGAACATGCTTACCGGCCATGCAACTTAATCATTACGAATGTGCGCTCGTAAGTCATAGCATGAGGCTATACCATGGGTCTGTTTGCAGCCTCTACCTGCCGAGATGGAGGTCTCCTTGTTGGACAGTCTTTTCATATTCGATTGAAACCCATATCTATGCATTGCATTGGTCAGTACAATGTACTCCCACATACGGGTATACGTATACTGATAGTTGGATGGATACCAGTAGGTAATAAGCTATAAACAATGCATAGTGGTTATAGTCACAGCTATAGCTTGAAACATTTTAAATGAAATTGTGAACAATTTGTTCCTTGTCTTTGTGGCAATTTCAGAAACATAAACTGTCATTTAGAAATACAAAATGATTTCAAACTTTAAACATATTTTCCATTCACTGGTTTTGTGGAGCTTCATGTGGCTGCAACTTGACGGTATCCGGGCAACTAGCTGTGGTTCTGGCCACTGGGCACTGGCCATTAGCAACCAAAAGTTATATGTTTGTGGATTTCCTTGTCATTTCTGAAAATCGTGTGACCTGAATTGTGGATGAGAGAGAGGGAGTAGGAAAAAGATAAAGACAATGCGAAAACGAATTCAACTCAGAATACGAGTAGTTCTTAGATTTTAGTTTTACGGTAGAATAAATGTAACGCCAGCCACCAACCTTCATTGAGAACGGGCTAGTTTCAAATTAAAAATCCGTAATAAAGTCATATAAAGGAATAATTAGAAAGAAAGTTCGGATATAAAAGGCAAGTAGAAACAGGTAGAATATTTCAATAGCAAAAAAGCGAGTAAATTTAATTAAAACTAAACGATAATGTGACACATGTAAGCAGCCGAGCAGGCGAGCAGCCCCCACACTTAACATCCTACGAGTTCTAGGAGAAGTGGGGCAAAGTGCGCTAAAACCACTTTACCGACACATTCCAGCCACGAAAAACAACAAGAGGAACGCATTAGAATTTCCTTTGTCTACGAACGTGCGTGGATATGTGGGTGGGCGGAAAAGTTTTTGTTTGAAAAGTGTCACTCCAAAACAGCAGAAGAAAATAACAGAACTTGTGGCAAGTCAAGCAGCGAACTCCAGGGAAAATGGGAATGGCTAAAATAATTGATTGAAACTCGAGATTGTTATGGTTAAAATTAGGAAAAAACTAAATTATCGAAGGGTCAAATATTGCATATATTTTTTCTTAGATGGACTTCTAGCAATTCAACGAAACGAAATTACCATTCTCGTACAAGAAAGAACGTAACGAAACTGTCCGACGTATAGCTTCCAAAACACTCTCTGAACAAATGGTAAATTAAGTTTCAAAAACAGCTTCCACGCATGGCAGCTGCAGGTTGGTCTTGTCACTGTTTCTACAAAGTCAAGCTGGGAAAAAGCAGTACTAAATGGCTGCCAAGTGCACGCCGAGCCATGCCATTCCATCTGCTTGACTCTTGTGCTGCAGCTCCCCGGCCATTTAACTGCTGTTTCAAATGCCGTCGAGGTTTTTGTGCCCGAAAAAAGTTTTGGTTCTGGCAATTCCAAAAGACTTCTAAACTAGTTGAACTTACAAAAGCTGCCAGCGGTCCATGGACTGTCAACAATGACAATGCGTGGCCCATATTATTTAGTAGGAGTACAAGTTCGACTGCAGATTTCACCCTCAATTGAATAAATGCGTTGGCTTCTTCCTGTATAAGGGCTCTTTTGTTTTTTTTTTTAGTTCCATTGTTTTTTTTTTTATATTAAGTTACTTTCAATCGTGATTAGTTGAAAGATTTATTTGGCCTCCACGTCTGATATGCGATGATATAATGCAAGTCAGAGTGAAGTCTTCCTTTTAGTGTCAATTTTTCAATTTATGTGTAATTCGTTTTCAATTTACTAATAGTTAAATGTCCCAAGCATAATGAAGGTAAAAAGCGAGGTACTTTGTAAATTAAATGGGGAGTGACTACGAGTTGTCAGGGCAGCAAGGTCAGCGTGGAAGTCTCCGCCTCTCAGCCTTCTAGAAATCTCTACTTGGAAAAGAGATTGCAATTATAAAATCATATAGTACAAAGAATGAACTTGTAAAAAATACAAGTTAGAAGTCATCCTAGATTGTAAATTAAATGAAACTTAAAGGAAACTTCAAGATCAAGTAGAGAGTTCATATGGTGTCCCTACCCCAACCAACCCTTCTCCCACTTTCTCTCTTATTCTGTCTCTTTCCCCTTCGGAGTTTGCTGTCCAGCGTTGTGTTAACATCCACAGTATCTAATGACTTTTAGCTGGAGGCTGTCTCTGTTGCTGGCGCTGTCTCTGTCTCTGGATCTGTCCAGGGAACGGCACATTGTAGCACTTAAGTGCAATGCAATGACGGTCCCAAAAATGGGTGGGACAAACAGGAAAAAGTTGCCAACTGCATTCCGAGGGGTGGAAGCCAGGAGGCTGATGCTTGCGGGGTGTTGGCACTAATTTTTGACGTTTTTGCCGTCCGTACAAAGAGCACAAAGCACATTGCCAAACACCAGCACCAGCATACAGAGCTCTGTAGAGGTAGAAAAAGAGACAGAGAGAAAGCGATACCGTCGCATAAGTAATTGCATCTCTGCTCTGTAAAACACTTCCGGTTCATTAAACTGGCTGGCCCTGACCCAACGGGCAATGGTATCCTGAAAAGTGCCCAAGCACAAATATGCCAACCGTCTGCTTCGCTGACTTGTTATTTTTATGGAGACTACAGCATCAGAATATTAGTATTTCGCAAAATAGAGGGCTTGAATTTTTCCATTGCTGAAAATGAAATTTCAATTCTAAAATTTAATCTAAGAGAAATATTTTTTTTTTAAATATATTTTGTTGCAACAACAAACGATCATAAAGAATTAAATATATCTAAAGAGTGTCGAGATTAAAAAAACTAAAAAATTAAAATCTATGTAAAGGAAGAACAAATAACTAACTTAAATAGCTTTGCTTGGTAATTGTTGCAACGTTCAACTCAAACAGAGAGCAAAGTTTTGTTCTCTGCTGTGTACTCGTAAAGTTTTTTCCTCAGAATTCCCATCACAGACGTGACAAAATACTCGTCTCAATCCATTTTTCTGCGTTAGTTCGTATAAAAAGTTGCCTTTACTTTCACCCTCTTTGCTTCGCCAAGTTGTTCAGCACAGTTCTCACAGTCAGAGAGAACTTGGGGAGCATTTTTCCAATGCAAAGTGCCAGCTCATTGCCATATGGAAATTTAAGCGATTTGTTTAACACGAACATATGTTAAATGTTGATTTTTCATTCGCCCATTGCCAGGCAAATGAGATGCCATTGAATGGGATGAGGTTGAGGTTGCGGCGACACGAGACGAATAGAGAGAGTCGAACATCAGCCAACAACAAGTGAAACCAGAGAAATGGCAGAACAAGCAAATCAAATGAAACCCTTCATCAAGTGCAAAACATTTTTGGGTGCGACGAATGTCACAAAAAAACGACAGCACCCAAAAAAATCAGCTTTGATAAACGAAAGAGAAACGTGCAGGGAACAGCTAACGTGGTTACCGCTGTCGGAAAAAGCGAAACAACTGTCAGGAAAAACCTTGTTCCACAGAGTCCCCGTTTTTCTCCTTCATGTGTCTCACAGATGGTCGTCCCTCCATCTACAGTACATGCATATTTGAGGTCTCTGTGGTTTCTGTTGTATAGTTTTGTGTTCGTTCTTTTTTCTGAATCAAGCTGGGTTAAGCATACGGCAAGCAGATATCTGGGCTAATCTTACAGCTTCATGATCTCCATTGCCTGACCTGTTGATGGCTTTAAGCTGGGCTATCCGATTTCTCTGGGCACGACGATGCTCTCATCTTACTCTGCTCAATCAGCCGAGCTGTCTATATCGGGCCCGCCTGATTGGTTTTTACTGCTTCACTTCCAATTCAAAGTGCTGTATGTCATGTCAGGTCTTGGCCAAGGTGCACAAATAAGCATTTCCAATTCTCGACCAGACTTTTCAGCTGGAAATTATCATTTGAAGGCTTGATAGAAAAAAGATAAAGTAATTGTTTTCATTATGAATCCAATGAATCTTTCAAACTATATTTCAAATGTCACCTTTATTAAACCACATTTTCCGAGAAGTGTAGGTATATTAATTCTCGACAAATTTCGGCACCAAGTCAGCCTTATTTTTTTCCTATTCTTTTTATATATTTTTCTTTTGAGTTAACACTAATAAACATGGACAGCTGCGAGGCAGCTGGAGGATGGACGTGGCCAATGGGTTGTGGCAGCTTGTGATACTGATTGCATTTTGCACCTGCGGGTACAAGCTGTCAGTCCGAGTGTTTGCCTCAAGATGATTGAGATGTTTGACACTTTTACACTGGCATCGGACACGCCGAGAGACAGAGACAGAAAGAGAAAGAATTTTTAAGCTCGGATTTTCTACTACAAGTCCTCTTTCCCAATCTTACTATGTATACTTGGCTGATGAACAGAGCCATTCAAATAAAGGTCTTTGTCTAATACTCGAGGGCAAAGAGCTTGAGCGAAATATTACGCATACGCAAGTAAACATATTAATTATCTTCCGCCGACATTGTGGGCCTGTAAATTGTGCGGAAATTTCAGGACAGACAATAAATCAAAATATTTATTTACGATTTCTGTCTATTCGAAAAGCGTTAGCATACGAAGGCCTTTTCAATATGAGTGTCTGTCGCCGTTCCCTATTGGAATATTCGTAAGCCCGCTCCTTTTTGGCCTTCTCTTTCTGTTTGTGTTTGTGTTCGGGTTTCCGTTGCCGGGTTTCTCCCCGTCCTGCCGTATGTGGCATAAACAAATATTATACTTGTGCGAAATATTCTTGTGTTGGTGTTTCTGTTGGTTTCAGTGTGGTTATTGGTTCTGGGGCGTGGTGCAGCCTTCGCATTTCTCTGACGCTGACATTGTTGTTGACTGGCGGATGCCCGCCTCCACTTTTACGGCTGCTATTGTGTCAAAACCGAAACTATTGCCGCAGGATATGGACTTTTTGACACCCAAGCAAATGGTTCGAAAAACTAGAGAAATGCCGTTGTGATTTATGAAATCCTATAACACTCGAGCGTATCTCCCTTAACATATAATAAAAATACTATATGTATGTCATAATTATGTTTAGAACGTGTTCATAATTTTCAAAAAAGATCCATTTTTCAAGGGAATTTCCCTGATACTTTGTTTTCAAACTTTAGCTTACAATTACAATCACAAAGTATGTTTATCCTACTGCTGCCCATAATATGACTTTTTAAACTTTTTAGGAAATCAATAAATGTTTGTAAGCTTGTTTTAGTAGCAATTGAAAGAAAAAGTGTTACTTTATTGTGTCCACTACTGAAAAGAAATTTTAATTTAATGCACAAATTTTCAAGGGATCGTTCATACCCCGCCTTCCATTATTCCACAATTGGGAAATATTGAAATATCAGATGCATAAATTATAAATTTAATTTCGCAAACGCCAGTGACCGCATTATTAAGGCCTTTATTTTACTGCTGAAGCAGGAATATATTTGCACAGAGATGTGCGTAAATTGAAGTTGATACTCTTAAATAATTCAATTTAAAGGAGATCACTGAGCGGAATGATTCAAACTAATTAGAGCTTAGAACTGTGTCGCAGTTCCCCAACTCATTAACTCATGACGAAATGAAATGATCGCCTGGTTGGACACAAACATGAATAATTGCGGCCAATTACAAGCTCCTAGGATTACCTCGTTAGTCCAAGAATCTGTGCAAGTATTTAATAATATCTACCTCCTTCCTGAGTTTGAGGTGAAGCTTTTGGATAATTTTAGTTGCACCTCTCAGGATTCATAAGTTCTTGGAAAACTCAAGCCATAGTAAGGTTTGACCTTTTGCAACGAGCTTGTCTTATAGCTTACATTTCGGGTTAACTGTAGAACTCTGCTCAATTGCATTTTCTTCGAAGCCAGAAAACTGGATTTGAATGTCCTCAGACACAAATTCAGACAGACCAAAAGTTAAATAATGCTCCTGGACATTCATAAATTCCTGCCACTCCTAAATAATTTATATTTCGACTTTTAAAATTGACTTTTCAATAAAAAAAATTCTAAAGAAGCGAAAAAATTATGCCAAGAAATGGGAAGTCAAAAATGTTGCCTACTTTCGTGCGCATAATTACTTTAAGATGGTGGGAGAATTTCTTTTGCTCCTTGAGATTCGCTGAATTTTGTTGAATTTAAAACCAATTTGTTTGAGTTTCTCCCTTTTGCCAAAAGCTTTTGGCAGTTGGCAGCCCTTTTGTGCTAATTAAGCAAAGGCACAAGAACTGAGGCAAGAGTAATCAGGAATGAGTTGACAAGTCGACTTGGGGATACCTAGTAGCAACGAATGCTCTGGGAGATTATTGAAAAGGAACTTGACTTTGATATTTTAATTTACTTTCCCTATATGAAATTTGCAATTTACCGTAAAAATATTATATCAATTTAGTGTTCGTGGAGGTGTTACATTGCCCTCTAATATTAAAAGTACTTAAGGCCCTATGGCCTTTCATACGGACCTATGGAAACCTTTTTTTGCAAGTGTTCGTTACAAAAGTTTGTTGATTCGCTTCAACTTTTGGGACCGACATGGTTCAATACTTAGCAGAACTTCCGGTAGGGTTTCATTTGAAGTTCGGACTGTGTTTGTTCCGCTCAGTTTGGGCCTGTCGGCCAAATGGAAAAGTAAATCAAAACGATTACCATTTAACACTAGATCAAGGCCGAAGCGGATCCAGACTCATTAATTACTGAACCAATTTTATTAACAGCCCGGCCAGGGCATTATTAATGAACAGAAAGTTGGCAGGAAATGTCGAAATTAAAAGTGCAGTTGAAATTGAAGCAGGGAAAAGCAGATCGGGGTCGAAACTGGACAAAGTTAAGCAATTTAAACAGACAGCTGTAAAAGGGTAAAGAACATCTCAACATAATCCAGAAATGTTTCATTAAAAAGTTCTGTCACAATTTTTAATTAAAAATTTTTAATAGTTTTGTATCTGAAAGTTGACAGAAAATTGTCCGATTTATCAAAGGGAACAGAATTCCAGGAAAAAGTGTGCAAAAAAATAACAATTCAAGCCCCTGGATATCCAGACAAATGTTGCATATATACGAGTGTATGTTAATTTATGTATGTTTTATTTATACGCAAATCCCATAACATAAAATACCTTTAAGAGCCATAAGCTATTGACAAAAATCCCACGAGCTCAACTCTACTCAGTGAACTAACTTCTAATGTAACTTGAATGGTATCAAATGTTGTAAGCATCTAGGATATATCCTGACTAACTTCTACGCTCATACGCTGTTTGTTTAATCTTATTCTAACATTAATTCAGGCATCGCTGTCAGCTGCAGTCCAAAGAGCTGACAGAGGAAGACAATTCCTTTATGCCATTCCAGCTGGCAAAGTTAAAGAGGGCAAAACATTTGTAATATTTATTATAATTGAAGTTGAAATTAGTGTATTTGTAGCAAAATTTACAACTATAAATTATACAATGTAGACCGAAGTCAGTTAGTTATTTTTGGCTTGTCCGCGTCAGTCGCAAATATGTGTCTGTGATACGTAATATTTTCTGAGCGTTGCACAGGCGAATGCAGAAAAGATGAAAAAATATTTGTTGTGAAATTTATGGGCACACACGGTGATAAAGTGCGCGACAGGGGGTGGTGGCTGGGGGGATGGAACATGATATGTACCTTGCCACTAATGGCACACAACGCCGCCTGCATTCCAATCGCAGAGCAAGCGGATGCAGAAGCCGAAAGCTGAAGGCTTCGACAACATTTTGGCGCAAAGCCCTGCCACTTGCCAACAAACACGTAGCACACTTGCAGCTTCCCGATTTGGCCATAAAAACACCAATGCTGCTTTTTCCTCCAATTCTGCCTGCGTCCTTAAGTGCAGCTTTGTCATGCGGCTGCCGGGAGCCGGAAGCAAGCTGAAGCCATGAATATATATCTAAATGGATTTCCTGTGTGACATCAGCATTGCTTGGCATCTGCCGCCTCAGCGTCGAGCGTAAAGCGACGAGCGACGAGCGTTGACATTAATTGCATAAGTGCAATCAATGCCATGAACGCTAAGAAAAATGTCATAAGCGTATTTTAACATGACAATTTCCAGAGGAGCTGACAGTCCAATGCCAGTCCACTCGCCGAGCCACAAGATTGAAGCGCACTCGCAATTGGCAATTTCCGAATTGAGTTCAACTTCAATTAGAAGAATTTATAAATTAAACTTATCTCTGGCCTGAAGTTGCTCGGGTCTGCCAGCCACTGCACTGTCGGGGCCAATAGTTGCGATAACAATTTGAGTTATCCGATGCGAAACGGAAACTCAGCTCTCAGCTGCTCAGTTCTAGGACTCAGAGTGCTTTAATGAATTCATGTAGTTCCTGCTCCTTGTATTTTCCTCTGAGTTACTGAATAAATCAAAAATGATGCTCAGAAAGTTTTCGGATATTGGCTTTCTTACTCAGTCATAAACTTTATGTTGTTATTCAATTTCTCAACTGTTTGTCATTGCTGAAGAGCGGAAGTTAGACACGGAGATTAACTACTCTTGAGGTAATTCCCAAGGCTTCACGTTGGTGGGTGGGCCTGAAATCGCCTCAAACTGAAATTAATGCTTCCCCGCATAAAGGAATTCCGAGAGTTCCAACCAGGGCCTTCATACAAAGCATTACATTGCTCATCTTTCCCATGGCTTGTCATGTCAGAATGTCAGAATGTACAATCATAATCGCTTTCTGGCAATGCCGCAAAACCGAATCGAGAACTCAATTGCTCCGCCTTCCAAGCCAAGCCATGACTCGCAAGGTCTAACACTTCCCCGTCTTTCATACGTTACACGTAGAGTAATTAAACTTAAAGACCAACAAAATCACATAACGCTTGAGGCCACACAGACACATACTCGTAGTCACACTGACACACAATTTCGTAGCTTCTTATAATTATGAAAGTAGATTACATTGAAAAATCATTAAAGACTGTTTTTTTTCTATAAATACTTTATTTGTATAATAAGCTGTTATAAATTGTTTCGAAACAGTTTTACAGACTTATTTCGTCCAGTGTACGCTCAGAATTGTTGTGTACGCCGCCTTCGGTGTGCTGTGTGTGGCTCCGCCTGCCGTGTTTCGCTGCGGCCCACCACACAAACGTGGCGCTTTAGTGTTGTGCTGGCTTGGCGCTGGCTTAGTCGGCGCTGTTTGTCATATCACCGCTAATATTGCCGAGCCGTTGGCTGTGGCTCAGCATTCAATATGTGGTATTCTCCGTACTCGCATGGAGTGTGTAGCCACATGTGTTGTACGTGTGCACTGGCAAATGTCAAGGGGCCATGCTGGCTGCTGGATAGCAGCTTGCACTTAATTGCCAAGCGAACAAGAGCGCAAAATTTCAATATCGCCGGAGACATCGAAATGTTATTAAGCCAATGCACATTACATTGAGATCTGACTGCAGCTAGACAATTAGTGGGGTTTGTTGATACATTTGGCATTTGGTAAACGTTCCTCTTAATTGACATCTAATCCGACGGGCGCATTAAATATGCATATTCAGAGTCCATACTCACTCCTGGAATTCGAAGCCCCAATAAAAGTCCACACAAAAGTAAAGCAAAGCTCATGAAATATTCTCAACCTCGTTACTCCCTGTAGCTAAAGGGAATTGTCTATCCCAAAGCTCCTACGAACAGACAGAAGCCAAGCGAATGTTTTTCTTTGGGGAGATGCCTGGCCCTGCCTTCGAGATGAAATATTCAAATTTTGCAGATGCAATGATATGTATGGAATTAAGCAAACGTCAGACATTTTCTTTTGTCCCGGACGCAATGACCCGATACTTGGTTGACCCGAAGCGTTGGACAGGCATCTAAGGAAGGACAAAGTTCTGTCGAGCAAGTAAAATAAATGTGTGGAGCTTATGTTTGATAGTTTTAGGTAAATTAAAACCAAGTTTTTTGGAGTAAAATATCTCCAAAAAGTTTTTTAACTTTTCAGACATTTTTATAACATTCAAAAAAGGGTTTTGAATGCGCAAGCTATGCAGCGAGCATGACTCCAATATATGCCTACAATATATTATTTGTATTTCTTGTATAAATATTTTTTACAACACTGTGGTGAATCTTCTGTTATCATTATAATAAGCCAAATTGGGCACTCGTTCCCCCGATCTCACCGCAGCAAAACTTCGCTGAGCACCAACCACAGCCACAAAGAGGCCATCCAATTGGGCCAAAGTCGTGGCTGGGCGTAGAAAGCCATGCCAGGCTGTGCGTGCCCCATACTCGCACTCTTAGTCGCATATGCGACATGCGTCAATATTGAATTAAAGCGATAACAAATTGTAATTACGCCGCATGTGGCGCTACGCAGAGAGCGAACAGAGCCCACTCCAAAGTCGAGGCTAATGGAGTTTCGGCCGGGACACTGCGCAGTGCGGCACATAAATATCCAAATTGACATAAATTAGTGGAGATTGAAAAAATAGCTGCGGCTGCGTCTGCGGCTGGCACTGAGGCTGGCACGGCGGGACGGTAACCGTCCAGGGCCATTGTCTTCGTATTTGTCCTGGTTATAAATGAGAGTTTCATGGCCCTGGCACGGAGGCATTAAATACTCGTATGCTCACGCTTACACATGTTATGTGCCCTGACATAAATAAGGAGCCCAATAAGGTCAACAAATAAATTTCAATTTGATTGCCCGAGGCACTTCAGGTGGCTTCGAAGCCTGAACCAGTCTCTAAAGACAGCCACCAAGGAGGGGTGTACTCAAGTTGAAGAAGAAGCTTGACGTTGGTCATTGTCCCCGTATCTCAGAAGCTACCCCAGAAAGAAAACGAAGCGGTACCGAGCCATGACTTGAATGGGGGATGCATACCTAATGAGCAGTTTGGAAATCACTGAAATCAAAATCCATTTTAGCTTTTCAATTTATTTTGCTGGTCACCGTTTTCTAAATTTTTTTCGCATTTTGGAGCCTTGGAAATGAACTATTGTGTTCCAAGACTTTCTTAGCACGAAAAATGTACGAGTATCTTCTTCAATTCTGTGAGTCGTGCCAAGCTGTAAAAAGTAGTTGCCTTCCTGCTCATCCCCTTGCGCTGTGTGAATTTCTCATTGGTTTTTACATTGCTGGTCCCCGGCTCTGGCTGCTGGCTTGAGTTGTGGGATTTATGGTCTAAAACTGAAATGGGGCGTGTGGGCTCATGAGGTTTCTGAGCTATGCAAATGAGGCTGGGTCAGAGCTGGGGATCTGATTCGGGTCTTGACAAGTCGCTTAAAGCGTATTTAAGTCCAAACCGAATATTCCAGCCAAAATAACTGAAACTGAACAAGTACATAGACGTAGACAAATATCACAGACAAAGCATATACTCGTATCTATTATTTAATGAACTTGCTTACATCGGAGCATGAACCATGAAAGTTGTTAAGTGTCAGTCCATCGGGTGTTCTGGGAGTCGGGCAAACCGCCCGAATCGAGATTCAAACTCTCATTTGTTCATTATACTAGTACACCCGTCATTGGGGGGACAGCAAGCGTAAAAACACATTTCCCCAACCCGAACAAAGAAATGACAAAAAATGTTTCCGTCAATGCAGTGGCCCTGCCTTTTGATTAAGTGCCCTGTGTGTGCGTGCAAATTTGCATTTCGAATGATTGATTGCAATTTGATGCATGATTTTTGAAATTGCTTTCCATCGGTCGCAAAGGGCAGAAAACTCGAACGGAGGAGGCCTGTAACTGTAATCCCAATTCAAACAATTTTCCAAATCGATTCGATTCATTTCTGATTGGGATTCTATCTCTACCGAGATGGAATATGTGTAATGTGTAACGAAAACTCAAAAGGCAAATAGCTACGCAATACGTAGCAATTGTTTGCTGATGATGTTTTTCTCGTGATTCAAATATGAATCATTTTTACGGCGCCCCATTACTGGTTTTCGGGCAAATCCTCTGGAAGGGAGCATTTTGAATCTAAAGTAAAAAAAACCAATATGTGGTCTGGATTAGTGTTCCCTCCTCTCCCTCCGACAACTGGTCCATTCCATTTATCACTGTTCATCGGACAAGCGTGAAATTTCACCGCAATGGATATGGGCCAGCAGCCCACACATCCTGTCACTTTAATTAGAAACCAAAACTCGCACACGAAACACTCATTAGCCAAGTGGGTAGCCCCCACCAGGTCACAGGAGAAGAAGATGGCCCCATCACCTGATGAAAGCAATTTGTCAGCACGGGTCCCCAAGGAAACAAAAGAGTTACTTCCTAATGAATAACAAAGCAGACGTATCAGTTACACCACCAGCAACAAATAACAAAAAGGAGGGAAAAAGACGAAAAACAGGGGAAAAAAAAGAGTAAAACCCGTTTTAGCCCAAACTCTTTCGTGTATGGCATTTGTCCTGGCCTGGGGCAGGATCTGCCCAACAAATGACTCGCATTAAAAATGCCTTAATTTCGGGTGACCACGCCCATTTGGATAAAAACCACGACAAATAAATAACGCCCTTGGATGCCAACAAAACAACCAAAAACTACAGAGTGTCATTAGCATGCCACGGAAGAATGAGTTTAACCATTTTTAAGAAAATACTAGTGGGTAAGCTTACTTCGTCTTTCAACATATATAGCCACATTAAGGAAGCAGAGATGAGATGCTATATTTTGTACGTTATAGCTTACGACAATAATTAAAGCTATAAGCTTGCTGCTCCTCAAGTATACATAATAGATTTAACGGCACACTGATATTCATGAGGATTTAGAATACGAAACATGTAGAAATGTATAGATTAGACAGTATCTAAGCATACCCAAGATCTCGTCAGATCTCCATATTGTAACGATCCCCCAATCAAAAATTTTAAGCTATGAACATCTGGACAACTTCTGGACACAACCTCGCAAGTGAAACTCTCAATAAAAATGTGCAGAAAACTTTATAATCATTCAACGAAAGTGAAGCAAAAGCAAGGGTAGAAAAGGAAATGATGCAAAAACCAAAAAACAAAAGCTGATGCAGCAAAATAACAAGAAGAATGTCGGACAGGACATTACCGACAGGATGCAAAAAGTTTAGCATAGAACATTACAAACACATGGATACCATGGCCAATATACTGAGAGGAAGAAGAATTTCCATCTCCCTCTTGTTCGTTGTCTTCTTCGTTGCCTAGAATTTAAGTTTTACGACCAACAAAAAAACAATTGAACAATAAAATTTGCTTTTGAAAACAGAATGATGGCTCAGTGCAGGCGACTTAGCTTTTCTCGTTGCGGACCATAAAGCAAAAACAGCAAGTCCCTGGCATTTTCTCCTGCCATTTGTTGGGTTTGTCCCTTAACTGCATAACTAGGCGGAAAGCTCGACCAGGGCCACCAACAACCACTACCCAAAGCCTAACTAGCCATTGTCTTTGTTGTCGGCCTTGCTTTGCCGTGGTTAGGTTATCCTTTTCCCCCAAAAAAAGCTATTACTAATGAAAGGGTCCAAAAACAAAAAATTCACGAACAAACACTCGCCGGAAAAATGCTTTATTGGATTGGACGAGAGTTGGGCATATTCAAACTTCCGGTATTAGTAGGTACATATGTACATATATGTGAACCATTTAATTTAACTTTGTAATATAAACTTAGTAGCGAGTTTGCTAGATAATACAACAAAACAATCCAAGAATGAGCGGGAGAGAAAACGTACTGCAGAATTGGCACACTAAACAACTGAAAAGGGAATCCCTCAAAAACAAAAAATAAATAATAAACAAGAAGTCTCTAAAGAGTAAATAGTTGGTTGCATCATTATACTTATACATACCTATGATGCTTGGACTTAAAATCTAGAACCATCTATAACCAAGGTGGTTGAACTGTTAGGGTATATGCATATCCGCGCAGTTTTTTTGATGACCCGTATTTTAGATTTAATTCATATTAATAGAACAAACAAATAAATTATACAATTTTATAAAACAAACCTACATACATGTAAACATACAAAATTACTGAAAAAAATGTTTGGTCTTTATCATTTCATTGAAATGCAATCAGGCGGCATCGAAAGCCATTAAATAATGATATTCAAATGAGAAAAATAAATATAACCGAATTAAACTTTAAATATGTCAAATAAATTTTCCCTCAATTATTTATACCACAAAATTAAAGTGCCAAAATTAAACTGCGGGTAAAAAAATATATTAAAAAGGAACAGAATAGGAAACCCACTGCTCGGTTCGAGTCCCCGGGCTAATCAGCCCGTAAGGAGTGTGAATGAGCCGTAACAGGGCATCGGGTACCAAGAATGCTGGGCCTGAACTCTTTTAGCATAAATCACGGCTGGGAATCCAGCACGAAGCAGGGGCAGATATCTGGCGGGCAAGTGTGGATAGCGTCACCGGATATCCGCCACAAGAAATGTCAAATTAATTTAACAGGCCCCTAACTCTTCCTGTACTCCTTCGCCGCGTGCCGAGCCTCTCGCTTTTGCCTTTTTCAATCAAGGTAGACGCCGTGGAATCATTTTGCATTTCTTGTCACGTTTTAGGAATTTGCTGCGACACAAACAGAGCGAGATGGTGGGCAAGGGCAAGGGCAACGGGTTGGTGCTGGGGCTGAGCCAGAGCAAACACTCTGCTTATATAAGATCCAGCTGACTGGCGAAAATTTCGTCGGCATTCGGCATAGATAACGCGCCGCCGGGCTTAAATGGTCTTTGTGGGTGCGGGGCGAGTACCCGACACTGGCCCTGAGTTGGAGATGCAAGGGCCTTTCCTTTCCCTTCACTTGGGTGGCGGAAGCGTAAAGACAGACACGCATAAATTACTCAATTAGTAGTCGAGATGCGAGGCGAACGAGGACGCCTAACAAGACAGCCGGAAGTGGTGTGACCCCTCCTACTTCTTTTGCTCCTCCTCTCCTCGCTGCTCCAACTTGGCTCCACCACTTGTATTGAGTAATCAAATGACGGGATATTAAACGCGTCTGTCGAGCGCGTTCCCTACTCTTGGCACATGAACCCATAAATCAGAGCAGTCAGATTCACTGACTGGGAATGCTGAGATTTCTAATTACAATTGGAAGGCAAAGAGTGAAGAGCAATACCAAAAGAAAACAAATTATATATATCCTCTAGATCGATCCTTTTTTAGGGCTTAACATATCTATTTTGCATTGGGTTTCAGGCTTTTACAATTGGTTGACTATTGACATTGACTATTTGCATAGTTTTCTATTTATTTTCATTTGTGGCCCAAAATAAATACAAAATAAATTTGCTGTTCATGCAGCAGCAGCGCCGTTTCCTATGCACGCATAGGAAATGGGAGGGAAATCCCATACAATTATTGTAAGTTTTTTTTTTTATGGAGTCCGTCTATAAGTTCTTTGAATGACGAACGCAAAAAAACGGGATGTGAATCCCGTAAAAACTTTATCTCATACCTCAATTTTTGCTGTGTTGATAATTACCAACATAATTTGTTTGCCCTGTGGCTTGGTCATTGTAGCTGCTGGAGCTCCCTTTGACTTAGGGCCACCCTAGACCAAGGGTCACACCGACCCCGTGACAGTGTTTGCGTGTCCGAATTGCGATAATGTGGATATTTGCCTTGTCGCTGGCTGCCATTTCAGCAAGCAATTAGAAAGTGCGCACAGTTATTATTAGAAATGTCAACGCAATTCGCTCCAAGAGGACAGTGAAACAGACATACAGACAGCCCAGCCCAGCCCACACATCCACGTTCTAGAGTTGATAGCTATCAGCTTACGGCGACTTATTAATTTGATGAATTGTGATAAAAGTGGGCAGCACCTGCTGGGTAAACAGGATGGATGGATGTGTCTAGAGACACTGGAGACCCCGGAAAAGGCTTGAAGAATACAACAGTTATTCATCCCTAATATTGACCTAATTACAGCCAGAAACACTCTTCTCTCATATGATCTTCCTAAATATATCTAATTATTTTAGTTGCAGGAGTTTTTGGCATGGTCTCTAGTCAAGGCCACTTCAGATGCCATTAATCAAAGCATAAAAAAATAAAGTGGCAACTGGCAAATGGACCGAATACTCGAACATTCCCAAATGCAAACCCTGTCAAAGGTGCCCGCAGCCCAATCCTCTTGCTGCGGGTGGAAGGTCCGCTTCAAGTCACGTCACTGGCAAGATGAGACCAGATGAGAGAACGCACAACAGTGCGTATGATTGATGTTGTTCAATGCGGTTCTGACAGCACCATTATCTGAGGTGTGTGTGTTTGAGTTTACTTGGCTATGTGTGTGTATGTGTGTGCACGACGCATATGACAAACAACATCAGCAGCAACAAATGGCAGCAAATACCGAGTCGTTGAGTGCCATCAATGGAAACAAAGAGGAGTGCATGGGGAAGAACAGAAGAATGGAGTTCTGATGGCCATCTGGGTCCTGTTTCGATTCCCAGTGACTTTGACAGGCGTCCGACAAAAGTGGAGCAGCGTCTCATGCTGAGTACGAAAGCGAAGAGGAAACCGGAAATGAAACACCAGGAGTGCAGGTTGCTGTTGTCCTACAGCATGGCTGCTTAATTAAACCTGCAAAAACTGTTCAACGAATGGCAAGGCGATAGTCGAATGCGCTTCTAAGGTTTTCTGACGGCAATTAGCTATAGAGTTATAGATCAGATTTCCCTCTGCATTTTATTTTGGGCTATTTGGCATTTTATGAATTGCCTGCATCTAAATATGTAGATTTGGATTTCAATTTCTTCCAATTTCAAAATGCTTCCTACAATGCATATACTCCTATCCCATTACCGTATATATGTATGTAACTGTAGGAACTTTTTGCTGCCTGAAATAATCAGGAATTAATCATTTTTGGGACTGTGGCGAATTAATTAACATTTCCCGACGTTGTTATGTGCGCAACTGTAATACTGACATAAGATGTAACTCAGATTCCGGTCAGATCCGGCCAGGTCAGGCCAGCGTACTTATCCCCAGCAATCTCACTTTAATCAGCCAATCCCACGGTAATGGCCGGCAACGAGCACGTGCTGGCAGTCTGCAAACATAATTGAACCTATAGATGGCCGGAACCACTCCGCGAATGACATTGAGAGGGCTCCGCATGTTAATGCAACACAAATTAAACGTTTCCATTGTTCTTTTTACTGCTACTGGTGGCTGCCTGTTTTCCACTTCATTATAAAACCAACAACAGACAACAGAGAACGCTGACAGAGGAGAGGAGTTGCAGTTGCCGTTGGCCATTTTTAAGCTGATGCGCGTGCAGATCCATAAATGCAATTACGGAAAACAGTTTTGAAAAAGGTTCTTCCAGAGAATCACAAAACTTTTTTTAATTCTTTGCTGTAGGTACGTAGATATAATATCGATATACTTGAACTGAATTTA
The DNA here is from genome assembly GCA_018150885.1 of Drosophila tristis. Taxonomy (NCBI): domain Eukaryota; kingdom Metazoa; phylum Arthropoda; class Insecta; order Diptera; family Drosophilidae; genus Drosophila; species Drosophila tristis. The sequence continues at coordinate 1,652,070 of JAECWT010000264.1, forward strand.
CCTTTAAGCCGATTTATCCTTAACATGGATTGGCAAGTCTGTAATAACTCTTCTCGGCATCTAACATAACTCATCAAAAACCATTCTAAAATCCCGCTCAACAGTGAATGATGGCATACGGATGCCATAAAGAAAGACAAGACACAGGCTCTTATTGAAAGAAACATTTAATGATAGTGGTACGTAGTCTGTAGTATGGGAAATATATCCAAATTCCTTTCAATTTATTTATGTACTTACAAGCTAAAACTACATTTACATGTTTGCAGTAGTTTGCCCAATCAGATTATTCCGCTTGTCAGTTGCTGCAATGAATTATTGAACTAATCTAATAATAAGCTGAAACCACAGAGACTGTCACTGTGGTGCTGTGACCACTAAGAAGTGAAAAGGGAAAATGCCAAATGCGCAATGCGAAAAAATCCTCTTTACAAGTAACCAGAGAGCTGATCAAAGCAACAAGTTTCAGAGCTCCCCGAAGCGGTTTGCCACTTGTGCAAAAAGACTTCCTGAGAAAAGCAGCGATGGAAAGTTGCAAAGAATAAAATTTCCGCTTGGTACAGTTGATGGCCCTTGGCAAGCTGGAGCTGATCAAATAAAATCTTTTGCAGCTGTCCAGGAACGAAGCCCAAAGGGAACAATTAGGAGCTAATTCCTTAAGGAGAATCACCAACTAAGGAGACTAGTGCACGTTTTCTGCAGTTCAAGCTCTTTAAATTTAAGATAAGTTTTGGTTTTGGTAAAAGCAGCGTAGCGTTCAACAGGTTTTCCCGATTTCCGATGAAGTGAGACCTCAAACATTTGTTGTGTGGGCGATGCGGAGTGGAGTCAAAGTCAACGCATGCGTCCGTGAGAATCACTCGAAACCATGAGCTGGTCTACCAATGAGTGAGTCAAATTCGCGGTTGCACTGCTATCTTGGAGTCAAAAAATCGAAGGACCACTTTCGCCCTATTAACGAACCAAAATGTAGCCAGAAAGCTGACCAAACGATGGGGACTTGGGGGAGTCAGCCGACAATGATGGTCACACTGGCATGTTTGCTTTTGATTTTTAGTTCTTTTATATTTCCGCATGAAATTAAATTAAATGTGGCTTGTAATGTGATTGCAATTGGACCGAACAAGCGGATGTGAATGGCAAACTGCAGGAAGCCGGCAATAAAGGGCAAGCAGGCGATGGCTTCATCTTCTGATGCTGCCGTTGGCACACAAGAAACGGAAGCATTAGCCGTGGTCCGCCATTCGCCATTGTCAGGAGAACCCTCAAGGGCTGTCAGGGTTGTTACGCGAGGACATGACCATATGACGATGCCGACGACTCGTATGACTTGCTCTGTACTTTTTATTGTGCATAAGTGCTGAGCCTTAGCATTCCATTGAATGTGTGACTCTCTCTGTGTGTCTTCTGCGTAGCTTTTTACTTCTCCCCAACTGGTGCTGTTGTTCCCGCCGTTCTTGTGGGCTTTGTTCTGTTTTCTTCTGTTTGCTTTGAACTTGTCCTTCCCCTGGCCTTTCCCGTGCTTATCGCCGCTCAAGTGTCAAGCGATGTCGCGACGACATTTCAAGCGCAAGCAATGAGAACAACAAAAGGTGTTCATTGTACATGCATGTTAGGGATGAGCGGCTGACTCACCAAGGACAGCTTTAACACATATGTCGACTAGTAGGTTCAATCGGCTATCGATGCAAGTCTGATTTTATCGAAGGACTAACACCGATAGCTCTGCATGCGTGAGTCGCTGACCTGCTCATCTCTATGGGAGCTGCTTTCCTACGATCTCCCTCTAAATTGGAGTTCTAAAGTGGAACATGCCACCCCCAGATGCTTCCTTCCCCCAAGTTAATTGCAAGACAAATTACTCCTGTTCAAGTGGCTTGGGCTTTTTATATTTTTATAATTGCTTGCTCTCCCCCATCTCTCCCACTTGGGGGCACGGCATCCAAAGAATAGCCCACGAAGACTTTTTGTATGGAGTATATTGAAAACTCATACAAGGAAAAGGTCTGCTTGGGCTGTCTGGGGCTTGGATTAAAGCATACCCAACATTATTTACTGTAAGGAATGCAGCAACTGCACAGCACATTTGGCTAGCCAGACAGCAAATTGGACGCCGCAAAGCAAACGACATGAGGTCAAAGATGAGGCAGAGCAATACAAACGCTCTGAGGTGCTGTTGCCTCATATGCGGGCTTTCCTTCTATTTGCCTGTGTGCAAATATTGGATATTCGAGTAATTTTACTCAATTTGGGGACAAACTTAATGCAAACTTACATACATGGACTTGAAGGACAGTGGACTGTGTTATAAATTGATATTACATCAATCGTACTATTACGTGTAAAAACCTCTTGAGGGCGTTAACCAGATTCAATTCAAAGAAATACAGCAGTTCCTGTTAAAACAAATGAAACGATGCCATCCCATAAATGCACATCAAATTATTATAAAAGATACCCAGCAGAACAGAGCAACAGCCACAAGGAGAATACGAAGTCAACGGTCCATAAAAATATATTCCAATAAAATGAGCTCGCAAGGGCCGGCAGCAGCCATATGAAGCATCAATATACCGAAAGCAATAAAGCGAAATGGCCATCGAGGGGGTGGGAGCTCGGGTAGAGCGCTGCAATAACGCTGCACTTGCCAAGGGTTAAGGGGGATATTCACGAGTTCAATATATGTACACTGAACATACACAGCTACAGCTGCCCGCTACACATGCCCGAAAATCACTCATACATGTACGCTTTATCGAGCCATTTCTTATGAAAACAATAACAAAGATTTTAAGAAATTTATTCTACGCAATAATAATTAAAGTGTATTCGATTTGAAAGTTTTTGTCTGTCACAAGCCAATTAAAATGGTGGAATTTTACACCAACAAGTCCAGATCGCGCTCAAAATAAATGTACTTGTTGAAGAGAATTTCGATTGCTCGCTGGATTAAGGCACGTTGGCAGGCCCTTCTATGGCTTTCTGGTCGGTTTGCCAGTCAGTTCATCAGTCCACCTGTCAGGCAGTCAACCAGTCAGTTGGTCGCTCCGACCCCACATGGCTTGCACGAAATTCCGGTTGCACCAAACGGAAATTGCATTTACACGCTTGCCTGCCAGCAACATGTTTGGGAACGAATGGGCCCACAACCAGGTCCAGGTACAGGTCGGGTAGTCAGGCAGGGCAAGTGTTCGATTTGTTGGCGATTTTTGATTATAATACGCAACCCCACAGCCCCGCGTTGGGCCCTCAAACTTTCCATATAAGCAAACAAACACAACGATTTGAAAGGTGTCCAAATAAAGCATGGCAGGAAGCGAAACCACTGTCCGAGGGCCATGATAGCCCCAATCACTTGCTCCTTAGGACCTTTAGGACGTGATAAGCAAGCAAAGGCACAGAAGAAGGGGTTTCTGAGGCATTGGAATTCACTGTATTGACAGCTGGGGCGAATGTCATGCGCTTTTCCTTACAGGTTTATTCGAATGTTGAAAAATTGATTTTCTTATCACCGAAACACTTTCGCTCCACTTTCGCTTTGAAAGAGGCCAGTTCATCCCAAGTTTACTTAGCTCTTTCCCAGCACAGACCTGCCACGCCCACGCGCACAAAACATAGCCAGAGGCGAAAATCAAAATTGAAAAACAAGTTTCCTGACACATTATCAAAGCAAACTATAAGAGCTTGTAAAGTGCACGCAAATATATATGTACATATATTTTCGAACTGCAAACAAGCAGAAGAGGGAAACAGGGAGCGGGAGCCCAAGCCCAAGCCCAACACAAAGACAAATCCCAAACACACACAGAAACAGATACCCCAAAGATTAATCGACGGGAATTCAAGTGGGGCGAGGAGCTGAATTCAAATAATTTGCAGCCAACTGAACAAACAGACCAAACCGCCAGTTCCTTTAAGATAATGCACGTGGGATGGAAGACGGGTGGGAGAGGACAAAAACGAAAACTTGCTCCGAAAAAGTTTTCTCAAAAATGTTGCAAACTAGACTGGTGGTCTGCGGCGACGCATGATTGGGGATGACCAGACGGGAGGAGGGACGAGGCAATAAAACAAATCATATCATACATCAAAGAGCAAACGGAGCGTGTGACGAGAGTTAAGCTAGCCAAGGTGGAAGGCAGATTATTCGAGACAACAGCTGTCGGTCGGCTTAATGGACAAAGTTTGGCAACAAGTTCAATTACTTTTCACCTGCCCAAAAAAGCCAAGCAAACAAACAATTTTCATTAAAGCTCCTGACACGTGGTTTGTCCTTTCCCCTCTGAAACTTTGCATATTTAGTTGTTGAAAGGAGAGGAGTTGGTTCCCAGCTAAGATAAAAGTGTAAAAAATCAAGTTGTTAATTGTGTGCAAGCATCTATGTACATACATATGTTTTATCGGGGAAATCTGCATCATATATTATGATATTCCCTTAATTCCTTTAAGAGATTTGTCTTACCTTAGCACACCTTTTAATCGAATTTAATTCTCCCGTTCGCATTTCACTTTCCCGTGCCCAAACTACTCAAACAATAATCTACCGCTGTAATCGCAATTTAACTCAAGCTCAGTGCAAACAGAGTTTAACATATTTGCTAATGGCCTGGCTGCAGGCAGGGTGGTGTTCCCTCTAGGTTATTCCGCCTTCAGCTGTTCTCCGGGAATCGATTTGCGAACGGGAGCGAAACTAATCCACCGCCAATATCCCAGTGTCAATTGGAAATTAAGCCATGCCAAGTGAAATGTCGCAGCGACCTGCAGTAAACTGCTGGAAAAACGTTTTTGGTAAATTCAGGCCAACAATCCAAAACTAACAGCAGTGAAAGCATCCGAAGCCACCGCCAAGGACGCGGAGGGGGCCAAAAAGGAAATTGAATTGCATTCCAAATGCATTTGTCGCATCTGCTAATGGCGATGCGGATGGAGATGTCGCTTACCTGCAGCTTTGCTCCGATAGGGCCAGATAGTTTATGGATTTCCCAGGGATTTACGGTTTTAAGCGATTTAAGGCAAGCCCTGTGGCGCCTTGGTAAGACATATCTTCAAGCTGATTAAGGTGCATAGATATTTCAGGCACAACAGAATCTCGGAATCTTGATCCCTATCGACTTTGTCAGACCAGCCCAACCCCCATCCCCCATTTGCATTTGCATTTGATAGTTTACTTAAAATATACTCGCATAATCAGCTTTAACTTTATAGCCTGACTCGACGTTTATGGCCTGTTTGTAAGGCCCCTAGGCCAAAGTTAACAGAGTCAACAACCAAGTTAACTGGAGGAGTCAGTGGAGGTGCAGCATGGATGCCGGGCTGCTGGCAGGCCCCCAAGTGAAAGGGCAAAAGTGTTGTGCATAAAAATGTTGGGGTTTTCTCCCGTCTAGCACTGTTTATCCTGAAAAAAGAGGTCGACAGTGGGAGAAAATACTCGGCAGTGCGGAGTGGTGAGTGCGGAGTGCGGAGTGGGCGATGTTGCATCCGGATGTTGCCCGCTTTGCATATTAAAAGCGCTGCAGGCGCACTTTTGCGGCTAGAGGAAGGAGCTGGATCCGATAACCTCAAGCTATTCTATGTAAATTGGGTTTGCTTTTGTCGATGCAACAATGGCAAGAGTCTCAGCTTTATACCTGTGTCTGTGGCAGGGCGTGGCCTAATGCGAAATCGTTAAAGCTGCAGCTTGAAGGAGCAGATAAAACATCAACTGAATCCAATCAGGGCAACACATGAGGCAAGCCACAGGCAGAATCAAGTGGCAAGCAGCTTCATGGGGGTTCATTAAATTGTTAATGTGGTTCTGTTTCTCCACCCTTCCAGAAAGCCCAAGAGACAGACTGTCGAACCAATTGAGCCAGAAAAATTGAACTGTTCCAATAAAAAAAAATGAAAACCCGGATTAAAGTCGAAGCCATCGATACCTCGTTAAATCCTTATTCAAATAACCCAACACGAACTGATCTGAATCAGGATCTGTAGAATCTATCCATCCACATGTTCGCTTACTTCAAATAACGAAAAATATAGTTACTTCCTGCCAAGGATGGTCGATTCAACTCCTGCTCTCATCTTTGATAGAGTACAAAGAGTATAAATCACAGATTTGGCCGGAATCTAACGGCATATGTATGCACATGTGTATCACACACACATAAAAGAGGTCTCTATCCTCGGAGGGGCCCTGTGCAAGCGAGTAATAATTGAATTTCAAGTGAAGCAGCTTCTGCTGGCAGTTATGAAATTTCAGACTTGTCTTCCGCTGCCGGGGAACGGAAATAAAAGCGAAACTCAAACGGTAACCGTTACTCTGCCACCGAAATCAAGGCACATGTGTGTGTCCGTGTGAGGTTCTACGGAGGAGCAGGACACCACGAACACATGTTTCCATTGCTGGCAAGCACCGCAATGAATTTGTGTTTCCGTCTCGGTGCCTTCGCCATGATGGTTAGCCGCATCGTTGATTTGGGGGCGTAGCGTGGTGTTATATTTTTTTTTATTTCTTCTGCGTTCTTTGACGCGCCAACACAATTAAAAATGAGCGGCTCAACTCATTTGAGTGACATGAAGGGAGGAAGGAATTGATATATTCATGAATAACATATGTACATACGATTAGTCTTTGAAGAGCTGTCATATGTAGTAACTCCGATATATTATATCGGTAATCAAACCAACAGGAGTAATAGTGTTTGTTACTTTTGTTGGCACTTGGTACCATTTTGCCTTTTGCAAAATTTAAGATGTATTGTATGCATGTACTTTCAGTCTAATTTAGACGCTTTAGTCGGGTTTATTCTTGCCTACTATGCTCAATATTGCTTAACGCTCATCGGTAAGAAACAGTCTCTGCTTCCCAATAAATACACATAAAGGTCTCAGTTTATGTCTTCAACTGAATACAAATATTTATATTTCTATTAAAGTTTACATAATATTTAGAGCGATCGTTCCACACAATATAGTATCTCATCGCTATCAATAAATGTTTCCTAATACATTTTGTGAACCAAAGTTTAACATGAGTTTTGTTTTTGCCCGCCATTACATAATTTTACAAGCAGCACGTGATAATCTCTGAGATTTTGTACCAAATTTCTTGTGTCGTATTTTAAGAATAGGAATAAGCCTATCGGAGGAAACTGAATTTAAAGTTAGGTTGCAACTGTTGCACATGCAAGTCGTGAGATACGAGATACAAGACAATAAATATACGGTTTACGGAATAATTTGCGAATCGAATCTATTAAAAATGTAAATATAATGAGAACATCTTCTATAATCATATATACGAGTACAAGTACGAGTATTGATGTAGCTTAATTTTTGAGCCCAGTAACCAGACGATTCCACATAAGTTGTCGCAAAGCGGCATAGAGCAACAGGAACATCGCAAGGTGTCATTCGCCAGCCAGGCTGGCCAGAAGCTCCTCATCGATGCCATCGCCAGGGGCCATTGGCGCCGTGGTGCTAAGGTTCAGCAGCAGATCGTTGCCCGACGGAGGCGGCGGTGCCGAAGGCTTTGTGTCCGAATCTGACAGTGCACTGGAACTGGCAACTGTCGATGCAACTGTCGAAGCCGATGTTGTCGAAGTTTGCTCAGTGCTGCTGGGCGTGCTCCGTCCACTGCCACCGCTCCCGCGCTGCGACAACTTGGGTATTTGAAACTTGTTGTGCAGTCCCTTTATGAAGCCCTCCATGCTGGCGGCCATCGTGGGTGAGGCATATTGTAGAATGGTCATCATGTCGGTGTGATGATCGAACCGAGGCGGCGGCTGGGACATGGAGCCAGTGAGGGCTGCCGGCGACACGGATCCCGAAGAGCCACCCCCACCCGCAGATGAGCCACCCTTTCGTTGAGCCCCTCCTGCCGCACCGCCGCTGCTGGCTAAGCCTCCCATACTGGGTCGACGCCTGGGGGCATTGTGCTCTGGGAAGGAGTTGGTGCTATTGCTTTTGGTCAGCAGTACACCACCGCCGCTGGCGGATCCGCTGAGCTTGCTGCTTAAGTTGCCCGACGAGTTGGCCTTCTGAAATAGATGCTTGCTGGAGGAGGAGGAGCCGCCTCCGCCGCCGGCGGTTGCAGTTGCTCCTGTTGCTGACGCTGTGGCTTTCTTAGAGGCAGGTCCACTGTTCACTCCGGGTTTCAGGCCCGTGTGCTGCTTTTTGGTGTAGCTCGAGGAGCTACACGAGGCTGTTACGCCCCCACTCGAGCCACTACTGCTGCCCTTCGTCTTTCCCATGCCGCTTGAGGAGCCTGCGCCGGAACTGGAGCTCTTGCTGCTGCCCGTTTTGTTGATTGTCAGCTTGAGGCCTTCCTGGCTGCTGGGCTTCACCATATACTCCGAGGATGTTCCGCTTGTGATGTTGCTGCCACCTCCGTCGCTGCTGCTGGCCCCGCTAGTGGCTAAGCAGCTACTAGGTGGCGCTGCTCCCGGCTGCTGCTGTTGAAACGTTGCTGGTGGTGGTGCCGCTGCTACCGCTGATGCCGCTGCTCCCGCTCCCACTCCCGGTGACGCTGACGCTGCTGTTCCCACTCCCAGTCCCGTTCCCGCTGCTGCTGCTGTTGCTATTGCTGGGATTGCTGTTGTTAAAGCTGCCGTCGACGTCATCAAACTAACCTGACAAAGTAAGCATGGGGTGTGGTGGTGTGTGGTCGTGTGCGTGCGTATCATGGCGGAGGAGCAAACACAAACCAAAAACGAACCGGAAGAAACACAAAATTATAACAATAAAAAACGACGAACCAAAATTAAATAGTTGTGAGAAAGAGTTTGAGTGTATGGGGAAGAGAGTGGAGAGAAGAGAGAAGAAAAGCAGACCCCGTTAGTAATTCGCTTAAACCTTTTATAAGTTTTTGACCACAGCCATAGGCGTTGAAGGAATCACATTTCCTATTGGAAAGAGACTCTTCCAGACAAATGTTCTACTGAGGTCAGATTATATTTAAATGTACTATATGTATGTGAGTGAGTTCCGCTGCAATTATTATCCATGGAATGGGCTTAGCTCCGATACAATTTCTGTCTATACGTACACAAAAACTAGTAATTGTTGCAACGAAAAACTATCTGGTGCGGATAATATGTTTTAATGGAGGAGACATGCAATTGCTGGTGCGGGACAAAAACAAAGCTACAAAGAATTCAACACATTCGTAAAATATGTACGTACGTGCTGTGCTTAGTGCAGGATAAGAGGAGGTTAGAGGGTTTGCTTGGGGGATCTGGATGCCGGAGAGAGCCCCACAACCGTAACTACATTTTAGGATTAAGTCGAAAATAAAACGGATGCAGGATGTGACAACTAAAAGGATAATATGTATATATATTTACAAAGATTAGGCAAAGAAAAACAAACACAAACAAAGAGCTAAATAATAATTATAATTATTTCAACTACAGCAGAACTAAAGCGATTACAAATCTTTTCACAATTATATCAAATATAGCTAGACGTTGGCATTAGTTTGAGGATTTAGTCTGCTTTTGTTTAGGACAAGTGCTAGTGAGCCAACTACGGGTTAGGATTGGAGGCGGAGCCGGTGTAGATGGTGGGGGAGGGTGTGGAGGAGCTCTTATAATGAAAACGGACTTACCGCGCCTCCCGCCAGGCCCTTCCGCAGAGCACTCAGTTCCAGGGCCGAAGCACCTGTCACCGCTCCCGCTCCTGCTACCACCGTTGCTGCCGCTGCTGCCGCCACTGCTGCTCCTCCAGCTCCCGCATAGCTGCCCAGGCTGCCTCCAGCTGCCAGATGCGACAAGCTGGCCACAGATGATTTGAGCTGCAGTTGTTGTTGTTGCTGCTGCTGCTGAGAGGTTTTCAGAGCCGCCACAGCGGCAGCTACGCTGGCGGCAGCCACCACACTTGCTGGAGAGACACCACCGACGCCGCCACTACCAACGGAGGGGCCAGAAGATGCTCCCGACGATGAAGAGGCACCTGCAGAGGAGGATTTCTCCTTTTTAATGCCCGAGCTGCCGCTTTGTTGACTGCTGCTCGCGCTGCTGCTGCTGGCGCTGCTCAGAGAATGAACCGGCGGTGGTGGTGGCGGAGCTCCAACGCTTGCAAAGGAACGCACCAGGCTGGGATTGCCACCAGCTCCTGTAGATGATCCTGCCGATGCTGATGGAGGAGCGCCGACAGACGACGATGATTTGTCACCCTTGGGACTGAGGCTAGTTCCCGCTGTGGCCGCACTCTTCAGAGTGGACATGCTCGGCTTTCCCGAGGAGCCGTGCTTGGGCGAGTGGGTTCCAAACGGCGATTTGGGACTGTTCGAGGCGGTGTTGTGCTTGGGACTGCTGTAGACGGGCGAATGCTTGGGACTAGGACGTGCCGGAGGCACGCCAGCCATTAGGCCCTGCCCGGATCCACCGGCCTTGGGCGAGGACGACGGAGAGGAAAACTTCCTCACCACGCCCCCGGGTGCCGAGGCATCTCCACCAGCCGCTGGCGAGTTCTGGCGGGAGTATATCTTCTCCGGGGGTCCCATGGGGGAATCATCGCGTTTCTTCTTACGCTTCTTCTCCTTCTGCGTATCCGTGGAGGATGAGCTGCTGCTTCCGGTGGAGGATGTGGAGGAGCTGCTGCCTCCGCTGCCGGCAGACGAAGCGCTGGCGCTGCTTTCGTGTGGGCGCTTCGTGGCGACACTTACCCCGGCAGGAGCTGAGCTGCTCTTCTTGGACGATTCCTTGGCTGGATCCTTGCCGGTAATCGGAGTTATGGTTATGGTGGTGGGTGCCGTTGTGGAGGTCGCACTTCCTCCGTCCCGAGGTCCACTGTTCTGGTTCTGTGCATTTAATGGTATTATCTCTATGCCACCTGTGCGCTGAACCTCCACTGCTGGGACTCCGCCGCCAACGCTGCTTCCCCCGGGACCACCGCCACCTCCACCTGTCTTACCGTCACCTGGTATGGGAGTTATGCTGACGCAGTGCTTGAGGTTCGGTGTCTTATCCTTCCAAATGTTTTTATACTTGTCGGCAATCTCATGATCGCTCGTCTTGGCCGCCGCCGGAACGGAGGCTGCGCTGGCACTGGAGTTGCCCGAGGGTGCAGGGCCCAGGGCTAATTGAGGATCCGTTTCTCGCTTCAGATTTATTAGGCCGGCAATGGCTGCCGCTGCCGAGGTGGAGGCCGCAAAAGCATCTGCAAGGGAGCGCGACTTGGCTTCCATTTTAAGGTTGTTGATGCTGGTGAAGCCGCCGCTGGGCAAGCTTCCATCCACCGAAGGTCCCGTTTCCATGGAAAATTGATTAAAGTTATGGGCATGCCCCGGTCCTCCCCCGCCACCGCCACCGCTGCCGTTTCCTGTTCCAGCTCCCGATCCAGATCCCGCACCTGCGCCCGCTCCAGGACCAATCACGCCGTGCAACTTGAACTGATGCTCCTCATCCCAGCACTTGAGCAGCTTGTAGATGACCATCGGGATGGAGAGGACTTTCCGCACAGTCCGAGTCAGCTTTTGAGAGAGCATCTCATACTCGTTGTTCAGGCAATAGATGCTGCATGTGGCCTGGCCATCCTCCAGCAGGAAATCCACTGTGGCCAGCGACTCCTCATAGGGGTGCTGCAGCTCCACAGTGATCTGGTTGAAGGAGACGGCCGTCACCTCCAGTATCACAGTGCTATCCATGTCTAAGCCGAGAGAAAGATTTGCGGCTGAGACAGAGTATGACAGAAGAGATAGTATGTAGAGAACTCACCATTGTATTGCTTCTGCTGTTCTCGCACACAGCTGGCGAGAAGCGTGTAGAAGAGGGCCTGCTTTTTCAGAAACGCCATTATCTTGGGCACCTGGGCGGGCTCTGTGAACGGTAGGGACGATATCAGTGCACCCTGCAGCTTGCGATTGTCCGTAAAGAAATAGCAGTGCGTCTCCTTGGGCAGATTGACATAGAGGCCCCGTTGGGTGTTCTTTATCGCCTGCTTAGAGGCGGTTTGCACAATCAAATTGAGCACAGTGGCGACTGGTGACGAGGGTGCTGGTGTCATGCCCTCTACGCCCGGCAGGCCTAGACTTTTGAGGGTCTCGTAGCACACGGGCATGGGCTTGTTCAGACGCAGCACATAGGTGGCCGGCATCAGCATGGAGTTGTTTTGATTGAGAGGGGCATACGTGGGCATCTCCAGGCCCGTTTGCGGATCGCGACTGAAGCTTAGAATGGGCATAAGCTGAAGCTTGTTGGCCGAGGAGCCCTCCAGGTTGACGGTGGCACTCAGTCCGTGGCTGCTATGCATCACCTGATCAATGCTAAACTCACTGCTTGGCATCTTCGAATCGCCATCCGCCAGATGGATGGGGGGGCAGAAGTAGGTCAGCTTCATGGGATGGCCGCCGCGCCGCTGCAGAACCAGACCCACGGCAGAGCTGTTCATGATCTCGTAGCTGTCGCCCGTGCGGTTTGGCATCTGATGACTGTAGAGACTGTAGATGTCAGTTTCCATGGCCTGCAAGGCCACAAACGCCTTCTTCTTAACCTTTGGCTCGGCATTGAGTTGATAAATTGAGGACAGACCCTCTAGCTGAACGGTGAAGTCGGCAAAGTCTCCGGACTTCAGGCACTTTACCAATTCACTCGATTGCTGCTCTAATTTGCATTCATGATGCACCTTGACGTCCGACAGATTACCGCTGGCGTCCAGCAGAATTTCCACGTAAAACATGTCCGTGGAAATAAACAGAAGCTGCTGATCCTCCATAAACTTGAGACCCAATTGCCGGGAGAGGCTCTCCAATCGCTCCACGAGGCCATGCCTCGAGGTAACCTTGATATAGTGCTGAAGCTTGTCCAACGCCGACTGCAGTGTTGCCTTGCACAGGGGATCCAGTGGATAGTGCTTCTCAATGAAATACATCCTCACCGACTTCTTGATCTCCTCATACGTTTTCGGCTTGTTGCGGTACTTTGCTCTCAGCTTCTCCATCATGGTCTCCTGCTGAATTTGCCTATTCTTTTCCTCAATGCTGGGTATATGGCTACCAAAGCCACCTATAGATTATTTTCAATACCATTTACTTTTTTCTTAATTTCCACATCGAATTTATGCCACTTACCTCCTGCCACCGCCGAGGATTTTGCATTTGTTCCACTCATCTTTCTTATGTCTGCTTTCTGCTTGCCTTGCTTTAGCAATTTAGTTGTTCATTTGTACCATTTTATTTGTTACCATTTTACCTCTGAATATTTAGTATAATAACCATTATTCTTTTTGCAAAATTAAAACCCAAAAATTTTTCCAACGCGAAATAACTAGAGGTGTCAAACTCGAGTGCACTATCAATAGTATCGATATTTTACTGCTAGCCTCTACTACAGTGTAGCCAATTTAGCTATTTTCCCACTAGATCTATCGTGTTTCAATTGGCAAACGCGTGATATATTGTAAAATAGCGGGTAGCGGGAATTATGGCTATTTTTAAAGACAACTTGACGTAATTTTAGCTTATTAAAATCCTTTGGAAACTTCTTGTATTGTAATGCTTTTACGTTGCCACACTTCTCTACTTTGTAGTATTTTTTCGATTTGAATCGCAAAAAACATCGATAAGCCATAAGGGAATTCAATTTCATCGTTTTTAGGTATTAAATCAATTGAATTGATTTTAATACCATCACTGACGAGGTATTTCACAATCTAAGATTTGATCGCGAGTGTAAGTTTCAAATGCCTAAGATTTATAAGCAAAACCGCGTCGTGGCAGGATTCAGCCGATGATGGGAAATGCTTTTGCAAATATTGAAAATCTAGCATTAATGCAAAACTTAGCGATTTGCAAACACATGCCAGGACAGCCGAACATAAATCTTCATCGTCTGCTTTTGCACAGACAAACAAAATACCGTTTGTTTCATCTGCGTCTGTGAAAACATGCCAACAAGAGGCGGCATTGTGTCTATATGTTGCTACATATTAATTCGGCAGCCCAATTGACCATTTGTGATTGTGGTGTGGAATCAAATTTCATATTTGTAGATACGGACTTCGCCTGGAAGGTAAATGCTGCCATAATTATGAAGTGCCAGAAGGTTGCCTAACAAAGATAGGATCCAATCTGAAAATTTGAATTTGAATTGCAAACAAAAATACCGAAAATACCAAAAATACCAAACTATATCATCAGTATGTATATTAGTGGTGACACCTGTTCAATTATAACCACACATTTTTCTTCAGTGTGTCATCACTGGTTCAATTATAACCACACATTTTTCTTCAGTGTGTCATCACTGGTTCAATTTTAACCACACATTTTTCTTCAGTGTGTCATCACTGGTTCAATTTTAACCACACATTATGTGGAGGACTCTGTACTCTGTGTGCGTACAAAATACAAGTAAGTAATGTTCAGAGAACGTCATCCACTAAGTGTATTGTCTCGTTGCAGTGATATTCTACTACGCCCAAGACCTGCCCTGCTCCTGTATCATCCGGATTTGCCCACCAACTCTCGCAACTTGCCGCCCGACGATGTTACGTTGCCTTTTGGATAAGATAAGCCAAGTCCGTTCTGTGCTCTACTTTCATGGGAACATGGGACATGCAAAATGCAAGTCAATCGTATTTCATGACTTATCACCATCTACATTGCAACATTCTGATGGTAGAGTATCGGGGTTATGGCCTGTCCACTGTACCCACGGAACGCGGCCATTGACTATCTCCACACACGCCATGATCTGGATCACTCTCAACTGATCCGATCCTCTTTGGGCGCTCTTGGCTCTGGCTCTCTTGGCGGCGCCGTCGTCGTCGATGTGGCCGCTGATGCTGTCTATGCGCCATTGTGGAGAACACGTTCAGCATAGCATACCCGAGCTGTGGAGCTGGTGCATCCGTCGGTATATACTCTATAAGAATAAGGTAAGTTCGTTTTTTTTAGCTATAGAATGGTCATCACCTTCTCAATTGTCATTCCTCCTTAGTATCCATTTCTGTTCATATCGGGCCTTGCGGATAACCTAGTGCCACCGCGTATGATGCGTGCCTTGTATACCAAATGTGGCAGTGAGCTGAAGCTTCATGTTGGTGGTTCCCACAACGACACCTGGATAGTGGATGGGTATGGCGCGGGCAGACTACCCTTTAATTTCATTTTTTTAGTCGTTTCATTGCTTTCAATTCCAGGTACTACCAAGCAATCGGCCAATTTTTGGCCGAGCTACAAGACATGAGGACATGAAAAAGTCCACAAAAATGGATTTTCGTACCGGAATATTTGCCGAAACATTGACGTAATGATAATGCAATAAAACATACTATTTAAGAGGAAACACGGGAAAAAAAATCAAAAATATTCCGAATTCTGGAGAAAAATGTGATGAGATTCGTGAGGCAAGACCCATTTAAATAATCTGATAATTCCAAAAAAAATATTCTATGGAGGCAAACCCTTCAAAAATATGAATAATACTTACAGCTAACAATCTAAAGTCCAAGAGACCCCAAAAAGTTCCGTGTCTATTGAATAGGGATATACCAAAGATGATGATGATCGCTGCGGACCATGAACCACGGGCCTGTGAACTAATAGAATAGCGCAGCATTCTCTGGTCGAATAAGACAAAATGAAATGTAATGTTTTCTACTTTAATTGATAGCTCAGCATGTGCGAAGAACAATAAACACAAATTTGAAGAACTTAAAACTATTAAACATAAATTATGGTATGGGGGTGACATGGAGGAGGCACGCCTCTATACGATGCTTTTGCCGCGCATTCTGGCGAAGGTTTAGTAATAATATTAATATAATAATACACTTTCGATTACGGGCAACAGCTCTTGGGATGCGCCTTACGCTTATGCGAGCGACAATGTCCTTGTCGCCGTATGCCGGTGTGCAGGATGAGATAGGAATGCAGTAATGTACAACACAACCCTTGTTCGTTTGCTTTGTTCCCAATTGGCAGTTGGGCCCGCCGCCTTCAAAAAGGTATTTTTTGTTCATTTTTTCCATTTTTTAGGTTTGGTTAACGAATTTTAGCTCCAAAGAAATATATATGGCCTGAAATTTACATAACTCAATTAATTTTACATAGCATAGCTATTTTTATTACATTTTAATGCAATTAGGAATAATATAGTATATAGTATAGTATGGTATGGTATGAGAACACGAAATGCTATTTTATTTACTCTGCATCTAACGTGCCGAAATATTTCTCGTATTTCTCGTACGGACGCTTGTCGACAAGCTGAAGATGATCCTCCAAAAAGGCGCGGAAATTTTGCAATTCAATAGAGTCCTCCTGTATCAGTTTCGTCTCCGCCTTGAAGCACTCTTCCAGCATTTCCTTGCTGTTCGAAGCATTTCCCTTGATGATCGACCTGGCCAGTCGCGAACGGATTTGTTTGCATATTTGGTCGCTTTCGTAGTCCATGATATTTTTGTAGGCGCTGGACGGCGTGCGGTGCGTATTGAGAGGCAGTGGAGGAACACTCTCAGTGGACAAACGTCTGCTTGTAGACGCGACTGGCTCCTTATTTTTGACAGCAGCAGAGCTTCCATCTAATCGGATAACCTTGGATAGCGGGACATGTGGGTCGTCATCATCTTGAAAAAGGGGGATCAATTTACAAAAACACCTTGCATTGTAAAATGTACTTACCAGTCAAATCGCTGCTGGAGCTGGAGACGGCCTTTCTTTTCGTTTGTTTCTTCTGGATTGAGAGCTGCTTCTTCGCCAACTCTTCTTCCAGAATGTTTGGATTCTGCCTTAAAAATCGGCGCAACTTCTTATTGTATCTATGGAAAGTACGAATAATTATTACATTGCACTGTAAACTTAACTTAACTTGACTTACATAGCTCGGCCCTTGGCGGCCGCTTCTATGTACGGAACCTTGCACTCTTTCGAAAGCCGATGCCATTCATCATTAATGAATTTTACGCGGTGAATTTTCGAAAGTTGCAGCCAGGTAGGGTCGCGTTTCAGTTCCTTCCGTCTTTCGTTTGAGAACCGCATATGGGCTCTCAATGGTGGTTTGGGGGCTCCTGGGGCAAAGATGCGGCGGCAGTGGAGTTTCTTTATTTTTAGATCTAAAAATAAAATGCAAAATAAAATATTGTTCTAATAATGTTCGGTTCGTACTTACTTAGAACGTCGTCGTCGCTGTCGGAGCTTGAGCTTGAGCTCAATTCCGATTCGGATGACTCAATTCGCTCAGGCGAGTCGTGAACGTCATGGACTCCCTGAAGATGCCTGTCCATATGCATTTTCTGAGCGCTCTTATATTGACAGAGCGGGCATTCGAAATTTATTGCCTTTGGTCCAAATGCACAGCTTAAGGCTTTATGTTTTGTTAAGGATCCTTTCATCAGTTTTTTCTTGCATTGTTCGCATCTTACGAATCCTAATTCTAGTTCGCTCTAGAAAATATAAATAAGTGAAAATATAAAATATACTTACATATACTTTAATTTACTTACATCGCTGGAAGAACTGATACTTGAAAAACTGGACGCATGACCATGCACTTCAACCCATCTTTCGAATGTTACGGGCAAGTCTTTGTTCCATGGCCTTTCGTCCCATGGAGGTAAGGTGGAGGTTGTTGGAAGGTCTTCATCGCTTGAAGAAGATGAATTCATGTTGTTTAGTTTGGTTTGTTTGTTTGTTTGGTTGTTAAAACCGGCGCCGGCTTGCAGAAAAATGAGTGTGACCAGATAGGCCGATGAGATGATGCCAACTCGGTGGAAAAAGGATGGACGCAAAGTGCTCAAAATGAGCCATTTATAAATGGCTGACTTTGCGGGTAATTTTAAATTTACCTTAAAGTTTGTTCGCTCTAGAAGATATAAACAAATGAAAATAAAATGATATGATATATGATATGTAGCTTGGCAGGTCAATTTAAAAATAAAAAATATATATTTATTTTGTGCTCAATAATTGAGCCGCGCCGCTCATTTAGCTCAACTGAACGGCGTTGACGGCGGCCGGCGTCGACGGCGGCCGGCGTCTTCTAGATTTTTCGGCGGCTGATCGCATTTTTGAGCGGAGAAGTCAAACAACGTAAGTATTACATATTTATATATTTATATATTTATATATTATATATATTATATATATACGTATAATATATCCTTTTTAATTTAATTTCCTTTCCAGATGTCCATTCATTTCCATATTGGCGGCGCTGGCGGTGGCCGTGGCGGTGACCGGCAACGAGAGACTGCTGCAGCCACCTCCAACTTGAATAATGATCGATTGCAGCAGAATCTTAACAAACCGCTGGCTGCGGACAACAAAGGATTCCAGTTGCTGGCCAAAATGGGCTACAAGGCGGGCAGTGGTCTGGGTAAACAGGCGGATGCACGCCTCGATAAAAAACGATCGCGGCGGCTTGGGCAGAGAGGCAGCCATCGCGGAGCTAACTGCCAAGCGACAGGAGCTATAAAGCGACATAAAATCAGCTGAAGAGGAGGAAATATTTGACGAGGAGGAAATATTTGGAAATATTTGACGAACCTGATATTATCAAAAATACTCGATTAAATCAATAAAAATATCGTTAAAATACACCAGCTTTTTTTTTAGCTACCAAAAACATTTTCTGGCTATTTCTAGCTTTTTTCAAAGGCTAGTTTAGCTTTTATATGACCCAAAGAGTTGGCAACACTTTTTTTGTTCGCTAAATCAGTAAATATCAACAAAAAAATAATTAATAATTAATTTTTTTTATGTATGTATTTATGAATGAATGTATGTATGTATGTATGTTGGGAATATAATTACATACATATGTTCACTGAAATGCAATTAGGGTCTGCATCTATCGAGAAAGCGAGGATAAAGACAGACCTCCCGAATGTGATATCGGTTAAGCAGCCAGCAGAGGAAGCGCTCTAGCCCAAGACCATAGCCGCCATGGGGCATTGTTCCGTAGATCCTTTGATCGGTGTACCAGTAGTAGGGTGTGGGATCGATGCCCTCACGTTTGTAGCCCTGCAGCAATTCTTCGCTGTCCCAAATCCTCATCGAGCCACCGATAATCTCGCCCACGTTTGGCAGCAAAACATCCACACTTTCGGTCAGCCGCTGGTCCTCCGGACAGCGGGACATGTAAAACGATTTGATGGCCACGGGAAAGCGGCAGAGTAGAATGGGCTCGTTGATGGTGTCGGTCATCTTGCGCTCGGGGGCCTCTGGGATGTCCTCGCCAAACTCGTAGAACGTGCCGTCATCCTTGGTCACGTTGTTCGCCTTCAGCCATTTGATGGCATCGGAATAGTCCATTCGGCGGAAAGGCTTCTTCGGTGCCTTGAAGTCCGGGTTCAGCTCCATCACCAGGTGGCCAAAGGGCGACTTCAGCACCCGATCCACAACGTCGCAAACGAGGTCCTCCAGCCGATCCAACAGATCGTCGTAGCTTATGAATGGACACTCTGCCTCCACGTGGGTGTACTCCGCCAAGTGGCGGCGTGTGCGACTCTGCTCGGCCCGATAGCTTTGGGCAATAGTGAAGACATCGCCCAGGGCGGGAAGGCAAGTCTCCAAGTACAGCTGCGAGCTCTGTGTGAGGAAGGCCTCCTCACCGAAGAACTGCATCTTGAAGAGTGTGGAGCCGCCCTCCACCTGTGTCTGCACCAGGGTGGGGGCGTAACCTCGTTGTAGCCGCGCGAAAAGTAGTGGTCGCGGAAGGCCTGCATCACGACGGACCGCATCTTGAGCACCTTGGAGGTGTTCTCGCCCCGAATCATTATGTGCCTGTTGTCCAGCTGTACGTCGGGAAGGGCTTCCTCGTTGAGAATCGCATCGGCCCCACCTGGGGAGCCAGCCCGATCAGCTCCCAGTAGTCCACACGCAGCTCATGGTCACCGGGTGCGATCTTTCCCGCTGGCACCGGTGAAAGTGTGCCATAAAGCACCACGGAACTCTCGGTGCTCAAGACCAGGGCGTCGTATGTCTGGCACAGCGAATCGGTAAGCACACATTGCAGGAATCCGGTGCCATCCCTTAGGGTGAGGAAGATTAGCGCCTTGCCCTGCCGCCGTAGTCGGTGCACCCAGCCATAGATCTTGACGCGAACTCCACGGGCTTCGGCTCCTTTTTCGATTTTTATTTTTCGGGCCAATGGCAAGCGTGCATCCTGTTTAATCTTAATTTTGCGTGCCTCCTCCAAGTTCTGTTGGCGCTTTTCCGCGTCCTCTGCCTCGCGGACCTCCTTACCAACATTCTTCACGCCATCGCGTTGCAGCACCTTCTGGATCTTTTTCAGCTGAGACTTGGCAGCCGGCTCAAAAACTTTGGACGGCTCCGAGCTATCCACATAGATTGTTTCGTAGAGCTCCGCACCGCCCGCCAGCCGCATTGCATGGAGAACCGTCTTGAAGGGCTTGCTCTGGGTGCCGTTTCCGGACTCATCGCTTCCTCGTTTCTCCGATGTATAGATCGCATCTGCACTCATTGTGGTCTAACTTTCACAAAAACGTTCTTATACTTCGAATAATTATTTCACTCTGCACTCTATCCGTTCTTTGCGCTGGTTTATATAGCAGCCTGGTCTTGATTTCCAGACGTCAACACTCATGCAATAGTGGGTGACAATTTCATCAGCAAACTGTCGTTATCTTCGCGGGAATACATGGGTATAGGTAATATCCCTGATAAGTTTTATTTATTAAGCATTTTATTTTTCATTTTGTCTTGACTAACACAACATAACACATATGACCGTGTATGAATATTTCGGGGATTCCCATTTTTATTTTTCTGCATACATATATATTAAGAGTGCTTGCATTTGATCAAATATATACTTGCTCTGTACTTATATGAGTACATATGTATATATTAAGAGTGTTTGCATTTGATCATATATATTTTCTGTTGGAAATTTTTGTATTTGAAATGATTTACAGGCGCCTAACATAGCGCACAAAATGTGCTGTTGGGTGCAACAGGGCTGCTAGCACCTATCGACTATCGACTAGACTCAAGAAAAACAACTTGTTTACGTTATAAAATAATTTAGTAAATCAATTGATAACAATTAAATCCGATGACGAGCATTGCCGGTGGCCACGGGGAGCCGAACCCCAACAGCTCCTGGTTGAGTGAACGCGGCTTTTGGCTGGCATACTTCCTTGGTTTGTTGTCCATTCATTTGATACTCTTATCTCTGCCCTTTGTCAGTATTTCTTGGGCCTGGACAGCGACAAACCTGATTCACAATTCGGTAAGACTATGTCATATCCCTCCACTTTGGTTGTTCTCTGAGCGTTCCATTTTTGCCCCAGGCCCACTTGTACTTCCTGCACATCGTTAAGGGAGCGCCATGGCTAAGCATCGAAAACGACCCGAGCCGCCGCTGGACGCACTGGGAGCAGATTGACGACGGCATTCAGATGACGACCACCCGAAAGTTCTTAACAGCCGTTCCTATTGTGCTGTATGTGCAACCATCAATGGAATACAATTTTGCATATTTAATTAGGCATTTCTGCTTCTAGTTTCCTGCTCACCTGTCTCTACACCCGGAACAGTACCGAGCACTTTATTGCCAACTTTGTGTCCCTTGTTGTCGTCACGCTGCCCAAACTCCCACAGTTCCATGGCGTGCGTTTGTTCAACATCAACAAGTACTAGGAGCCAGGAGCGGAGCGCAAAGCGCACTTATTTAGTCTCTTACAAATGTACATACAAATAATAGTATATCACTAAAGTTATACATATTTGTACTCCGACGACTTGGTGCTATTGAGCCAATCCGTTAATCATGTAGTTAAAAATGTACCTAATAGAGGAGAGGGCAGAATTTTCTGAAAATTCTAAATTAAAGCTAGTCATAAAATGGGATTGTAAATTCAAATGATGCCAACAACTGGTTGTATGATCTTATTTATTTTAGAATGGCAATTCGTAGACCCTGATTGGTTTCCTTGGAGGATTTCCATTTCATTTTTGCTGAATACGGGTGACTACGAGTCGTGGCCACTCAATAATATCATTGGCCCTTGCCATGACGCTGTTCTATTGAGATTAGAAGCCAATTCGAATAAAGTTCAGGGTCATATCTCAAAAAATACTACAGTGGATAATGCTTTTTAGTGGCTGCATCGCACCCGCTTTGTATTTTTATTATAATTAGTTAATAAATTGTTGCGCAGTATTATACCATTATTAAATTTTATTTGTTTAAGAACATATTTTACCCGGAAAAATTGAATTTTTGCATCAGATCAGCTGTTTTGTTGTTGTTATTAGTGGTGATAGTTGCGTTGATAGGCAGAAAAGTGATCAAATCTGCTGTTAGACGCAAAAAGAAGCGATAATTCCGAATACACTCAACTGCTTTTGCCCCCACCAGGCACTCGTCAGCTGTATAATCGAAATTAATCTTTCATCAACATGAGTAATACGAAGTTAAACAATTTATCCCAGGAAGTATCTGCGTCTGAGAATAATTCGGTAAGTTCATAAGTTCATTAAGTCTTTTCGACGGGTTTGTATGTACATATGTATACATTTTATAGCTATGCAGTGACTCGGAAGATATCGAAGATGTACTCGCAAATGAAGAAGTGAGAGATCACCAAATATTGTTGAAGCTCCTAAGGCATTCTTAGGATAAAATAAAAACAAATGCAACGACCATCAAAGATTTCAAAGGAAAATTAACTGAAGCTGAAATACAACTAGCGATTCACAAGGAAAAGGCGAATCTCTTTGATGAGAAGTGCAGGGACAAGGATGATCTGATAACATCGTTCAAAGCATCAATACAAATGATCAATGAAATTAATACAAGAATCACTGCTTCGCATGATATAAACATAAAATTAATGCAAAATCGCATTACTGAGTTGCAAAATGCTCCTGACTTGTGCGGTGCAGACAACCAGGCTAACGATGATCAGTCAAATTCCGGAATTAAACAACACACACAATTGCAGAAGCTCGAAGACCAGATTTCTGATTATAAACGTATCATTGATTTACACGAGTCTACAATTTTAGAACTTAATGAGAATGTGGCTAAATTAGAAACCAAGGCCAAGCTAGATGCAACTAACATAGAAAACAAGGATCAGGAACTCTCCAAAGTAACCAACAGAATAAGTGAAGGCGAGTCTTCAATTTCAAAACTGAATGAGAAAGTGGCTGCGTTAGAGGCCGAAGCCAAGCTAGCTGAAAGCGACCTTAAACAAAAGGATGAGGAAATCGGGGATACACCCTCGTTTAGAGGGTACAAACTTACAAGACTCGTCTCCTCTAAATTAATTGAAATCACTGGCCACGCACCCTTTGTCGCCCCAGTTGAGAAAGTCGTTTCGATGGCAGTGTGAATTTTGCTAATGGCTCCTATATTAATAGCTTTGGTTCCAGCGCTGGAGAATTTTGGCTTGGCTTGGATAAATTGAATATATTAACAAACATTACTCCTCATAAATTTTACATTCAACTCGTTGATTTCGATGATAACATATGGTTCGCTCGATATGATCACTTCGTTGTCGGCTGCAAAGAACTACGCTACATGTTAGATTACTACGAAGGAAACGCTGGAGATTCACTTCGACCCCATTTACATTTCGATTTTGTCCAGCTTAATTGTGGCTCTTGGTGGCGTTCAAATCTAAAACAGTGGTAAGCAATTGGGCAGTTAGACACCATTGATGCCTTTATTTATTGATTAATTATCAACTATTATTTAACTATTAACTATTTATTTTCTTTCAATAATTTGAATGGAATATATTATAAATCGAAACCGAGAAAGAATCAGAAGTTTAATATTACTTGATATTTTGCCCTCTCAGTCCTGAACAAATAATTTTATCCAATTCCTCAATGAATTTTGATCAGGATTGGCTAGTTTTCCGAACTCTTTTTCACTGAATTTTTTATATAATAAGGTTCAAACAAAAGCGGCCAAAGTGTAAAACGTAAATGTTGACTAAATGTCTCTCTTCACCTCTGAAAAGAGAGCAAATTTTGAAAACCCACCAAGAATTGAGAACGAAAAATGTCAGTATTTTTTGTGCGCTAAATCAGTAAATATCAACAAAAAAATAATTAATAATTAATTTTTTTTATTTATCTTTCATTGATACATGTGCGATATATACATATATGTATGTATTTATGAATGTATGTATGTATGTATGTTGGGAATATAATTACATACATATGTTCACTGAAATGCAATTAGGGTCTGCATCTGTCGAGAAAGCGAGGATAAAGACAGACCTCCCGAATGTGATATCGGTTAAGCAGCCAGCAGAGGAAGCGCTCTAGCCCAAGACCATAGCCGCCATGGGGCATTGTTCCGTAGATCCTTTGATCGGTGTACCAGTAGTAGGGTGTGGGATCGATGCCCTCACGTTTGTAGCCCTGCAGCAATTCTTCGCTGTCCCAAATCCTCATCGAGCCACCGATAATCTCGCCCACGTTTGGCAGCAAAACATCCACACTTTCGGTCAGCCGCTGGTCCTCCGGACAGCGGGACATGTAAAACGATTTGATGGCCACGGGAAAGCGGCAGAGTAGAATGGGCTCGTTGATGGTGTCGGTCATCTTGCGCTCGGGGGCCTCTGGGATGTCCTCGCCAAACTCGTAGAACGTGCCGTCATCCTTGGTCACGTTGTTCGCCTTCAGCCATTTGATGGCATCGGAATAGTCCATTCGGCGGAAAGGCTTCTTCGGTGCCTTGAAGTCCGGGTTCAGCTCCATCACCAGGTGGCCAAAGGGCGACTTCAGCACCCGATCCACAACGTCGCAAACGAGGTCCTCCAGCCGATCCAACAGATCGTCGTAGCTTATGAATGGACACTCTGCCTCCACGTGGGTGTACTCCGCCAAGTGGCGGCGTGTGCGACTCTGCTCGGCCCGATAGCTTTGGGCAATAGTGAAGACATCGCCCAGGGCGGGAAGGCAAGTCTCCAAGTACAGCTGCGAGCTCTGTGTGAGGAAGGCCTCCTCACCGAAGAACTGCATCTTGAAGAGTGTGGAGCCGCCCTCCACCTGTGTCTGCACCAGGGTGGGGGGCGTAACCTCGTTGTAGCCGCGCGAAAAGTAGTGGTCGCGGAAGGCCTGCATCACGACGGACCGCATCTTGAGCACCTTGGAGGTGTTCTCGCCCCGAATCATTATGTGCCTGTTGTCCAGCTGTACGTCGGGAAGGGCTTCCTCGTTGAGAATCGCATCGGCCCCACCTGGGGGAGCCAGCCCGATCAGCTCCCAGTAGTCCACACGCAGCTCATGGTCACCGGGTGCGATCTTTCCCGCTGGCACCGGTGAAAGTGTGCCATAAAGCACCACGGAACTCTCGGTGCTCAAGACCAGGGCGTCGTATGTCTGGCACAGCGAATCGGTAAGCACACATTGCAGGAATCCGGTGCCATCCCTTAGGGTGAGGAAGATTAGCGCCTTGCCCTGCCGCCGTAGTCGGTGCACCCAGCCATAGATCTTGACGCGAACTCCACGGGCTTCGGCTCCTTTTTCGATTTTTATTTTTCGGGCCAATGGCAAGCGTGCATCCTGTTTAATCTTAATTTTGCGTGCCTCCTCCAAGTTCTGTTGGCGCTTTTCCGCGTCCTCTGCCTCGCGGACCTCCTTACCAACATTCTTCACGCCATCGCGTTGCAGCACCTTCTGGATCTTTTTCAGCTGAGACTTGGCAGCCGGCTCAAAAACTTTGGACGGCTCCGAGCTATCCACATAGATTGTTTCGTAGAGCTCCGCACCGCCCGCCAGCCGCATTGCATGGAGAACCGTCTTGAAGGGCTTGCTCTGGGTGCCGTTTCCGGACTCATCGCTTCCTCGTTTCTCCGATGTATAGATCGCATCTGCACTCATTGTGGTCTAACTTTCACAAAAACGTTCTTATACTTCGAATAATTATTTCACTTTGCACTCTATCCGTTCTTTGCGCTGGTTTATATAGCAGCCTGGTCTTGATTTCCAGACGTCAACACTCATGCAATAGTGGGTGAACAATTTCATCAGCAAACTGTCGTTATCTTCGCGGGAATACATGGGTATAGGTAATATCCCTGATAAGTTTTATTTATTAAGCATTTTATTTTTCATTTTGTCTTGACTAACACAACATAACACATATGACCGTGTATGAATATTTCGGGGATTCCCATTTTTATTTTTCTGCATACATATATATTAAGAGTGCTTGCATTTGATCAAATATATACTTGCTCTGTACTTATATGAGTACATATGTATATATTAAGAGTGTTTGCATTTGATCATATATATTTTCTGTTGGAAATTTTTGTATTTGAAATGATTTACAGGCGCCTAACATAGCGCACAAAATGTGCTGTTGGGTGCAACAGGGCTGCTAGCACCTATCGACTATCGACTAGACTCAAGAAAAACAACTTGTTTACGTTATAAAATAATTTAGTAAATCAATTGATAACAATTAAATCCGATGACGAGCATTGCCGGTGGCCACGGGGAGCCGAACCCCAACAGCTCCTGGTTGAGTGAACGCGGCTTTTGGCTGGCATACTTCCTTGGTTTGTTGTCCATTCATTTGATACTCTTATCTCTGCCCTTTGTCAGTATTTCTTGGGCCTGGACAGCGACAAACCTGATTCACAATTCGGTAAGACTATGTCATATCCCTCCACTTTGGTTGTTCTCTGAGCGTTCCATTTTTGCCCCAGGCCCACTTGTACTTCCTGCACATCGTTAAGGGAGCGCCATGGCTAAGCATCGAAAACGACCCGAGCCGCCGCTGGACGCACTGGGAGCAGATTGACGACGGCATTCAGATGACGACCACCCGAAAGTTCTTAACAGCCGTTCCTATTGTGCTGTATGTGCAACCATCAATGGAATACAATTTTGCATATTTAATTAGGCATTTCTGCTTCTAGTTTCCTGCTCACCTGTCTCTACACCCGGAACAGTACCGAGCACTTTATTGCCAACTTTGTGTCCCTTGTTGTCGTCACGCTGCCCAAACTCCCACAGTTCCATGGCGTGCGTTTGTTCAACATCAACAAGTACTAGGAGCCAGGAGCGGAGCGCAAAGCGCACTTATTTAGTCTCTTACAAATGTACATACAAATAATAGTATATCACTAAAGTTATACATATTTGTACTCCGACGACTTGGTGCTATTGAGCCAATCCGTTAATCATGTAGTTAAAAATGTACCTAATAGAGGAGAGGGCAGAATTTTCTGAAAATTCTAAATTAAAGCTAGTCATAAAATGGGATTGTAAATTCAAATGATGCCAACAACTGGTTGTATGATCTTATTTATTTTAGAATGGCAATTCGTAGACCCTGATTGGTTTCCTTGGAGGATTTCCATTTCATTTTTGCTGAATACGGGTGACTACGAGTCGTGGCCACTCAATAATATCATTGGCCCTTGCCATGACGCTGTTCTATTGAGATTAGAAGCCAATTCGAATAAAGTTCAGGGTCATATCTCAAAAAATACTACAGTGGATAATGCTTTTTAGTGGCTGCATCGCACCCGCTTTGTATTTTTATTATAATTAGTTAATAAATTGTTGCGCAGTATTATACCATTATTAAATTTTATTTGTTTAAGAACATATTTTACCCGGAAAAATTGAATTTTTGCATCAGATCAGCTGTTTTGTTGTTGTTATTAGTGGTGATAGTTGCGTTGATAGGCAGAAAAGTGATCAAATCTGCTGTTAGACGCAAAAAGAAGCGATAATTCCGAATACACTCAACTGCTTTTGCCCCCACCAGGCACTCGTCAGCTGTATAATCGAAATTAATCTTTCATCAACATGAGTAATACGAAGTTAAACAATTTATCCCAGGAAGTATCTGCGTCTGAGAATAATTCGGTAAGTTCATAAGTTCATTAAGTCTTTTCGACGGGTTTGTATGTACATATGTATACATTTTATAGCTATGCAGTGACTCGGAAGATATCGAAGATGTACTCGCAAATGAAGAAGTGAGAGATCACCAAATATTGTTGAAGCTCCTAAGGCATTCTTAGGATAAAATAAAAACAAATGCAACGACCATCAAAGATTTCAAAGGAAAATTAACTGAAGCTGAAATACAACTAGCGATTCACAAGGAAAAGGCGAATCTCTTTGATGAGAAGTGCAGGGACAAGGATGATCTGATAACATCGTTGAAAGCATCAATACAAATGATCAATGAAATGAATACAAGAATCACTGCTTCGCATGATATAAACATAAAATTAATGCAAAATCGCATTACTGAGTTGCAAAATGCTCCTGACTTGTGCGGTGCAGACAACCAGGCTAACGATGATCAGTCAAATTCCGGAATTAAACAACACACACAATTGCAGAAGCTCGAAGACCAGATTTCTGATTATAAACGTATCATTGATTTACACGAGTCTACAATTTTAGAACTTAATGAGAATGTGGCTAAATTAGAAACCAAGGCCAAGCTAGATGCAACTAACATAGAAAACAAGGATCAGGAACTCTCCAAAGTAACCAACAGAATAAGTGAAGGCGAGTCTTCAATTTCAAAACTGAATGAGAAAGTGGCTGCGTTAGAGGCCGAAGCCAAGCTAGCTGAAAGCGACCTTAAACAAAAGGATGAGGAAATCGGGGATACACCCTCGTTTAGAGGGTACAAACTTACAAGACTCGTCTCCTCTAAATTAATTGAAATCACTGGCCACGCACCCTTTGTCGCCCCAGTTGAGAAAGTCGTTTCGATGGCAGTGTGAATTTTGCTAATGGCTCCTATATTAATAGCTTTGGTTCCAGCGCTGGAGAATTTTGGCTTGGCTTGGATAAATTGAATATATTAACAAACATTACTCCTCATAAATTTTACATTCAACTCGTTGATTTCGATGATAACATATGGTTCGCTCGATATGATCACTTCGTTGTCGGCTGCAAAGAACTACGCTACATGTTAGATTACTACGAAGGAAACGCTGGAGATTCACTTCGACCCCATTTACATTTCGATTTTGTCCAGCTTAATTGTGGCTCTTGGTGGCGTTCAAATCTAAAACAGTGGTAAGCAATTGGGCAGTTAGACACCATTGATGCCTTTATTTATTGATTAATTATCAACTATTATTTAACTATTAACTATTTATTTTCTTTCAGTAATTTGAATGGAATATATTATAAATCGAAACCGAGAAAGAATCCGAATATGGATGGCATATGGTGGGGCTCAAATGGTTCCTACAAATCTTCTAAAATGTTGATAAGGTCTATCTTTAAGTAATATAGGCTGTATAACATCGAATCTATGAACTAATAAACATTTTCTTACACATTCCTTATACATTTGTGAGCATATTAACATGAGGAAGGGCCAGCCGCTCCTATATATATTTATGTATGCATGTACATTTGTAAACTTGTAACGGACAAACCTAGCCGCGCCCCCTAGGAAATAGATTGCCTGTGCATGTGTGTGAACGACAGATACGAGTACCCATCTATTCTGTTGAGGCATCGGCAAGGGGAGCAATAAAAAGCGCTGGCACTGCAATCGCAATCAGTTTTGTTGGCGTCGTCCGCGAACGTTGTTGTCGGTGTCTGGTGCCCTATTTGACTTTGCGGGAGGAGCTCGCGACCTCTACGACTTTGGAGACGAGAACGAGAACTGCGACATAATCAGTGGGAAAGGTGTGTCGAAGCGGATCAGAGACGACCTGGCAGCAGATTTCAACTGTTTGTGAAAGCGAAAATAACCCTGTGAAATATTTCAGCTGAGAAGACCATCAACACAATGCCGATCACACTGGAGGAGGAGATCTTCGGCCTGGCCGTGAATCCCTTCACAAAGGCTCCTGAGATGGTGCGCCGCTACACGCTGAGCAATTCGAATCGGATGTCCATTTCGGTGATTCAACTGGGCGCCATCATCCAGAGCGTAAAAATGCCGGATGCCTACGAGAAGGTCGATGACATATGCTTGGGATTCGATGACATTGCCAGCTACGTGTCCACCAAGGCAGCCTACATTGGTGGAACCCTGGGACGGGTCGCCAACCGAGTGGCAAACGGCGAATACGTGGTGGGGGAGTCAAAGGTCCAGCTGAGCAAGAATTTCCAGAACAAGTACCAGCTGCATGGTGGCCTTGTGGGCTTCGACAGCGTCATTTGGGAGGTGGTGCAGAAGTCGGAGGACGGCATTGTCTTTCGCCATGTCTCGGCGC
The DNA here is from genome assembly GCA_018150885.1 of Drosophila tristis. Taxonomy (NCBI): domain Eukaryota; kingdom Metazoa; phylum Arthropoda; class Insecta; order Diptera; family Drosophilidae; genus Drosophila; species Drosophila tristis. Next base: position 1,682,211 of record JAECWT010000264.1, read on the forward strand.
ATGGCCACGAAGGCTATCCGGGCACACTGACGTGCCTCATCTCCTACTGGCTGGACAATGAGAATCGCGTTGGCGTGCGATTCGAGGCCACCACCGACAGACAAACCGCTGTTAATATCTCCAATCATGCGTACTACAACCTGGCTGGGCACGGCGCCGGGCCCAAGGGTCTCGCCGAGCATACCGTGGAGATAGCTGCCAGCAAGATTGTGGAGACGGACGATGAACAGATACCTACTGGTCAGTTGGTCAACGTCGACGATACGGTCTTTGACCTGCGGCTGCCCGTTCTGCTCGGCGATCGTCTCATGCAGTTCGACGAGAGCCTGATCGATGGCTACGACAACTGCTTTGTGGTCAATGGCGGCAGTATGCAGCCGAGCATGAATATGGTGGCCAAGCTCGTTCACCCTCCCAGCTGTCGGGTAATGGAGGTGTGGACCAACCAACCGGGGATGCAGTTCTACACGGCCAACAATCTGCCCGACGAGAAGAGCGGCGATGTCCCAATGATTGGCAAGGACTGCACTCACTACGTCAAACACGGTTCGTTTTGCGTGGAAACCGAAAAGTTTCCCGACTCCATGAATCATCCCGAGTTCCCCTCGATATTCCTCGAGCCCGGCGAGAAGTACGTGCATGAGGTCATGTACTGGTTCAAGGTGGAGGAGTCCTGGAAATGCTGTTGCAACAACGCCTGAAAGCATGTAGAAATCAAAAATAAAGCTGGAATATTTCATAAGGCTCTGCACGAGTTTTAGTCTTAATTTCCTGGTTAGGGGTCTGGTAGAATATGGCATGAATATGGGGGAGTCTACCAAACAATTTTCCAGCTCCAACTTACAGCTGAGCAAACAAAGGAAAATGCGTGTATAGCTTCCATGGGAGCGCTGAGTCAGCTAACGTTTACATTTGTTTTTTCAAATAACTCACAAAGATTTAGTTTGAGGCGGATACTTAATCATATGACTGCCGTATAAAGTAGATTTTACATCTAACGAAATTTGCGCTGCTAGTAGTCGTTGCTTAATGTGTTCATCGTTAGTGTGTGATATATATACATGTGGATTTAATTTATATTTTACTTACTGATTTGGAATAGAGAAAGAGAAAGGTAGGCGTCATGGCCAACGAGGGTAAAAAGACGCGCCAGGAGAGCGACACTCTTGGGGCCATGGAAGTACCTGTGGATCGCTATTACGGCGCTCAGACCATGCGCTGCTTGTTAAATTTCCGTATTGGTGGGACGGAGGAGCGCATGCCGGTAAGTAGTGGGCATTAAGCTGATCCTCTGTGAGCGCTTTCTAAATTAGCTCCCTCCGAGTGTGCAGAAGGCCCTTGTCCAGGCCATGGGGATACTGAAGAAGGCCGCTGCTGAGGTCAACCAGGAGTACGGACTGGATTCGAAGATTAGCTCGGCTATCTCAAGCGCAGCGGATGAGGTGATTTCGGGTAAGCTCTACGACGAGGGACACTTTCCCCTGCCGATCTGGCAGACGGGCTCTGGCACTCAGACGAATATGAATACGAACGAGGTGATCGGCAACCGAGCCATTGAAATCCTGGGGGGCACTGTGGGCTCCAAGGATCCGGTGCATCCGAACGACCACGTTAACAAGTCGCAGAGCTCCAACGACACCTTCCCTTCGGCCATACACATCGCCGTGGCTACGGCTCTGGTCACCGAGCTGAAGCCCGCACTGACTAAGTTGCGCGGCTCCCTGAACGCCAAGGCCATTGATTGGAAGGACATCATCAAGATCGGCCGAACGCACACCCAGGACGCGGTTCCCATTACACTGGGCCAGGAGTTCAGTGGTTACACCCTACAGCTGACCAACGGCCTGCTGCGCCTTCATGCGGTGATGCCCCGCGTCTATCAGTTGGCCCTGGGCGGGACTGCCGTCGGCACTGGGCTGAACACGCGCAAGGGATTCGCTGAAAACTGCGTCAAGCGGATCTCGAAGCTCACCTCGTTGCCCTTCGTGGTGGCTCCCAACTTTTTCGAGGCCCTGGCCTCCCGAGATGCCATGGTCGAGGTGCACGGCGCCCTCAACACTGTGGCCACCAGTCTCATGAAAATCGCCAATGACATTCGATTCTTGGGGTCGGGCCCCCGCTGTGGACTGGGGGAGCTTCTGCTACCCGAAAACGAGCCGGGCAGCTCGATCATGCCGGGCAAGGTTAATCCCACGCAGTGCGAGGCCATGACTATGATCTGTGCCCAGGTGATGGGCAACCATTTTGCCGTTACCACAGGCGGTGCCAACGGCCACTTCGAGCTAAATGTGTTCAAGCCGCTGATTGCTTCCAATGTGCTGCGATCCATAAAGCTGCTCAGTAAGTCTTTGACCCAATTTCAGTCAGAGCTAGAGTACATTAGGATTATTTCTTTCACTCTTTAGCTGATGGTTGCACCAGCTTCAACGTCAACTGTGTGCAGGGAATCAAGCCTAATAAGGAGAGGATAGCCAAGATAATGAAGGAGTCTTTGATGCTGGTCACTGCCCTCAATCCGCACATTGGCTACGACAAGTCGGCTCTGATAGCCAAGACAGCTCACATCAATGGGACGACATTGAAGCAGGAGGCTCTCAATGCGGGCATCTCTGAAAAGGACTTTGACGAGTGGGTTCGCCCAGAAAAGATGCTAGGTCCCAGCTAGGCGTCGTGATCCCTCTCCCAATATGCTCCTTGTTCCCCGTAAGTTAATAAAGTTTAATTCTCATCCATCTGGGATACCGGCGGCTTATAATTTGTATTCGTTCACAAAACAGAGGAGAAAGTGTCTAGAAAACTATTGCGTACATTGTAGAATATATGATTATCCGACTCGATCGACCAATTTCCACACATACTAATTTGCATCGACATCTCTTCGCATAAGTCAATGCTTCAGTCGCTGCACAGCCGCTTAGTAGTACAATAATACATGTGTTTTAAATAATATTTAAATTTAAATATTCCAGTGTGACCGCGGATTTACACCGCTGACCATCCGAAATATAAAGAAATATACCTCGTCAATATAAAAATATACAGTAAATATACTGACGGACACGACAAGATTGATATTCCTTGATTTTGATATTCGATTTAATATTACTAGCTAGTAAGCCCTCTCAGCCCTAAATAAATAATTTTATCCAATTCATCAATAAATTTTGTAGAAGATAGGCTAGTTTAAAGAACTGTTTTTTATTGGATTGTTTACATAATATGGTTGTCACAAAAACGCCCAAAGCATAAAACGTAAGTGTGTACGAAATGTGACGTCATTGTTGCTGGTCATGCAATTTTCTTCTATGCGCTTGCACATTTTTATACCCTATTTCCGTAAACTAAGCTTTAATTTGTTGTTCCAAGCTGATTTAAAATATTAATAATGACATTTTCTTAGATTGACATTGTTTTTTACCATTTCATGCAAATCTGCATTTACATTTATCCCGGTCCCGATACTTATTATTGGTACCTGTAAGCTGCAATTTTCTGGAAATATTTGGGGTGGTTTTCTGGCCAAGTCAAAAAAAATGTTCGCGCGAAACAACAAAAATAGTTTTCTTTAGATCTGCAAATCTTCAAATTTTGAATAACAACCACTACTTAATAGCCTATTCCCACAGGCCACCATCACCCATCCATTTCGGGGATGGTCCGTAAGGTTTTGCCGTTCCGAAAATGTCCCTGTTATTCCACCATCCATCTGGGATGTTCCTAATTCGCACGTTTCTGTGCGGTTTTTTTTCGATAATTGTCAAATGCAACCATAAACATATGACATTCACAACAAAAAAATCGGAATTCACTACGAAAATGTAAACAATGACAGACAGGAAAATGGTAAAAACAACAACAAAACATCTGATATGTCAGAATTGTCTCAGGCAGAAAAACTCAGTTTGTGGACTGGGAATTCTTTTATGAATGCTCTGCAAATCTCATGCAGTATATTGCACACGCTGTTTGCTGACAGCTTTCCGACTGCTCTGTACTCAGAAAAAGAACCCAAAGTATACAATGCCATAGCCATAGGCTATACAAAGGAAAGTTCCTTAAAAAACGCCTCGTTATTTTCGGGTATATCTTCACTCCAAACCGCTTTTCAAAAATCGTAGAATATATAATTGTATTTAAAACATTGATTGAATTTAGTAGAAGCAGTCACAAATGACCACGCTTCAAAGTTTCCAAAACAAATATCCATTCCAATAAATTCTCCTCGCCCATGTTGACCACATTATTATCATCATCCATATCCAGAAACATGATTAGATTATGCAAGAATATATATTGGTGCTGAATCAAATTCGCAACCATTGCAATATTATTAATATTCATTTAAATTATAAAAGAAGAAATTTTCCGCCGCACCAAATTGTGTGCACAGCTATTTTTCATGGATGGTGGATGGTGGATGGTGGCAGTGGGAATCGGAGTTTCACATCTGTTAAATATTCCCACCGTTCCTCATAGATGTGCTGTGTGGGAATAGGCTAATAATACCGCGCTTGTCGGGGCTGCCAACTTAACTTTTTTGCTTTAAATACTAAAATCTAGAAATGGATTTTAATTATCGATATTTATCGGTTTCAAATTAAAATAAAACATAATAATTCAAAACATTGTTTATTGGACTGGCTGGCTAAAGTGTGTCTGCTTCTCCCATTTTGGACTACTACAGTCTCTCAGTTTTAGTTATCTCAATGAAGAGGCTGCCAGGAGCTGCCATGGAATGTTGACGTTGATGGTTGATGGCTGCTCGCAGACTAACACAAAGGCTCTTCTAAAAAATATCACTAAGTTAGCCTTGTCCTTTCTGGCATCTTTCATTTTTGCATTGCTTTCCAAATTCTCAGTTGCTCACCCTAGGGTAATCCAAATTTTTGTTTCCCTTCATTTTGGTAAAAGTTTTCGAGTTTTGGTGAATCTACGCAGCTGGCAGGATGGTGCGCGTAATCGAGGATATGTTCGGCATCGCCGTGAACCCCATCAGCCAGAAGACGGATCAGGTGCGCCGCTTCACGCTGAGCACTGACCGAGGCATGTGCGTGTCCATTCTCACCCTGGGGGCCATCATCCAGAGGATCCAGGTGCCGGACTTTGACGGGAAGCTCGAGGATGTCTGTCTGGGCTACGATGACGTGGCCGGCTACTACCGCAACCAGCCGAGCTACTTCGGAGCCACCATTGGAAGGGTGGCCAATCGAGTGGCCCGGGGCCGCTTCAAGCTGTGCGGCAAGGAAGTGAGTGTGAGCCGCAACTTCAGGGACCGGTATCAGCTCCACGGCGGCTTTGTCGGCTTCGACAGCGTTATCTGGGACGTGGTGGGCATACACAAGGATGGCGTGACCTTTCAGCACGTCTCGCCGGACGGCCACGAAGGGTACCCCGGAGAGGTGACTGTCAACATAAACTTTTCGCTGAACGAAACGGGCTGCTTTGGCATGAGGATCGAGGCGAGGGCCAAGGCCACCACCTGCGTCAACATCACTAACCATGCGTACTTCAACTTAGCCGGCCATGGAACCGGCAAGGACACCCTCTTGCAGCACATGCTGATGATCAAGGCCCAGAAGATTGTGGACACGGATATCGAGCAGATCCCCACTGGGAAGCTGATGCGTATTCGCAACACTCCGTACGACTTCTCCAGCCTTGTCAACCTCGGCAAGCGTATTGTCCAGCTCTCCAATTGTCCTATCAGCGGCTTCGATAATAACTATTGTGTCGACGTGGCGCCCAATCGTGTCCAGCTAGTGGCCCGTATTGTCCATCCCTGCAGCGGTCGCTACATGGAGGTGCACACCAACCAGCCGGGGCTGCAGTTCTACACCGCCAACAATCTGCCCGACGAGGACCGCGGCGGGGTGCCTAACATTGGCAAGGGCGGAGCTCACTATGTGCGGCATGGCTCCTTCTGCCTGGAGACCCAAAAGTATCCCGATGCCATGAATCACGACGATTTCCCGTCGATCATCCTTAATCCTGGACAGTTGTATGACCATCAGGTGGTCTACAGATTCGGTGCCTGTCCCAAGCGAATTTAGGGATGGCGCTACGCTTCTTCTTGATAACAAAACAAAATCTTAAATTTTCACTCAATAATAAAGGATATGATCGATTATGTATTATGCTGTAGTGTGTTTTTTTATGCATCACTACGCCTGAGGTGCGCGTAGAAAAATGGAAATCTTACATTGGAGCTGTCAGATGTAACAACACTAGGCAACAAAATTTATGTTTTTTTCGCTGTGAAAGAAAACAAATTTTTAATAGATATGGTTTTTTTTCATGATATGTTTTTTTTTACCTGAACCTTTACCTTCGGCTAAAGCTTTAAAAGCCACTAAACAATCTAAAATTGCTTATTTTTTTGATAAACCAGAAGAGCTACCACAATAAAACATTTTTATTAATTAAAACAATATTTGAATAATAAAACTGAATCTCTATATCGCTTAACACGCTTTTGCTCAACACGAGACATTCTTGGAACGTAACTGCCGTGTTGAACGAGGGCCGGGTGTACTTAACCAGAAATAGCGCCGAGAAAAGATTATTGTGAAATAAGAACAGCACTAACGACTGCTCTCACAAGTTTGTAGGCTTATTAATAAGATAATACTGTCCTTCGCATTATCGTTAGGATATTAAAAAAAACATGTCCATATGAGCAAGGCGCGGACTCACCGATCCGATAGAATAAATAACATGTATCGATAAAAAATTACCTCTGTCTGACCCTCAGAAATATAGCGAAATATACCGTGTTCGAAATACACTTAAATACTGTAATATACCACGAACTGGCTGAATATATACTAATACCGATAAATCCACTAATAAAAACCTAGATAGATTCAGAAAAAAAACGATTTAGATTGTTTTTAAAGTGCAGAAATAAGTGTTTGCCACGTCAAGAAGCGATCGATTCCATCCGCCAAGCTGTTTAATCTACCACAAGTCTACAATAGGACGACGGAAGACAGTCGTCCCAGCAGCAGCAGCAGAATGACCGTACGTATCCATCAGATACTTTCCCATTGTGCATGTAAATTTTTACCCCCCACCCCCTTCTATCAGGTGCACGAATTCAAGGTGGAAATGACCTGCGGCGGGTGTGCCAGTGCCGTGGAGCGCGTTTTGGGAAAATTAGGCGGTACGTAAGGCAGGAATGATATGGCCTAGTTATGGGTATTAGGCTAATTAATGTTAATGCCCCTATCAGACAGTTCGTGTTGCGGCTAGCAACTAAAGTCTTCTTCGCCATTCTTACAGATAAGGTCGAGAAAGTGAACATTAACTTGGAGGAGCGAACGGTTACCGTCACGTCGAACTTATCGTCCGATGAACTGTTGGAACAGCTGCGCAAGACCGGAAAGAGCAGCTCGTACATCGGTGTGAAGAAATGAGATGAGTTCCTCAGCAAGTTTCAGAAATACGGCAAGCTGAAACTTGAAGTCTAAAAGGGACGAGGGAGTCCCCACATTGCCGGTTTCACATGTCACACATACAAACCATTCGAGCTGGAGGCGCTGCTTGATACATTCGTTCAGTGATACCCAAGATTTACCCGATATACACATGCATAGCTACGAGTATACTCGTACGAAACGAAGAAAAAGATTAATTATAATTAACCAAAAATAAATAGGAATTATCTACAAATTTTAGATTAATATTCGATCTTGCCGAAGTTATAAGTAGCTCGGAGTTAGCCGATCAATGGGTTAATTTATTCATTACTTAATACTAGAAGAAGAAATTTACATTTTAAACTCAATATAACAAATCAAATCTAAACAAAATGCCAAGTTTTTGCCTCAATGCAGTATAATAATTATGAGTGCATATATTTCCAATGTAGTAGCCAATAAAAGATATACTCGTACGCCAATTGCCCTCTTATGATTAAACATAGTTCAATAACGAATTTTAATATCAAACACTTATTGAATATCAAATACTTACAAATATATTTAAATATTAAACCAAGTAATGGTTTCTCACATATTCAATGCAGTTTTCTATGTATAGTGATTTGGGTACTTCTCACAGGCGTTTGGAATTTTGAAGCTGCCTTGCCCGTTGAGGTTCCCGTTTCAGGCCAGCCCAAAAATGTTGAACACATTCTGAAATGTGGCACGAAAACTGTCATGCCTAATCTCTTCCCGATCAGATGCAGGCATTTAGTCATCATGGCCAGGGGGATGCGGCTTGCTGTCTCACCGAATCAACGACAAATAGCCATGTCTCATAGGGTCATGTCTTGTAACAATCGAGCAGGCAGCATGCACACCACACGTCATAAATCTCTGGGAACAGCAACCACACTTATCAAAATGAATATTTTTCGTTGTATTCCTTTTTTTTTTTTTTATACTCGTACTCAAAAGAGTTAGGGGTATATTCGATTTGTGGTAAAAGTGGATGTGTGTAAGGCAGAGAAGGAAAGGTTTCCGACGCCATAAAGTATATATATTCTTGATCAGCATCAATAGCCGAGTCGATATAACCATGTCTGTCTGTCCGTCTTGTTTGTCGCCTAGATCTCAGAGGCTATAAGAGCTGGAGACACCAAATTTTGTTTCTAGACTCACTGAATCAAGTTTGTTTTAAACTTTAGCAACGCCCCCTTCCGCCTTCACAACGAACGAAAATCTGAGGCATCCACAAGATATGAAGATACAAGAAAACAAAAATCGCAATATTGTAGAGAATGACCATATCTAACAGATTGCCGAATCTGTATCAAATATAAAGAAATTAATTTACAGTTGCTTCCCCATCCTCTCTGCGCTGCTGACGCTACTCATTCTCTTTCTCGCTCGCACGCACTCTGCCTTGTGCAGTGCGCGACCTTTCGTGGAGAAGATGTAGAATCTATATTTAATATGTGGAATATACATTGTATATGAGATGTAGATAACCGATGTAGCAAACAAAATGTTAAATGTAAAATGGTTTAAAATTCTACATATGTATATGATAAACTGACAAATTTATGTACTGACTGAGTACGGGTATAAAAGTAGAGTCGCGTCCAAAGAAGCGACTCACACGTTCCTTCTCTTTTTTTTTTGGGTTTTTTGTGGTTTTTCGGGGCGTAACGAAATTATCAATCAAATGCCAGTGTGGCATGCAAGGAATGCAGAACGCTCACACACAAAGAACGAAAGACTCTGCACTAATTGAGTTTAGAGGGAGACGCAGCTTTCCGTTTGGAATTCGATGTCGCCTCTTGGTCGTTGAGAGTTGCTACCTGAGGTTGCGGCTTCGGTTTGCGTCTCCTGTTGATTTATGCCCCATGCAGCGACCCCATACAATAAAGAACGCAGCAAGGGACGAACCAGCCTGTCAAAACAAACGTCACCGTCGCAGTCCCACTCACAGTCGCAGTCACGTCCTTGCCCCTGTCCCATTCGTTCAGATAGCATCGTAAAAGGTTCCTCCCCAGTGCTTGGTAAGATCAAATTATCGACTCAAGTACCGTTTAAATGGTCCCCAGAAAAATAAACAGTTAGTGAAGGAAATGTTGGCCTTTTGCTTTTCCGAGCGCTGTGAATATTGTAATAATTGGGATTATAACTATCTATAATTGCTGTCAGCCATGTGGTAGATACACACATAAATAATAAGTAAGAAGCTGTGTTATGGGATATACAAATATCTACTGATTTCTGATCAAATGTACTTGCGTTTGTGCAGCTCAATGATTCTCGGAGTTGCAGAAACACAACGCCAGCAGATGAAGTTTGTGACAAAATTTGGCCATCACCCTCCCCTACCACCTTTGTCGACCAGACGGTCGATGTTGTTGGATTCATTCTTGTGCGAGTACGATTTTTTGTGGATATTTTTCCCTGCACACTTGGTGCATTGTAGACATTCCGAAAATCGTTGGCGAAATTCCTTGGCGCATGCTTTGCAGCAAGTCCTAACCAGTTGGTTGGTTCGCCTGGTCAAGTGGCTCGCGGATCGTTGGGGCATTGGCAGGACAGGACTCGACTGGTTTACCATTTGGCGGCGTTCTTGGCTGAAAGCACATACGCACTCTCGCACACACACACACACACGCACATGCGGACAAAGTGCCGCCGATGTCTTGTCTTGGCTGTGGTTGCGGCTGTGCTTATTGTCATGAGAGATGTGAGGAGAGCCGACAGCCAGAACAATGGCACACTAAACTAAACTTAGGGCCCAACTGTGGCCATAAATTCCAAAATAAATTGTGACGTGTGTCAGGGTAAGAAATCTCTCAGGCCCCACCAGCACACGCACTCACCTGGCAAGGTCATTTCAATAGCAACTTCTGTGACGGATACCGACCGAATGTTCTCCCCGATCTCCTTAGTTATTTGTCCTGTGCTGGTTCATTGAACCATTAGCTACTCCTACGCTGCCTGGCTACGGGCGAACGTACAAAGGTATTTGGGGGAACAGAACACAGTAGCCAGCGTTTTGCAGTGCAAATTGCACCTCTCTACCGTGGAGCGGGGGGCACGGCACAGAGAGATAGGGGACAGGGAGAGCGGCAGCGAGGCAGCCAAGCAGCCAGAGAGAGGACGACCAAACCTGTCGACGCAATGAAAATTCCTATGGCCCGAGCACTGCAGCTTCGATTCAGTTTCGAGCGTGTGCCAAGCCCACGAGCTCCGTTTGGCCATAACATAACGAGAGCAAAGCTGCACAAAAGGAAGGCACACAACAGAACGGCAGACAGGAGGCGAAAAATGCTAAGCGTAAATAACTCATAGATAATACTCGTAATGCCCATGCATTTGCCAACGATGCAAGGCGATGCAAGGCGATGCGAGCGCAAACCCAAGCCCAAACGCAAACAAAACAAAAGACTTAGGACACGAACTGGCTGAAGGAGTCCGAGTCATGTAACAACAGCCTCCGCCTCGTACGAAGGCAGCTCTCGTAGAATTGGAGTTCGACTCTGAACGAACAACAAACGAAAAAAAAAAACAAGATCAACTGGTTTCGCGTCGAGAAAACCAACAACAAAATACTCACTCAAAGCGGAGAGCTCAAGACCTGTTGAGTCCGAGAGCCAGAGCCAGAGCCAGAGCCAGGCCACCAGACCATCAGACCATTGTTGCCTCTTCGTCGTCTATTGCGCGTGCCTTCGCTCGGTCGGTGTCGGTAGATCTTGGTTGGTTGGTCTGTAAAAATACTTTTCCCCCAAAGAAGTTTCATTTGTGTTTTTGACTGTTCGTCGTGCAGAACGATTCTCCTGCGCTGCCAGTGCTCCGTAGTACCTCTGCCCCGCGGCCAATATGTTCCCTCCGTCTATCGTCGTCTGCATTTGTGCCTGTGCCAGTGTGTATCTGTGTTTGTGTTTGAGAGCAGGCATGTAATATGCGCGAAAAGCTGTTTTCGGTACATACAGCCTTTCCCATACATCCATATAGTCAATTTTCCTGTTAACCGAAAACCTGACAAAATTAAATAGAATACCAGAAAAATAAATACAGCTTGTACAACTGCCATAGAAAACGCTCTCGGAGCGTGTGTGTATGTGTGGTGTGCTGGTGTGTTGGTGTATCTCTGTAAATGTGCACTTAAATCTGTCTGTGTAAATATACAAAAATGCAATGCAAATGTTGATTCTGCCTCAGCTAGCAGTAGGTGAAAGTAAAGCGATTTGTTTAATTAATTGCACGCAGGCAATTTTGTACACAGTGCAGCGACTGGGCCAAGTGATCCAGGAGCCAATTGGAGGCTGGCATTTAAATTAACTGACTAATCACTGGGATGGTCCGACAAGGAGTGGAGTGATCCAGAGTTACCCCACTTGGGTTATCACCGCCTTTGCCTGCAATCTGAGATCTGGACTATCCGCTCGAATCATAGTAATAGGATACCTATAAAAGTAAGTAACACATTGGAGTTTGATATTTTTTGGGGAATAATTATGAGCCAGAAGCCGTTTGGTATAGTGAATGCATCTAAATTCTAACGGATCTGATTAATCTTGGATTGTCTATATTAGATATTTGAATGGGAATCGAGCAGTTGGATCGAAATATCGAATACATCCCAGTTTCTCATTACTTGAGAAAAGTTATTTATTCAACTGGCATCCCTATCTCATAATATTTTCACATAGCTAGCCATATCTCATAGATTTAGCATAGATTTATATATTTTTTCTGAGCTTCTGAGGATGTCGAGACAAGTAGCCAAACACACCCAGAAACCGTAACACCCTCATGATTTGATTCTTTGGCTAAACTGTTCATAAAACGATGGAATAAATTTTCTAATAAAGAACATGCACAGATCGGCATGGCTGGAAAGACCTATGCAAATGCGGCCCCTTCAAACGGTCCCCAATATCAGAAATTATGCTAAAGACCCGCATGGGAAGCTCTTTTTTACTCTTTTTCTGCTGGTATTTCTATGTCGCAACCCAATTTCAACTTGGATCTCAGTTCGGGGCTCGTTGGGAACTCCGTTTATTTGTTAAGAGCTCTGACAAAACATTTGGAAATAAGCCACAAATACGATGCATGTATTTGCTGTGTATCGTATATAGACACACTTTGCTTGTTTTTCCTTGTTCTGGTTTAGAGTGGACAACAAACAAGCTCGTAAATAGTCAAACACATACATGCATAGTATTCAGTATTCACCCATGGGTAAACTATTTTTATTGACTTTAGCTTTGACAGAGACAAGGAGAGCGGCAAAGATGTACAGGGACAGGGACAGAGTGAAGGAAAACTAATGTCAATCTCCATATAGAGCTACAATATCAGCTGTATGTCATGTATGTCATCTAAGTTGGGAAGAAATTAATAGGTATTACATTTTTAAAATCATTTGAATTTACTTAAATGGAAAAAGTATTGTATCGTCAGTTCGATTTTCATGTATAAAGATAGATAAAGTAATTTTGAAAATTTCAACTTTCCCGTTAACTCCAGCATACCCCGCCACTCGAATAGGGTGTACATATTTTATGGTATAAATCAGCGAATAAACTCCAACAAAGGCCTGAACCCACGATCAGGCACAGCTGCCTGCCGCCCCGCCTCATGGAATTGTTAGAAACTGCTGGTTGGCCAGGGGTTTAGGGAAAGGGTAAGCGGACAGCGGAGTGCGGAGTGCGGTGGGGACCCACAAAGCCGCTCGTGCCGACACACCTGACAAGCGAACCAAAAGCAATCGACCATGTTCGGGCCAGATTCTATGGCTGACATTATTGATACATTATGCGGCCATTTTATGGGGCGGCTGCCAAAATGAAAGGGTTCAGAGTGGCGGGGAATCAGGGAAATACTTGTAGAGATGGAAACATGTCAGATTCAGATGGAAATGCAGGGATAGATAGAGCTCTCTGTCCAAGGTGGAGCTTTGTTTTAATCACCAGCCAGTTACAGCTGCTGCTGTCGTTTGATGGGCGCTCAATTGGGCCTTTTGTGTGTTGATCTGACTCTTACTCTGGCCAAGACTCTTTAGCCCACTTTTGGCTGTCGCTGTCACTGTCACCCGGCGAAAGAGAGCGGACAGGGAGTGGCCCTTTGTCTCTCGTTAAGCCAATTGTCCATTAAGACCCAGAGCTGCTGGTCCTCTGATTGCATAAGCCCCTCCACGCTGGGCACACTCGTATTTTATTTCACTGTCAGTTGAGATGAAAAATTGTTTTTATTATTTTTTTCCTTTCTTCATTGGCATTTGCCCCTTGCTGACATCACGTGACAAAAGCAACAGCAACATAAACAGAAAATGCTGGTTCGGTGGCATTTTTTCGGCTCGAGCAAATAATTTAAATGTCATTGAGCGAGAGAGCAGACGACGGAGACGGCGACGGCGACTCTAACCAGATAACCAGCTTGCGGCTGGCTGGATCCCGGTCCGGGCCATGACGAGCCGATCCCCAGTCGAACCCCCAGCCAAGTGACCTAATTTCGAGCAGACACTGCAGCAGAGCAGCCAGAGAAACACTTTCTCCTGGACCGATCGAGTTCTGGCTTTTCTTGGTCGTGGGCCCAACTTCGACCTCGTCTCGGGCTCGCAATTAAGAGAAAATTTAATTTTGAATTTATTAAGGTAGCCCCCAAAAAGTGGTTCGTGTCTCGCTTTTGACATAAATCAAAATTTTTCTTTCCTATATAACTACATATATAATTTATACACACATGCAATCAAATCCAGAACGGACAGATCAAAACAACAGACAGACAGCAGCAGCAGCAGCAGAAGAAGGAAAGATAATGACGACACTCCACAGATTCTTCAGTTGCCACAACAAGGCCTCTGCCCCTGCCTCTGCCTGTGTCTGGATTGGCCTTGGGTACGAGTATTTGCTGAAAGCATTTCTGAAATCAAATTAATATCAACTGGTTCGAGCCAATCATACGATGACTGCATCGCAGCTGATGCATGTTATTAGAGCGGTTCGGGGACTAATTGGATAGTTCTATGGACGTAAATGATTAACTAATTCATTTAGAAATGGTAAGCCTGTAGGTGTATTCTCCTCCAAGACTGCAATTCCTACACAGTCACGCATTCCCCAAGCGACTGAAGCCAAAGGCCATCAGGCCACTTGAAATTTGTTCAGTGTTTGCTTTCAACTCAATAATTTTGGGGGATCTCAAATCGAATAATCAAATAGTACAATACGACGAAGCGAAGCGAGGAAAAGATTCCAAAGTATCAGTTACAAAACGTTTCCATTTTTGCTGCCTCACTGGGCTTCTCGTGGAGAGGAGCGCATCATCCGGGGATCGGCTATCATTTGGGACATTGGAACACGCGCTTGTGTCCGCGACCCAGAAGAGAGGTGCCCCCAAGGTGAGGGAGCGGGAGAGAGAGCCAGAGAGAGTGGGAAGCAGGGAGACAATGCCACAGAAAGCAGATACTTTTTATTTGCCACATACTCGTGGCCCAACAAAGAATGCCCACCGAATTAGTGATAAATTCATCGATGGAATTGTTTAGATAGCAAAATCAACCGAAACCGTTTTTCTCCTCTGGAATGACTTGTTTTCTTGGTTTTTGGTGTCTCGCCAGTTGCCACCGAAACTATCTATAAATGGCTAATGACATTGGATTAGCATAAGCTGTGCAATTAATCTTTGTAATAAGTGGAAACCGAGGCAAGCTGAAACCAAACCAAACCAAACCAAATCGAACCACCAGCCAAAGACAAACAGTCGGGCTTGCTGCTCGCGGCACAAGCAGAAGATGGGGAGACGGGGAGAAAAAACTTGGAATTATTGGGAATTTTAAGCGTAAGTCTTTTGTATGATTAATGAATGGAGGGAACCGATGCGTCGCGACGCGATGGGTCCCCTGTCCAGCGCTATTCTGTTTTATTATGCAAATTATGCGTTAAGGGCGTAGAAGGCCGCATCTATTAGTGTCAGGCCTCAATCGAACACCATCCACCAACGCCACCTGACCAGCCTCAGAATCGGACCCAGAATCAGAGTCACATCACACTCCCACACGGACTTGGCTTCCCAGCTGCACATTGTTGCATATTAATGGGTCTGGCACGGACTTCAAACAGTTAGTCGCATGTGCGGCATATTAATTATGGAATTTCTTTTGCTACCTCTGCAACGCAGCGAACGTTCGCGTATCTCTGCGTGGAACCTCGACTGGCGGGTTGGCCTTTCTCTTTGGAATGCGGTAGCTGCCAAAGAGAAGATGAAAATTACCCATAAGGCACCAGAAAATGTGCCCACATGCCTGGGACTTGGTTGGCAATACGATCAAGGTAGAAATTCCATAGATTTGTTGCTATTATAGAGAATGTTCCTCACGCATTATAGACTACACTACTCATGTGACCAGATACTTGGATACTTCTCAAGTTCATGAAAGAATACGCATGTTTATGTTTAATATATACATGTTTTTAGGGAGAAGGAAAGCTATTGAAAATAAAAAGATTCGTTTGTTTCTTAATTTGCTGGAACTCATATCTCCCTCTTCATATCGGAAATGGTAATTCCATCGGAATGAGTAACAGAACATTAGCAGACAGACTTTGACAGTTTGTTAGAGAGCCATAAAGTGGGTTATTTGATATCGGTTTGCTGGCCAGAGCAGCACGGTGCCCGCGATCATAGTAGAGTGCTTTCTCGCCCAGGCAGGTTGAGAGACAGAGCCATAAATCTGCCAGCCAGCAGCGGGTTGGTATCCGAGCATAAGAATGGAGCAGCAGTTTTGGTTTAGCTGCCATTTATATGGGTGTCAATCCACGTTCTTTGTCCAGTGTCGATCGTCGATTATTGAGTGTCAGGCCGGAGCGCAGCTAATTAATGCGCCGCCCGAAACGAAGACATTAAATAAAACGAACAAAACCCCGAAACGGTTAAAAAGAAATCTCCTATCGGCCAGGGAGAGGAGCTGCGGAGATGACCTCTTTCCGTCGCAAACTGATAAGGAGGTCGTAGGGCCAATAATGATTGAGGGTGGCACTGGGACCAGCAGATCGGATGAATGCATACATATGCCCCACAGAGCGTGAAAAAATGGCAAAAGTATTGAAAAATATTTATTTATATTTATGTTTATACTCGGTTTATAACAAGGTCAAATCGATCGACTGGAGTGCTTTAGCCCATTTGTCATGCGCAGATGTGGGGGAGGGCTGTTCACATAATACAAGTATGTGGGACGGTCGAGCATGAATCATATGAGATGATGTTTTTTGCTTGATTTTGTGGTTGATCTGCGATGAAGCAACCAAATAACAACAAAATAAATCCACAGTTCAATTTCTCTTCTGTGGACCATTCTCAAGAAATTCTAACACTTTCCTTCTGATTTGAAAATATGATCCATATAAGTTCGTGCAGCATGATGCGAGGACACCATATATGAATCATACTCTTGCTTATTTGGAACCTGTTCGAATACCAAAAGTACATACATTTGAATCTATATGGCAACGGCATCCTGAGCTCCATCACCATCATCATCATCATCACTCTCTCACTAGAGTCGGGCTTCCTCTGCCCCGTGTCTCTCGGACACTTCCGATAAGATCGCTTTCAGCTTTCAATAGAAAAATTAAACACAAACCGGCAGACTTGATTGGAGGTTCGTCGCGGGCTGAGGGACATTTATACCGGGAACGATAAGAGAACCAGCTGCTGGAGAGAGAAAATGTTGTTGGTTTTTTACGATGGTTTATGGATGGCAGAAATGTCCGGCAAAAACAATTTCCAGTGAAATGAAATCGAACGGCATTGATTGCATGCCAATGTGGCTCCAAAGTTCTTGATCGACACCTGCAGCCAGACGGCGACGACGACGACGACGACGTTCCATCAGACGACGCTCCACTCCGACTACGACTACGACTCAGACGATGATGGAGACTGGGACTGAGACCGGTGACCATTTATAGAGTAACTAGCGACTAGCAAGATGATCAACAGACGATCACTTGCTTGCCATGCCAATGACGCAAAACACGCAATGGGCCGAGACTCTTCCCCGGCGGCTGCCCAGCCAGTCCCCACTTGGCGGAGCTTTCTCTGGAGCAAGGAGGAGGCAGCGTTAATTATTATGGGCAGAGGAAGTGGAGACGACGTCGGCAGCGACTAATTGCACTGCGGCTGCAGTGACCATTGTGGGGTTGAGTCTCTCGACAGCGTCTAGCCGGCTGCCCAGAGACCCTCCCCACCCCTCCCCCTCCCCTCATCGTTTTCCCATTCATCGTCAGTAAATTATTTAATCGAATTCCTTGTTTGTTTAACTTTTTTCAGAGCCGGAAAATGCAGCAGCTGGAACTCTGAACCCTGAATCCCGAACTCTGACCCCTGATTTTGGCTGAGAGAGAATAAGGAAAGCACACACCCATTCACACACTCTCAATATGCCCGCCCGCCACAATTGGGATACGGACCGTGTGGGCGTGGCCCATCTGGCTGGGGCTCTGAGTCCGCTCTGCATAACCGATGCCAATCATGAGATATTGCGGCCAAAGCCGCGAAGGTGAGTTTTTTGCTTAAATTGCGAAGGAAGTAAAGTAATATTCTCACTAGGATAGAGATACTGGTGAAGAAAACGAAACGAGAGAGAGTCAGCCAAAGGCATATTTATATTAAAAAGATTCTTTCTCCGATAAGAATCAGTATCAGTTTCTGCATTTGGTAGATAAGATAATTAATTCTATATATTTGTGTTCTCGTACCTTTGAAATTTTGGATTTTACACGTTTTGAGGGGACGAGACCTGACTAGGTGTGATAGATATCACAGAACAACCGCTTGCTCCTATTTATGGGCCATGATCAAGATTACTGCATAAAATATTACTTTCATAACTTATCTCAGTAACCGTTCAATTCGTAAATTTGATCTCTATTATATCTATTCTTGCTTGTATCCTCTGTCTCTCTTCTTTAAGCTATGGGAAATATTCCTCTTCTTTGTTTATCCCAGAAGACTGAATTGAAGATTTTAGCTCTCACTTCTTCTCCCCCTTCCCATACTTCATCGTACTAACTCAATATCAAATCTTTTAACTTGTTCTGCCTAAACTATCCCTTAACCATCCCGACACGACTTAAATACGCTAGTCCGATCCTCTAATACACATTTCAGAAAGCACCATCTGTTGCTGCTTACATGAACTATACCCATTTCTACATTTTACATGCACAGCTTCTTATTTTACACCTCCACACTGGCGCCCGCTAGTGTATCTTACATGTAGCAAACACTAGCTCTTATGGTGTGATGACATTAGGCTTTGCTAACTGAAAAGCTGGAAAAATATGGGAAATGCCTGCAGTCAGAGCGAGAGAATTAATGCGGCAAGCTGATCATTGACTGTTTCAGAATTTTTCTGGTTTTGTGGCTGTGTTTGGTGGAAGCCATATCGTTCGAACAAGAATTTTATTTATAATTTTATTTGATTTATTATTTTTATTTTTGTTGTATTATCGAGCATTTTCGCTTGCGCTGCGTCAAGCAATACATTTTGATATTGGAATATCTGTATATTCCAATATTCTTTATATTCGGCCGTCATTAAACCCTGAAAAGAACCCATCCAATACCCTACAATAGGCAAAGAATATTAAAGAAAATACTATCGATAGTGCCCTCTATGGTTTGACGACTTTTTTTCTTCTTCTTCCTGTTTGAGGAGTTTTTTTCTTCTTCTTCTTCCTTTTTGACGAGTTTTTTTTTTACTGTTAGATATGTTATGTTATGTTAAGTTTTCGAACTATGTTATGTTAAGTTTTCGAACTTATGTTATGTTAAGTTTTCGAATATACGCTCTGTAAAGAGAAAACCATGACGAGACGGCACGGTGGAACATTAAATAAACGTCCATTAAATAAACCGCCTACCGTTGTAAAGAAAAGTGGGCTCAAAAGGGTTTCCAACCGCACCGCCACCAACAATGGCAACTATTTTTGGACTTGGACACTTGCATGCATAATTGTCAGACAGGCCAAGTTGAACGGACAATAAACTTTTGTTCGGGCCGTAATATGAAAACCACAAAAAAAGAAAAGAAAAGACCAGACCAGACCAGACCAGGCCAGATAAAGAAGTTAAGTTAACGTAGGAGCCTGGGTAGGAATAGCGGACGCTAGACGATTTTCGGAAATCATAATGTATTGTTTGTTTGTTTGTCTGTTTGTCTATTGGCCAGATATCTTCTTGGTCTCTAGACCAAACGGGAACGATCTGTCTACGATTCGTTTTCGCATTGTGAAGCCGGTCAAGGTTAATTTGGAAAATATTAGTGTCAGCACAGTCGGTGGGGTCTGTGGAGGGTGAAGGGGGAAGGAAGCCCCCAGGCAGAAAAAAGAAGATCACTCCGGATGTGTGCCACAAAAAGAAGATACTCGTAGAAGCACAAACTGGCTTTACGACCCCAGCGAAGGCAGAGACGAATAATTATTAAATGCGGGCCTGGCCCGGACCGACCGGCCCAGTCAGACACGACTAATTCAATTAAAACGAAACTAGAGCTTGAGGCTTGAGATACAAATAGAGATTGAAGCTCGAGTCGAGTGCTCGGGCTGAAGGTTTCTGTTAAGGTTTTGGTCTTTTTCCTCGCAAAGTTCAAGCTCGATTGGGAAATCGCCAGGCAGTGGCAGCGGCAGACAATTGCTGATTGAAATCTCAGCACGCCTCGCCCCGCAGGAAACAGGGGAAACAGAAATATGACTGGCATTTTGCGAAACTTTATTGTAGCTTCGTTTTTGTGTGTTGCTGGCAATTAAAAGTTTGAAATGCGAGTAACAACAAACAAATGACAGTTGGAAATATTTCACACAAACGAAAGTGAAAATGGCAAAATGTGAATAATTAGCAGAGGGCCCACAATAAAGGGAATCAAATAATAATAGCTAACGAACTGGAATAGCAAAAATTTACGAAAAATTCGCCACAATTGCCAGACGAATTGTTGAACAGGTAGCAGATACCCGCACTCGTGCTCCAGCTGCAGCAACAACGGCGACTTGTGGCCAACAAAGTCAATGACAATGGCCAAGAGGATGAGGCGGAGGCGGAGGAAGAGGGCCCTCTACCCATGCCCATGCCCATGCCTCTGCCAGCCATTTGTCTCAGGGCAACAAACCCGAGCCCCATGTATAGCCATCTCTATCGGTGTAGCATCTTCAGTTCGGTGTAATTTTGAACGCAGCATTAAAGAGAGTACAAGAAATAATGCGACGACGCGACGTGAGGCAAGTGAAAATGTTGTTACCTTTTTACCTTGCCCGAGCTCAGGCCGCGACTTTCTTTCACACAAACAGCTACACAGCCACAGATGCAGATACGGCTACACCGATACGGATACACAGATACGGATACTTTGATACACTCTTAAAGCACAATCCACGCTAGCCGAAGCTAGATCTGTGAGATCTTTTTGGTGCTTGTCCAAATATACTAACTGTAGCTAACTTACAGAATCGGCTGGCCAAAGCCAAAACCACAAAACGAAATGCAGCCAAAACCAGAAAACAAAAGCCAACAAAAATGGAAAACTGAAATCCGAGGCGCGAAAGTGTGGGAGATTTCAGAGCAGCTGTTGCCGAGCGAGGAATGACAGAGCACAGGCTGTTGATAGATCTGGATAGACGGACGGACTAATTAAGTCGTTGGAGATAGCAGTGGCGGCCCCCAGCCCCTGCTCCGTCTTCATTTTTGCCTTTGTCTCGTTCCTCGTCTTCAAACGGAAGCGACGTCGGTTGCTCTGCTCTGCTCTGCCTCAGCCACAGCCTCATCTTCTGCGGGCTGGGCGCATCTCCAATTGATGTTGGGGATGTGGTTGAATGCGGAAATCTTGTTGGATGGCAGGCAGTCTGTACTCACAGTCGGAGTCGCAGTCGGAGTCATAGTCGGGGACGCCGCGTATTAAACTCTAATCAGCAAGATGTGATGATATGATAGCGACACCAAGCACTCGGCACTCGGAATAGGTAGCAATTTGTCAGATGTTGGGGTTTCATAACAGTTACAGCCAATTGCCTTGTCACTGATGGTGTCGGGATACCAGTTCGGGCTGGTCATGGCTCACCTGAAGGAAATGCAGGTGAAGAGGTGATGTATGTGAGATTTCCCTGGGCACTTGGGACGAACATGCAGCAATTTCTGGCTTATACGAGTCCTCGTAGAATCACACTCAAGAATCACTTGAGCGAACATCACAAACAGAAGAGAATCTCATGGCAGTTCAATTTAACGTTGTTTCATTTGGATCGATCTTTTGTCCAGTTTCAGATTCCGGTAAACATATCTATAAGATTGCATCGGACAATCTTCAATTTCGGAACAAAATGCCATTAAGATTTCTATATACAGGCTTTGAAAACAGTTTTCTACTGTTCCCAGACCCAGACCGTGACTCAGCTGACGAAAAGCTGGGCTTAAGCAATCCATGTCAATCAAACGTTGAAATGTCTTGCATGGGGCATGGGGCAGGGGCATGGGGGTAAGGCAAACTAAATGAGGAAAATTCGGTGAAGTCACCACGCATCTTAGCCAACAAATTCTGTTCGCCTCGAGCAACGACATTCAGCACAGATTTTGGGCTAACCTTGCCACAGACTTAACTTCCATTTCCATCCCATAATTTGCTGATATTTTTGCCAAGCAAAGATTATTAATGATCTCACATGAAGAGCTGGTTCTAATGATCTACAAATCTACAACTGAAAACTGAACACCAGAAACCGAAAACTATTTCCTGTCTAATACTGTCAGGGCATGAAAAACGAAAGTTCCCAAACCTTGATGAGCGTATTAGGCTGCCCAGCCCGAACCATTGGTTGGGTGACACACATACCCATATCTCGCTTGGCCATTACTGCAGCTCCAAGGGTCCAGTCCAGCGATATTTCTTCTCTTTACTTTCTGGGGAACTTGCACTTGCCTTTTCGGTCAGTTTTCCAACCATTTCGATTTATTTTTTCTCATTTGCGGCCGAGTTGTTTTATAAACACGCGAATATTACATTAAACTCTTTGGTATATGTACTCGTATATTTTTCTGGCTTCGTTTCGTTTTTGTAATTTTCGGGAGGTCTTTTGTGTGAGTGTGTGGAGCTCTGCCTAATGGGTGTGAGCATATTTATGGCCTGTCATTACTTTTCCGTAAATTAAACTTTTTAATGCGAAAATTTCTTAGAGCATAATTTTTTTAATAATCCCCTCAGTGGAGCACTTGAAGCCTGGTTGGCTGGCTGGCTGACTCGCTGGCCTAGGAACAGCCGGCGGCTAGTGAAGAAAGTTATTGTATAATCGGACAGGTAGAGAGATGGATAGAGGAATGTAGAGTTTTCCGTATTACGTGGGCGGCTTTTTTGTGTGTTGCTTTTTGTTTTGGTTTTTTTTTGGGGTTATTCAGGTATTTGGATCAAATGGTCGCGGCTTTCTAATTGCAATTGCGCTCCGCTTTGTGGCTGTGGCCGCTCCCATTTATTCACTTCATTCTTCGTCCACAAAAAGAAGCTTCTGCAGCTGCTGCCGAAATAAATAAATATGTGGATATGTTGCTGTCTGGTCTGTATGGTAGGAAAAACAAAAGGCCAACCTCAAGAAGCCGTTATGTCAGCGCATACTCGTAGGCCAGTATAAATCATTAGAGGCAGGTTACGCTCGGCAATTTATTTACTCCACACATGAAACGTATCTTGTAGATGTATCTCGAAGCCTACGCACGTCTGCCCATGCTCAGAACACACACGTCAGGGCGAGCTTTTCTTAGCTTAGAATCTACCATCTTGGGGCCTGGGACTGGGAGACTGGGCTGGCACCGCCACTGCCAGACTGCCTGACTGCCTGGGCGCCGAAGCAAGGAAGGAAGCTGGCAAAACTATCTGATAAGTGTCAAGATTGTATAACCTTCGAGTGCGATGCGGTGCGATGCGGTGTCAGGTGATGTGGCTGGCTGAGCTCCCTTGGCCCCGCCAACAGTTATACATAATTAAATTCAGAGCCAGAGCAGCTATCAGAGCTGAGAGTGACTTTGTCCAGTCACGTTATTGGAGCGGGATAAGCCAGTTGATGGTTGCAACGTTTCTGTGCCTGCCTTGGTTCGAAAAAGTGGCCTCCACTCCATATAAATATACAAAATAAAAATACCCACAGAAATACGAGTAGTGCGGAATCTCGCCTGCATTCAATACATTCTTCAACATCTTTGAAATCTTTTATTCTTTGATATACATTTATGTATGAACTCGTAATACTTCTTTGCAAATTACTCAATACGGAAAGGAGGGAGAATTAGTTTAGCTGGAGCCGATCATATTCATTTTGCCCGTGGACAATTCTTTGAGCATCACTGCCAGCAGTCGCAGTGACTTTTTGAAAATCACATTACCCCCAGCAGCAGCAAAGCAAAAAAACAAAAGAGAAAAATGAAAAATCACAGATACTCCTCGCAGTGTTCCAGTACGTACGTACGTACCGTGCAGGCACTACTGCCGCAGAGTGAGCCCTCAAACGCGCTGCCTATGGTAGGACGGTACGACGTTAAGACAGTACGAGTATGGCTGATCCATTGTTTTGGGCTCACAGCTGAGAAGCAAATGGAAAAATTACCCAACCAAGCCAAGCCAAGCCAAGCCATGCCATGCCAAAGACCCTATGCGCAAGGTGGCTCTGGTCTGCCTCTGGGGCCCAGAGTCCCAAAACGCGCTGTGAAAATGAGGAAAAACAGATATCGCTGCGCGTAAACAATGACGGGGCAGAGCAGCGTGGAGCGGGGCGGAGCGGAGCAGAGGCAAGAGCGCCAGCAGCTGTGCTGTGGCAGCCGCTGCTGCTGGTCTGACTTTGAACCACCGCCGTGAGCCGTGGCTCAGGTGAGCTTGTTTTTCAGTCGAGCTTGATGTGCGCGAGCGAACGGTAATGCGGGTTCGAAATTTGGCGACTTTCGACCATTCGACTTTGGGAGCTTCGAATTTCGAGTTTGGAGTTTCGGTCGCGACTCGCCGAGCACGAGAGCAATGATAATTTATAATTTGCATAATTGTTGTTATTATTTGTGCGAGTAACATAGAAAAGGAAACAGGCAATAGAAAAAGAAAAAGAAAGAAAATTGTGAATAGGAAGAGGACAAAGAAGAAGCGTGTTTCTGTTGCTGTGTCTGTGTCTGTGTGTGTCCGCGTATCCGTGTCGAAGTGAAATGAAACCAAACCAAATCTGACACCCACAACAGCACCCAATCATGTATTGCACCAAAGATTGCTCCTGCAGCCTCTGCCGCGAGCTGCGGAACTACAAGATAGGATCCAAGAAGGCACCCACTTCCACTTCCACCCCCACTCGACCCCTAGCACCAGCGCCAACGAACTCCACGTCCCTACTGGGCAGGATGCTGAACGAGAACTTCATCCTGCGACGCCGCGGCATTTCCCTCAAGAACTTCCAGCCGCAGTCGCTGCGGAACAGCGAAATGTGTCAGCAGCAGCAGAAGCTGCCAGTGCCACGCCCCGGACAGACACCCTCGCCCACGCCCATCGAGGAGCTTCCCGACTGGGTGGAGGACACGAGCCGGACGCGACAGGCCAATCACAAGGTGGTCATCTACTTTGGGGACTCCATCAATCGTAATCCAGCGCAACCGCAACCGCAAGCCCAGACCCAGCCACCACCGCAGTCTCCAGCTGCAGCTGCCGCTGCAGCCGCTGCAGCAGCCTCTCCATTGTTATCGCCCAAAGAACTGCACTCGCAGCTGCTCCAAGAGATGTCCCAGAAACTGAAGTCCAACGACAAAGCGGAGGAGGGGGAGCACAAGGTGGAGGAGGCTAGAGCCGGGGAGCGGGTGGAACGGGCGGATGATGAACTGCCGCCCTACATTGAGAGCGTGCAGAATGGCGTAATTAATATCAGAATTGAAGGCAATTACCGGCGAGCCAGTGCGCTGGTGGAAACGGTGGCAAAGCCAACTTTGGCCGTGGTCGGTCCAACGAAATCTGATGCTCCCACTGCTGCCACTGCCACTGATGATGATGATGATGATGATGATGATGATGATGGAGACGACGACGACGACCCTGGCCACGATGCGGAGACGGACTCGTGCGACTGGAGCTATGTTCAGGAGTGGCGACGAGCCGCTAGACGGTACTGGAAAACATTTAAAATTATCCGCCATTATTTGTTGCCTCTCTTCCATTTCCATTTCCATTTCAATTTATATACTTTCTGCTGCAATTCTTTTGTGAAAGTTGGTTAGAAAAGGGATTTCTAGGGAGAGAATCGATTGAAATTAATTGGAAAAGGGAAAGAAGTTAGTTTCTGGATGGGGGTCCGTCTCTG
The DNA here is from genome assembly GCA_018150885.1 of Drosophila tristis. NCBI lineage: Eukaryota > Metazoa > Arthropoda > Insecta > Diptera > Drosophilidae > Drosophila > Drosophila tristis. The sequence goes on from JAECWT010000264.1 coordinate 1,707,988, forward strand.
CCTGAAATTATTCTAAAAGATTTAGTATCAGTTCAATTGGAAACGCATTAAAACATGCAGAGAGAAAAACAATCGTAAAAGTTGTTCATCAAATTTACATATGAAAATCTTTATTTGATCCACATCAAATATCTCACAGCATGAGAATCACACAAAACTGCTCACATCCAAATAAAATTAAGGAATTAATGAAACATTTCTAAGCTTAGGCAAGCCATCAGATTTTCCAACTATTTTCGCATCCCTATTTCCCCAAAAAATATGAAGAACGAGACACAAGAGTAATCCAAATAATATTTTGATAATCGAAAATAAAATCTTTTTAAGAAAATCCAAACGAAAGGTCACTGCTCGAGAATGAAAAGACTAATCAAGTTTCCTTAGGAATGGGACCATGGAAAAAAAGGCAAAGAAATTTAATCCATAAATCGTATTTAGCACGGAACGTTGTCCAAACCATTGGAGATTCGTCTGGATAGACAATGAAAGATGTGTCAAGCTACGGCGAAATTAAAAATTTGGGTCAATCAGAGCTCAAGTTACAGCATAGCCCGCTCTGGGGTTGGGCGAAAAATCTTGATTCTTCTGTGTTCTTTTCATAATAAAAGAATGAAAAGATTGTGACAGCGCCGACAACTAACTTTTCGCATGCAAATGAAATATCGTAACTGGCTTTTAATATCGTTTGTTTGTGCTGTTTTTTATGTTATTTTGGCCGAACCGGCACCAAGATAAACCTACTTTCGAATTCAAATTTAAATGTTTAGCTGGAGAAAGAATACAGAAAATTGCATACTCTTGCATCATATTGTATAATATTACAATATTCATTTACATTTTCAACAGATCATACTATTGATATTTAAAATCGCTAAGGATATTTACGATGTCTCTTTCCCATTTAAAATTTTGCATTCATCCTCGCTTTTCACCAAGTGATTTGAATCTTATGCTCTAATTAAGAGATTCTGGGAAATTATTTCCGAGACGTACTCCTACTCCACTGCAAGACAAACAAAGACCACGACTTATAGATCGAACTTAGAGATTTAATTATTTGCCACTGCCACTGCCAATTCGCACGGCTTGTCATCATGGTGTGTGGAGAGATTCGAGGAAATATGACAATTCACCGGCTACGCGACCCGTTAGACGTAGCCTTTGTGTGTCTTAGAATGGGACTCCTAAGTTGCGTTGGGGAATATTAATTCCTACTTATAGGTGAGGAAATGGGACAGGTATTTAACACAAAATTGGGTGCTAAATTCCGAAACAGAATAGCACAGGCAACCGCGTCGATCACATAAAGTATTTTGCCCATAGGCCCAGTTATGGCCGACAGATCAGTTAATTACGTCGAGCATGACGACGTATTTATACGTATTCTATATGTACTCTATACTCGTATATTTTTTTACACTGCCCTGCTACACTGCTATATTTAAAATACTAATATGCGTATTATTTCTTTCAGACCCACTGGCAACTTGCCTTCCAGTTTCGGACAGCACACAGCGCCCAGTCAGATTACTGGGCTGCCTCCCATGCCGCCACCGCTGTTACAGCCACCACATCAGCAACAGCAGTCGACGCCACTATCTCCCCATGGACCCCACAGCGGTCTGGCGGTGTCGATGGCTGCGCCAGCACCACGCGTGTTTAAAGAGCTAGCCCAGCACCCCAACAAGGGAGTGGGCCACAAGGTGGGAGTAGCTGGAAATCTCGCCCTTCCTCTACCCAGCCAAATGACTTCCCCCGTCAGGGCCACCAAGGCACTGATTCCTCAGCGTGCGGTGGCGGGTCCTGCTCGCCTGACCGTCCAGAGTACGCCCGTGAAGTCGCAGCCCCCGCAGCTGAGTGGGAGCCTTAGCCAGACCTCGCCCAGCCGACCCACACTTGGCATACCAACCACGAGCACGAGCACGACATCGACGAGTGGGAATGCCCCGCCAGCCAGAACGCACCAGCACGATCAGTTCCGGGCTCTGCAGCGCGTACAGGAGTGCCACAGCTCCTCGGACGAGAACCGGAGCTCGGGCCATGCCAGCATGTCGGACACGGGAGGCCACAGCTCCTCCCCGGCGGGAGGCATGACCCTGGGACCGTTGCCCGAGGATCGGCTGGCAGCCGGAGTGACCAATGCCAATCGGAGCACCCGATCGCGACGACATCGGGGTATCCTGCCGGCGGGCAAGGCGCCCTGGAGCGGCACAGGCCTGGAGGACATAAAGCTGGCCATGCTCACACTCCGCTCCCAGACGAGCAGCAGCACGTACAGCAGCCTCAGCGCGGGGTCGGAGAGCTCAGAGCCCGCCCGACGGCTGGGCCGTTACTCCTCCCTGGAGACGGTGATCACCAGCACGAGTGCCGACGAGTTTGTGTGGGTGGACTCTCACAACCGCCTCGTGGAGCTGCAGCATCCGCCGTGGAGCCAGCAGTGCATCATACGGGTGCTGAGGGGCGGCCGCTGCAAGCAGCAGGCGGAGCAGATGGCCGTGGAGGTTGTCTCCAGATTGGGCTACCTGCTGCAGCGAGCTCTGGTGCGAATTGCGCGCGAGATCCAGCGCTTCTCGGCGGGATTGGGAATGTGCTCCAAGCAGGAAGTGGCCGGTGCCTTCCGCGTTGTGCTCTGCTCCACTCTGGCCGACTCCTGCACCAAGGCCTGCATGCGAGCGGCAGCCATGTTCGCCGTGCCCGGGGAGAGTGCGCTGAAGCAGAGCAAATCCTCGCGAGCGGGCCTCCAGCTGTCCGTCGGTCGCTTCTACCGCTGGATGAGCGACGCTCGACTCGGCAAGTTCATACACGAATATGCCGCCGTGTATCTCTGCGCGGGGATCGAGAACCTGCTCGAGGAGATCATGCTGCAGTGCAGCAACGGCAGCACGGCGGCCGCCCTCGACCAGAGCATCGCCAACTCGGGTGACGTTTGGGGTCTGCTGCAGCCGTTCGCCCATCTCAATGCGGGACGCATTGCCTCCGGTGCTCTGACCATGCCCTGCTGGGCCAGTGCCTCCGCCCTGGCCACCTGCGTGGGCAGCATCCGGGAGCTGAAGGAGAAGGCCCTGCGCACCCAGCAGGAGTTCCAGCTGGCCGCCGCCCTCTCTGGCTCCGCCCTGGCCGCGCTCTTCTACTTCATGCGCTGCTCTCAGCTGGAGCACACGGAGCTGCTGGCCGCCTCGGGATCTGGCCAAGCCGCGCCAGCGCCGCCCACTAACACTGCCAGCCATCATGTCCAGGAGCTGTGCTATGAGCGGGCCTATGTTGTCCTGCCCCCGCTGGCCGAATGGCTAAGGGTCGCCTCGGCCCATGCCGAGCATCGCAGCGCCCTGATGATCGACAAGGATGATGTGATGCAAGCAGCCCGACTGCTGCTCCCGGGCGTCGACTGTCCCATCCGCCCCGTGGCCCACGATGAGGAGCTGCCCACCAAGAAGACGCACTTCAACGCGGCCTCCAGCAGCTCCACGGGAACGGGTACGGGAACGGGAACGGGATCGGGCACAGGCAGCAGCTGCTCCAGTTCCCCGGTGGTCAGTGGGATTGGCATTGGGATTGGCGAGGATACCTCAGAGCTGGGCAGGCGAGCCACCATTGGAGTGGCCTTCAAGGTGAGTACAACTGGTGTCTATGCCGATGGCAGTGCCTAATCCCTGTCCGTCTACTTTGCAGTTGCTTCTGACTGGAAGAGCAGAGCTGCTGGCTCAGGCTGCCCAACTGCTGCCGCCCACAACCCGCTACGACACCCAGAACAGCGCCGGCCTGACTGCTCTTATGGTTGCTAGCATCCGCAACGACGAGGTGGCCCTGCACGCGCTACTGGACGCCGGATGCGATCCCAATGTGGAGGTGCCGCCTGCGGGCAGCTCTGGCCATCCGGCCATACTGCCGGACACGCAGCACTGGACAGCCCTGAGCTTTGCCGCCAGTCGGGCCAACTACGTGGCCTTGAGGATTCTGCTGGAGCGGGGCGGCAAGGTGGAGGGCGGGGCTCGCAGCAGCGAGGAGAAGTGTACCTTGACGCCGTTGCAGTTGGCCGCGGGAACAGGCAACCTAGAGATTGTGGCCCTCCTGCTGGCACATGGAGCGAATGCCTTCCTCTCCACCCAGCAGAAGGACTCGCTCTGCTTTGCGGGATCGGCGCAAAAGGGTTGCTTCTGTGCCATCTCCGTTGCCGCCGCCCATGGCCATCGCTCGTGCCTGCGCAAGCTGCTCACCCATCCCGTGCTGCCTGGCACGCGAGATGTCCTCTCGCTGGAGGAGATGCTGGCCGAGGGCGATGTGACTGGTGTACGATGCGGTCCAGGCAATGCCCCGACCACTGCTAACAGCGAGGATATTCTACCATTGCTGAACAAGACGCAGATCAAGCGACTCCAGGAGGCCATGTACCACAGTGCCGAAAACAACCATTTGGGTGAGTTGCTGCGCAGTTTCCTTAGCATATACTCGAACAAAGGGAGTTCGAGGGAGTCTCGTAGTTACCAATAGTCCAACTGCAGCCGAAGAGCGAGTCCGAGGAGTACTTATCTCAAAGTACATTGTTCGTAGCCAATTTTCATCCGAAAGTTAATTCAAACTAAAACCGGACGTGACGAAAAACCGTTCAATACGATTTGTTTACAATATATTATACCCGTACTCGAAGAATTAAGGGGTATATTAGGGGTATATTGGCCAAGAGCCGATGCCGAGTCGATAGAGCCATGTCTGCCCTTCCGTCTTGATGCGCGCCTAGTTCTCAGAGACTATAACAGCTAGACTAACCAAATCAGATCTGGATCAGATCGGATATATTTGTATAGCCAGAATAAAGAAATTAATTTTCACTTGCTTCCCCCACCTCCTCCAGCGATGCTGACGCTACTCATTCTCTTTGTCGCTCCCACACACTCTGCCCTATGCAGGGCGCGACCATTGCGGAGAAGATGTAGAATCATCTGCATCTGTTATCTACATCTACAATATCGATAACGCATCTAAACCCTTATTATTTAGATAACAGATGTAGCAAGAAAATGTAAAATGTAAAATTGTTTAAAATTCTACATAAATAATTAACATATTTATATACAGACTGAGTACGGGTATAAAATTAGAGTCGCGTCCACAGAAACGACTCACAACATTCCTTCTCCTTTTTATATTTTATTGCTGGAAGATTGATCAAATTACTGATCGAAAGAAGATTTCGTGTTTAATTGAAGGCGATTCGAAAGCCGAGAATCAATAATGACGCTCCAATTTGATGGGATTCATATGTAAATAAATATGCAATATATCTCAATGCTTTTTCCAGACATAACCATAGAACTGCGCAAACTAGGCGTGCCTTGGACGCTCCACTGCTGGATGCATGCCCTGTCAGCGGCGCACGAGCTGCGTCTGGATGCTGTGATCGACCAACTGCTGCAGGACTTCCTGCAGGTATGCCCGGACGACTACAGCGCTCAGTTCGTGAGCGAGTGCCTGCCGCTGCTGTTCAACATATTCCGGAACAAGAACGAGGGCACCACCCTACTGCTGGCGGACATATTTGCCACCTGCTTTGGCTGGGAGACGCTCCATCCGGTCAAGGAGCAGCCGCAGATGCAGCCAGTCCAGGGCTCCCGCATAGATCCCAAGTTCGTGAACAACCCGGAACTGAGCGATGTCACATTTAGGTGAGATTAAGCCATTAAGGACCCCCAATAAAATCCACTGCAGTGTGTAATGCTGTCGTTTCTCCTTTCAGGGTGGAGGGAAAGATCTTCTATGGGCACAAGATTGTCCTGGTCACAGCCTCGCCGCGCTTCCAGAGCATGCTCAGCTCCAAATTGAGCGATGCCAGTTCCACGCCAACGGTCCAGATCAACGATATTCGCTATCACATCTTCCAGCTGGTCATGCAGTTCCTCTACAGCGGCGGTTGCGGCTCTCTAGACGTAGCCCATGGCGACGTCCTCGAGCTAATGGCTGCAGCCAGCTTCTTCCAGCTGGAGGGTCTGCTCCGATACACAGAGGCTCGCTGCTCCGAAATGGTCGATGTGGACAATGTGGTGGCCATGTACATACATGCCAAGGTGAGCCGGCACACTCCTTAGGCACTCCAGACTTCAGCGAATCTCAATGATATCCATTCCACAGGTCTACAATGCGCATCGCTTGCTGGAGTACTGCCAGTGCTTCCTGCTTCAGAATATGGTGGCTCTGCTCACCTACGATGACTCGGTGAAGCGCCTACTGTTTGCCAAGAAGATACCCAATCACGACGTCCTCGCCGGCCTTCTGCAGACCCTGCAGACGCGCCTTAAGACACGCAAACCCAATTCTGGCGGTGGCCTGGTCAACTCCTATCGATCGCCCCCGGCCACGCCCGTCAAGAAGTAACCGTTCCCCATTCCCTGTTCCCCATTCCCCATAACAGAATCCAATTCGTATTTATTGCATTGTTTTTAATTGAATCTTTGAGCTTTTATGTATTATAAAACCTTCCCAGCCGGATCCCGATCCCTTCTCTACCTTCTAGACTCTACCTTAGTTGTATTTTTTGTATTCTCAATTTGTTCAGCGCACTGTTAACTTATACGAACCCTAGGATCGCCAAGGATCGCCAAGGAGCCGATCCTCTAGCTATTATTTTGTAGTTGAAATTGTTTCTGCATTAAATGAAGAACGTAACATTGATTCCAAGTAATTTCCTTTGGCGGTAGTAACAAAATCTTGAAAATGTTGTTGGATGGGTTGGAGACAGATCTCGATTGCATTCGGAGCTAAGATAAGAACAGGCCTTTGTTGAGTTGCTGTCCAATATGATGCACCGACAAAAACACTACTATACAAAACTGGTTTTAGGACACTGGTTCTGTGTTGCTCCCTTTTAAAATCGAGGAATCAATCGTGGCCCCCAGCAGAGTGCTCCCTTTTCTTCTGTAAATTGTTCTTTATGGTAACCTTGAGATATGTCCTCGCATATGAGGGCCGACCATATTAATCAATCAAAAAACACTCAAAATTCGATTCCATTCGATTCGGATATTTATTAGACCTTTGGGGGCTTGGCGTACTCCAGATCGGGCTGGGCCACCACTTGCTGGCTGACCTGTTTGGCGGCCACCGAAATCTGCGGCAATATGGCACCACCCTCGGGTACAAAGCCATGGTCGTCCGCCTTGTAGGTGACGGTAACTTCCTGGCCATTGGCATCAAAGTAGGAGTAGGAGCCGCTTATCTCGAGGAACTCGTTGTCCGTGCCCGGGTTCCGCAGCACAGCTTCCTCATGCCGATGGGTGCCGTCCTCGGAGAGATACGAAAAATTGTAGGAGCCATCCTCGTGCTTTTCATTCGACGACTCCAAAATGGCCACGGGTGGCTGGGTGGTGGAAGTGACATGATCCACTGGAGCAGCTAAAACAGCCGCCACCAGGCAGAGGGTCAACGAGATGATGAGCTGTGAGGAGGTCATCAGATGAGGTAATCCTTAGAGGCAAGATGCGGTGAGCTCCCTGGAGCGATACTTACAGTCTTGAACATGTTGCTGGCTCGCTGGGAAGCTGATCTTGATTTGAGTCGTGTCCAGTCCAGACACCTCTTTATACTGCCAAAAATTGGCGCTACCCTGCTTACCGGTTATTGACCAATATCCATATATGTACATACCCGTGAATACTCGTACTCGTACTCGTACAATATGAATTTGCACAAATTTACTTGAAACCCGTTTTAAGAATTAATTAAAGATCAGACCCAGACCCATCTCCCATATTCCATCCCCCGTTGCAATTCCCATTCTTATTCCCCCACCGATTCCGATACTAAACCAAAATTTCTGCTGCAATTTGAGGCTCTTAATTAATTCCCAATCTGGGTACAGGCTCTCATTGTTCTTCCCTCTGGCATTCCATGCACTTGTTTATCCTACACTCGACGCCATGTACATACTCGCAAGTTGCGGTCCATGCCGCATGGGATTGGATTGCGGGTGCTGCGGCTGGCCCCACTCTGCTCTGTTCTCTGCACTTTCGGTTCAGTCGGGTTTTAATTTCGATCGATTCGATTTTGGTCTTTATCCAGAGCGGATTTTTCTCGAACATGTCGGAGATTTGGTTTTTCCATCCGCAATTGTTTACAAGAAAACTATAAACAAAGCAAACACACGGCGAACAACCCACCCGCTCGCTCTTGGTCTCCCACCCTCGTTCTGGATACGTTTCGTGCCCCCATTGATGTTATTTTTGGCCACTGGGCATGAGGCAGCACTAAACTCTCCAGCCTCCTTGCATATAGTATTTGTTCCACATAGCCACATAGCCACAGCCCAGAGCACAGAGCCCAGAGCAGAGGCCGAAGTATCAGCAGCAGCAGCAGCCGGTCAGATGAAGATGTTGCCGGCATATAGGAGGTGGATAGCGTAGATAGGGTGGGGCACTGGGAGGAATGGAGGGGCAGCTACAAAATACTTAAAGGTGCCACATACGCATCGTTCGATTTGGGATACGGTTTCTTGGCATTTTGTTTATGCAACAATAAATTTTACATTTAATTTTCGTTTCATTTGAAATGCTACAGAAATACCGAAGAATGCCCCGATTTGGATCTGAATTTGTTCCGCCGCGGCGGTGCGCTGCTCTGCTCGAGGGTGAAGCAATTTGCTCGATTTCACTACACCGTACCGGCAATATCTGGCAGCATTTTCGGAATCAGATTCGCAAATTTCTTTGTTCTGGCTGTGAAATAATTAATTATTAATCGAACTCGAGGAATTCAGAGCACATTTTGCGCAACTGAAATATCCAAATACTTAGAAGGAAAGATATGTACAACACTCGTACAGATGAATGTTGCCTAATTTAGGTTGGTTTTGGGTTTTTTGTTCGAAAATTTAGCTGGAAAATCTTAACTTTCGAAATTGTTTGGAATTCAAGTGCCGAAGTCGAATGTTTGTGTTTGCATATGTATACATATTTTTGTATACCTTCCGAAATGAATCATCATGTACAAACTGCTATCTTTGGGATAAATATGAAGAAGGCTTCCATTAGTTCTGGGTATCTGGATAGTACCTTTATAATCCTTTAACTGAATCAACACATTACACATGTATTTAGAATGTTGCAGGAAATGGTATAATTTCGGTATTCTACAGATTTTCAATTCTAATTTCGATTCAAGTGTTAAATGTCTTTAGGTCGTCTATTAAAACGTGGACAAAATTTGTCATTCATATTGAAATCTTAGGAGAATTGAGCATTATTCCTCTCCATTTGTCGACAGTCTCTCTTCGTTTTTTGCGCACACTCGAATAAATGAAAGGGAAAATTGTGAAATTTTGATGATAATGTTTGTAAATGGGCCGCAAAATGATTCGAATGCATCGTTGGAGCTGTTGACTTTGATTAGCTAGATAAAATATTTTCCCCAAGGGAAATTTGTAGAGATAGATATGATGGGGATGTACTCACCTGTGTACATATGTACATGTATGTATTTATGTATGTATGTAGTTGGCTTAATTGAATTATAGCAGTTGTCTGTTGGATAAACTCATAGTAAATACGCCTTTTTCCCTTTCCTGTCGTTGATCGAATAAAAACGCCAGTAAGCGGAAAAAGACAAATCGACTAGAATTTAGATCTTTGTATATTTTTGAGTATATCGTATACATATCTAGCTGCGAAAACCTCGGGCTGTTTTGAACACATGGCACTACCAGGAGGTCGGTTCTTTTGCCTCAGCGTGTTTAGAAATTGAATTAATTTAATTTGCTTCGATTGATTTATGGACCAATCGGTGCTCTGGAAAACTGTGCCAAGAGGCGGCGGCTGCTGCTGATCATCGCTGCCGTCTAATGATCGAGGGTCTATATTCTATATTCTATATGCACATGCCATACGAAAATAGTTTTATTTTTATAACTGTGTGCTGGTTTGGTTTCTTTTTTTATGGACTTCCCCCACATACGCCATGGGACGGACGATGACGGACGGACTAACTCAGGATGATGCCGATGCCAATGCTGATGGCATCTGCCAATGCACACAGCTGTCTCCCCATGCCAAATGTAAGAGCAAGTACGCTTCTCTATAGATTCGTATGTACAGATGAATGTAGGTATAGTGTGTATGTATGTATGTATGTATTTATGTATTTATAAAGATATCTCAGCAAGGAAGTTGTAAACCACTGGGTTGGGGAATGGGATAATGCCTATTAAAGTGTGATTTGTTGCATGAGGCTGGCAATTAAGAGCAGCATCCACCTACACCTACACCTACATCTACTCCAAAATATTCCCAAGACAAAGGCCGCGAAAATGTGGGAAAATTCGCAAGGAAAATGCATGGCCAAGGGTGGCGGCTGGTGGCTGGTGGCTGGTGCGGAAGGCGGGCAGCTTGGGCAGCAATTGAGTTGTATGATATGGTGGTGTGGTGCTGGCGGTGGAATAAACAAAAATGACGACATGCCAAATGAAATGGGCAATGCGAAAAGCGCAAAAACTTTCGACAGTTGCCAGCAGAAAGAAAAAGGAAAACCAAGCACACACACACGCAACATGAGAGGGAGAGAGACTGTCAGAAAGACGGACGTCAACTTGCCTATATGGCAAGTATGTATAGGATAAATAAATAAAACTGAAAATTATGAAAAACAGGCAGCCGCAGCAGCAGCAACAGCGGCATTCGCCATAGACACGAGTGGATTTTTGGATTTTTAAATATTTTTAGCCGAAAGCCAAAAACCGAATATTTTGCCAGTCGAGTGGGATATTGGAAAGATGAAAAATTATCAACGCTATGTGTGTGTGTGTGGTTGTGGTTGTGGTTGTGTGTGTGTGGGAGAGTGGGCTGACTTGGCAACAGTTGGAAAATGTACGCCCACTTCCGCAAGGCAGGCCGCCAACTGATCCTGTTCCTGTTCCCGTTCCTGTCACTTTCCCTTTTCCAGAGCAACACTTTAAATATAACTTAAATTCAGATTCCATTCAAGTCGATTGTATTTAATATGTTGATATTTTTTAACTGATGAAAATATGTATGCAGGTGGATTTGATCTTTGATTTTATTCTCTTTTTCCGAGCGTATGTACGTTTAGTGAAAAGTGAACCGTACACGCTGACGCCTCGCGACGCACTGCACCTACGCTCCAAAATTTTGAAAACTCAAAGACATTTCGAAAATTCTATTCACGAAATGAATGGGCGTGCGAGCGAGTCGAATAGACTGAGTGAGTGAAGGGGGGATACATATACATAGACAGAGAGAGGGCGCCATACAGAGCGAGAGTGAGAGAGAGAGAGAGATAGAGGGAGAAGGAGACGTATACTCAAGTGCAGGGGAGGCCCACTATCTGAACGAAGGAGCCAGGCAATTTATGCTTCTGCTCAGTGGCAGCAGATGGGCAGCCCCAAGAGCCCCACACCTCGGCAGAGTGCTGCATCATCGACCCCATCCATCCACCCACCCACGCCACCCTCTGGCATAGAAACATGTTTCTAAAATCGGAAAAGAAGTGTGGGGGGGGAGAAAATTAATTGTATTGGAGAATGGAAGGAGGAGGATCGATGAGTGCAGTTCAGCACCAAAGTTCAAGCGGTTTTTCGCACTCGAGTGATTTCAGCAGAGGAAGTTCTATCTATACTCGTAATTCAACAATCGGTTGCTTAGTCTAAACATGGCAGCGGCCACACCCAGTCATCTAGTCAGCATCCAGTCAGCACCACTCTCCATGCAGTACGATTCCCGATTCCCACTCCCGATTCCACTCGGGTCCGGCCTTAGTCTTAGTCAGCCAGTATTCGAGTACGAGTACGCGTATCTGTCAGTTGGCGAGTGAAAATAAACAACAGAGAGGGGAAAATGCCGAACAGAAAAAGATGAAAACTCGCTTCGAATATGAACATTTTTATTCTCTAAACATTCTTGGATGTTTATGTTTTTGGATGTTATTTTTTCCTTCATTTTTCCTCCGCCCTCCCGAATTTCGGGACGGAACTCCATGATGTTTCGGGTGCTCGGGATTCTATTCAAGTGCTATGCCAGTTGGATTCTAAAAAGATTCCAAAACGATTAGTTAGGACTCGATTGTTGCGCCCTATTCCTCCTCATCCTCTTCCGCCACAGTCCCATCCCGTCCATTTCCATCTACCTTTCTCTCACATTGTAAACATTTCACTTGACGCTCGGTGCTATATTTAACATTTTCGCCTGCGGGAAAAATGAGGAAATAAATAACAAAAAAAACGAAAATTCAAAATGAAATACAGCGGCAGTAACAAAATAAAGTTACCTGCGCTGAATTGATTTAAACGTGGCATAGGATTGATTAAGAGTCGAAACCTACAATATTGAATCATTGAAATTTACGAGCATCAAGTAGTTTTTATAGGACTATCGGCTCAAAAATAATTATTATTAGGGAGGGGCTAATAAATGAATTAACAATTTTTGATTTAGGATAATTTCACAAAACTCCGACATATTGGTTTAAAATCGGGCATCTAATCTACATATGTATTTATATAGCTAGCTATCACTGTCTTTGTGAGAATAGATTTTTAATTGTTGATATAACTTAATAAACCATGTTAAAGTGTATGAATGAATATGAAATATATACATATATGTATGTATGTATGTATGTATGCATTGAAGGAACGATCGATCGAAGCATCAATTTAGCAAAGAAGGGGCCATAGGATCAGGAAAAATAGTTTAAAATAGTTCTGGAATATCCTTGGAACATGATAAGATCTAATCTGACAGTTTAAAATTCGTTATTTTTATTCTTTTTATATATAATTTCAAACTTGTATTTTTAAATTTTGTAATGGAGCTCGTTGAGGATCATGTGGAGTCTGCAGTGCCCACAATCGAGACAGCCATCGACAAAATTTTCAGCCGCCTTAAGATCATCGCCGTGGATGTGGAGAAGGTGCTGCGGGCCAAGGAGTTGCTGGCCAGCCTGCAGCGTCGCAAGACGTTCTTCTACCTGCTGGGCCAGGACGACGGTGGCAGCATCGACAATACCCAAAGCGAAATGAAGCTGCTGACCTCCAAGCACTCGTTTCCGTCCATATCGAGCAGGGACGCAGACTTCGATGGCGAGGAGTTGAGCGAGGATCAGTGCGGCGACTGGCAGTTCCAAGAGGAGAATCGCTGGCATAGCTTCTTTACCGGCTTCCAGTCGCTCACCACGCCACATGGCGCCGACCCCAACGACAGTCGCAAATGCGTCCAGCTGTCCACAATGTTTGCCTGCGATCAGGAACTCAAGACCTTACTCCGTGAGTACCCTGGGGAAGAACGGGCCCTGCCTCAAGGGTACACGTGTGATGGATTTTATCCTGTTTTTAGGTAACGGCGTCCGGTGCTTTGTGCTGGATCTCTTCGTGGGCACCCAGCGCAACAATCAGTCGCTGATCGTGCAACTGCGCGAGGCAGAGATCAGTGTGTCCAAGGAATACGGCTTCCCAGTAGTCTCCACCATTTTTGTGAAGCTCTCGCCGCGCTTTCAGTACACGGGCTACCTCAACCCTCTACACTACAAGGGCGATACCAGGTGCGTGGAGCTGAAGAAAGGGTACAAGCTGACACTGACTGTCGACCGGGAGTTCTCCGACTGCTGCTCGTCGTTGATAATATACGTGAACGCACGCTTCCTGCTGTGCGATGTCGCGACCTTTGACTTCATCCTCATTGGCAACGAGATTCAGTTGACGGTGCACAGCGTGCATCCAGAACATCTCAACTGCTGCGTAGTCCGTGGAGGAATGCTTGGGTCATACATGCCCGTTTTGTTCCCAAAGCGCTGCTCCAAGTTTCGGATGTCCTACGAGGAACTGGAGGATCTGACATTTGCCCGCGAGGTGGGAGTCAATGTGGTAGTTTCCAACATTGTTGGCACCGCCAAGTACCTCGATAATCTGGAGAGTGCCATGGGTATAATGCAGTGCGAGAATCTGCGTATCTATGCCCGGGTGGTGCTCAACGATATCAAGGGATGCGACGGCGATCTGAACTGGGCCACCAGGCGGTATGACGGCTTCCTGGTGGAACTTGCCGAGCCCGAAATAGTTCCCGATGTCATGCACCTGTGTCCAGATGCCGAGTGCTTCCTACAGTTGGTCCACGCGGCCAAGAAGCCGATCATCTTCGATCCCGAGATGATCTATGAGAAGAAGCTTCGAGTTGACCCCAGCCACTACTACTACACCTTTTACTATCCGGACAAGTACCTGGTCAAAAGCCACCAGACAAAGCAGTCATTCTACTTCAGCTTTCTGCAGAACGCCCTCTTCGAGAAGATGCCGCCCGAGGCGCTGGCCAAGGTGCCCTACTGCGACAAATCGCATACTGGCGCCGACGGCCTGGCTCGGGCCGTGGTCACCGCCTCCATGGAGGTGCATGCCGTGGCAATTGTTGTCATCGGTGTGACAACGCGGATGGTGCAGAAGATTGCCCACTTCCGGCCAGAGGCGCCCATCATCTTCGTCAGCCACATGCGCTCTGCGGAGGACTACGTGTCGCTGTATTACAACGTGACCATGCTCTCGTTCCGCACCAACCAGTTCCACACGCACCGTCAGAACATTTTCCGCAAGGGTGTCTATGCCTTGGCCTATTTGGCCAAACGAAAGATCGCCCGGCAGCACGACCATGTGATCTTGGTGTACAGCCACAAGGAAGGGACCACCTTTCCCGAAAAGTATCTTCTCTACAAATTTGACAAATCTCACTTTCCCGAGCACATGTCCGCCTCCATGTTCCCCGCGCAGCCAGATCTGCCAGATTCCACTGAAGATACGGATGAGGATGCGAACAACTGAGCGCAGTTAAATGTACATAATTTATTTGTTCTGGTAAATAATATTTATCGGAATGTGTTAATCGGGTGTTTTGCTTAGAATATACGAAACAGATATAGATACACTTTTGCTACACTGATCGACACAGGCGATCGTCCACACACACACACTGTACTGTACATATATATTGTATGTATGCATATAAATAACATTCGTAAGCCTATGAGGGGTATTTGCACAAGGTTCGTTCAAGAAGTACACATATACAGCTAATATACGGGCTGCAATCATGCATCTATCAATCTATCTTCAATGTCGTAAAGCTTCACACATGTCATTCCATTCCCATACTTCTCCTGGGACTCAGGGCGTATTTTGCAGAGCCTTCAGAGTCACATGCTCGTAGGCAGCCTTTAGAGTGGTGTAGCAATAGCCCGCCATGCCATTCATTTCGGCCTGGAAATTCGGTCCGCCCGTCAGGTCGTCCAGCAGGGCCAGCTCCGCACCCAAATGGGGTACGGCCGCACGCACCATGGTGAGCATTGTGAGCGGTATCATGTTGTCCGCATTCAGCTGGGCGGCATTGGCTGCAAGTGGATTAAATGGGTACAAAATGATCAAATCGATCTAGCCAAGATGCTCACCTGACATGGCATGCTCGTACGCCTCTGTCAGCAGTTGCGTGCTGCGCTGTATCACAGTCAACATGTCCTGGGGACTGAACTTCTCCTGCAGTTGCTTCAAGGTCTGCACAGACTCCTCAAACTTGGGGTCCAGCATCACAGTGTGGAGGAAACTGCAAGAGAGGAGGATGTGTATATTTCGATATAATATAAGTAGTTTCCATATAGTATGTATGTATGCAGCTTCCTCTCACCTCTCATGGCCCATCAGGTCGACAAGTTCTTGGTCGTTTAGTTTCTCGGCATGATTTAGGTTTTGCCTGTACATCTCGTCCTTGCGGCTGTACTTGTTAGCATACAGCACGAAAAGGGTGGAGTAAATGCCCTCCGACAGCACCAGCGGATAGAGCAGAGTGATGTGGGAGATCACCTCTCTGCTGCCTTCCAAGTGGCAATAGTCCTCGGGCAGGGCTGGAAACATTTTTCGCACGAAGCGGTAAATGCGTCGGGAGATGGATTCCCATTCGCGCATGGCCTGCTTGGCCAGGATGGGTGTGGGTTTGACCTTCCAATAGCCATAGGAGTAGTGGAAACAGTTGGCAATCCGCTCGTTGAGGGCGTGCAGCGGATGGTGGCGATCCTTGAAGGCCTGCTCCAGGTACACACGAATGGATGTGACATCCTGCTCGCTTAGAGTTGAGGCCATGCCAAAACTGGGCACCTGCTCCAGCATGGCACTAGTCGAGGAGATGGTAGAGGTTATCGAGCAATCGCTGCCGTTGCTGGTATGCTTGGCGACGTTATTGTTGTTGTTGTTGTTGCTGTGGGTCATGCTACCGAAGCTGTCGCTGAGCGGACTAGGCTCGTGGCCCCCCTCCCCATTGAAGCTTCTGTTCAGAAGACTTTGATCCAGCTGAAAGCTGGCCAAGCTACTTGTGTCCAAATCCCTCGTGGAGTTATGGCCCATCGAGAGCAGGCTGTCAGCTCGCTGCAGGCCGCACTGCTTGCTGTTCAGCGCCTCCTGCGAGTGAATGCGTCGCAGCGGAAATCCGAGAAAATCCAGTGCCGAAGCGGCCTCCGCATGCAACTTGGTCAAGGCAGTCGTTGTTGTCCTAGCCTTGGCCACTGGGGATGGCGATTTCTGGGGCAGCGGCAGACTGAGCAAAATATTGTTGAAATAGTTTCCCGGCTTGGACCCCTCCCGTGCCCGCTGCTTGCTCATGTACACGGCTATGCAGTTCCAAAGCTGGGCCGTGCTAAGCGAGGGTTTCACGGGTTTCTTGAGTGTACTGCCAGCAACAGCGGCCAGGGTGGATCCAGAGCCAGTGCTGGCCGTGCAACTGGCCAGATCCGATTCAAAGTTCTGGAACAACGAGCGCCACTTGCGATTGTGATCCACGACTTGTCGGCCCAGGGAACTAAGCAACAAAGCAAGTTTTACAATACGGGGACGGGACCCAAGGACTCAAGGACTCACCTGGGGTACTTTGGGAAGCGTCGGTTCAGCACAAGTTCTCCAGCCTGCACGCGCACCGTCTCCCAGCTGCCGCTGAGCTGGCCAAACATCTTGTTGCCAATAAGCTCATAGCTTTCGTCGTTCTCCTCGCTGGAGCCCATCGCTGATGCCCGCCCAATGCCCGCATCCCCGCTGGGCATGTAGTACTCTCCGCGGCCATTCGGTCCGTGCAGGGACAGATCACCCTCGTAGTAGTAGTCGTTCTCGAAGATTGCCACCCCACTGCCCACCAGATCGTCGCCGGAAAAGCTGCCCTCGAAATAGTCGCCTCGATTGGTGATGCAGCTTCCGATGCCCACGCGCTTGTTGTCCGCAAACATTCCCATGTACTTGTCCCCGCTGATCAGGTCCTCCATGACGCCATAGCCACTGCGGGTGTTGGCCTGGTACTCGCCCACGTAGATGTAGCGGTTGTTCCGCATCATCCCATGCCCGTGGAACAGGCCCTCGCAGAAGTTGCCTTCGTAGATTTCGCTCTCGTGCGAGTCCTTGCAGTGGATCTCGTACAGGCCATGGCCGTGGAAGCGGCTGCCCTTGAAATGGCCCACATAGAGACCCGTCGAGGGAATCACCATTTTGCCGTATCCTACAGAGAAAATACAGAGGGACGAAATGGTTATAGAGTATGCAAATGAATGGTTTGAACACACACCTTCGATTACTCCCTGGCAGACTTCGCCGCAGTATACACTGCCGTCGGGATACTCCAGATAGCAGTTGCCATGAAGGACGCCCTTCCTCCAAGTGCCGCACGCCTTCACTCTGGCGTACTTCGGATGCTCGCGACTGTACTCGTAGCCCGTGGAGCGGGCACTGGGCACGGGACTGCCCAGAGGTCTCCCCAGAGCGGCCACAATGCTCGACTGCAGCTGATCTAGCCAGACCTTGCGCATCTCCTGGGAGCGCGTGGCCACAAGAAAGCTCTTCTCGGGCGTGGTCAGCCTCAGGCCAGTCTCGCCCTCCGACCACACCCATAATGTGGTCAGCGGATAGGAGAAGAGCGAGTTTCCTCCCACCTGGCAGAGGAAGTCGGAGAAGAGTATGAAGCTGTGGCTGGTCATGCTAAGGCCAGAGTTGGCCAGCTTGAGGGGAACCAGAGCGGAGGTGAGGATCACCCGCCGCTGGCTACGTCTGAACTGCACAATGCGGGGATTGCGATCGTTGCTGCTCCAGAAATCTTTGGTGTTCACAGCCAGCTCCTGGCTAATGCAGCTATGCCGCGCGAACTCCGTCCAGGCGAGGCGATGCTCGTTATACTCGGACTGCGTCTTTACCAGCAGCTCCATGAACTGGATGAACAGTTGGTAGATGCTGAAGGGCTGCTGGAACAGGCGCGTCACATAGCTTTCCTCGTTAAGCTCCGCGAGGGGACTGCTGAGGCCGGCAATCGAGGCCACAGCCTGGCCGAATCCGTTCACCGAGTACACGTCGCAGTAGGCCTTGGTGTAGCCCTCGAAGAGCTCAATGTATTCCTTGTGGTAGCAGATGAAGAGCAAATCGGCAGGCTGGACAAAATCAGCCCGGTAGAATCCCTCCAAGGAGTGTAGCGTGGCCACCAGCAGACAGAGCATCCGCTCCCAGTTCACCAGCAGAGGGCCAAGAGCACTGAGAGCCTCCAGCGAGGATTGCTGCTGCCAGATTTGTAGAGTTTGGACGGCCTGGCGGTGCTTGAGCAGGAGCTGGAGCTGCGACTGGAGATGGCTTAGGTAGTAGTGGTAGTGCCGCTGGAACTGGCGTTGATTATGCAGAGTATACCCGCCGGAGCACATCAGGAGACGCAACTGGTGTGGCCAGGCCGCTCCCAACTGCAGCTGGAGTAGGGTTTGCGCGTAGGTGCTCGACTGCTGCAGGTGTCGCATCGGAGGAGGCGGTTGCAGCGACTGTATTTGTCCAGAGGCATTCAGCAACAGGGTATGGTAGTCACCACAGGTGGCCTCCAGTGCAGAGTTTTGTTCCAGGGGCAGCGCAGCTGCCTGATCCGCTATGGTAATCTCCTTGGGGGCGCTCACATCCTCGCCCAGCTGCCCGTGAGTGTTCAGGCCCCAGTGGTAGAGCCTGCCGTCTAGGGTGCGTGCCACCGTGTGCTCCAGCCCCGCCGCTATGCTGCACACACCTATGCTGTCAAGTTTCTGCAGCCGGGCGACATTGGCTCGTCGGATGTGATCCCCTGTCCCGAGCAGTCCGTTGTTGGAGGCTCCGAATGTGAATAGCTGGGTGTGCAGCAGGGCGTATCCCTGGTGAAGCAAGTGCCTCGTGTTTGCGGCAAAGCTGCGCACAGAGTTTCCGCTGCTTAGCGACTTGACGGAGGCGCGATCGTCCTCGGACTCCTCTTTGCTGGCCACCGGCAATTGCAGGACATCATCTGCCAGGTTGTAGGGGGCCACCAGCATCACGAAATGCTCATTTCCCGCCGCCAAGTCAAGCAGCTCCTTTCCCTCTTCGTAGAGACGCATATGACGGGGCTGTAGCTCCGCCTTGAAGACTTCCCCGCAACTGCCCATCACATAGGTCTCGCCGCTGGCGCTCACAAACACCACGCCCTGGGCAGAGCAGCAGACGCGACGTATGCGGACGCCTTCGTCGAGAATCTCCAGGGGATCGAAGCTGAGTGTCTGCCAGGCATGCGGGTGGTGCAGGTCCCTGCCCAGCCCAAGGCCGGTGATGAGTTGGCGCTGCACGGAACCATTGGTGAGCACCACGAACAGCTCCAGGCTGCCGCTGCAGTAGTCCACATCAACAACGTCCGTGCGCAGAAGCGTCAGATCCAGCGAGCTCCTGTTTGACTGCAACTGTCCCGAGTAGAGGGAGTTGTCCGTTGTCAACAGGAGCACCCCGTCGCAGTCAGCAGCGCCCGTGTGACAGATCCGTAATGCGGGCGGTCGGGTCAGTGGCGGCACTCCCTTCCAATGGAGTTGCAGGGCCTTTCCGTCGTGATAGATAATGAAGGATTCGTCATCGCCAGGGGTTACAGCTACCTTCATTGCCTTGTCATTGCCCGCACTGCACATAGTACTCGTCGCTTTTGTTGTTGTTGGATTTGGCCAGGGCCAACGTTTTGTAACACGACGCAATTGCACGAAATGGTTGGAAGCTATTTACACACGCCGCACGCGCATTGGGCTTTGCTATGCACTCAGTGCATGGCTGTCGCACATTCTACGATCTTAATTCGCACGCACCTTGCCTTGCCAGGATCTTTAAGGATAGTTTTCGATGGTAAGCTAATTTCTAATTTTTCATGTTTTTGTGATGGTTTTGCGTGCAGTGTGCCCGTGTCCTGGGAATACCAAAATAACCATACCAATTAGCATTGCGGGTACTTCTGCCACCAGCACACCGTCCAGTGCTATCCTCTTAGCAAATTTAAGGCTATATCATGCTTTTATTTAAATGGAATGTAGCTGATTTAGTATCAATATATCTTTTATTATTTCATAAGCGGCTAGACCGATTTGTATGTATAAAATATAAAAAGGTTTATAGCCGCTTGTATTTACGACGACGCATCCACTTACCATACAGCATATGATTGGTATGGTTAGTGATACAACGACCCAACTCGCTGGTCATTATTTTCAGTTTTAGTCATTTTTATCCTCTTATTTATATATAATCTATTTTTTTTTTTTTTTTTTTTTGAAAATTTGTCATGACCAAGATATGTAGCTAGATACTTAAGTAGATATATAATTTATAATTTATATTTTCCACTCTCTCGCCTCTCATAATGAAATTCTATGCTGTTGGTATTTTATTTGTACTCATAGGAGTTTGGTCACACTTACTGTCCCCGCTATCAGCTGTTTGCCAATGAAGTGTTTTTTCTCGTTTATTGTTTATTTTTCTTAAAATGTAGTTTTTTGATAATTGTTTGCTGTTGCACTGGGCTACATTACATGATACTGCTACAGTACAAATAGATCCACTGAATCGTCCCATCTTCAGCCACAGCATCAGACAAATAAGGTGAGAGTCCGCCCACAAAACCCGTCCATGGCCATGATATGATAAATCAAAATAAATAACCAAAAATCTATTCGCAGCACCTCAATGGACTGCGAGGGGGCTGCTGCTGCTGCGTTGGCAGACGACTCTGGCCATTTCAGTTGCACCAGCGATGATGGAAACAGAACCAGCCCCATCAGCAGATGCCATGCTGCCACCACGGTCGGCGGTCGGGACCAGGAGCCGGAGAAATCAATGTTTCATGTTAGGCAGGAGCTGCTAAAGTCGCGCAGCGAAATCGAGCGGCTCGCGAAGTCTGAGCTGTGGTACAAGCAGGAGCTAAAGTCACAGAAACACGGCCGCCTGGAGACGCTGGAGCGTCTGTACGCCCAGGAGCGCAAATATCTGTTGGAGAATCAGAGACTGCAGCAGGAATCAATGCAACTGCATGCCAAGTGTGCATCGCTGGAAAAGCAGCGTGAGCTAGGGCATCCATTGTCTCTCGGTTTGTCTACATTTGAGAACGAAGATGGCAATTGTGGGGACTCATTCGAGGTACAGCAGCAAGAAGCGCGCATCTCGGACCAGCGCCAGTTGATTGATGTGCTCCGCAAGCAAAAGAAGATGCTCCTGGAGGATATACAGCGGCTGAGTCTGGAGCACGACGAAAAGCTGATGCAGCTGGAGCTGGAAAGCAAACACATGACGGTAAAGTGTAAGCAGCTTCTGGACGAGAAGAGCAAGCACGAGTATCATTTGGAGCTGCGAGCAACTGCCCTGCGCGGTGTTACAGCCGAGCGGGATCAGCTGCGTCAGGTCATTGCCGAGCTAAGCGATACATTGCTGACTCAAGAGCGATTGCTGGCCCTAAAGGAGCAGGAATTCCTGGATCTCAAGCAGTTCTATCAGCAGAAGTTGCGCAGGGAAACCAGCATGGACGTTATGCACACATATAGCTTGAAATTTCACGAGGAGATCAACAGCAAAACCAGTGAAATAGCCACTCTAAAGAACTCACTGAATGAGCTCCAATCGGAGCTGATAGTCATGTCCCAACTGGAGGCACAAAATGAGGAGCAGCAGCGCCAGTTGGAGCAATTGCAGTTTACTGTGCAAGCTCAGCTCTTGGAGCAAGAGCAACTGAGGCAAAGTGATGGCCTGAAGCTGGATCAAGTGGAGAAACTAACTATTTCTCTTGGCGCCCTGCAGCTGGAAAAAGAAACCCTCAGCGGAAATCTCCTGGAGGCACTTAATACACTGAAAAACCTGGAACAGGAGGTACATCGACTGCACAGACAATATGCAGAAATGTGTTCGAAGTTCGAGGACACCAAACTGCAGCTGGAACTAGAGAAAATCGAACTGGCCAAGCTGAGACAGGAAAGTTCTTTGAGAGAAAGCGCCCTCTGTGATAAGCTACGGGACTACGCAGATCAGTGTCTCCGGCTGGGGGAAGCCATGGTCAAAGCAGAGGCCAGACTAGATAGCCAATCGACGCAGGCAGTGATATGGCAAGAGCAGCTAAAAAAGATGGACCAGAAGAAGGAGCAAGTGCAAGAGAACTGTCAAAGCCAAGGCACGCAAACTGAAGCCGATGACCCAGTGCTGATACAACGCATTGAGGTGCTGGAGAGGCACCTGGCAGAAGTCAACGACCAGAAAATGCAAACTGTTTCACTGCTCCAGAAGCTTCTCCAGCAACAGGATGCGAAGATCAAGAGTACATCTGAAATGGAAGCAGATTGGCGTCAGCTTCTGGAGGCCTTACAAGTCACTCAACAAATGGAGCAAGAAATGCGAGTGCAACTTCAGCAGAAAACGGTCGAGCTGGATAAGTTGAATGACCTCTTTGCCGGACAAAATGAAGAGCTCCACAATCTGCAACAGTTGAGTCTGGCCAAGGACCAGGAGAATCGTCTGGAGCTGGAGCTGCTGAAAGAAACATTCAAAGAGAATTTGCAGATACACTCTGTTGATTCGATGAACATACAACGACTACAAGGTCAGGTGAAAGGATTACTCGAAGAGCGCGAGCAGAGCAGGCGACAGGAGCACAAGGCAGTGGACTGCCTGCGCTCGCTGGTGCAGGTGCTCGAAACGGAGACAGGCAGAAAGGTGCAGAGTGCCAAAAGTTGGCCGCAGCTGGCCAAGTTTTTGCGCAAAGAGCTGCGAAACGGTAGACTGTCCCAGCGAAAGGCTGAAGAGCTGCCAGAAATCAAACTGAAGCTGGCGGAGGTCACTGAAATGAACGAGCAGAATCTGGTCAAGATCAAGGTGAAGTCTTGCAGTCTTACGCTAAAATGTGAATAAATGTCATTTGTATTTGCACAGATGATGGAGAAAACTTTGGTCGCGGAACGTGCACGCTTTGAGGCATCGGACTCGGGGAAGTCCACGGCCAGCACAACGCCCCTTGAACCCGCCCATGAAGTTGCCAATCTGATCGATGACTACAAGAAGGTACAGCTTCTCTTAGCACAATTCAGCTCTCGATTCATTCCCCTGTGTTCCCCGCAGCTC
The DNA here is from genome assembly GCA_018150885.1 of Drosophila tristis. Classification (NCBI taxonomy): domain Eukaryota; kingdom Metazoa; phylum Arthropoda; class Insecta; order Diptera; family Drosophilidae; genus Drosophila; species Drosophila tristis. The sequence goes on from JAECWT010000264.1 coordinate 1,731,371, forward strand.
GTTCAGCAAACCGCCAAGGAGACGGGTCGCCCACGCAACAGCTACATCCTGGATTTGATCGAGCGAAGTCAACGTTGCCAGCCAAATTTGTGCCAATTAAGCGAAGGCGTTGCCGCCTGTCGCTCCGATATGCAGCAGCTGAACATGCTGCTCGCTGCTGCTGCTGGTCCAGAGCAGGAGAGAGAGGTCATGCCGTCGCTGATGGAAGAGCTGCGCGCAGTGTCAGGGCCATCTTAGACAGAAGAATGACATTCTCTAACCCATAGTAAACCTGCCAATTTACTTCTATTTTTATACCCTTGCAGATGGTATTCTGCATTTAAGTAGATGCTACAAGCATCAGCAGGCGATCCGATCCAACCGTATTCGTATGTTCGTCCTTCCGACAGTTTTTTTTTATTAACTAGGGACTCAGTGTTAGAGTTATCTGGTCGAAACACACACAACCGGAATGACCGATCTGCAAGGGTATAACAATTCATGTACTTACATTGATTTTCTGGCTCGAATTTCGTTTGAAATGTGCAATGCAGTCTGATAGGATTGCACCTACTGCTTATACTAGTCTCGAGAACCTGTCAGCATTCTGCTCAGTTAAATTGAGGAAAATGTGTATTTTTAGTTGCGTATTGTTGTCGTTTAATTTATTTAGTACGAATTTCTGTTCCCACTTTTTTGTTGTTTAGTCGCTAGCTCCTATTAACTTACAATTTAGGTGCCAATGTACGAATATACACATATATATATATATATATACAGTTTGATAAATTATTTACTAACATATAGAATTACCGTATTTATGTATGTCACAACATAGTATATTTTTAGTCAATAAATTCTTTAGTATAAATTATAAATTAGTATAAATTTCGATGGAGTAGGAACACTACCTACGGGGTTTTTGAAGGGTGTTTCATCATGTTTCAGACCATTACTTGTAATACTTTAAAAGCACGAAATCAAATCATCATCACCCATGCATGAATGATGCAGGCTATGGTAAATCGGTTTTGGGGCTTCATCTTCAGTCGGAGACGGCGGCAACTTGGTAGATATTTTCCGTATATATTAGACGAAGCGACCTGACACCGCCCCTGGCATTGTCAACGCCTTGACTAGGATAAGCGGAACAGCGCTGCAACTGTCCCTAGGAGCGAGACTAGCAGCAACCCACTTGGGTATTGATAAATGCGTTGAAAACTAAGCGACCGCCCAGCGGACCTGCCACCCCTCGCACGCCCTGGCACTCGGCACACCGCGCACCTAATGCACCAAGCTGCCCCCCGCAGCCAGCACCCAATGAGGACCAATCGACCACAATCGCTGGCCGAATTCAATTGGCGCAATTTTTCATCTGTGGCTCCAAGGGACCCGATCCGGCATCTGGCGGATCCTTTTGGGCTGCGGCTGCTGTCTATTGTTGACCGTGCTCTAGGGGTCTAGGGGTCTGGTCTGGTCTGGTCGGCTCTGGTCGGCAATTGTTCTCAGCTATGGAGCTGAAGCTTAAGCTGGAGCTGGCCTGGGCTCAAGGTTGTTTATTTTGAAAAATCACCATCACCAACCCGATCGTGGACTGTGCCGACGGGCTGGGGATTTAATTCTATGCTGGACATTTATAAATTGCATTCAATTTATACACAACACGAAAGCGTGATTTTTACATTTTTACAATCTGGCGAATAATAGATCAGCGTCGTATTATTGCACAGCACCCGCTCCCAAGAGGTCCCAAGAGCCATCCTCAGTCTGTGGCTCTTCGGCGTAGGGCATGAAGATGGTACGAGAACTCTCGACGAAAGTTCTCGGACGAAAGTCCACTTGAAAGTGGTTCGATGCTTCGAAGTAATTGAAATCTCATCTCATTCGGCTATTTCCATAGTAAAAGGTAATACAAAAGGTTCTTCAAGAATATAAATAAGACAACTGAACGTGTAAGATTTACCAAGAAATATTCTCTTGCAAACGATATTCCTCTTATTCTTAAAATGTAGGTTCTCCTTTTTCAATTCTCCTTAAACAAAAAATGCCTCAACTCCTCCCAGAATTATGTGCTTAGCCCCTCCGAGGGTATCATTTGATTCGATGAGAGTGCTTTTTGTTGTACTTTTGTTGGGCTCTTTGATTTCGGCTTCGGTTCTGGTTCGTTCGGGCTATTGAGCAGGTCGCTCATTAACGAAAGAGCTCTTGAGGAGGGGTGGGGGCTGGGGCCTTGGGGAGAGCAGATGGTACTGGCCAAACAAAAGGTATAAGCATTTAATTCTCACCAAACGATTGATGCGGTCGCATGGAAGTTCGCCCAGCCGGCAGACGATGGCGATGGGTCGTACGTCTGTCCATCTGTCTGTCCATCTGTCTGTTGGTGGATACAATCCTTCTTCTTGCCCTGAGCGTGGAGTCGAATCCAGTCCTAGTCCCAAATTGCAAATGCAACTTGTTAACCTTGAAAACTAAACAGACAAACGGACGCAACCGGACAGATAGTCAAGGAGCAGCACAAGAGCAGAGCTGCCTGAGCCCCACAAGACCCCAGACCCCAGGGCCAGCACAGTATGAGGCATTTAGTCAGCCGTCGTCGTCGTCGTTGCTATTGCTGTTGCTGTTGCTGTAGCTGTTGTTGGTGTTCGTCTACGTCTACCGATCACTCGTTTGTCTAGCTCTGTTCCCATCCCATTGCTCCCATCGCTCTCCTCTTGCCCACCATATTGAATAATGCGTTTATGGCCAGATGAATGACACTTCATACATGCGTCCTGTCCGTCCCGTCCCTCCGTCACCCGTCCTCGGACACTGCCAACTTCTGACTGCTTCTGAGGCTGCTGTGGCTGCTGCCTCCTGGTGGTGCATATTTCATGCGTAAACTTTGGCTGAGGGATCCACAACTATTCGTCATTTGTGCCGGGGCTATGTCAGTGTTTGGTTTGAAAGAAATTCGTTTAAATTGTCAATTGTCTGGGGTCCGACTGGTGCCTCCCTCCTCCTGCTGGAACTGGTTTCCACTGGCCACTCCTAATGAGGCACATCAACAAAATAAAGGAGGTACGAAAAAAGAGAAGCGGGCCCAGACCCAGACCTAGACCCAGACCCAGACGTAGACCCGAACCACAATCCGAACCCTTTTAGCATTCAGGCTGTGATGTGATGTGATGGTTGGTGGCCCCCGCAGTGGCTCTCGGGCTGGATCCCATCCCTCGATGCGTTTGCATTTAGCCGGCAAGCCACATTAAACTCTAGTCGACTCGACTCAGGCCAAGTCATCTTGCCCACATATACGAACAATACTCGTACATACGGCATGTTTAGTGCCCTGCTATTGGTCCCGATTCCCATAGCTATACCCACTCCCATCGCCATTGCCATTGCCATCGCCATCACCATTTCCATTCTGATTTGGTTTGAGATTCGGATGCGGATCGGATCCTGCTTACTGGGTGTTGCAATGTCATTCCCTGCATTTTATGCACTCACCACAGAGGGAGGGAGAGCCCGGGCCCGGGCCCGGGCCATAAATAAACTTGTATCTTTAAGATAGAAATAGTCGTAAAAATCAGCAAATAACCACGAACCCCCAGCTAAACCTCGTGAGAGCTTTTAGCCGTGGCCAGCTCCAACCGAATCCGAACTGAACTCAACAGAACGAATCATCAAGCTGAAGGAGAGACCCAGGCCATACCAGACCATACCAGAGCAGGCCAGACCCAGGGAGGTCAAGCCAAGTCGGATCCAGCCATTTGGAGCATCTAGGAAACATGTGTAAGTTGCAATATTAAATTTTATATTTAGCGCACGACTTTGTGTTCTTTATTCTGCCCCTTTCTACTTCGATTTTGCATACAATGCGCAGGGCTGATGCAGATCCCTCCCAGATGATTTGAAGATGCCCGGACGAGATCGTGATTGAAGCCCCTAAGTAGGAAGCAAACATTCGCAGTCATTAAAAGGTCTATGTACTTTATGGCACTGTAAAAGCCAAACGAAGATCTAAGCTAGTTAATTAAATGGTTTCTCTCCCCAATGATCCTTAATTCAATTGGCTCCATGGCAGCCATAGAGCTTATGGCTCGCATTCAGTTTGTATTTGTCCATCCGCTCTTGCAATCAATTTCCTTCCCGTATGCAGAGCCATTTAACTTACAAATTACGCATTTCTCTCCCCATTGTTTGATTGCAATGCATTTTTCATATAAAATGTTATCGTCACTCCTAACAAGCCTCCTTGCTACCTTGCCACCTTGCTACCCACCAATCTCTGACTGGCCTTTCTTTACACATAAATCATAATTATCATGCACAATTTACCTCTCTCTCTGTACTCTGTGCTCTGTACCCCTCGCCCCTGGGGTATTACCATATGAATTCGAGATGAAAATACATCTCAATGAACTTGTAATGGACAGCAATCTTCCATCTAACGCTGCTGGAACACGTTGACCCAATTTATTTCAATTCAATTCAAACAATCCTAAAGCATTTAAAGACCAGCCAGCTAGCCAGCCATAAAAAGGCAACCAAAATGAGAATTGTGAGAAAGCCAAAGAGAGAAGCAAATGTGCGACGAGACGGTAGTCGGTTGAGAGAAGATCATAAAAATAATTAAGAAGTTGGTACTTGACTCGATATTGCTGTGCCCAGCAATGCTCTTTCCATGCGAATCCAATGAGAAGGAACAGCATGGATGTTCATCCATTCAATAAGTAAGAATGAATCTTGACCCTATTTTGGGGATAGTGTATCCCATCTTCGGGTTAGCGTTGCCTTCTGTGCCCTCTGGTTGTTTCCATTACTCGGACCATGGTTATTTAATCAATGGGGGCTCAGTTGCGTGCTCTCTAAAGAAAAGGGAAGATACTCAAACGTGCGCTCAACCTCAGCGTCCAGAAACATCTTGAGCCGCGTCTGGTACATTGATCTGGGGCCCATTACAAAATAGTGAAGAAAACCCGTTAAGATGCAAAGATAGCGAATGAAATCAATGACCCAAAACAATTTTTTCTTTATTTTTTAGTTTTCGTGCGGTCTGCCCACATTCTGTTGTTGATTACGTCAAATGGGAATGGGATTCTTTCATTTCGTTTACTCTCCGAGTCTACTCTACTCCTATATTGAGGCTACAATCTGGGCGGCTTTCGATCGCAAACTATGTAATGCATTAGCATTTCTCAGCCAGAGGGAGCTGCGACAAAATGTCAATGGGAAAATCTTGCTGCCCGGCCTGGATACATGCCATGGCGTCTCCACTAGACGTCAGATGCCCAAGCCGCAGCCACAGCCAGAGCCAAAGTCGATGCCAAGGGGGCCCATGTGGCCATGCAATTTAGTCAAAGGCCCTAACGGCATTTGAGCCAAATGCGTTTACGTTTACGCATCCGCTATAAACTCGTATGCCGGGTTGGTTGCCGTTTGCATTTGCCGGTTCTCTAACCAGAGAGCCGATACCTGGAACACTGGAGAGCTGCAGAGCTTCAGAGCTGGAGAGCTGGAGAGGTGTTGGTTAGCTTGGTTAGCCTCCAAGCGAACGCAGAACCAGTTGGCAGAGATACATATACTTATGCTATAAGCAGGAGCTTGCGACAAAACTGTGACTTTGACTTTGACTTGGGCTGGGCCTGGGTCTTCCTTCGGGGGGGACGAGAGGACGGGCGAAACGTGGTTAGAGCGATGTCTCTCCGCTCTGGGTACTGTTAATTGGACCTATACTGAAACTGCCGTCAAGTCGAGTCGCGTCGCGTCTGTCCGACCGCCTCGCCTCCCCTTGCCGTTTCAGAGCACGCAGTTTGGGAGTGCGTGGCGCACTTAAACAGGGTTAACTGTACTCGGAAGGCTTCTCGTCTCTGGGCCTGTACACAAATTTAATTTCAACTTACGTCAACAGCGCTCCAGGGCCCAGAGCAAAGCCATGCGGTCAATGCACGCATTACCAGTTGCTCTCTTCGGGCTTATCATCCAGCGATCGTTCAGCCCCAGCCGCAGCCACAGAGAGAACCCCATCAAATCAGCAACGTGATGCTGCCCTTGGGCCCTTGGCCAACGTCTTTCGCTCCTTGGTCTTGGTCTGCACTCTCTATAAAGCGGTCATAACATTTGCACCACAATAATAGCTGTAATAGTACCCGCAGCCCAGCCCCCATAGTCAGCAGCTTGTCTCGTCTCGTCTGGTCTCATCCCCTCCCCTGGCACATTCATTCAAGGATAATGTTACGGTTAATGGTGCGGCCAGGCAAGTAATTTAATTTACTCGTACCCATACCATACCCGTGCCCGCGCCGCGCCCGCGCCCGAGCCCGTAACCGTATTGGTAGCATGCCTCCAACAAACGAACAACGCGAATTATTATGACCAAAAAAATGTACAGCAAGCCCGGGCTAGACCATGCCAGACCCAGACACAGACACAGCCACAGACAGATCCCAGATACAGATGCAGATGTAGATAGAGATCCCTGATACCCCAGGCATTGGCGATCGTCAGTCGGCCAACGCTAGAGATGTGAGAGTGAGAGCTCAGGAGTGCAGTTGGCAATCATCTCTTGCTGGAACTACTGCATGTACTACCACTCAGATTTGATCAGAGATTGAAGCAATTTTTAACGCACGATTGACCAAATTATCATAACATTTAAACAATATTATTAGCTCGATTAGCCTGAACAACTAACTACACTGAATTCAAGCCCGATGATATATGCTAAAAAATAAATAATCAACAACAAATTACTTATGTTGCAAGGCATCATACGAGTACGTGTCCCTGTTTTTGGGCAGAGCTCCTCTCTAACGAATTTCTGCAGCGCTGTTCAGCATTCACATTCACCACCTCCACCATCCTTTTGCTCCGAGCTGCATTTGATGCTTGGCCATCGTGCTGCCCTGGCTAATACCCATTATGCCATAAAGCGTTACCAAAACGCCATTAGCACGTCAGAAGGCACGCCTCTGGGCGTTGGAAAGGGGAAGGGACTGGAGAGGGAAGGACTGGAAAGGGAAATAAGCGAATGGAGGTAGCGAGCATCGACAATCGACAATCGACTGATCAAATAAATCGCAGCGATAGACATATTGATAACGATGGATAATGATAATGGTAGTGGCTGAGATGATGATAATGGGAATGGGAATGGGTTGGGGAATGGGAGTGGGAGTGGGAGTGGGTAGGGGAATGGAATGGTGATGCCTGTGATGAAATTGTTGGATTCGGTTTTGGCTAATTGCAGGAGTCCATCTGAAATGCCTACATAGGGCTAATTGGTCCCCTCGGAAGCGCCGCCAAGAAATGTACAAACATTTCACGCTGTGCCTGTCATGGATGTTGTAATTGATGCTGCCGCCTCCAGGGTCCTGCAACATTGTGAGCCATGTCAGGAGATGTCAACCCGCCAGCGATGGCGACGACGACGACGACGACGACGACGGCCACGACCACGACTATGACTATGACGACGGGGACGGCAAATCTAACAACTTTGATTGACTTGTGATTTGAAGGCGCGCCTAATTGAAGCGAGGCGGCTGCAAAAGAGAGAAGCAGATTCTGTGACTGGACTGGAATGGCCTGGGCCCTGCCACTGGACTTCAGCTTGGCTTGTCGTATCACTGAAAGAAAAGTAGCCAGTGAGGAGAACTCAAGGAAAAGCTGGGGAAATTGCTCTTTACTTTTCACTCAGAATTAGCTGAAATTGAAAGCTGAACATACTATAGTATCAACTGGATGTATCTTTTCTGCAAGTGCATTCATGTAGGACGGCTCCTTGTGTTGACTGTTCTTGTAAAATGTTCGTGAGAAATGTCATTAATACGAACGATGAGACTGCCTGGAGATGTGGATGTGAATGTTGCCTTCCTTTCCTATGCCAGTCTCGCACCCCCTGCTATCCCCTCGCCCTTCTGCACCGCATTGTTGCACTTAATTAATGTGAGGATGAAGCGACTCCTTCCTCCATGTCCACCATTCACCATCCACCTCCCAGTGTTTTGCTGCATAGTACACGCCCTCGGCATGCATTTGTGGTACTCCCTGGATGTGGATCTGTATCTGTATCTGGACATGGCCCTGGACCCAGACCATTTGCCATATATGGGGTCAAGTCATCAGAGGCGTCGTTGTGTCTTGCAATGGGAATTGCTCTATACTCGCGGAGTACTTAGACGCAGGCGATAATGGTCGAACGTTTATCTACGATTACATTTCGAAACAACGACGATGGGCAGCCGTCCATTTTTCATTGCCTTGCACCCAATCTCAATCGGAGAGGCGTTAACAAATTATTTGAAACATGCAGCGCCGCGTTGGCATCCAATAGTCCCCCCTCTCTGCCACTGATCCATCTCCATCTGTTCCAGGAGGCGTTAATAGGCATTGCAATGCCAATAATTTGCAATTATATAATTCATTATACTTAATTGTAATTGTAATTGTAATCGTTATTGTTGATGATGCTGATGCTGTTCCTGTGTGGTAATTGAGAGTGCGGCAAGATGTTCTTTTTTTTTCTTTTCTTTTATTGAGATTGGTTTACTCATCATGTGTGTGTGTGTGTGTGTGTGTGTGTGTGTGTGTGTGTGTGCTTGTGCTCGGGGCCATTGCTATATGTATGTACAACATTTTCGTGTTTGCTTAACCGATCGTTTTACTTGGCTAGACAAATGTTTATTAAGCCTATTACTTACTGGACTGGAGTATGGATATGGACGGAGGCATATAATTTCTATAGAAACGAGTATTGCATGCTAACATTGTTGCATCCTACGATTGATCGTATGTGGCTCGATGTAATCCCACATTCCTTCACATTTGTTTTTAAATATAAATTATTTACCTCCGCGTTCTTGAGCTTTTTAATATTTTCAAATCAGAGCAGCTTACGCGCTGGACAATAGGAAACAAACAAATCAATAATTCTACCTTCTTGTTTTGAAATCATCAACTAAAAGGATGCAATTCTTAAGACTTAATTTATTTACCATTCTTCGATGGAGCTCTCGTTCAATCAAATCGCTAAAATTATTGTGTAAAATTTAACCAGTGTAAATGGTTTATATCTCTTAACTAGGACTACAGTTTGCAGTTCTATTGCCTCGGCTTCCAATTGCTCCTCTCTCAGCCCCCTGGAATATATCAAAATTCCTGGGTACAAGATTAGCTTGAATCTTAGATCATAAATTGAATTACACATTTAAAATCGCACATATATATGGTGTACATATGTATACACTTCGTATCGCATAACTTACGTGCAAAGAGCTTAGCAGTTATGACATAAAGTTTTACACTATTCGAAATGATCCATTCACATCAATTCACTTATTGCTGCTCCTTGGGAGCCGTAACTTAATATTACGAAAAAATACTCAGTTCCAGTGTTCTCGATACTTGTCGATACTCTCCACTACTCCGATGTCTAGTAGAGGATACCGGGATGGACGGCTCCGCTGCGTTGAAAGTAAACATTCGGATTGGTGCTCAACGTCGGCTCCAGCGTCGTGTACAGATTCGTTTCGTCGGGTCGTATGAACATGCCTGTCAGTATTGGATAGATTTGATATTCAGGATTGTAGATGATGTTGGTAGGAAGTTTAGGAGTTATAGCTGATCCGTAGAATACAATATATGCAAAGATATTATTACCTGGCGCATAGCGCAACGTTTTGGCCAATTGCGCCGCTTGTGTCATGGAGGTTAGGGAGTTTCCCAACTGTTTGAGGGTCAACGGCGTGAGCGTGGGCGGTGCAGCTTGCTGTGGTGGCGGTGGTTGCGGTGGCAGTGGTGGTGGTGGTGCGGGTGGATAATAACAGAACGGGTGCGGGCTCAAATGTGCTGGAAAATAGTGATACATACGTGTATAGCTCGGCGGTGCGGCGGCGACCAAAGCAACCCGATCTGGTGTTGTGGTTGGTGGGGTGTGTTGATCAGAGGTGGTGGGTTTTGTGGTTGGTGTGTGGGTGGTGCATGTGTGATTGTGCATGTCCCCAGAGTCCAGAGTACAGTGACCAGTGAGCAGTGACCAGAGACCAGAGACAAGAGCCCAGAGCCGTGTGTAAAGTTTACCAAACCAATAACGAAACCAGTCGTGACCCACACGCACAAAGATACAGCCACAGAGATATTGATTTTATGTATAGGATAAATATATGTACATACAGTAATTATTGCATTGCGGCAGACAATAAATGTAAATTCAATTAAATTTAAAAAAGGTACGAATACCGGAAGAGCCAACCCGAAAAAAGCAGTTCCAAATGATTGATGAATAAAATAATAATAATGAAAAATATTACGAAAAACAACAACATGAATAGATTATGTAATGGCATATGCAATGGTGTGATGTTGTGTGTATGAGTGGAGTATGTGTGTGAGTGTCGTGAGCGTGTCGAGAATATATATTTGAATGATTGTATTGACAAGGTTTCGAGACGAGTAGATGCAGATGGTAGGGAGGGAGCGGGTAGCGGAGGGGTACGAGAGGAACAAGTCGGAGGTTTTATGTTGTTTGGATCGTTGCAATGATGATGATTTGTTTTGGGTTTGTTGTTGACGTTTTTCGTGTTGGTTGCGGTTGGTTTTGTGATGATACGAGTATATATGGATATGGATGAGATGACAAGTAAACAAATAAATAAAAAAATAAATAAAATATATATATTTGTGTTTCTTATAAGATCTTAAGACCTATATGCTACAAAAAAAATGTGCATGTGTATAAATCAGTGAAGATGTCACAACTTCTGCCAGGGCCAGTCATAATTTGCCTGACCCACAGCCCGGACACAGATGTCCCCAATTCATGGAAATTACCCTGCCATATTTCACACTTTTGCCGGCCAATTTATGGCGATCTTAATGATGTCAAACAATCGTATCTCCCGTCTCTCAGTCCCATGTCCCACGTCCCATGTCCGTGGGTTACCTTTGGCCGCAGCACAGCAACACCCCCAAGCCATAGAGAAAGTCTCGCTCCGAACTGTATTTAACTCGGGCTATACTCACTGAGTGCGTTCCCATTTATGGGTATTTTGGTATTTGGTAAAAACCTGAGCGATGTCCACTGGGATCTTAATGGGTTTGAGTTTGATTTGCAAAAGCTTTTCCAGTTCGTTTCATTTCGTTTGGGTTTTGTGCTGTGACCTTCATTATATAATTATCTTTATGCGGCCAATAAATGTGTCTGCTGTTTCGAAACATACATATTATATGGGTGTAGATGGGAAAACATTTAACAATGATTGTATATTCCCAAATATACATCCAGATGTGTAGATAATTCGAGTGAACTGTTCTTCTCCCATTCAAAGATTTATGAAGATCATTCAATCATTCATTTCATTCACAATATCAGTAGTTTCGTTTGAAACCATATTTTGTAGGTCATTTCGTAGGCAGTTTCGCTATTTTTAGTTTCATAATATATGGTATATAAATATCTTTCTGCACAACCTCCCGAAATCCAGTTTGTCCTAAGATAAACCCAGTACTAATTATTTTGCTATTTATACCTTTTGTACCCAGCTAAAGTTAAAGTTAAAGTTCTACGCCCAACGCGGGCCACAAGCTTTAACTGGACTGGGCTTAGCATTAGCCGAGCTCTTTATTCATATTCATGTACTCGTAAGGCTACAGGCTACAGATCTGGCAGCTGGCAAAGCCTAACAAATGTAGGCCAATCAACAAACTGCTCTCTGACCGGCAGCTGTGGCTGCCTGTAAATTATGATTGTTATTATTATTATTTCATATGAGTATTATCATACTTTTCAACAGCTCTGTGAGCTAACTGAATCTGTGCTGAAACTGTGTTAATGGCCAACAGAAAGAGTGGGGAAATGAGCCAAAAACAAGGCTGGAAAAGCGGCTGAACAGAGGAAGAAGCCAGGTCTAAGGCTGCTGCTGTTGCTGTTGCTGCTGAACTCTTGACAGTGTTAAATGCAGCAGTTACACACATGCCATGGCACGGCCCCTCTACATCTACTTCTACCGCTACCTCTACCCTCGTTTCGTGCGGCACTTTCCTGGTCGCGGTCTTGGTCTCGGTTTGCGGTCTTGCTTTTCTAATTAACTTAGAACAAATACTGCAATTAAGCTCGCTTGTTTTTCCTCTCCCGCCTCGGCGGCTGCTGCCTCGAATGTGGAATTATGTGTCAGAAAATGAAAATGCATGTGTCGGCCTCTGCATCTGCATCTGTATCTGTATCTGCATCTGCATCTGTGGACTGTATCTGTGTGCACGCTTTGGCGTTTTGCGCAAAAAAGAAACTAGTTTCCAGACAGCAGCCGCCAGCGCCAAGCCGTCAGCTGAAGCGGCAAATTTGGCTTAATTCCATTTTGCTGGGGGAAAAAGTTTCTTTCCTTTTCCCTCAATCTTGGCCCCGCAGCTTCTGATTTTCACAGTCTGTCGGCTCATTCGTTGATTTGGCCATTATGGATTATGCTCGCCTGCATTAAGTACCCCTCAACCTCACACTAACACTCATACTCGTACTCATGCCACCACTGCCCCTGGATATTCCACGGCCAGCCAACGAAATGAAACGAAACGAAAAACGTTAATTAAGTGCAAATATGTATGACCAGACCCAAGCCCAGACCCAGACCCAGGCCCAGGCCCAGGCTCTGCTGTTCTACGGCATCCGTGTGCGTGTTCCGCTCTGTCCCTGTCTCGGTGGTAGTGTCAGTATGTCACTGTGTGAGTGTGAGTGTGTGGGCGGACACGGACCGGACAAAACCATAGATTCCTAGGGATGACAGAAGACGTGACTCTGAATTTGTAATTTTAATTGTAATGTTTAATGGGAAATTGGTGGCCATGGCAATGGAATTGGAATGAAAAGAAATACGCTGGGAAAACATTTGTGACGAATATCTGGACTATAATTGAGCGTGATGCATACTAGAAGTTTTTTAATTGGGCCTGAAATATTTTCGCTTTTTCGCTTTTAGGATTTAATTTGCAGAGCAATTTCTTATAAATATTTCATTGTTGTGTGTTGAATAAATTCTTCTTATAATTTATTCCCATTCCACAATTTATTCCCTCATTATTTGCTCATCCTCCCTTCTGACTCCTCACTTTTTCCGTTTTTCCGTTTTTACTTTTCCCCACTTGCATTTAATTACGAGCATTTCCCCTTTCTTGCTTTCTTTGGCTCATTCGTTCCTTCGTATCTCCGACTGGAAATGTTCATTAAAATTGCCCATCTCTAAGGAAAAGCCAGCGTCTAAGACGCCGACTCTCTGAGCCACGTTTTGCATTTTGCAGTTTGTCGGCTTACCCCTGCTACACCTTTCCCTCCTCCCCACCGCAACCAGGCTACGGCTAAGGCCCAGTATCTTCTATCTTCTGGCTGGCAACAAGTTAAAGTTAAACCAACTGCCGCACGTTGACTGATTGCTACGTGCAGATTGTCATTGTTCGCCTTTGTTGCTGCTGCTGCTGCTTTTGCTGTTGCAGTTGTTGCTGTTGTTCTTACCACAGCAAAGTATCTTTTTGTAGCTGTTGCTTGTTGCTACATACTTTGCAGACTTGAGTATTTTCTTTGGCGAGCGTCGAGAGTCGCTTTTTTCCTTATTGGCTCCGTCCTAGACTCTTTCTCTCTTTCTCTCTGCCTCTGCCTATGCCTCTGCCCATGCCTTTCCCCCCAACGAGCAGTTGTTGCAACAGAAGCAGCAGCTCCGAGGCTGCTCTGCTGCCGCTCTTGTCTGGGGTCTTTGAGAGTGAGTTGCCAGATGTTGTGATATCACGAAGCAGCATTATAACTAATTGGCCACGTTCGTTCTATGCCATCTCCATCTCCCTAGCTCCCTCCCCCTGGCTCAGAGTTCATTGTCATGTGCGGTGGTGCGCGGTGGCCGAGCGGTTATTCCCTCCCATCCAGATGCGGAAGAAAAGCATTTTTCACATGGCCACAACCGTTGGCAATTTGCATATTTCGGTTAAGGGCGTATGACCTTCAAATTGCTACAATTCAATTTGCATTCAAAGCGGCCAATGCAGTGTAAGATGTGTCAAGATAAGTCCATATCGAGTCAGCAGAGCTACCAAAAGTTCTGAAAAACATCTGTGGAAAACCGAGTATAGCATCGATCTTCGCTCTGGCTTTATGGTTCAGTTTCGCATTTAACTATCGCCACTGATTTACGGCGGTTTCTGGGCACTTAACAGTTTAAGACCTTTAAATCAATCACTCGCCTAGAACCGAACCGAATCGGGCCCTTCTCCAGGTCCCCCTGGGCCTACTTTGCATCCCTGGCTATGAGATTCTACCACTCCGACGAGCCACTCTGGGAGATACCGTAAGAGCAGCCACAGCCAGGGAGCACAGCACCCAGGGACGAGCTGCACTCTTGGCCAATTTGACGTAATAATTTTAGCGTACGAGTATGTGCACTCCCCTTTCCCCACTATCCCTCTTCACTCGCCTGTCCCGGCCTGTCCCGGCCCGGTCTGACTTGCTTCGAGCTGAGAAGTGAGCGGGGAGCTGGATGGTGGTGGTTGGCTTTTCCGCTTTCGGTTTCATTGCCGCAATTCGGAACTGGTTATCGATTACGTTGCTGTTTGCTGTATGCTGGATGCTGTATGCTGGCTGCTGGCACTTCTAGGCAAAACTTAAATATCATCGTTTCTGCGTCCAGTGCTGAGTATCCAGTATCGGGCCTGGCTCGGACCCTGCTTCGACTGCGGCTGCGGCTGTTATTGCAAACCGCTATAATTTTGTGGTAATATACAGTGACGCTCGTTTCAAGCACGTGCTGGCAGCGTTTACCCAACTCGTATATTAGGCTCCATACACAGACGACGCGGACACAGAGACTGGCTACGATACGATACTCAAAGACACGTACTTCACAGATTTGTACATAACGCCATCTTCACCATCATCACCGTCATCATCATCATCATCATCATCGTCGTCAAGTTTTCTGTGCTGTTCTGTTCTGTTCTGCTCTGCTCTGTTCCTTTGTTTTTCTTGGCTTTTCAATTTCAAGTTCGTTGCCTCAGTCTTTGGTTTGTTCAGGTCTGGTCTGCTCTGGGCTTGAAGTGGTCTTAGAACAATTGAGGCTAATCGAATCTTTTTTTGTGTCATATTTTCGACAGCTGATGCTGGTCGAATCGTTTCAATAGTCTACAAAAGCCCCAGGGCACTCCACGGTTGGTCTTTGAACAAAGAAAACGTAAGCAGAAATCTTCCAATTGAAATTATTATTGGTTTTTGTTTTAAATTGAAAATCTGAACTGGTAATTGACAGCTTATCGAGCCATTCCAATTTCTAGTAACTTCCAGGGAAAACATACTATTCCGAGAGACCCTGACACTTGCCTGAACTAGTACATGTGAACCAGGCAAATGTTTCAATATGGTATCATGGCATCAATACTATATTCATATTATTTTAATATTAGACTTTATTCGTACCCATTTATTTAAAGCTTTAGAACTTGCTAGCAGGAAACCTAATACCCTCCATCTACTCTAGCGAATATAAAGGTTCTTTGAAGATACAAAAACTTCGACAAATCGCAGCAATCATTTATTAATTTCTCATATTCCTAATGGGCTCTTTTGGGACGATCATAGGTCGGCCAACGCCAACTGGTTAATGACAATGAGGCAACCTTTGTGTAAGATCCATCAATAACCCAATCAAGCCTCCACCTCCAGCGTAGCCTCAGTCTTAGATCCTCAAGTTTGCGTTTGGCAATAAGAAAAAGCAAAACAAACCAAAAAAAAAAAAAACACAATACGAGTATGGGGAATAAATAAGAAAAACAATCTCTGGACCGGGCACAGTTAAATGAATTGCGGCCTCCCTGGGGCGGCTTTTTATTGACAAATCCCCATCGATCGATAAACATGCAAGACAAATACTCGTAGACAAAAACTTCCGCACGGCACGGCACGGCATTGCTCTCGAGTACGGATCTGCCGGCTTTAACCTTCCAAGGTCTGCTCGGCTCACTTCCAATGGTATGAATGATTGATTTTATGGATGTGGCTGCCTGGCATAAAGTCACTCAATAAAATTACAAAAAAATGCGTCGTCGCCAGAGAACAAAGACCGCAAGGCAGATGCACAGATTGATGGGCCCGGCCTGGACCGGCCCGTCTTACTGACCAACTGGCCAATCGGGGCTCGTCCACAAGTCGAAGACGGGACACCCTAGCGACAGGCATCTCTCCATAAAAAGGTCAATCGGTGGCGGCTCGCCTTCGCAGCGGATATCTCGCGCCAACGTCAGGGCAGTGTATAATGATAACATCATGATCATGCCGCAACGGAAGTATCTACATAGTGCAGGGCAGAGGCATGTTCGCATCTATTTTTGTGACCAGGCCTGTCATCGCGAGGCTCGTTGTCGACAGCTGCCGTTGCTCGTTGTCCGTTGTCCGTTGCCACTGCCACTGCCACTGGCACTGGCGGAGCTGTTACAACAATGCGACTTCAATTAAAGCCAGTCCCGCAACCTTGAACTCTCGTATCATTTCGAGCGGTTTGCGCGCGTTCAATCAACGGGCGGCTCATATCGGGCCACATCGCGACAAGGCCCCACGACATCCTTTTAGCCAGAGCCAGACCCAAGCAACGCAAACCAGATCAGACCTGTGCGGCCTCGAGCGTAGGGCCTCCAGAGAGACTCGAGCTGGATCTGTAGCTGAAGCTGAAGCTGTTGCTGTCAATCTGCGTTCATCGTCTGCTCGCCTTCGACTGGGAAGCCGCGGCTGCGGCTGCAATCATCGCGAATGCTGCTGGCCTCTGACTCCGACTGCCCCCTTGCCGCTCTTTGGACCACTGTCTTGGCCAGGCCCTGGCCCATTGCTTGGCGTCAACGCCGTTAGCTGTCGTTTAGTTTATTGTTGCAAATTGCTCAGTGAATTATGTGCTGAACTGCTTACGACCACACACACACACACACACACACACGCCCCCGAGAGAGGAAAAGATACAGACACAGACACAGATGCATATATGAACATCTAAAGGCTTGGCAGGAAATTCGATATTGAGAATTTATTAGAAATATTTTTAAAGACTTTGCGGTTTCGGCTTACACGTAGCCAGTCTCGTTTTTGGAGCTTATAAAGGTTCTGTATCTGCAGGAGTACGTTAGGGATTCCAGAATCCGGAATCCAGAATTTCAAAGCTTCAAGAGGAAGTAATTTTATTGAGTGGAAAATAGTCAACAGTTTCCCCACAATGCTCCCAGGCAGCATCCCTCAGTCAAACGAGTAAAAGGGATCGAGCAATCCTATAATAGATTTGGCCATCAATTCCACCACCGAATCAAGTTCGTTGCCCAAGTCATTTGCTCTTCAATCAGCAGAGGCACGGGCAGAGTCAGAGGCAGAGTCAGAGGCAGAGTCAGAGGCAAAGGCAAACAAAAAAGAAAAGGAACAACTTTTGATTTTGCTCTTGCCTCATTGCCTTATGTAAATTTCTGCCGCAGCCAGCCCACATGCAGCTCCAGTTTTTTCTTTCTTTGCCCTTAATCAAGCCGGAACCCTTGCCGTCTCTCGTCCGGGCCTTTGGATCACTTCACTCAACTGGGACTTGGACTTGGACTGGGACTGCGACTGAGACTGGCACTGGCACTCGCACTCCGCTCGAAGAGTCAACCCACACACATGTTTGGGGATCGGATCGGATCCGATCGGATCTGGTTTGGCTATGGGCTGGTGCTAGTGCTGGGACCTGGGGTTTGGGGTCTGGGGTCTGGGTCTGGAGTACGAGTACGATAATAGCAGCGATTGCTGGCAGCTCAGCTCTTGGCTGATGTTTGCTCCGTTTGCTTGTTAAGCTCTGTGCCAACTTTGATTTTCTGTACTTTGTGTGTCTCCAGACATTTGTCTTTTGGTCTTAAGGTTTCTGCCCGTGGCCTGTGCCTGTTGTTTCCTTCGTTGTTGCTATTGCTGTTGCTGTTGCTGCTACCCCCACCCCTCTCAAATGCACTTTCAATTGCAGACAGTTTGACGTACGAGTACGTATGTACATATGTATGTATGTATGCAGGGGTATGCAGCGAGTGCCAGGGCACTATATCTCTCATTTATCTATAAGTGTATACGTACCTACCTATATTTTTTCTGTCTGTGGCTGTCGCAGTTGCTGGCTTTCTTTATGAGCCGATAGCTGAGGCGAAAACGAAGACTGAGCCGCCCTGCTCCGAATCGGAATTGGGAATTGGTAGAGCAATCTGAGGCGCAGACTGAGACTGAGGCTGCCCACAGGCACTTTGGGCTGTGGGCCGTGGCTCCAGCTCCAACTACAGCTGCATTTTGGCCCAGCTCTGGCTCTGGCTCTGGCCCTGTCTCTGTTTGCTTTCATGCGTGGCTCACAAACAGAGACTCGGAGTCGTCGTCGTCATCGTCATCAAGTAGCTGCCATGTAAAACGCTTCCTACTTGGGCCCAGCGGCGCATTGTTATAATTTGGTAAATTATTGCAACTTGTATACCCTAACCTAGGCAAAAGCCGTATTGGATTGCTATACTGTTTGACTGTAACTGGGGTTAAAGGTATGAGAATTTCCCCTGGTAGAGCGCCCTTTTGGCTACCTTCGCTGGTAGAATTGACCAATAATTACGGCATAACTTTACGAGCAGTGGCCGACATTTTCCACTGGAGCATTTCTGCTTCGTTTTCCACTTGAGCTGGCTGAAGTTTTCCTGGCCCCGTTTCCATTTTAAATGTTTTCGCTGACTGTAATCATACATTTTTGATGTATTTTCTTTAATTAAATTACGTAAAGTGTGTTACATGGCTGAAGTGAAGCAGGCACGGCACCAATTGATGTGCTACCCTACATTCCCCCCAATCCCCTTTTCCTTGGCGCACGTACCACTTTTGCTTTCATTAGAAAGCTGAGCTGAACTTTTTCAAGCCTTTTAGGTCTTTTGATTATGGTTTAGAAAAGAAACAAAAACTAATTATAATAGTACTCATAATCGTAATAAATACAAATGCCGCAAAATATTGACACTGTCGAATGGATCGTAAATAGCCAAAAATTGCATAGGCATTTGTATTGTTCGTATTTTCACTTGCCCTTTGACAATCTGCCGAGCGTTTGTAAGCGTTTGGGGCCGGGTCGCGACCGTTTCCATGGCACTTAACACCGCCTAATGGGGCAGATGTGAAATCTGGAATCGTAAATTCCTGCTGATGGCTTTATTTGCATCATCAGAAATGACTAAAGCTGATGCTGAAGCCACAGCCACAGACACAGACACGGCACAGTGGCAGCAAAAGAAATTTAATCAAAAGACTTTGGCAACGAACTTCGCCCGTTCGTTCGTTCGTTCTCACAACGAAAACGAAAGCAGCAGACAGAGTCAGAGTCAGAGGTAGATATAGAGATGGAATCAAACCCAAACAAGCAAAGAGATGGAGATGGAGACAGACAGACAGACAAACAGACAGAGCTCTGCATGTGAGCTCTTTCTGCACTTGGCTTACACGACGGCGCGGCGTCGGGAAAATTAATATGCCAAACAATTACACGGCCTGGCAAAACAATTTTAAGCCCAGTTAATGCCGCCGCACAGTGGTTCGGCCACGTCACGAAACTGCACCGCAAAGAATCAGCTCCCCCAGATAACAGAAATAAAAGAAAGCGCACAAATTTGCATACAAACAATAAATGCAAATAATTCAAAGACAAAGAAAATTATAGAAAATTGGACTGCGCTTGGGAACCATGAAATAAATCAATGCGAATGAAGACAGAGATGTCGCAACATAAACAAAACCTAATCTAATCTGAACCTAATCTTCCTTCAGATTGTGAAGGTTCCATTATTCCCTCTCCGTTCCATTAGGCGAGTAGGCACGAGTGGACCCATTGGCGTTGAACCACTGTGCTGTCGCCGTGGCTACCGTCCGGTGGAGCTCTTGCTGAGCTGACTTGACTTTGAAAGTTAAGACTTTTGCTTTTCTTTCTTCTTGACAGTGTGGTGTGTGTCTGTTGTTGCTTTTAGAAAGAGCGAACGTATGGATAAACGTAAAAGTTCAAGAGGTTGCCAGTCCCAGTCCCAGCCCCACTCCCAGTCCCACCCCTAGCAGCGCGTGCACATGAGGCAAGAAAAGAAAGTTATTACAAAATTAACAGGAACTGACAGCTGCCTCAAGGGGCAAAGGCAAGAGCAATCATCGCGGTGCGGGGCGGGGATCAGATTGGACCCGATCTAGGTGGGGTCCCAGTGGCCGTACCTTTTGACTGATTGACTGGAGGCCCTTTGCAGAAGTTGTGACAAATCCAAAGACCATTGGATCATTTGGATATGGATGTGGAGACAGACTTACCTCCGCCATTGTTGGCACTGGAACAGTGCTTGGAGCTGAGGCCCTGGCCCGTGTTGGAGGCGGAGTTGGGAATCCCACAGCCGCTCATCACCCCGTACTTGATGGGTTTGAAGTGGAAGAAGGAGGGCGAGTAGCCGGACCCGGCGCGACTCAGAGAGCTGAACTGCTCCTCCCGATCCTCGACGTAGAGCCCCTCCTTGCCCATGGCGGCCAGCTGCCTGCCCTTGGGCATGAACATCACCAGGAAGACGGTGGCCGATGTGGCCACCAGTCCGAAGGCGATGCACGCGTCCTTGTGCCGCTCCGCCACGGCCAGGCCGCACAGCATCCAGCCCAGCCAGATGGGAATGGCCCCGCCGATGGCCAGGCCGATGTAGGTGGCCTCGCGGTAGTTGTCCCGGATGCCGCGCGACTTGATGGCCAGCACGGCGATGAATACGATGAGAAACACGATGTAGATCAGCGAGAAGAGCAGCTCCGAGAACTGCGTCTTGCACAGCGGGATCAGCACCGTACTGACCGCCGCAATCCTCGTGTAGATCTCCGGCGTGCCGTCCAGCGTGGTGTATGACGTGGGGTAGAACAACGCCGAGTAGTTGGTCTGCGAGGCCACCGTGGTGGAGAGGAAGCCACTGCCCATCACGGGCACACTGGTCGTGTACACCTCGGGCGGCTGGGTGAGCAGCCACTGACCCCCGATAGCCACCTGGATGAGCAGGGCGAAGAGCAGCAGCAGCCCCTGGTACGGGGCCGGCAGGTAGACGCCTCCGTTCAGGCTGATCAGGAAGACGCACTTCACCAGGAGGGCGGCGAAGACAAGGGCGTAGGCCACACCCACCCCAAAGCGGATCGCCCCGCAGCTGAGGAGCGTGGGCTGGGCGGTAATGATGGCGCCGAGGCTGGCGCAGGCGAACAGTCCCAGGAGCAGCATCTGGCCCAAGAAGAGGTGGCGCCGCGAGGGCGAGGTCCGCCAGGCCTTGAACAGCACGAAGATCTCGAAGGCGGCCATCATGAGCATGGTGAGAGTGGCCAGCACCAGCACCGGCACCACCCACGGCTCTTTCCGGAGTCCGGCGAAGGGCAGGTGCGTGGACACGATGCTTGGAGGGGTACCGTAGGCTTGGCCGTGGCCGTTGCCGTAGCCGCTGCTGTTCCCCTGGCCGACGCGGGGTGTGCTGGCGGACCGGGCTCTGGCTCCCAGACTCCTAGTGGGCGTGGTCGTGGTGGAGCTGGTGGTGGTGCTGCTGGCCGTCAGAGTGGGCACCACGAAGAATTCCGTGGACATTTCCAGGCGGGCGGCATTCGAGACGTTCGAGACGCTGCCGGGAAAGTTGAGATCCAATTGCTTTGCTGACCTTTGTGCGGGCGGAATGGCTGTGGATGTGGTGCTAGTCGTGGTGGTGCTGCTGCTGGTGGTGCTCGGAGCACGAGTACTCGTGCTGGTACTCGTGGAGGTGGAGTTGCGGCTGCTCGGCTTGAGCACCTGGTAGGCATTGCGATCGCTCTCCTGGCTGGTCACGAGACGCACTCTCCGCCAGATGTTGTTCCCGTTGACACTGAGGCTGCGAGACGCCGGCGTGGTGCCGATCAGCTGCAGAACCAGCAAAACCAGCAGGAGCAGCAGCAGCAGGCGGCGTCTGCTGGCCATTGAATCGTCTTGCCCGTAAACCGTAACCCGTAAACCGTAGCCCGCTTCAGATGCGGCTCATCTCACTCGCGATCACGATCGTTTCGTTTCGTTTCGTGCGCTGGATTCTTCTTTTCCGCGCTGCTTCTTTCGGTTCTTTCGCTCCTCGCGCTCTCACGTCCGCTCGGCTCGGAGTTTCGAAGATTTTTGAAACCAGCAACCAGCACGCAGCAGGCAGCAAGCAGCTCGCTCTGCAAGTCGGACTTTGGGGCAGCTTTGTCTCGTCGTTTGAGACATGTTTGAAGCGAACTAGCGAGCTCCAAACGCGCGGTTCGAGTTGCAGTTCGAACAGGTAGAGGAAGAGCTAGAGCTAGAGCAGCAGGTAAAATAGCGTCTTAGAACGCTCTTCTCGGCCACAGCGGTAATGTGCCTTGAGTCTTTCCTTTTTGATTGCGCGCAGCTCATCACTGGAATTATCACTGAAAGCTAAAGTTGATAAGGAAATGGCTTTGTGGGAAACCATTCACTTCCCTCCATTGCCATGTGCAGTATCCATACTCGTACAGTATCCGCCATCAAATGCCACAAAACACTCGATCGATCGATCGATCGCTCGCTCGCAGATCGCTGATCGGAGAACACTTTCATTCGGACTTGGATCGGATCCAATGGCAATGGCTCGTGGCTGGTTCTGCTCGGTATCGCTGTGGCAGGAAAGTGCTATTAGCTATCCATTATTGCGGTCTGACTTTGTGGCTCCCCTCGGCAGCTTCAGCTCCGCTCCCCTCGCTCACCCTAGAGCCAGAGCCACTCTCTCGAAAATGGCCCAACAAAAGAGCAAAACAGCAAAGTCCACACACAAAAGGCGATTGTAAATCAAAAGCCCGCTAATGATATATCGATATACAAAGTGTTGAGGTGGGAAAGGCAAAGCCGCACCAATGCCAATAGGAACTGGGGAACGGCAACGGGAGCACTCTACTCTGGTTCTATACCCACTCGTAGGTTTTATTGTGCCCGGCGCGCGCTTTCAGCAAACCACAGTTAGAATTGAGCCCCGCACACACTGGGACACACTGGGGCAAAAGAGTGGCGAAAACTGACGATGGCCAACTATGGGTTATAGGCAGATGCGGAATAACGATTAAGTTTGCATCTTCTAGAAGTAAGTTTAAGATTATATTTCAGTCATTGGTTTGAACCGAATATATTTCTTTTAATATTTAAAAAGTTCCCTTCATAGCCCCAGGAACAAATGCTCAATTCTCAAATGCAGCTCCATCAAAGCTAGTGCCAACGGGGCTCAGGGGGAATTCATTTCCATTGACCACTGGGCATGCCATATCCATATCCATCTCCATATTTGGATCGCCGCACAATGCCACGCCATTAGCCGAAACAAATGTTATGTAGATCGTTTCGGCGTGAGCTGTAGCTGGAGCTGGAGCCCCCGCCCGCCCGCACTCCATGCGCTCGCTCCCCGCGATATATGTGTAGTACGGTATCGTTAGTGGGGATCTGCGAGTGTCTGATCGGTGATCTGTATTTGCCGGCCGGCAGAAGGCAGCCAGAGGTCCGGTCCGCCTTGTTCGCGGTCACCGTATTGACATGAAGGCGGGTAAATAACCTTTCGGCATGCCCCAAAACCCGAAAACATTCCTCTCCAGCGTCATACTCTTATCTACATACCTGTATGTATGTGTAGTCAAATTTGTGATTCGCCATAAACAGCAATAACTCAGACTCGAGCGCTGATCTTGAGCGATTCCTACCTGTTTCTGGAATACCTGTTCACATTTAGATCTAATCAGACTCAGGCAAAGACATTCGTGCGGAGTACTTAATATGATTCGAGAAATGAGAAATGAGGAACGGGAAACGGCGATGCAGTGGACTTATGAATATGATTTCGTACTCGTACTCGTACTGGTATTATATGTGCGTTGTGTTCATTTCTCCGCCTCGTATCTCAATTAGAAGTTGTCTGCGTGCTGTGCCTAATCCTTGTTTTAGCTAATCCAAGGCTGTCGTTGTCATCTCTCCACTATCTCCCTAATTAAACCTGCCACTTGGCTCTGGTTGCTGGCCTTGCAAACCCACTTGGCTTACCCAAGTTTTCCGCAGTACCAGATATTTATGTAATCCTTGCAACTTAGGCCAATCCCAACTAAGAGGCATTCTAATATTAGGCTCTGCCTTTCTCCGGATCGCTGGATTGAATTTCATGACAAACCCGAGACACATTGCGTTAATAACCCCTGACTGGGCACAAGATCAAGGCGGGCTTGGACTTGGGCTTGGGCTTGGGCTTGTGGCTCGTGCGCGCTGGCCAAAAGTCAATTGGCCAACAAACCCAATGAAAAATAATAGTTCAAATATATACATATATACCTATATACATATATGCATTATGTATGATCTATTCATGAATAAATTGAACTAATTATGTGTATGCAATTCTATACTCTCCATAGAGATAAATGTTTACTCACGATTGAGACCATTTCCAATTAAATTTAAATAAAAGTTTTAATATTTAATTTTTTTGCATCTTTACGAACTTTTTTCCCTGGCTGCAGCGATCTCATTACCTGGCTGTTGTATCAACTTTCTTTATGGTTAAAAAATATTTAAATTTGTTCCTCTGCCACTTTGATGGGCCTAGAATATTTTCACGAATTGGCAGAGGAAGAGACGAGAACTGGCCGAGAGTTGACCTCTACCTCTAGCTTAGATCGGCTAATATTACACTGGCCGCTTCGCATCGGCGCCAAAGACCCTAATCCTCCCCGAACTTGATTGATTTCGAGCGATTTGAATGTCTGGACCAGAATCCGAGACCGGACTCGAACCTGGACCTGGAGTTGGACCTGGAGCTGAATCCACAGAAGTGCCGACTGTTCTGTTGGCCGGAGCGGGGCCGAAATGTGTCAGAGTCGGAGTCGGAGTGGGTCCGTAGCCTGTGGCACTTCATGAGCGCCTTAATTTATTTGCTACAAGACAGGCCGGCGCCGCCTGGGTCAAGTGTCAGCCCGTGGAGCATCATCACTCTCAATGGGAATGGCTTGGGCTTGATCCTCAAGCCGCCTTCATCGCTTCGATTATTAATTTTCGGTCAATTCCATCTGTGTGTGTGTGTAAACCACAATTTAAAGATGCCGCGCGTAAATCTTCGCGGATGCAGTTTCAAATTTAAATTGAAACCAGTCGCACAAGTGCATTGAACTTGCCACCAACGGAATGGGCGGCACGCCGCGGAGATACCGAATATCCAGAGACAAAAGCCTTTTGGCGATCTTATTTATTTATCAATATGTAGTGCGGTTGGTTAGCCCCCCCCACACCCCTCCTGCACCAGGAATCGGGTTCATTGTCGTCCCAAAAAAGAGCGAATTCTGATTTATAAGCAGAGCTCGACCAGTCCCAGTCCCAGTCTCAGTCACAGTCCCAGTTCCACACCCAGTCCCTCGCCCTCGTCCTCGCCCTTCGCCCTTGAACGGGGCCCTCTCTCGCGACGGGGCTACGCTTTAATCACGTGCGTGCAATGCGCACATGATGATGCGCCCCAATCCGTATCCCCCATACATGCTCTGGACGCCCCAGCTCGAGTCGCAGCCACAACTACAGTCCGACCCCGCTGATGCTGGTGCTGATGCTGTGGCCGATGCCAATGCCAATGCCAAGGCTGGGATGCAGGTCTGCTTGCTGCCCTCTGTGGTGTTGCAAAGGCTGCCAGGCCAAACACCCAGTGAACATTGCTCAGCAGCAACGAGCAGCAGCGAGCCCTCTCTGTTGCGATTTACACTGCTGGACACACAACTATATACGGGCGTTCAAGGGCTTAGATACAAATACTCGGATGTGGATGCATAATTTCGCATTTGTCCCTCTCTGGTGTCTGCAGAGCTTCTGTGCATTGGGTGGACTCCGGAGTGATGCAGTCCAAGGGCGGAGCCTGCCTGAGGTGGAGACGGATCTAGAGGGGTGCCCTTCACTGTGCCTCGTCCATGTGTTTGAGTCCATTATGCAGAGTGCATATAAATGCAAGTGCAAGTATCAGAGTGTGTGAACGCGCATGCGTGAAGCGTCCGTTTTAATCGTTGCCTGGCCATCGAATATTTCTTGTGCCACGACGCTGACGACGGCGACGACGACGGCGGCGACGAGAGTCGGATCGTAAATCCGGCGTATAAGAGGCACATTGCTCGCTCCATTGGTCAGAGAGCCGTCCATTGTTGTCGGTGCGGCGGGGTGGAGTTCGGGTTAAGGCTGTGCCCCGTCTAAAAACGGGGAAAAGGTGTGGGGAGAAAAGGCTTAAAGGCCTTTTAGATGGTGGCTAACTCTGGTCTAAGAGTGGGCATTGGGCCGTCGTCTTCTGCCTGACCAAAGGCTGATTTACTATGATCCGCATGAGTTTTATGTGCAGAAAGATAAAATTTTTAAGATATTGACACCTTGTTAGGCGTTTGAAAGACAGCCAGAGCTGAACCAGGGCCTGAGCCTGAACCATCGCCATCGCCACAGCCCCAGCCCCAGCCACGAGTGCCAAGGGGCCGCAATAAGGAAAAGAACTTTTCGCTGCACCAATCTCTACATAGGTGCAGGGAGAACGCCTTCCCAATCCCCTCCCCTGGTACTCCCTTTTGCGTGGCTAATTGTTGCAAAAATTAAATGCAGTTCCCGTCGTCAAATGCATAAACTTTGGCCGCATTACCAAGCCCAAGTAAAAGGCAAGACTAATCCTCTCCAGCTGCAGTTACAGCGCCCACCATGTTTCCGTGTGGGTGTCATAGACAGCCTCGCTTAAATTTATGGAATAATACATATCTTTATGGCTTCATTAGCGAAAAGCCGCTCAGTGCCTTAACATCAACTGCTTCTCCTGCTGCTCCTCCTCCTCCTGCTCCTGCTCCTCCTCTAGCAGAGCATTCGACACGCTGTCTGCAGCAGCGCCGAAAGGATCGACATCGACGTAGTCTGTCACTACAGAGTCTCGTGCATCATTGTGGAGGCCCCAAAGCACTCGAGACGAGACATTGTATGCACACTTCAAAGAGATTCAGTTCGGTGTGGTTCGGTTCGGTTCGGTTGGCTCCCAATGCAGATCGGGTAAGTCTTCTTTGAGAACAAAGAGGTACTCTAGCCGAAATGCTGTGGAGTGTGAACCATAAACTGCACCAAGATTACATTTGATGTCAATGAAAATGAAAGAGTATCTCATTCGATACAACAGTCCTTCTTCAGCAACCTATCCCATGGCATCCTGTAGAGCATCCCTGATTCGATCATCTTTCAAGGGAGAATCTCCTCGGTTTTGTTCTTAGCTCCACAGATTGATTGAGCCTTTTATTAAAGCGCACGTACAGCGTATTAAATAAATTGTTAGTTACGTTCCGGAACGGAACGGATCGAAACCGTACAGAACGCGCCCTCCCAGCCGTCCCAGACGCCCCAGTCGCTGGACGTGTGGTGTGGTGTCGTATGGCACAACGCCCCCGAAGGTGTTCTATAGGAAAATCTCAAGAGCATCGAGAAGGAACGAGTCAAGAATTCCTTTTTATTCGATTTTCTTATAACGTCATTTTCTGAGCCCAGTCCGTGTCTGTCTCTGTTGGTCTGTCTGTCGGTATGTCTGCCTGTTGAAGTGGATGTCTATTCCTTTTGCTTTATGGTCCAGCCACGTATCAATTATGTGCCAAAGTGCTAATGGCTGTTGACGGCTCTGGCCGGCTCTGGCCGGCCATTGTGGGTGTTGCCCCCACGAATATACATTCTTAGAGCCCATATTTCAAAAGGGCTGCCATCTAGACTCGTATCTCATGTGAAGGAGAAATTGAAGCCGCTCGGAGCCCAGCCAAATGAGTTTCTTCGTCTCTGCAGCCTGCAGCAGGCAGCATGCTCATCGTTTTCCTTTAGGAAAAAGTGAAAACGAGTTTAATTGCTCCGCCACCCAGCCACTGCACATCGCGTGTCAGTCTCTGGGCAGAGCAATTCAATTATGACACAAGTCCATTGCATGCCAAGCCGCATCAAAAGCAGCATAAAATATCCCAAAATCAACGAAGCGTTGCCAGCCTTGTTTCTGTTTCTGCTTCGATTATGGGCATGCAGAATATCGTTCGTACTTATCGATTGTCAGAAGAGCCCGAGTCGTACGAGGAGTCTCACAGCCCAAGGAACACTGCAACACAGTTATATAAGCTCAGCTACTGAGTGATCATGAATGATTACGATCACAGCGGTTCACAGCAACCACACAGAACAGAATCATCCAGCATCGAATCAAAGCAAACTGTAAGCGTTGTCCGCTCCTCTAGTTGGGGTCTTTGGGTCCGTTATGCCCATCTGCATCCAATTAGGCGATGCGAAGGCTTTTTTTTAGCCATTTCTAGTCCTCAAAGCGGTTGTAGTTGGAGTTGGACCCTCGCTGAGCCCAATTCCAATGGCCTTTTTTGGGGGCAATCGGCTAGTAACTTATACGCTTGTCGTTCACAGTGCATGATTAATGACCAACAAGGGCCGC
The DNA here is from genome assembly GCA_018150885.1 of Drosophila tristis. Classification (NCBI taxonomy): domain Eukaryota; kingdom Metazoa; phylum Arthropoda; class Insecta; order Diptera; family Drosophilidae; genus Drosophila; species Drosophila tristis. Next base: position 1,759,805 of record JAECWT010000264.1, read on the forward strand.
AGACCAAAGGAGGAGGATGCCAACGGAGCTGGGCTTAGATCCGGCCAGACTCCAGCTCCCACTACAGCACCTCTAGCCGACAATTGGCACAGTCTGGGCCAGACGGAGGGAGCTGCTCGAAAATCGAGAACAGAACAGAACAGAGCAGAACAGAGGCAGCCCAACCGATATTCGAGTCGATCCAGCAATGAGCTACCTCAGTGGCGCGGGACTGACTGGCGCGAAAGATTAACTCCGATCTGAGAGGTTCACTTGGACCTGGAACAAAGTGCGAAACATGACTCGAAAAGTCTCCTGGCTTGAATGATTCAACTCACAACATCTGAAATCTGAAATATTTATTATTCTACTAGCAGATTGAAATCGATCTGATACTCGGCTCTACATTTGTTGGACTACAGCCGGACTAGGCCAGACCAGAGACTCAATTACCTGATTGTAGAGTACAAGAACAAGTAAATCGCTGCAATATATGTAAGTTTCACACCTGAATGTAATCGAATTTTTATCATTTTACCTCCGCATTGCATTGTTGCCAGGCGAGCGAGCACCCAGAGAGCCCCGAGCCCCAAGCCTCGAGCCTCAAGCCCAGAGTCGGGAGAGCTGAGCCGCGGCCAGCAAATTGAAATTTATTGCCTCCGAGCCACTGGAAACGCTGTCTGCCCTGCCACCCGCCCCCGCCTGCCTCCACTAGCCTACCAAGATTTGAGGCCAACACACCAAAAGCCAGGCTATGGAAGGCCAGGCTAGGCCAGGCCAGGCCAGGGCAGGGCAGGGCAATGCACAAAAATGTTGCGGTGGTTTTTTTTTGGCCAGGCCAACTGGTCGCGTATGTGGGTCGCATTTATTAGAGCCAGGCTCCCTCGAGTTGGCTAGGCTTATTGTTAGATAAGAAGTGTGACGTTACCCCATTAAAGCCGACGGAGGATGATCGAGCATCGAGCATCAGGCATCGGGCATCGGGAATTGGGAATCGAATCGAATCGGGAGTCGCGGATCGGGTGAATCAAGAGTCGAGGATCGCGCGTCGACAATCGAGCATCGACTTGATTGTCAGTCAGTCTCGTAGTCGGACCCAGTCACTGGCCGTCAAGTGGAGTGGCTCAAAGGCTCAAGAGACGAGGCCAATTGCCGGACTCAGAGGCAGAGCCAGAGGCAGTGCCAGTGCCAGAGCCAGAGCCAACGCCCGCACGACTTCAACTTGGACTTGGACTTGGTCTCCGACTGGGTCTTGGACTTGGCTTTGGTCTTTGACTAGGAGCTTTTTGGACTTGCCACCGCCATCGAAGATTTATGGCTTAGATAAGCGCGAAAAGTTACAGATGCTTATGCAGCGGCAGCCACTGCAAGGCGCGTCTCGGGTTCACGTTCCTCATTCTGGCCACGGCCGTGGGTGGATCGAGAAGATGGTGGATCAAATTAATATTTTCCCCAATGTGCAGGAATAAGGGTTACATATATAAACGTGGAGAGCCAGCTAAAGCCCCAAGTAGACATTTCCCAACGAAAATGAAGCTAGAAGTAAACCTTTTCACCATAATTTAAGATTTTTTAATTTTACCAGAAAGAAATGATTATTTTGCGCACTTTAATACATATTACCTCAAGGAAGTCAAACGTGTCTTTTAATAAAGGGAGGTTAATTGGATCGCAGATCCCAACTGCTGGGGCAACCCTCGGTGGCAGTGCCTGCAGCACGTTGTTGTCGTCGTCTCGTTAGCGTGGCGCGATTGCTGGCCGCGATTGGAAATTGGCAACCGGCAGCTGGCAACAGCCAATAGCCAACAGAGGCAGCAGCAGCCACCAAAGTCAGAGTCATAGCCATAGCCAGAGCCAAAGACAACTTCTCTTTTGGTCTAGTCCTTAGGGCCGATCGATAAGGATCATCGTCAGGCTCTCTGGCTTCTCATAGAACTTGCCTCGCCCTGCACTGGGGCTAAATTAGTGGATGCCGCTTTTAATTCCTATCAGCCTTATCGCGGCGGCCGCATCTTAAATGAGGTCAATTATCAGCCAAAAGTGCAAGTTGTTGGCCAGTCGCAGGCGCAGTCCCAGTCTCAGGCCCTGTCCCAGTACCAGCACCAGCCGCTGCACCAGTCTATGAGTGGGATTGGGTTGGTCTTGTCTCGTCTTCTGTCGTCTTCTCCAGTGCTCTGCTCCACAGTGCTGTGCTGTCTATCGGCCTCATAAAATAGAGTTTCACTTTCAATTGCCACAGCGCGGCGAGAGTAATAGAAACTGCACATTAAACGCAACACGTGCCACGCTTCATGGGAGCAGCAACAGCAGCAGCTGCCACGAGCTGCAACCAAACCATCTCGTGGAAGCAGGCACAGCACTGCGTTCGTTCGTTGTCTTGCACTTTGCAATCAATCACAAAAAGCCTCGCTCTGTCCGTAATTAGCGCAGGGAAAAAGCAGCAACGTTCAAACCCAACATTTGCAACAACAGCAACAAATATCGCACAATGAACATTGCACAGAGAAACAACAACAACAAAAACAAAACAAAAACAAAGAAAGCATGACGATGCAATGGAACTGCACTGAGCGAAAACCAGGGGACTCTTTAGACTCTTTAAATGATTTCCATATTGCATACCCTGAGAAATCTGAGACTTCAATGACAAATTTCAGAGATAAATCCTGCTAAGCACATCGTATAATTTCAACTCCGGAGATTGGTGCTCTCTATACTCTGCTCACTCCCCCTTCTTCTGAAATATGTCTTAAAAATAATATTTCAAACACATATTTAGTCTTTTTGAAGGGCTCTATTCTCGCAGTGTAAAAGGAAAATTGGCTGCTTTTACTACACTGAACTCCGGCTGGCAGGGAAGGCCGCAGAATAGACTGCAATTTGTGCAGGCAATGGAGCAGCAACTCGGCCAGTTTCATTAAAAATATTTTGGGTTGAATAACAATAGTAATAATGTTAAGTGCAACGCCGAACGCCGAACGACGAGCTAAAAACCAAAACCATGGCAGAAAAGTGAAATTTTCCACCAAACGCCGCCGCGCCTCTATGTAAAAGCATCGAAGGCAGCAGCAATCATCTCGGAAACTTTTAGCTTTTGTCTAAATTGCAAATGAGCTCCAGCTCGAAGACCGAGTAAAAGTCTCCCTCCGGACAAGTACTTCCTCTCGGGCGGAAGATCTGCCTCGTCTTCCAATGCGGCTCCATTCCGCAGGAAAATTCGCTGGGAAACCCCAGATGGAAGCTGAAGTTTAAGTGTCTGTGGGATTATGCAAGCTTAATTAAGTTTTCGCCAGGTAAGTCCCATAACTCCGCCAAATGAACTCGAACGCGTATAACTTGACTTTCAGAACGTTCTTCCTAACTGGGAGCTCAAGAAGGCTTTCCTCGGGCATTGTAATGTGTAGCAACAACAGCAAAAACCAATTAAGTTTTATGATCCCTTTGCTCTACGTGCCGAGGGCTTTTAACTCTGGTAAACTCCTCCATCTCAGATATCTCATTTGCGGGAATTATTTATGCGGTCTCCCTCTCGATCCTTATCCTCCCGTAAGCCCGTGGCTCCATCCCATTCCCAATCCCAATCCCAGAGCCCAGCTCATGCACGGTCATGCCATTGACAACTTGCACAAATGTTGACCTTTAATTACGACAACCAACAGCAGCCACAACTTGTTCTGACTGGCCACTGTTTGCATAACTACGCACATAACAACGACTCAGAATAAGTCGAAAAAAAAGCTTTAAAATATATATGTATATTGGATGTATATGTACGTATGTACGTATGTATATAGAAGAGGAGGCAGCAGACACAAAACGGCAACGACGACAACTGCAATTTGTCCAGCTGCAGGGGAAGACATGTCACAGGCCGGGAAAGTGGGGACAGGAGGAGACACAGAGACACACGCATGCCATGCTGACGATGAGCAGGGCACGGCAGGAGTCACACTGAGTCACGGGGAGTCCGTGGAAGTCACTGACAAGGGAATCGTGATCACTGTAAACGTTCACATGAATGAGTCCAAAGGGGGTCTAGCAACAGGTAAATGTAACAAAAGGAAGCAACCATCAATGCATCTGCATTAGCGATCCTTACATATATCCCAGAGATAGTGCTTGGAGGAGATCTTTAACACAGCTCACGTAATAGAATCCCTTGGGCAGAAGACACACATGTGTATGTGTGTACTTGTGTGTACAAAACCTTCCCCACTATGCAGGTACATATGTATATTCAGCATATGGATTGCATTTCTTGAACCCGTATCTTTGCGAAAGAAATCACAGCTTTCGGCTTCCTGTGTCCCAGCATCACTGGAATGCAGATGTGGCCGACTTCGGGGGCTCTTCGCCAAGCTGGGTGACAAGTGCTTAGTGTCAGCACCTTGGTTAGCATGTGGAGCTGGAGTCTCTTTCTGTTCTCCACTCGACTCGACCATACTCGACTCCTCGAATGTTGACAATTTTGAACGGGGCCCGGTGCAAGGGGGCGGGGAGCTCGGTTTACACATTAATTATCACTTTTGTTGCAGGTAGCTGCGGAACCGGCCCGCAGAAGGAGAGGGAGTACACAGATCCATCCGATGACATTAGAGGACCACTGCACTTAGTTCATGTCTCGAGTCCTTTGGTTTCTCCCCCTTTTGCACTGCCTTTCGCTTCGCCCTTTGCTGTTTGCCCAAGTGATAAATGAGTTGATGAAAGCCTAGGAGGGGAATGGGAACAGTGCTGCCCACTGATTTATGGCTGCCAGGCCTGCAGAATCATCGATAATAATCAATAGCAACACCCACTTTTGGAGGGAAGAGCGAACAGCCCGACACTCGAGCGCTGCCACATACGAAAATTAAATTATAAAATGCTTTACAAGTGGGGCGGAGGCCCGGGAATACGAGTATCCTGCGCATAAAATTGCACTCACCCACAGAACAGACAGGCCCCAGACGAGGGTGGACATGCGATTTCCTTGACATTTAATGCAATCCCACTGCCGAGGCCAAATGGGGCGGCGACAAACCACCTCCTCCTCTGCTGCCACGCCCCACTCGTGTTTCAGCTGCATGCGCCAGTCAGTGACCAGGATAGATCCCAGTCTCAGTCTCAGTCCCAGTCCCATTCCCACTCGCTGAGGCAAAGCAAATAGCCAGCAGGCAGATTTTGTCTTTGTGCGCAAGTGCAGCACGTATCAATTATGGGAGGAACAACGTGGAACAACACAACAGCCTGGCATCAGCAAGACCAGGAACAAGCACAATCTCACCATGGACAACGACATAAACGTAGTACTCGGCCCATTGAAGTTTGGCACCAACTTAAGTTGCAGTGTGGACATTGCAGTTTATTCAAATGGAAATGCAAGTGGAAATGGAAACTTGACGAAACGAAGTCAGACAAAGGCGGAAAGCTGAATGTTTTTTACAACTGATGCACCAATAGCATGTATTGGATATTTAAATCAATCAAAATTCATAGAACTAGTGTTTCCCTAACGGTCATTCAAAGTGAACACCAATCTATACCCGTAAGAAAAATCATGGACAACAGTCGAGTGCTATTTCCAATTACCAAAGCCGTTTTTTTATGTACCAGGCGCCAACAGCAGTCGACGATTGCCTGTTCTATTTCAGATCCAATCCCAGGCACAAAGACAAAGATTTAAAGCGACTCCAAGTGCCCCTCAGGGCACTCTGAGCTGGACCAGACCCAGGCCCAGACCAAGACCCAGACCCCGACCAGGCTACGTCTGCCGAAGAAAACTGAACCTAATGGGCAGGCAAAAAAGAAAAACAGGCCAAGAGCCAAGATCTAGCCGGGCTTTGCAGTCCTGCATAAAAAATGATTAATTCCTGGCCGGGTAATTTATGTAGACACATAATTCACAGCGGGACACATTTGGCCAGAGAGTTCAGGCCACGTCCCGGCCGAATGCGGTCGCCACTTAAATGCACCACTAAAAATAGCACACACAAACCTACAAAAATGCTCGTTCCAATATATAGAATACGTATGTATGTATGTACCATACGAGTGTATGCCCTCGTGTGAGTGTCGATCATATGCTTATGCTAAAAATAAAAGGCCAGGGCCTGGGCTGTCTTATGGCGACGACGGCATCGTTGGCTACATTTGATTTAAATTGAAGCCAAAGCCGAAGCCAAAGCTGGAGAAAAAATCAAAGCCAAGATCAGGACTATGCTATGTATGGTTCCTCGGTCCGGAGCTGACAATATCATTAAATATTTATGACGCTGCAGCTGAGCAGGCAGTGAGCTTAAGCCCTAATCAAATCTGGCCGCTCCGCGGTTAAGCTTGCGTGTTTAGCTGGAAAAACTGTCAAGTTCGTTGCCCAAGTCTTTTGTTTCTCCCGGCTTGAAGTTCCCATTGCCAAAAGCTATCCAGATTTATTTTCGGTCTTCCCCGGAATAGGCGAGGAAGAATGCTACAAATGTTTCCACATCAAATAAATTTGGCATTTCATTTCATTCATCTCCTCCAGCCCACCAGCAAGACCCTAAGTGAGTCGTAACTTGTGAGCCCGCCCGATCTCTGATCCCCAGTGGAGGAGAAGAAGGGTCTGTGGTCTGTGGTAGCTTGACATGATTACGATGCAACCCACTGCCATACCATTTGTTATCTTTATGCGCTGCCTGCTGTCACTCGAGGCGCACTTCCTCCTCCATATCGATGGGGACTCGCGGACCCACGAATTGAGCCTTTGCATGCGCCAGTGACAAACGATGATGCTTCCGTGCTCATCTGTGTCCCATCTCTCCCCGATCTCCATCCCCATACCCATCCCCTCAGTCTGTGGTCTGGCATAAATTCTAGGCAAGCACACGAGGAGGCTGGGCTTCTGCTGCTTCAACAGCAACCCGCTGGCCTTCATTTCTAATTTCAGCATTTTGTCCATGGCTACCGCGACTACCAGACTAGCTCTCCCTTTTTCTCTTTCTCTTTCTCTGTCTCTGTCTTTGTCTTTGTCTCTCTGTCTCCCTGTCTCTGGCGATGTTTTAGCGCATTTTATTGCTTTATTTGAGACTTTGGCATTGCAACGCTTGTCAATTTTACAACTTTATAGAGGATTGCTCTTATCGTTTGCATATTTATGTATGATCCCCAAGCTCAAGTCGCTTCCACTGCTGCTGCTGCTGCTGCTGCTGCTGCTGCTGCCACTGCCACTGCCGATACCAATACCGATTTCTATTCCTATTCGCAGTCCTAGTCCCAGTTTCAGTCCCGAGCCCATTGGCCATGTCTCTTAATATTTTTGACATATTGGCTGCTCTGTGCCGGGGTCCGAGTCCCCGCCTGGTCCCTGACTGAGCGAAGCAAGCCCCTCATTGTTGTCCGCTCCTTCCAAAGAAATTTCCACAAAAAGGAAGCAGCAACAGCTACAACCACAAGCCGAAGAAACCAAACTCGAGTCCGCGCTCAGTGTGTCTACGTTGCCTTTTCGCATTTGAATTGCAAATCCTATTATGACTTGTGAAATTATAATTTTTCTAGTTGCCTGGCTGCGGTCTTCAGCTTCATCCCCACCCCAGCCCCAACTTCAACTCCGACTCCTACTCTATCCGCCTCTCCCCGACTGCAGAGGTTCAAGTCCAGGGCCCCATGTCCATGTCCAGTCATAACCGCAGAAGGTTCAATAGCATGAATTATGCATATGCAGACGGTTTCGTTTCGTTTCTGTTCATCTCTCCTTCTCATTTCTCCTAGTATCGTTCTGTCTCGCTTCTTTTATTTTCGTTTCGTTTTTGGGGGGGAATCAGAGGCACACGCATCCACATGCACTTAGTTATGATAACGTTGCACATTTCTGACTCCTAGACAGAGATAGAGACAGCAGCGGAGACTGAGACAGAGACAGAGAGAGAGCACTCGGACTCCTCATATTTGTTTTGGGCCAGCAACAACGCCCCAAAAGATCAGCATCAGCATCCAAGCACTCACTGAAAGAAATGGTTGAGGATTTTTCGGTAGTCTTTTCCTGTACGTATTTGCCATTTCGTTACTGCTTTGAATTGTGAACGCCACGTACATTCCCTCCCAACATTTTGCCTCAGTGCAGAAGCGTGTGTTTTATGCGTAGCAGCTGCTTGCTGCATAGATGGAGATGGAGACGACTCCGACGACGCCCCCTCTTCTGGGGCTGCTACCGCAGAAATCGAGCTGCGGCTGCGGCTTGGGCCTTAACTTGTGGCTCAGCTCAGCTCAGGGCATGGCTTGGCAAGGCATTGCTGACAGAACAAAGAAGTCGTTCATTTGTAATTGTTGTTCCTGGTGCTGTTTTGCTGTTGCTGTTGCAAAAAGGGCAGCGCAGACATGGGCCAGGATTACCAAAGCGACGCACAAGCCATGGCCAGGGCAAGACCCCATACCCGTACCCAAAGCTGTACCCAAAGCTTTACACAAAACCCATCTGTACACTCGTACATTTGTTGAGGCAGTCTGAGTCTGACTGCACAGGCCTGCATATCTTTTATGACTTTTGACTTGACTTTGACTTTGCCTCCTTAAACGCCCCGGCCAGGTTGAGTTGAATGACCCGACTGACTCGAGTCGAGAAACGCGCACGGCTCGGGTCGGAATATTCCATGGTCAAGGCTGTAGAGCCAAAGGTCATAGAGTCTCAAGGAAACACATATGTACATACATACTCGTATGTCTGTCTCTCTGATTCCCCAAAACAAATGCTAAACATTTAATCGGATTAGGCGTCATCATACTCGATGGCTCGCCGCTCCTCTTCTACTCAAATTGTTCCACTTAAGCATTCCCAGACAATTATAGATTCTTGGCGTGGGCTACTGCAATTTGCTTGGGCAGTGCCGCAGCCCCATCCACATCCCTCGTATGTATCTGGGCACACAAATTAGATGTCAGTGAGCAATTTACGAGCGACTTGAACTTGGTCAACTGCCAAGTTGGTTGGCTGGCTCCGTCTTCTTCTGCGTGCAGTGGGTTCAAGCCCTGCCCTCGGCTGGTATGACATTACCTCAAAGCCAGCGTAGATTTGCGAATTAGCAGCAGACAACAAAAGAATTATACATGCATTATATAATGCCAAACGAGCGAACGCAAATGGGCACCAGAACTAGAGCCAGAGCCAAAGCCAAAGCCAAATCAATTTGTTGCAGTCCAGATCCAGAAGGGAAGACGGAAATGGAAATGGCAGTGGAGCCTGGACCCACTCAGAGCTGGAGCCGGCTGTCTCCTCTGTTTTCCCATCATTAACATTGTCCCGGCCAAATCTGCGCATGCAGATGAGACTAAGCCTTAACCAGACCTGCCTGGCCAGCGCAACAGCCGAAACATGCGTACTTACGTCTCTGACTATTTGTTTCACGAATTCGCAGCGCATTTTACTTGGAAAATAAACAAGGAGACGGCTCTGCCACGGGAGATGAACATTTAATACCCTGAAAAGAAAGCAAAAAGTAGTTTTAAATGATTTATCTAGTAGAAAGCGAACTAAAATCGGAATTAAAGAACAACTAATATAAAGCTTCATCAATACAAAATTGAATCTTAATATTAGAAAAAAGACTATATGTGTATGTTTGTGTAAGTATAGTAGGTAAGTAAGTAGTGCTGTAACAAACTGAACAACTTTTCATGGTGTCCGCTTGGCAGAAGGGTGCCTGGGCACTAACCAGCAGTGGCACTCCGTCCATCGGTCCAAACAAGGCAAAAGGCATGTCCATCCCTCCTATCGCAACAAGAGCAATTTGTTCTAATGCGCCGTGGCAGCAGCAGCTGCTGGAGATGGCAATGGTGCGGCTGAGGATGAGGCTGGGGCTGGGGCTGGAGCTGAGACTGAAGGAGCTGCAGCTGGAGTGCCTGTCTCGGAGCGGGAGTGCCATGACTTGGTTGAGATTGCAAAAAGGGCAGCCACTGAACACGCAATGCCCAGAACAAATGTAGACATTAAGCTTCTGGCCAAAGCCAACGGTGCGAGGGCCTGGAGGAGATTGCTGTCGCAGTCTCAGTCGCAGTCGCCGCCGCTTGTTCAGGTGACACGCAATGGCCAACGACTGGCCAAAGGACTGGCCACAGACCTGGCCATGGCTATCATAAAATCATAACTATATTTGATACATAAAATTCTGCATACATCTTCTGGGCAAACAAATTGCCCGCCTCGCCTCGCCCGACCTCCACCACACCATCGGTTGACACTAACGGTCGCGTCGATAAATTCGCTGTGGAAATTTCATTAATTGCTCGGGGTGGGTGGAAGGGTGGGGAGGTGTGGAGGGGGGGTGTTGGATGCCCGGCAGGTGTAACAACGCCTGCAGATGGCACTGCCTCGCAATGGAGCCAGCATGCAATGCGCTGTTTGCCATAAAAAATATTTGCCGCCTTAATGTGAGTGGCTTATAAATTTGTGCACAAACCCATTCCATATATGGAAGCAGGGACGGTGCCCAGCCGGACCGGGACCCATGGGGCAGTTGTTCCTAACTGTTTGTGTGGTTAGATGCCAGACCTAGTTGGTTGCTTGGGTGTGTCTCTGTCTCTGTGTGTCTGTCGGTGTGGCTGTGCCATGATGTGGTTGCTTTGTCCCGAAGCATTCAAATATGGAATGCAGCAGGCACTCGAACATTGGATCAAATTCTTCATCCAAGACCTCCGGGACTCCCAGCACCCCAACCAATGATCTTGTCTGTATGGAGAATATACAATATGAACTGATTGTTCCTGTGCGAACATATGTATCCTTAGGTGGAGTAAAAACCTCCGATTAGATTTTGTATGAATACCAATTGAGAGAGAGAGAGATCGACAAGTTAAATATATTCCACACAACTGATTTATATATTCCACTAGTTGATTCGCGACTTTTATTTACATTTAATTTATTCTTATTTGCACTCTCCACACAATTGCTTGTACATTTCGGGCATTTCGTGTTAGCCTAAAGGGGGCAGGGTCACGAAAGACTAACGACAAACTAAATGCATTAGCTTAATCGTAATATATGCATGGCCACATTTAATTGAATCGAGTTTGCGCGGCTCGACCGACGCTAAGCACTCTTCCGTTCTGGCAAGACTAATTACAAATCGAATTCAACTTTGGCTTACTTACTTAGTACTTACATCGGTTTCTGTTTGGATAACAATTATTGCATCAAAATACTAGACAATATCTACACTAAGCTTAACTCTACAATCCGCAAAGGGAAGGGTGATTTCAGGATCAACATTTTCAAAATATACTCATATTTGGTAGCTGCAAAGGTGTTGGATCGACTAATATTACATAGTTACTTAAAGGTATATGGTAGGTAAATGGTAAACATCTTTGGGTTAAAACATTTGGTTGGTTTTCGTTCTACAACTTTGGGTTACTAAGCTCTAAAGCAAATGGCAAGAACTTTTCCTAATAAAAATCCTTCTCGTTCGTCTCCTTCTATGGCACACTTTCCGATCTTCCTGACTTTCTTCTACTTCTGCTTCATATACATGGTGGCAATCTTGTCGAGAATGGTGGTGGTGGAGAGCAACTCTTCGCTGAATTTGTTCATGGTGGGGGCCGGCACAATCCACTTGAGGAACTCCTCCACATTGAGAAGGAGCCTGGCCAGCGGCGTCAGCTTGGCATCGTCGTGCGTGGGACGCTGGGCCAGCTTCAATGAGGCAATGACGACATTGTCAATCAAACGCTTCTCATAGCCCAATTGACGCAGCTTCTGGGCAGAGCTTATCTTCTTGAGGATCACGGCCATGTTGAAGCGAATGGTGGAGAGAACCAGAGCATCATCTGACTGACTGTCCGTGTTATCATCTTCGGCTGCCGGACACTTGGCACACTGCTCGGCATGCGCCTGCAGCTCCACCTTGATCTTGAAGAACTCATGGCACCCATCGCACATGTACGGCTTCTGCTGTTTGTGTATCTTCTTCATATGGTTCTTGAGATGCGCCAGCTGCGAGAAGGCCACCTCATCCGTGCACAGCTGGCAACGGAATGGCTTCTCACCCGTATGTTTGCGTATGTGGAGCTTGAGCACGCTGGAGTGCGCGAAGGTCTGGTGGCAGATCTGCAAAAGAACGAGAAGCTGTTGGCATATCGATCTTCAGTGGGAATCGCACAGCTGAAACTTACTCGACACTGGTATGGCCTCTCCCCCGTGTGCATCCTCATGTGGACATTGTACTGAGACTTTTGGGTAAAGTACGAGTTGCACACCTCACACACATGCGTCTTGATGGCCGCATGCTTCAGCATATGGGTGGCTAGGTCCTCGTCGGGCTCTATGACTCTGTGGCAGAATTCGCACTCGAACTTCGTGAGTTTGTGGTGCTTCTGGTTGATGTGGGCGCGCAGGGCCAGCTCATTGGCGAACTGATTCTCGCAGATGCTGCACCGGTGCTCCATGCCCTGCTCGTGACGCACCATATGTACTCGCAGATTGGCGTTCGTTGAGAAACTGGCGGAGCATTTGGTGCAGTTGAATTGCTGTATGCACGTCTTATGATGGGACACCATGTGTTGTTGTAGCTGGATATGGATATGGAGACAGGAGAGACAGCAGATATGAAGGATAGTAGATAGCGTTGGGTTTGCTCCACTGCGCTTACCTGACCGCCCCTGGCGAAACGCTTGTCGCAGATGGGACACTGATACGGCTTCTCCCCCGAATGGAGGCGCATGTGCAGCCTCAGTCGCTCCTTGAGGGCAAACGATTTTGGGCACTCGGCGCAGACGAACTGCTTCTTGTGCTCATGGGCGGTGGTTATGTGGTTCTTCAGGTTCACCGCCTGGCGATAGCACTTGCCGCAATCCGCGCACTTGTGCGGCCGCTCGTCCGAGTGGATCAGCAAGTGGCGCTGCAGATCCGTCTTGCCCCCAAACTCCTTGGAGCAATGGCTGCACACGTGCTGCTTGCGGCGCGCTGGCTCAGACTTGCGCGTGGACTTCTTGGGCGTGGGCTGCACATAGTCTGCATCCTTCGAATCCTGCTCGGTGTCTTCCTCTGCGTAGGCATCCTGCAGGCTGGCGAGGCTGCTCTTCCTACGCTTGAAGAGTGTCGACGAGGAGGTGGGCGAGGAGCCTCGCGCCGCCGGCGGCGATGACAATGAGATCCCGCTGTCGGTGAGCAGGGACACGGCATCCTCCTTGGAGAGACTGCGACGGCTGCGCACCATTTTGAGGTTAGTTATGTACTGATATCTAGGGGATTTGCTTGGACACCGGCACCAGCTTTTCTAAGTTTACGGTTCGGGGGTTATTAATATTTCTACGATGTACTTGTGGTAGTTTGTTTTTATTTTATTTTATTTTATTTTTGGTTTCGATACTCTTAGGATAGTTCCCACACACCTTCGGATTAGTTTAGATGGAGTCTAGCAGATGGGCTGTAAAAGAGTTGAGAGTTGTTATTGCTTGAGATCGTAATGCGGAATGTTTTTGTGCGCCGCCACGCTCTGACGGGGCACACGGGGGACACGCGGTCACAAAGCGAACAACCATCAAAAGCGGACAGAAATACTAACAGTAACTGAAACAGAAACAGCAACAGCAAGCGAAGAGCGAGGAGCGAAAGAGAACAAGCAACATAACTTCCAGCTGTGTAAATACTGATAAGAACTAGAGAAGTTATACTCTCTTTTGCTTTTATTTTGATCACAATATCATCTGGTTTTTCCCGGGAACACTTGGGCACACCACAACAATCCCAGTTTGCTTTCTCAATCTTTTGTTTGTGAGGGAGGCGACAGACGAAACGGATCGCCAGAGAGATGATATACTGGCAGAGAGCAATAATGCTCGAGTAGTGAGACCTCAGGAACGCAAGGCAATAACTGATAAGGCACGCTGACTGTACGGCTGCCGATAAGACCTCGCGCACAAACCACACATGCTCACTCACACAAGAAGCTATAGATAGTCTCCATAGATAGTCTGTCTCACTTTTTGTTCTTGCAACCTGAGGCATCTGTCTGCTCCCGAAGACAGCAGAGTTTCCAATGAAAATGGAAGCAGAGCACACAGAAAATGTACTCGTAGTCAGAGCAGACGATGACCCTGCAGCAGTTAGCAGAAATTAAACATCTGGCAAACAGATTGGGTTGGTTCCTCAGGAACCCTCGTTTCCTACCCCCCGGAACGGCGGGGTAATGCTTCATTAAAGCCGCACCCGTGTCGAAAACAACTCACTTGAAAACTTTATAGACTCCCTCCCATAATGGGTTCCGTTCCCTTCCCCATTGCACACCACTGCTACGGAGAACAGAACCGATGAAACCGAGCCGTTGACAAAAGCGAATTAAAGCTAGAGAATCCAGAGCTGAAACTGAAAATTGGAACTGAAAGAGAACGCGGAAAAAGCACGAACGACAGCGAAAATCACACAAAAAAGCGAAAATAAAGAAGTGAATACATAACAACAACAGTTTTGTAATGCTAAATAGACGATGTCGCCTGTGGGTGAGTGGGGGGAGTGCATGGGAGGGGGAGGTCAGCGTTGAAGTCTTTTGTATTCGACAGTCCCCGGAGGTACGAGAACGCGCGACACGACTCAACAGTTTTCTTCGGGGGGCTCTTCGTTGGTTTGTTAGTAATTTCCATCACCACACAATCATTACATACAATCGAATTAAGAATTACAGATGTTTCGTATACATACGAATCGGGGTGCATACCCCGATCACCATCACCAGAACTAGTCAATCTTGGACTTACCATCATCACCATTGCGAAAAGCTAACGACCAGACCAGACTGGCATCGGAGACCTTGCACACCTCCGCTGGGGCTTGCCACCATCTCTGCTACATTCTCGCCACGGACACTTGGATTTCATTTGTTTATAATTTCAACGCCCATCAAAGAGTGTACATACTTTTCGCCAGCGCCGCGTTCTATGCCTAGAGCCCTTCAAGAATAACCATCTTGCCCTCTGCGAATAGTCCTAGGCCACGCACGAGGGTCAGACAATGCAGATGGTTGCTAATTAGCAAATTTATTTCTTAAAATAAAAATAAGTGTTTTTTGGTGGTGTTTTCGTTGTTCTTAGAGTTAGGGATGGGATGTGTGGCGAAGACTGTACGGTCACACCTTCCAGCTTAGAGATGGGATATTTTCATAGCTGCAGCAGAATAATAATAAAATACAAATTTATTTATTAATTCTATAGCCGTTACTCATTTTAATTATTTAAGAGGAGATAAAAACTATGTTGATTTCATACCTGTACTGCAGGATCGGATTTATCCAATATTGCAGTGTACATTATAGTCCTCCAGCTCCACATCGCCCACAAATAAGACATTTCTGCTTGCTTTATTAAACTATTTAAACTGAATGTCGTGTAAGCTGCCCAATAATATCTAGTTCTTGAAAAAGAAAAGACTGCTGATAAGATAGAAGGTTTGAGCCTGCACTCACTGGGATTTCAAAATCCAAGTACCGCCTATCGCACAACAGTATCGATACCGATGCGACCTTTGTATCGATAGGGTGATAAAAAATATCTGCTTGTGTTCGATACTGGATTCACCTTGTTGTGCTAGCACACCCATTAAAATTCAACTAAAAATCATGTTTAGTGCCAGGCCACATCGAATACTAATTCGTGATCAGCATCAAAATCTAAATTTGGTCCCAAATGTATTATTCATAAATATATAAACCATAAAATATATCGTTATATTGTTACAGTAATAAATATATCGATATATCGCT
This sequence comes from Drosophila tristis, assembly GCA_018150885.1. NCBI lineage: Eukaryota > Metazoa > Arthropoda > Insecta > Diptera > Drosophilidae > Drosophila > Drosophila tristis. Next base: position 1,775,482 of record JAECWT010000264.1, read on the forward strand.
ACAGGTATATTTTCCATCCCTAGCTGATTTGGAAACACGCGCAATTATATTAATTGTAAATATACAAGTTAGGATTAAAAAAAACAGCATCTGTCAAGGCAGTACCTCCCATCGAAGTATAGCACACATATAAAACCAAGCACAGACACAAGGTAATGCGTATTTTTGGCGGTTTGACACCTTAACCCTCATTCTTAGCCCTTGCAGCTACGCAAACATGGCTGGAGTACTATTCGAGGATATATTCAACGTGAAGGATATGGACCCTGAGGGCAAGAAGTTCGACCGTGTCTCCCGCCTGCACTGCGAATCCGAGTCATTCAAAATGGACCTCATTCTGGACATCAACTCGTGGCTCTATCCCATGGAACTGGGCGACAAGTTCCGCTTAGTGCTGGCCACAACGCTGCGCGAAGACGGCTGCCCCGACAGCGGCGAATACAATCCCATGGAGCACGAGGGCACGCGGGCCGACAGCTTCGAGTATGTGATGTACGGCAAGATCTATCGCATTGAGGGCGACGAGGCCCACAATGAAGCCTCTCGTCTGTCGGCGTACGTCTCGTTCGGTGGACTCCTCATGCGCCTGCAGGGCGATGCCAACAATTTGCACGGCTTCGAGGTGGACCAGCACATGTATCTGCTGATGAAGCGGCTGGCGTTCTGAACTCTCTCGTTCTACACCCAATTACTGTTCCAATTCAAAGGTTAGACATAAACACCAAACTTTATTTACAGAACTTGTATCAAATGTATCATTGGGGCACTCTGCTCACGGTCAGAATAGTGAATGATCTGTGCTAATGCCTGGCTGGCCTCCGGAGTGGAGCGTTTACAATTAAGCGCGCTGGTCGTGGCCGGAAGGGAATGCGGCGGTCCACGAAGGGCAGTGCTAGCTGCGTCGATGGAAAAACAGCGTGTCCCTGGATGCCATTGACAATTTTGGCTGGCTTCCGCTGTGGGCGTGCTGTTTGCTTGGCCGGTCGACGCTGTGGCGTCTGCAGGGCGGGGCGCAGTGGACGGAAAGCGGATAAACGGTTCAGCAAAGGCAGAACGAACTGTGCCTGAGGCGGCAACGGAAGACTGGCCAGATTTATAATGGCTGCACTCTGGGGCAGGCTGGCCAGATTTATGATGGCTGCACTCTGGGGCAAGCTGCCGGCACTGTCGTCATTGACTGCCTGATCTGGTGGGCCGTAAGTCTGGTCTGGGGGTCCGTAAACATCAGCTGGCGGTCCGTAGACCTCAGCAGGTGGTCCATAAACTTCAGCCGGTGGTCCATAGGTGACATCAGGTTCAGGGAACACGGCCGCCTCCTCCGTGGGCAACTCGAATGGTGGATCGGGCACAAAACCTGCCGGTGGATATGGCGCCGCATCCTCCTGTCTCTGCAGGATCAATGGCAATGATTTTCCCTTCGCGGGTCCCGGAAACCTCAACCGCGTCGCTTCGCCCGCCGCCAGACATGTGACCGCAGAAAGGCAGAGTAGAGCGACAAGAGTAAGATAACCAAACATTTTGCTGTCCCAGCTTGAACTGCTGCCTGGTCTGGCCCATTGGCGCCTATAAATACCGCGGCCTAGCCTTGGGGTCTGCCCAATCAATTGCCCCAAAGTGCCAACGAGGCCGATGTCTTATACGGCGAGTCCAAATGTTACGTGCCCAAAGAGGTGATGACTAAAGCGGTGTAACCCATAGATACTGTTATGAAAATATGTTTATTACAACAATTTTGTAAGCAGCATAGTAGTACTCGTAATAGAATGTGATATGTGTTGTACCTGTGGAAAGTTTAAAGGTTTCACCAACTGCGACGCAGGATCAATCTCTGGGGAACGGGCTGCTCACGGCGGCGACCCTGGGGAAAGCGCTGGTAGAGGCGTGCCGACTGGGCGGGCTGTGGCTGATCGAGGGACGAGGAGACGGCAATGACAGTGCCATCGTCGGACACTTGAACCAGGACCTCCTCCTCTTCATCCTCTGCTGGCTGCTGCTTGGCATCGCCCACAGCCTCATCGTCGACAGGTGGAATGTCATCGGTTTCGATGGGGTTCTCTGGCTGATCTTCGGGCTGCTCGTCCTGTTCAGGCTCCACATCTGCGCTGGCAGGTGGTCCGTAGGTATTATCTGGAGGTCCATATGTGTTATCGGGAGGCAGATAAGTCACGTCCGGCTTGGCGGTAGAGCTGGGCAGATCGAAGGGAACCTCGGGTGTAACGCCCGCCTCTGGATACCCCGTTGGAGTTGGACTGGCCGGCGCCTGGACCTGTCGAGCTGAGAATCTCCGACGCAGTGGCTCAGCTGTGCTCAGAGCCATTAGGCTCAAGAGGAGAATGACGGCGGTGGCAGAGCTGGCTTTGAACATTTCGATTGCTGATTGACTTGTGTTCTGACTTCCAGCATGAACTTGGCTTATTTATAGTCCCCGTAGGTTCCCCAGTCGAGTTCTGTTATAATTTATGCTCGTCACTTTCGATTTTTAGGCCTCTGAGTACTCTGCTGGGTTCCCGGTCCCGGCAAAGCTTTGATTATGTTGCTACGATCGGCTGCGATGTGATTTCTGCCTTAATGCTCGATACGTGACCCTTTTCCCCAATTGGAATTCCCAATGCTATGGCTACGATTCCCTGCCCCCCGCCACCACTCCCACACTCATCGGATCTCATTAACACTAACTCGCCTGGGACTGGGGTTGGTTTGTTGTTGTCGCTGGGTTCTTGGCCATTCATAATTTCATTTGATGTGTTTTGTATTCATATGAAATGAAATCAACTATGAATGTTACCCAATCAGAATGGAGAAAAATGGGCACGTTTCAACCATGGCCTAATGCACATACGAGTTCGAGTACAATTACGAGTATATAAATATTCATTTATAATATCAAGGTTCCGAAAAATAGGAATTCGGAAAGTGTTAAGTGTTAAGACAATCTTTGTTTTAGTACGTGTTTTATATAAAAACTTTGGGATAGGATGCCAGCCTTGCGCATACTCTTTGTTTTGTTTTGTAGGTTAGTATACCCACCTACCTGCGGGTGGGTGGACATTTTATTCGTACAACAAACTGTTAAAAATAATAATAATTCAAAGTCCAATAAAAAGAAATGGTGTACTTGAATAGTAATTAGGTAACACTATTCATAAAAAAAAGGACAACAATCGAATTTACGGCTTGAAAGAAACTAGCCAAAATATGATTAATTGTTTCTCTTATTGAATGTAGAAACCTTTCCTGTTGTATTGTATTAGAGCATCTCATCTACAACTACCCGAGTCTCTCACGGGTAAATGAATACAAGGCCGTCCAGTGCTGGCATCACTAGATTCTGTCACTGGCATTACTGTATTGTGTTAAATCCGCAGAGGCATCTAACAGAAGAGAGCAATCTCCTACCTCAGCAATCACATCATTAAACATTGTGACTCGTTTTCTCATCTACTGTGAAAATATTTAGCTACTACAATCAAACTGGCGAGTAGACTATAAAATTGCACAGGCTGAGTTAGGTTGCATGCTTGGAAGGAAGCTTTATGAATAACCTTCACGATGTTCGATTTGCTGCCCACTGCCACACTTCGAATCTCTTAACTGGCTGCTAACATTAACCATATACCTTCTTATGTCAGAACGCAGTCGATTCCAAATGCCAAGCTCGTATAAACTCTACGCTGAAAAATAAAGCCAGAATGTGGAAACTAAAGTATGTTTCCCGCCGAGAGTTACTCTCTGTGTGACTCTCTCTATCACTCTGCATTTATGTCTCCATCACTAAGCTCAACATAATCTGCATCACTTTCTTCTAATTATATGGTTCGAATGCCCAGTATAAGCCCAGAAGAATAATGCAACATTCTAGATATTTTTAAAGTATTCAACAATTAATTGGTTATTTATTATTCAACAGCAACATATCCTAATGAGTAATCCTAATGCTTCCATTTGGTACGATTCGGATAAAAAACAGTTCTTGAAGTGAAACTTGTCCGCGCCTCAGATGGTATACACGAGAACGGGCCTGGAGCGTATGATCTGGGCGGAGCGGAGTTTCTCCGGCACTGGACGGCGACTGCGAAGGCGCCCGTTGCGTGGCTGGATCAGACTGGCGGGAATGGGCTCGGGGGCTAAGGCATCATCCACTGCGGCCTGATCCGCTGGAGCAGCGTCAGCAGGAGGTCCATAGGTGTTGTCCGGCTCGGCAGGGGGTCCGTACGTGTTGTCTGGCTCAGCGGGCGGGCCATATGTCAGATCTGGCTGGGCCTCTGTCTCCGTGGGCAGGTCGAAGGGCACCTCGGGAGTGACACCCGCTGGTGGATAGGGCGCCGATGCTGCCGTCGGGGCCACATCAAGAGAGGGATCCGCACCAGGTGCCGCTGGGTCCTGCGGTGCCTCCTCCTGACGAGCCAGCCGGAAGCGGGAGGAGCGACTTTGGAATCTGGCAGGCTCCGCCTGAGCCAGCGCAACAACGGCGATCAGGAGCAGCGAGCAGGTAAACTTGTAGGCCATGTTGAGCTGTTGTCGAGTGGTCTTAGAATGTTGTCAGTCACTCGGCATCGAGGGGCTTTTATACACCGAACTGTTGTTTTTTGGCCACTCATATTTGGCACACCGAGGGACACCCTTTCGATGGCTCCTCGACGTGACAATATTTGGCCAAGGGCCCATGTCTAAGCCATAACAATTGGCCATTACACACTGCTGGCCACTTAATTTGTGACTTTTAGCTGGGCCCAGCCGTGGTAGAAGACTTCCACTGGGTACAATTTTCGGTCAGAGTTTCCATTGAATTTTCGGCGTCGAATTTTGAATACCAATCATTTCCCCTTTCGGCTCCACTGCCACTGCACTGTCCACTGTGTGGCGCCTGCTTGGCTTTCAAATGGTCAACGTCTCGTCTGCTTGATATGCACGGCGTTGTGGGGCTGGTCTAGAATCGCCTGGGACAGGGCCGCAGTGGGCCAACTATAAAAGTTAAAGCCCCATATACGATCGGCAACAAAGCGCCGCAGCAACTCACACGATCATGGCACGCTATCAGCTCATTGGCTCACTGCTTCTCCTGGCCATCTTGGCTGTCAGTTGCACAGCACAGACGTCATCGCGCCGTCTGAGATTTGGTCGCCTGCGGCAGGTGGCATTCGCCAGGCAGGAGGTGGTGCCCACTCCATACCCCGCGGCGGCTGATCTGAAACCAGCCCCACAAGAGCCAGCCCTCACCTATGGCGCACCCCAGGACTCAGATGTTGATCTGAATGTGAATGTGAATGCCTTGCCAGAGGAGCAGGTGCCGGCAGTGGATAACTTTGAGCCAAACCCCGAGGCCGAGGACGTCGACACCGAGGAGAGCTCCTTGGAGGTCACCACCCCAACGGTTGCCTCAGCTCCTGCCCGTCTACGAAGTCGCCAGAGATTGGCCAAGCTGCAGGTGGCCCCCGCCAAGCGCCAGCGTCAGATCCAGCGCACGGCCCGCCTCGAGGAGTTGACCGTTCAGGAAGCTGTCGCCCCCGTTCCAGCTCTGGCCGCGCCCCAGTTCTACTATGTCGGAGCTCAGCAGCAACCCTATGTCCTTGCGTACCGCGCAGCTCCCCAGCAATTCGGCTGGTAAATCTCAAGCAAATTTTAATTGTTATGGCATTGTTTTGTGATTATAAATATACGAGTATAAAATGTTTGGTAATGGAATGATACGAGTATGATCTTTATCTGAACTAGAATTGTTTTGTGGACCATCTCAAGGGTAGAGAAGAACTAAAACACAACTAGAAATCTGAGTATTCTTTAGTTATTTTGGTGGGCAGTCCTGTACAATAGCCTCCACTGTCCCCGCAGCATCACTCAAAGCAAAGACTTTTCCGCTTTCCACAACCTATTGGCCCTTAGCTAAAGTTCACCTGGTGAGGGGCGGTGGCACCTTCTACTTCTGCTCCTGGCTGCTCCTTCTCTCTCGAGAGGATACCATATGCGAGCTGCTTTTTCAGCTATTGAAGGGTTTCTTCTTATACGCACACTTTGCCTGCTTTTGTGCTACTCTGTTCAATGCATTTTTAATGCTTTTCCCATTTTAAGCCCCATACGAGTACCCATGAGTACGGGTGCAGGGCTCCGATGCATATATGCATGTCATTTTATCGTGAAGCGCTGTTAAGTGGAGTAGCATGTGGTACACTGGGAGTACAGTGTGCACCTTTAATGGGTAGCTGAGCATAAATTAAATGGATCTGTTAAACGATGGTGACACTATTTGTTTATAGTCTAAAATTCCAAATTTAAATCATACTAAATATGTGCATCCATATTCATATACGAGTATTGTGTGAGAACAATTCTCACTCAATTGCAATGCCAATCTAGGCCTCTTCCCGCTCAACTTCTCTCGAGGCAACCGCTAATCAAGTTCCCATTTTCAATTCAAAGACAGACTCTCAGTCTGTTGCTCCCAAGCGAAACCATTTGAGCGTATTCCCTGCAGCCAAAGGTTATCTCACGTCATGAAAAACCCCCATCATTACATCGCAAAAACATGCGCCGAGACTTCCCAAAATAAATTAACTTTTTATACAAATAAATAAATAATTATATTAATATAATTTCATACACAAAACTAAGCGGACAGATTCAAGTTTTAGCCGCGAAAGAAAGATCCCCGCGTCTCCAGAGCTCCCACATTTGGCCTGGAGCTATTCCTCAACGCCTCAATGGCCTGATAGTTGATGAACCAGAATGGCTGGTTCTCCAGGGGAAGGCTATTGAGGTGATTCACATACTCCTGGTCGCCATGGGCATCAACTGGCAGGCCGTCGAGAGAAAGATTGGCTGCTGGAATCGGTGAACTGGCAACGGGAACGGGGGAGCTGCCGCTGAAAATTGGGGCACCAGCAGTAGGAGCAGGTGAGCTGGCTGGGAGAGCTGGGATGGCTGTGATGGCTGGCACAAGTGAGCTGGCATCCGCTTCACCAAAGCGATTGACCACGGCTGGGACGGCTGGACGTGATGGCTGCGGATCGGGAACGTAGGCACTGATGGGCAGCACCAGGGGGACTCCACTGGGAGGCCTTTGGACTGCACCATGGGGCAGATCGATGATGGTCGTCTGCTGGGTGGGTGAGGGTTCGCCGAATCTCGACACTATATCTACTCCGGTGATGTTCTCTGCGGCCGTATTCTGCGGGGCATGGTACTTGTCCTTCTGGCTGAGTCCACCCGGCGGACGCAAGCCTGCAAAGGCGGGTCGTTGGGCCTGGGCCACTTCCAGTAGAGTCGCGATCATCACAACACAAATCCAGTTCATCATTTTTGCAGTGACAGTGCAAATTTCACCTTTTCTCTTTAAATTTCTGCGTTTCGGGTAGCTTCCCGCGATCTTCACTTGTTTCCAGTGGTCCGGCAACTGATCGTCGGTCGCTTGGGAGATGACTTAAATAATCAGCATCTCTGCTCAGCTTCAGTCTCAATCTTCGACTTGGCTCTACTCAACTGACTCAGACACACGAACATACAAGCTGTTAAGCAAGTCCAAGTTCGGCCTCTGCCTCTGAGCACTGGCTTATCAGTCGACTGTAATGGATTCGGTCCCCCCGCTTAAACTCTCTCTATCCCCTCGATCACTCTGGGAAATATTTCGATTAATGGCTGAATTTGTTTACTTGCATTCACCCTATACACGTGCCAGCATTTACTAGGAAAGATGGTGGGATGAACCGAACTGCTCCATTGTCTCGTTGTACTCTTTCGTGAGGGTTGTTTGATTTTGCTTAAACTTTCAACAAATATACTTCCATACTGACTCGGCTAAAATAACACGCAAAACCATTCTCAGTTATTTTACCATGAGATACAGCTAATACCGCTACTTTCCCCATCCAACCGTGAATTAGAGTACTCCCAAGTCGTCTCTCTACTAAGTATACTAAAATTTCATGTTTATCTTTGTGGTCGGGCCATTCCCAACATGCTGCAATTTTTTGCGCGGTGTGGTGTGCTTCGTCATCGTCGTCTACAGTGTGACGCGTGCGGTGCGCCCTGAAACCGGTTACCGCCTCCTCCAAACAATTTGTTTTGGGAGCGTCTAGCAAATTTACCTTCCGCTCTGTAACAGTATTTATCGCTGAGTGATTCACTGGAGAGAGGAAGAGAGGCATCGAGAGAGACTTATGGTAGAGAGAGAGAGAACCTTCTGGCTATGTTTCCCCAAACATATTTTATTTGCTTCTGCTTACAATTGAGAGGTGTGTGTGTGTGTGTCTGAGGGAGAACCTCTACATGGTCATGGTAAAGGTGTGTGTGAATGTGTGTGAATGTGTGTGAGTGTGCTGTGAGAGTGTATATCATCGTGGGATTGCTGGATCGCTGGATCGTCATGGGTTTTGGGAATGTACCGGGTTCAACATCTGACCAAACAACTGCCCAGCCCAGGCAGCTCGTATGCAAATGAGGGACAGAACAGATAGACCGCATCTAGAAACGTCTCACCACGGAGCGGGCAGCACTCAGCTTGGCCGGACGTGCCGCAGTGGAGGCAGCACGGCGATATGCCACGGCTTGTCCGGCACGGCGGTAGTTGGCCGCGCGCCTGGCGGCCACCAGACGAGCTTGTTGCTCTGCAGGAATGTCGGCAGCGGGCAGATCGTTGCCGGTGACGTCGGGGGGACCGTAAACCTCATCGGGAACGCTGTTGGGTGCGGCGTCGGGGGGTCCATAGACGGCGTCTGGGGTGGGATCCACGGCGGCAGGAGCGGCTGCCTCTTCGAAGGGCACCTCGGGCTTCAGTTCGTCAGCGGAGGGATACGGAGTGACGGCATCCACATCCCCAGCATCCACTGGGGCCAGCTCCTGGCGGGCCGAGTACCGGGAGCGTCCGCGACTCAGGCGCTGGGAATACCGCTGACGCTGAGCTTCACTCAGGGACAGCAGGCTGAGGGCGATGGCGATCACGAGGAGGAGCACTTGAAACTTGGCCATGGTGGATGCAGGCTGCGTGAGTGATGCGTGTGTCTGTCTGGAAGGAACTGAACCAACGACTGATGCTTTGGTCAGCAGCGATGGGCGCTTTTATAGGTAGGACCATGTCTGGACACTAATGGACATTCCACTCCACGCTAATGTGTGCAGCTGCTTAGTGTGCTACGCATGGACCCAGCATAGGCATCCTTTTTTGGGCCTACGCTCTGACGTCGGCACTATTCTCTCAGTTCCCTGATCGATGTCGGTGCGGCGACATCTGCGGCGTCTTTATGCGCCAACGACGTGACAAGAAAGAAGTAGCAGGAGCCGAATCAGCTCTGGAAATCAAGACCCAAGTCGCGGGAGGAGGGGTCTGCAAGTCGATATTTATAGTTCCGACATTAATCAATCTAAATTCAGAGCGGATGCGGACAGATCCCCGTTCTACTTTGCTTCGACTTCGTTCAGCATTAAAATGTGAGAGGGAAGGTGTTGCTACTCGTAATGAATCGGCCATAAATCCCGTATACTCGGACTCGTACTGCCGCTATGCCACACATCTTTGGCAAGCTGTGCTGGCAATTGGCTTGAAGCAGACCATCAAAGTCTATCCCTATCCAAACGAACATAATGTGTCCCAGATTAGGGATAATTATTCCAACAAACTTCGAACTGTTTTGGTTTTGGTTGAAGAATGGAGATATTCTCAGAGATGTGTTCTTCGGCCCTTTATTCCTCTGTTGATTGTTCGTTCATCTGCACCAACTGCTAAGACACAGACCATATGCAGGGAATCTCTCTTAGATATCCTTCAGATCCCCATTTGCCCAAATGATGTTGGCCCGCGGCTCGCTTGGGACGTGACGCGGATAGTTCGCATGGCCTTGGCGGTCACCTCAGGGGCAAGTCGTCGATCGCATAAATATCGATTATAAGTGTTTAATCAAAAATTCTAACACTCAAACTGACAATTCCAGCATAATGCAATTGACAACAACAGTCGACAGCGGCTGTCTTTATTTGTTGGTTGGTTTTCGCTTTCAATTGCTTGGAGTTGGATGGCATTTGGATTGCGTGTCACGTACGAAACGCATTTAATTTTCATAGAACATGGCGACAAATCGGACGTGGACAGTGGACGTGGACAGCGGCAGTGGACAGCGGACGTGGACAGCGGTCAGGTCAGCGGACAGCGGGCAGTGGGGGATGAGTTGCCAACCAGAGACGAAAAACCATACAAAATAAATCATTAAATATGATAGCCGTGCGCCTAATCGATGTCGCTGTCGATATAGAAGCTTCATGTCCATATGCCCCGGGACGACTCTCGATTTCATGCGAGACCTTAGACAGCCAGCCACCGAGAACGTTGTATAAAAACGGCGCCTCCAGCCGGAGCTCAACTCAGTCGGGTCCAAGTCCAGACCGAGATCAATGTTCAGCATGCAGTGGCTCCTTACCCTCGTCGTGTGCCTCACAGCCGGCAGTCGCATCGAGGCGCGTCAGATACGGATCAATCGCTATGCTGTCAGTGTGCAGGAGGATGAGGCGGCGGCCCAGGTGAGGGAGTTGAAGCCAACGCCGTATCCAGCCGCAGGCTATCGGCCGCAGGGACGCTCCTTCTGGCTTCCAGGGGAGGCGGAGCTGGAGCCGGTCGCAGCTCAAAGCGAGGGATCCGGCTTGGGTGCGGAGACAACCACAACTGAAGTGCCCATGGAGGATGCTTCGACCAGTACTACAGAGTCCGCCGACTGGAGCACCACCACAACCTGGGACTCACTGGATACCACCACCACATCCCCCTCCACGGCTAACAATCTGCGTTCGGGCAGGGCCTTTGTCAGGGCGCCCTATCCCCCCGCGGGCTATCGTCCCAGCCGCGCCTTCCGCCTGCCCACGGAGGAGAACCAGGAGCAGCAGCAGCAGCAGCCCGAAGAACCCCTGGCCAGCAATTCCACCGACAGCAATGCCGATCATCCCGTCTGCGGGGTAAGCACCAATCCCCTGATGCCCACCCCAGAGCCCGGCTCCAAGGATGAGCCGGATTCGGAGAGTGTGGTGGTCACGGCAAATCTGGGACCGGCTGTCCTTGTAGCCAGAGCTCCCAAGCCACCGTCCTCCATTCCAGTGGCCATTCCCCTGCGCTCCCAGCCGCTGCTGGCGGCCCCGAGACGGGGATTCGCCTACACTACGCATGTGGAGCAACGCTGGTGAGACTCCACCAGGGATATAGCTTACACTTTTTTATTGTTGAACGTTCAGTATTTATAGGTTTTTGTATTTGCAATGAATAAATTGATGCTTACTGTTATTTATACCTACAAGGAAAGTGTTTCAAAATATGAATCCTGCAAAATCCGCAGTTAAGAACGTAATTCCCATTCATATATGGACCAATATTTAGCTAAAACCCCTTCCCAATTCAAATTTATTACCTCCCGCAACACTTCTTGGCTAGCCTGAATCATTCTGACACTCTCTATATGGATGTACGTATGTAGGTACGAGAACGAGCATTCAAATGATATCGTCATCGGTCTCTATCATTGCCATCTTCACCGGAAGTTCGGGCACGTTCAGAATTTTGTTTGTCTAACGTCATTGAATGTTTTGTTGAATATTGTTGTTCGATTCAGTCAGTTGCCTTGCGACAGGGACAGCGGAGTCAACAGACAAACAGCTCTCCGTCAGAGTACGTCGGATCTGGAGGAAGAGCTCTACCTCCAGGCATCCGTATTAAATTTGACGTGCGGATGTGCAAAGTTTTAGCCGTGGAACGTGCGTGGCATGCGGAAGGACATGGGGCGACTTTGAAGCAGCCACGTCGCCAAGTCCCCTCCCCCACACTCTCCGCTGTCACTGTTCTCCATCTCCCCCATGGAACATTCAAATTGAATAACGAGGATGCGAGCGCTCTCCTTGGAGGCTTAAATGGAGAGACGAGCGTAGGACTGGGACTATTGGACTTGTATTATGAATTTGGAACTAGGACTTGTTGGACAGGAATGTAAGCAGAAAGAAAGCATTCTATTTTGGATCTTTAATAAATATTAGTAAATAAATAAATAAATATTGCAGATTAAATGTGTACATATATTTATAGATGAGAATCTACGAAGATTTCTTGTGAGAAAGCCATCAATTGTTTGTTCTTTGAAGCTTTGTTGGTTGGCAGAATAGAATAATAGTGTTAACATGATTTCAATATTTTATTGTTTCAACTTCGGGTGGCACTCATTGTATATTCGTAACGATCTCCATCTAACTATGATATTAATTCCTCCACCACTGGGAAAATCTATTCAAAAAGCCATTCACACTTAAACCATAAACAAACATCAACTTTAACATCATCAAAGGGTCTCCCGGAGCTTGCTAATTGATTCCATCCCCAGTCCCATCCCCATTCCCATTTCCATATCTACGCCCAGTCAGAGTCATCGCAAATTGTGCACGTAATTGACAATCAAAGGATCGTCGAAGCTGGTTGGAACGATTTCCACCGAGTGCACCACCGGCTGCAAGTGCACATCGCTGTCTATGTGCGTGAAGCTCCCCAGCTGAAGGTCCAGCTCATCCTGGTGGCCGTGGCTCTCAACCAGCACGTACTCGGCCTCCGGTTCTACGAGGGAGAGTTCCACGGCCGCATTGTTGTCGCCGGGCACCTGCGGCTGCTCGGCAATCGAAACTGTGGAGTTGGCAGAGTCCTGAGCCAGGGATACGGCCACATTGGGCTGGGGCGCGTCCCCGCTCCCGCCTGTGCCCTCGATGGTAAACAGTTTTGTTGTGGCCGGAGTTGTGGTTTCCTGTGACGCGCTGCCCTCTGCGGTGGGACTTCCCTGGTCCTGGCTTTCTGTGGTCTGCTCATCTGCGGTGGGCTGTGGCGTGGTGGTGGTGGCGGTTACTGCTTCACTTTCCACAGCGTCCGCCTTGCTGTCCTCTCCCTCGTCCTGCTCCTCCAGCTGACGTTCAATCTCCACGGTTCGCTTGGATGGGGTGCTCAGCAGGAGGAGCTTCGCAGACTTCTGTTGGGGTGCAACATCCTCCTGGAGGGTTCCTGGGGCCGGGTCAATCAATATGCTAGCCTCCTCATCGCGACTAAAAGCGTCGTTTGCCGACGGAGTAGCCTCTTCGGTGGTCACATCTCCGTCCAGACTCGGGCTGGTGGTAGTCTCTTGCTCGGACTGGGACTCGGAATCGAGCTCAGGACGTATGACGGCTGCCTGGACCAGAGCCAGGCACAGCACAAGTGTGGCACACATTCCCAATCCTTTCGACATGTTCGCTGCTCAATTTGCTTACGTTTTGATGGCGATAATTTCCGCCCAGGCGTATTTATACTCATTCTGGGGTCCAGTTCCCCCCAATTCGGGAGCTGTCATAATTCTAACCCTGAGCATTTAATTTGACGCGAAACTTCCGCAAGCTTCCACAAGCCGGAAATGTAAGTCTGCCAGTGGGTTCCATTTGTGTCCGAGCGTATTCTGCGGCATTGAAGGAGGCCAGAAACACCCCGCCCCGCCCCGGCCTGGGTCGTTACACCTCAAACCCGGCCTGGGCACCACCCATTGACCGCAACGATGGTCAGAGTCGGAGTGCCAACCCAACCCCAAAAAGTCACTTTACATTTTCGCCTTTACTTGCTAGCTATACCTACATACCATATGTATGTGTGTGTTGTATGAGTGTGTACTGTGTGTGTGTCTGGCTTTGATATGCATGTGTGTAGTTTTGTCGGCTTAACTTTGCTATGAGCAAAGTTAGTGGCTTGACCGTGCCAGCTGTTGGACATGCTGGTCACGTTCTTGGGTGACTTTGTTTTCGTCTTAAATGGGAAATGATAAAATTGAAAATAAATTCATATGCAGGAAATAAATGTGTGCTCCGAGGGCAGCAACAGGCTGGCAAAAGTTCAGCCAAAGACACACATAGGTAAACATTCGGGGAAACTTCATAAATTTGTTTGATGTTTGTTGTTTGATGGATTCTTGTGGTTTGTGCTGTCGGTTACGCAGGTCGACAGGTAGTAATGGGGCCTTAGAATGGTCCCGGATTCAATAATGATTTCAATCCGCACTCATGTCCCGGTTCCACCAGGCCACATTCTCCGCATGACGCGAATGAGATTTATCGCTGTAGAAATATGCCAAAAGTGAATGGCTATACGATCGATTTGAGAATGTCGAACCACATCCCAGCGGATCATTCGCGAATGGTATTATGATACTAATGGAACTTTGTATTTAAATCGTGCTCTCCATATTTTAAGACTGACCATTTTGAATAAATTTCTGACATGCTGATGAAACCAATCCCAGCCTTCTCCCCACTCTGCTTAAGAAAAAAACCCAAAAAAAATGCCATGCTTATGGTATTTCATATACATATATAGCATGTATATATATATTTATATAAGTTTATTATCGAAGATTCAACACTACTTACGTTAAAAATATTGTACGTCTTATTTTTGTTATTTTTTGTTCTTATTGATTTCTGTCGTTCGTCTTCTTTTGGTTTTTGTTGTTGCTGTTTCTGTTTCTGTTTCTGTTGTTGTTGTGTTTATAACGAAATTTTAAATTTCCTAGAATGATTATGTGGCATGTTACCGACGATACTCGTATGTATGTATGTATGTATGTATATATGTATAAATGTATAATAATTGAATATGATAGATGGCTTGTACATGAAGATTCGGGGAGTAGAGAAATGGCCTGGAATGCACATATGTATATGTATGTATAATATGTATATGTATGTATGGGTTCCTATACGACTGGTGTACAGCTATATATGTCTGTATGTATGTAATTTAGTTGGGGAGTTTAGTCCATGATCAATATCGATGCCCCCTGGGTGGGGGGCCATCGAGATATGTGTGCTTCGTTTAGATACAAGATACATGGTACAAGTACAAGTACAAGATACAATTAGTTAAGTACAATTACGATAATTATTGTTCAACGTTTATGCAAATGTTGTTAATTTAGATAGATTCGATTTAGGTGTAGATTTAGCATTAGATTTCGTCTCTTTCGATCCTTCCTCAGATGTATCCTGTGTATGTGACACACGTATAAAATGAATTTACGTCTACTTACAATTTAAATAAAGTTTTTCAGTTTTGCTCTTAATTTTTTTTTGGTTTGTGCTACTCGGTATTTGCATTGGTTTTTCGATTTGTTTTCACTCAGAAATCTACTTTGTGTTACATTCCACTTATTTCCTGCTTTATCTACCAAACTAATCCACTCCCATGGCCACAAGGAAGCACGAAATGCTGGCTCTGTCTATCCTTTTCCCTGCTAAATTATCTAAGTCGCTCGCTGGAAGGACTCCATAATTTCAATAAGGGTTTCTATTTCAGGCATAATAGAGGTTACAATATCATAGAAATTGGTTAAACATAAACACAAATACTTTCTGCAAAAGAACTAGCAAGAACTTTCCCCTCGAGCTCTCTTCCTCATAATCTTAGCTAATTGACAGAGTTAACAAAATATTGCATTCGCTTGTGAAACGATTTTAAAACAAATTAATTAAGTCCCTAAAGAAAAATCGGAGGCGGTTTGAAAACTGAGGTCAAAACTTGTAACAACAAAGTTTCATTACACCTAAAATATCATCAACATTTGCATCGTAGATCCATCCATTCGAACCGCATTCTAGGCAATGTTGTGAACCTTGGCGGACAGACAGTTGTGCACGACAAAGACAACCGGCTTGGGGCAGCACTCCATGTCCAGCTCCTGCAGGGGGAGAAACAGAAAATGAGCACCAAACTGATGGGAAAAGCAATTTGCGTGACTTACAATCTCCCCGTCATCACCAAAATCCAGATACAACATCCGCGCGCCATCGTCCGCCGAGCCCTTTAGCTTGTCGAAGGCAAACTGCCAGAGCTGCGTTTTGGTGGCAGCCACCGCCGCCGTGGGCGTGGTGGGGGCGAAGCCACCGCAATCGTACAGGAAAAAGCCACGATTGATGTGCACAACCAATTGACACTGTCGGCCCTGGTAGAGGCAGCGGAAGGAGAACTCCCTCTGATAGTTGACTGCCTGGTGGGAGCCCTGCACCAAGGCCCGGGCCCAGGCGGCCATGTCGCGATGCGTCTCCGATCGCAGCCAGTAGACAAGGACTCCCCTGGCGGTGCCGCAGCGCACACAAAACACCGTAGTCTGTTGGCCCTGAAAGAGAAAGCACATCTTACGATTCCGAGTGGTGGATGCACGGAGAAGGCTGTAGCACTCACATTCAGCGAGGAATTGTTCCCGGCTCCGGCTAGACGCGTTGTGGCCAAGGCATAGATCTCGAGGGGACGACTCCAGGCCTCCACGGACCAGGGCGCACTCTCGTATATCCGGAACTCCCGCTCCGTAACGGCCACGAATATGGGCAGCCACTTGTCGCTCTCATCCGAACTCTCAGAGCTGGAACGGCCGCTGGGCTGTCAACGATATTTATATGGCAAATCATTTACAATATCTGGCTATAATATACCGATCTGTGGATCGGATAGGGCGGGTATTAATGAACGTATCACGGGATAGTAGCGGGGAGGGGATGACGATGATGATGATGATGATGAACTTACACTTACCAGCTCGCAGGCCACTCCGCTGTTGGAGGTGCCGCTGCCGCCGCTGGCTGCCCCACTGCCGCTCCCTCCGCCGCCTCCGGCACTGCCCGAGCTGCCTCCGTTCAGGCGCTTGCTCAGCCAGCCGATGTGCTTCAGTTCGCCGATGAGATTGGTCAGCGCGCGATTGGCCTCGGCCAGGGCCCGTTGCGTGCTGCTGCCCATGGCCGAGTGCAGAGCATTGAACCAAACCAGTGCCTCCGCAGAATCCGCCGCACGCAGGATGCACGAGTGCACTCCGTCCGGCGAGTGCAGCTCGAAGCAGCGGTTCTCTGGGGGAGATGAGGAAGAAGAATACAGGCTGGTGAGGTGTTGTGCTGCATGAGCTGTTCCCGTTGGATGCACTTACCCGGATCGATGTACTTGAGATTCCTGGCCAGATGCGTCAGTTGTAGGGGGATGTAGCGCGTGTCCGCGCGCGGCGTTGTCTTTGGTGCGGGCGGGGAGGTGGGCACGCCCGGTCCCAGCGGGCAGAGGAAGGCGCGCTGCAGCTCCCATCCGACCTCCGAGATGATGCTCGCCTTCCGAAAGTAGGGCGTCACTTCGCGTAGGAATTTAACTGCAAGAATACCGCACAGAGGCACACATGCTTATAGTAACCGGATACGGGGATCGAATGACATGGAAGTCCCATGAATATGGATGAGGCCGCAGGAAAGGATGTGTGGTGTCGTCAACAACTTTCTACCACAGACAAACAGACACACAAACACACAAACACACAGACACAGAAGCACATTCAATCAGTCGGAGACGACTCCGACTGTGACTCTGGCTCTGTCGGTCTCGTTAGCGCTGTCGGTGAAGGAGTCTTGGCAAACGTTGCGGCATAAATTCATTAGAGTTTCCGCTCCATTTTTATTCGATTTGCACAGCCAAAGCCCCACGACAAGCGGCAAGACTAACCTGCACACTGGTCTGTGCTTTGCCATAAATTCACTTGTAATCTCTCTACCCACACTACAGCTGGTAATGCCTGCTGTACGTTGTATGGCCTGGCACCACTGTGCAGCTTCTATGCAAATGCTGATGGCGATGCCAGGTGCTTTGCTGGGCCCGGGAATAGGTAAACTATCGTAGTCGCAGTCACAGTCGCAGTCCCACCACCCCACCCACTGTCGCATATCTAACAGGGCCCCACTCGGCATTCCACCCACAGCATTTGCACAATTTCCGTTTGCTGTTGCCCGACGATGTCGTCGAGTGATTTGGAAATTCAATTTTCACACTTAATGCCATCGGCCAGCCCATCGCCCAACCCCCAGCACACCGGTGGGCAGCGATACCGTAAGCATCAGCGGCGGCGGTTTGTCCGACTGGATTCGTGTGTTTGGCTCAACTAATTAGAGCGAACGGCCCCACAACGAGATGGGATTGGGGTTGGGAATGGGGTTGGGGATGGGGATGGCGAAGCAGGCCCACCAACTTGCTAATTGCTTGTCATTTACGTACACCAAAGGGTTAAGAGTGGAAGCCGCCAGAGCAGTCTCTGGTGCACCATGGTGGAGCTCTGCAAACATTTACTTTCACAAATATGCAACCGACGACAAACAAACAGTGGCAAAAAATGTTGCATAGCGGCAGGCGCAAAGTCTGATGATGCTTGCAAGAGTGGCAGCAGTCGGAGTGGCAGTGGGAGTAGCTGGAGAGGATGGACAGTGGGCCGTCGGTTAGTTCGGAGTGGACTGAAGAGCAAACAGGACCAAACGAGAAACGCCACTGCAACTGGGGAAAAGTTTATAGCAGCAATAGCAACAACTGTAATAAGTTGTGTAAATTTTTGCATTTAAGTGTAAATAAAGTTGCACCAGATCCTTCCCTTGGCTTCGCTGCCCTACCCTCTCTCCCTCCCGCCGATCTATGTGTGCGCCAAAAACAATTGTAGAAAAACAAACAAGTTATGGAAAAGTTGGCTGAAAATGCCGCAGGCCACAATTGTTAGGTGCTTAAGTATGAAAATTTTCCGCTCACATTTTCCAAATAAATTTGGCATTAGAAAACATTCAACTCGAGGATTTGCTTAGTGCTCAGAGCATGTGGGTTATCTCGACAAATGCTTGGGGAAAGTCAAGTGAAAAGAGAGTGAAGAGGGAATCGCGGGGAGCTATCTGCAGATAAAAGTTACTAGCAGCATTTCAACTAATTTAATTTTAAATTTCACTTTACTTGAGCGACTTCCACAACAAAATAGAGATTAATATTGGGTAAGAATAACTTTCTCACCATCGATTAAGGGGATCTGAACAGCAAGGAGCACTTTAAACCCTCATATATCCTATGCTGATCCATTGTTCGACTATTTTATTCAACCCCCAATTATTTCAGTCCTCTGCCAGCTCTTGCGCTTCGTTTCATTTCATTTCACTTCAGTTTACACTTCCTCCTGGTCCCAGAGCTTTACGATCATATTATTGCTGGAAAGCAGTTAATTTTCCGCCCTCCCCCTTCGGCCCACTCAATTCGCAGTCAAGCCAAAAACTTTTTTACACCTTTAGCGACAAAACGCAATCCTGCAAATCCACCATTCCACCCATTCCGCCCCTTCCACTCCGTCCAGGAGCATAAATCAAATGGCAAGCCGTGCAGTGGGCGTGGCGTGGCTAGTCGGAATATGATATCAACAGCAGGCGGCGTTCGGAATTCGGCAAATCGTGCGTTAAAACAAACTTTGGGCAAAGTTTTGCGAGTTAAATCTCACGCGCTCCTCGGGAGGGACAGGGTTAGGGCAGGACTGTGGCCAGGACTGAGGCAGGTTGGTTAAGTAGGATCCACTTGGGTGGACTGTGGAGTGGAGGAGGTTGTGTGGGTGGCTGGGTGGCTGGGTGGTTGGTTGGGACCACGAATGTGTGCCAAGTTGTAAAAACCATTGCTAATGGACTTTTTGGTAGGCAGGCGGCAGGAGAGTAAGTAAAACTGTCGTCGCCTTCTTCGCCATCTCCGAAGTCTGTCGCTGACATTTGGCAGTTGGAGCTGGAATCCAGTTATAGCCAGTCATCCCGTGCCATGCCATGCCATGCAATCCCATTCAGCCCAGCTCCTGGCTTATTTAAATTACAATGAGACGGCTGCCTGGGCGCAAATACTTTGGGCCAAAGTTGGGCGCACAGCGGCCACCGGAGCTTGGCAAACAACTTGGCCAACTTGTAAATTGGAGTTCGAATCAGGAGATGATGCCAGTGGAGATGGAGGTGGAGATGAAGGTTGAGGGCTGGGCCCAGGCAACGGAGGCAACGGAGGCGATGAGCTGCTAAGCATGTCGTCCCCCATGCCATGGCTACGGGCCTTTGAAATTGTGATTACATTTGCGCCACTTTGCGTGCCTATAGATCTGGGCCACTTTAATTTAATGAACACACCGTTGAAATTATGGAAACGACCGCAAGCCCAGCCAGCCGAAAATCAAAACACTCAGCAGGCAACAAAACGAGCAATGAAGGCAAATTTAATTGCACCAAACCGAACAGAGTTTCGAGTATATTGGCTGTGTGGTGGATTGCATTTTAGCTCTGCTTTAAGAAGTGATTCTAAATATGATCAGTCGATTAGTTGGATTCTTGGAGGTTATATTTTGGTTATAAGAGTACTCTTATATACCATTGGATTGAGTCTTAATGTCTTCATGTTCCAATTCCAAATGATTTGTTTTTACTTTTGAATTTCTATTTGTAATACCCTCAAATTATAGAAAGTTATTTACACAGCTATTTTCCATAGAGCACCCAGGCTTCGTTTCTGTTCCGTTCCACCACGCCAAACCTCATTGCTTAGCTGCCAATATACATTTTTGGCCCAGAAAGAGACGGCGAAATGGATCAGCATGGGCACCGACACCGGCACCATCTCCCACATGGACATGTGCGGTGTCCAAATTAAATGAGACTCAGACTCTGGCTCTGGCTCTGACTGTGACTCTGACTGTGACTCTGGCGTGCGTCAGCTGCGTGGCATGCGAGGCACGTCGACAACGATGACGTGAGTTTCGGGGAGGGCCAAGCCAGACCAGAGCTGGGCTGGGTTAAGTTAAGTAAAGTTTAGGCTGTTGATATTAAAGCGACATTAACATTGAGCCTGATGGGCCGCGATTCGTTTTAAATGCGCCAATAATTGTCGTTTGTCAGTCCCATCCCAATCCGAGTGACATTCGCATTCCCACTGTGCACTGCATCGACTCTGGGCCTTAGCACAGCTACAGCGAATACAGCTAAAGAGTTATCATAGCCGAACTCGAACTCGAAACTCGACACTCGCAGACGGCCTTGCGACCGTTACTGAATTCTGATGTAGAATTGGCATGGATGGAGGAAGAGGCATGCGAATGGATACGAGGCATGGCATTCACGTGTATAAATAGGAGAGCACCCACAGCAGCCAGACACAAACCGTTAGCAATCGCAGAGCGTGAAACATGAAGAGCATTTCCATCCTGATCCTTGCCGCAGCCCTGGCCCTGGCCACCGTCGCAGCCATGCCCCAGCGGCGTCTGAAGAGTCAGCGCCAGGTGGAGTACTCCTCAACGCCCTACCCAGCGGCTGGCTTTCGTCCCAGAATCCCTTTTGGCCTGCCCAGCGAGCAGCAGCCCAAGCTCGAGGCGGAGCCCCTAACCACTCCCAGAGCTGTGGAGACTCTGGAGAATGCTTATGCTGATGCTGAGACCACCACCGAAGTGGAGCAGCAGGAAGCGGAAACGGAGACTGAAGCGGAACTGGAGGTCGCCCTCCGCACGCCTGCCAACACCTATGGAGCTCCCGACGACCAGCAGGACACCGTGGAGGTGGTGGCCCAGGCTCCGGCCCGGGACTTTCAGCCACCTGTACTCGAGGCTGTCGAGGATTTCGACGCCGATGGCGCTGCTGCTGCTGATGGGCAGCAGCCTGTTGCTGATGTCCCTGCCCTGGGCCAGGCGGAGCAGAATGAGCCGGAGCCAATCCCCACAGACGTTGAGGTCAAGGCGGTCACACCTGCGGGCACCTATGGCCCACCGGCCAGTCCCGCTCCCGCCTCCACCTATGGAGCCCCCGAGCTGAGTGAACCCGAGAACGAGTTGGATCTGGAAGAGTCCCAGGTGGAGTTGGTGGGCGAGCAGGAGGAGGAGGATGCGCTGGCTAACGAGCTGGCCAGCGGTCGCCTAATCCTGCTGCCCCTGGGATCACGAGGCGCACAGTTCGGTCGCCTTATCCTGGCTGTGGAGCAGCCGCGTCAACGCTCTCGCAGCGAGCGCCTGAGGAGGATCTAGGAGCACACGAGAAACTGGAACTGAGAAACGCAAGAAATATACATATCTATTTGAACTGAACCTTAAAGCGTTTGCTGTTGTCTGTTTGCTGTTGGTGGAGTGAGAGAAGTGGGCGGGGTGGAAGTGGAAGTGGAGTAGAGCAGCTGGGGCATCGGAAGTGTGTGTGTCAAGGAAATGGAATTGGCTGTGTCAGAGTGGATTCCTGCTCCTGTTCCTGCTTCTGCTTCTGTTCCCCTTCGATTAAGTCACAGAGAGAGAGGAGGAGGAGGAAGTTGTTTCAGCAGAATTGTCCTGCATGGTTCATTGCATTGTTTATGCCAAATGGCTTGGATTGTGATTGTGATTGGGTCACGCCCACAAGAAGGTGCACATGTGTATGTGCGGGTATATGTGTGTGTTTGTTGTGCTCTTCTGCTACTCTCTCGAATGTGTGTCCAGCCACACAGTGCCTAATTGACGCTTACTATTGCTTATTGCGATGTGCTCTGAACGGGAAGCGATGCTCCGACTTGGCCAGCACACTTTGATTAGGCATTGTCCTCTGCCTCTCCCCTGCTCTCGCGGAGGAGCTCATTCTGTATACATCGAATGATTATGATGATGATTATGTACTTGGCTTGTTATGAGGTCAGAAGCCAACGAGGGCGGCCTCTTAGGGGCTTAAAGTAACCTGACGACTACTCGGACATATATCAGAATATCTTTTGACTTGTATTGATAAGTAGAAGAGGGAACGAACTATTCATTTCAAAGAGAAAGACTGTTCTCCTTAGATTACGCTATGAGAAGATTCGCTCGATCCAATTAAATCAATTGAGTATTTCTTCCCAATGTACTCTCCAATCGTACTCTCATCACCTATAAATCCTTCTTTACTTATGTATGTGCGAGTACATTGTACATCTTTCAGCTTCGATATGTCTCAGCTACGCAAAGAGCTTTGGATGTGGTGCGTGGCATCCACACGCTGCCACTCCTGACCTGCCGCAAACTGCCTGCCAGCTATCTCCTCTGCACCAACAACTATGTATTTTTGGGCCATTTGATCAAATGGAAGGAAAACTTTTCTCATTACTCATTGCCGGGCGGGTGCAAACAAACCGAGCAACGAGCCAAGCAACCAGCCAACCATCCAGCCAACCAACCAACAAACCAGCGCCACTAACGGCAGTCAACAGCTAACAGTCAACAGGGGACCAGGGGATAACTTCGTCCGGGGGAGCTGGGAGCTGGCTGCTGGCTGCTGGCTGCTGCTGGGGATTTATAACAGTACACAGCTGCAACGGCATCAGTGGCAGTGGCAGTGGCAGTGGCAGTAGCAGTAGCAGTGGAAGTAGCATCCCAGGCAGTGGCTGTAGCTCGCATGTTTTGCTGAGTAATCCCACGTATGTATTTGCGCTTAAGCCCTCTGTTCCGCCTCCCAGTTCCAGTTCGCCGCTCCACCATGGGATGGATGCCACCGAAAACAGGACAAAAACAGTGCGAATCTCTGGGTCAATTAATCATTGGCGAACATGTTTGGGAAACATTATCTATCCAGCATCGGGGACAGCCATTTATCACAAACCAAATTTCACATCAAAAGCGTAGTGGAAATGTTCAGCTGAGGTTGCTTTTATCATCCTTCAGATACTCTCCGAGAAAACTTTCCACTCATTTCCCCATTCTATCCCACTGTGGCTGCCCCCTCGCGCTGTCGCTCATAGTTTACTTGTTAGTTTGACTCGCTCAATGGCATTTTTAAGCTCTTTGCTTTGCCCCTCCACGTCCTCCAGCCATTGCTGAGTGAACAAAATGTTTTAAGCAAATAACAATTTGACATTCTGGCTGAAAGAGTAACAAATGTATGCTCCACCTACCTTCCAGATCCACCACGCGACCGGAGCGCTTGAGGGCGCGCACAGCCTCGTCGTGGGTGGCGTCGCGCAGCTCCTCCCCGTTGACGGTCAGGATGGCATCGCCCACGTAGAGGCCCTTGGCCTGGTCGGCGGCCATGCCCCGAAATATCTTCGAGATGAGGATGGGCATGCGGTTCTCGCGGCCGCCCTTGATGGATATGCCCAGGCCGTTGTTGTCCGACTTGATGATGCGCACATGGCGCTTCTGGTTGGCCACATGGTCAGGTACGTCGCACAAATCCATGCCGCCCCCATCGCCGGCATTGTTGTTGTTGTTCAGGCAGAGATCCCGCTCCCGATCTCCGTTGTCGTTGTTGGTCGAACCTTCTACTTCGGTGTCCTGGATATTCATGCCCTGCAGGGAGGCGGAGCTGGGCAGGGTGCCGCTGCCGGTGCCATTCTGACCAGAGCCTCCTCCTCCTCCACCTGGTCCTCCACCTCCGCCGCTGTGATTACTTCTGCAGAATTTGGATAAAAGAGAGGACGGATTTAACCCCTCGAAACCGCTGCACAGAAAACCCGCCCGGCTACTCACCCCAAGGTGCCATTCAGCGTGGTCGATTGTCCATCATTGGATTGCTGCGCCGACTCACACGACTCGTCCAGACTGACGGAAAGGAAGTCCGTTTCGAGTGTCACTAGGACCCGATACCAGGCCCCGCGCACCCGCGTTTCCAGGTTGCCGCACCGCAGCCCAGAGGGTGAGGGCGAGTTCTGTTGCGGAATGGGCTGCTGGGCGGACGGAGGGGTCCGACCCAGGCTCGAGGATTCCACCATGATTCCACTCTGACTTCTACTCGCTGCTAGTTCTGGGATCTACATGGTAGCCGCCTGAGCAGGCTGCAAGAGAAAATAATTGTAAAAAGTTGAACGAGCGGAAACGTGGAGAGCCGCGGCAATGGCCGCGTTACCTATACAATGATTTATGCAACCCAAACCGTATATATTTTATATGTAATTACACTCTCTGCCTTGAATCCTTGTTAATTACTTGTAGTTCTAATTAATGGCAATTTTCCTAAGTCCGTAGTATAAGTTTCCAGTGTATTTACAGTAAACTATGTAATTGTAATGTTTCTTTGTGATATATGTGTAAAAAAACACATTGATTTGCCGGTTAATGCAGGGAGGGGAGGAATATGGTAGGACTCACAATGCAGACAGAGAAGTCCTCCTAATTTTGCTGGCAATTGTCAGGAGAAATGGGACAAGATATATAGAGAAAGAGAGAACACACACGATAGCTGGTTATGATCTAATGTTAATTATTGCACTTCGCTTATCTTTTTCTATTAGTATTTTTATAAATTTATTCTGTTGCCATTCCGCTACATCTGTTTCTCCCACTACATCATCCATTATATCTCGCTTGGCCCCGATTGTCCAAGGTAGAGATTGATTAAGCGCATGAAAGGGGATAGTTAAGAAGGGCAAATTAGTTTGCTCATTCTGCCAATGGCTATGCCTTTATGATTCTTCGTTGTTGGTTTACCTCAAAGTTTTTGATGCCACAGTTTTTCGTCCTTTGTGGGTGGGAAAGGGGCGGTGGGAAATTGGGAGATATACTTCTAACAATGTGATCAATCAAAGGGTGCTCTAGCTCTCACTTATAGCCTTTATATATCGACTCGGGTATTGATGCTGGTCAAGAATATATGTATATACATTCTGAGGTCGGAAACGATTCCTTTTGGGCTTTAACCACACCTACCCCAAAGCTAATATATTCCTGGCAATGGCAATCGACGGAAATGAAAAAATCATTTCGAACTGCGTGCCTAAGTATATACCTAAATGAGCTTCATCTCAATGATACTTTGTCCATATATTAATTATAATGATATTTTAATTAGAGTTTATTTAATCTGATATTTTTGTTTAAATGCGAACAGTTATTTTTGGGACTGGTGGAGCGGAAACTTGTGGAGTTTAACGCACAACCAGCAGTTTTAGTTTGGCCAGATCTATTTTGGATATCATGTGGACAAGTGTGGTTATTTTTGGAATACTTTTGCCGTTCTCGTTTTTATTCAGAAGCAATGTAAAACGCTCTTCCATGTTGAAATGTGATTAGCTTATTAACACAACACCTTCTCGTGTAGGAAGCGATTGTATTCAAGTTTACGAACTTGGTCTGCGAGGCGGCCAACAAGTCCCTGATTGAGTTTCACAGTTGCCGTCTCAAGGCAGTGGCCAGGGGCAAGGCGATAATGAACATCAACAGTACCATCCACTATCCGGTGGACAAGCTGTTCCTCAGGCTGGAGATGCTGCGAAAGGCCAATGGCTATCAGCCCTGGCTTTTCAACGTCACCATAGATGCCTGTCGCTATCTGCGCAAGCCCTACAATCCCTTCGTGGCCCTGGTCTATGCCAGCTTCAAAGAGTTCTCCAACATCAATCACACCTGTCCCTATTATGTGAGTTTTGTACTGTAGGATACTGCTTTGAATTTGGCTGCCCCATCTACCTACATTGATTGACTCTTCCTCAGGGTTCTGTGAATGTAAACGGCTTTTATCCCAGGCCGGAAGTGTTCCGCATTCCTCTGCCAACTGGAGACTATTTGCTGAACTTTAATTTTTTCTTTGACAAGAAATCCCAGTTTATTATCAAGGCCTACATGAGGTTTGAGGAGGACTTGTAGGACCTATATAGTTTCTGATCCTTGAAGAGATCGTCAATAATTTGAATAGTAAAAGAGATTGTCCCGCATTTCTAACTTTCTATTTGATCATCTCCAGCGAAGGGAAGCGACAGACTCTCAATCGAGTCTGCATTTGGACTTGCGGAAGACAGGTGCTGGAGGGGATTGTTGGCAATAAGCGGATACGAAACTCAATGTCCGGCTTGGCAATGACAGCGGAAAGCACCCACACGTCCTGACAAAGGGAGAAGAAGTATTAGTGCGAGTACGAGTAGAGAGAATTTGTCATTGTTTTGCAGTCCAGGACTTATTGCATTCTCGGAAGGCGACAGCTGAGAGGCGAGTGGCCGCGGAGTGGAGTGGAGGCGACAACAGCTGCACCAGAGCAAACCAATGGAGGAATGCAAAGAGCCATGGCATTTGGGGCACACATCCTTCCATATCCTGCCACATCCTTCCACCGCCTTGGCGCCTTGGCAGAGAGCAACAGTGCGACTCCTTTGGTAGCTGCTCTGCAATTACGCATCTTGTCGCCGCCGCGGGACTTTTTCCTATGATTTTCTATTTGACAAGATGCCACTCCTCGGAGCAATATTCCCGTTGGAGCTGCGTCCGTGACACGGCCGGAGCCGGGCCCCATTTAATTTCGTGCTCACGCTCTCGGCTAGGGGCAAGGCGGTGGCTGCTCCAGTCAGACACATCCTGTTACCACGATTGTGCTATGTGTTCGAGTGCTGGGCTTGTGTGTGAGTGCCATTTGTATGTACATTTCCGCTTACGATTCAGCAGGAAGTAATTTTGCCGCTGCTGCTGCCACTGTTGCTCCCTCTGCCTCTGTCTCTGCATCTGCCTCTGTCTCTGCCTCTGCTAACGTCGAGTCTGTTTGCTTTGCAATTTATTGTGCAACATTTGTAATTATTATTGCAACGCTGCGTACTTCTCGGCTCAAGGCCCTCGCTGCACAGACTGGCGAAAAATGTACACATTTCCAAGTGTGCGACTGCTTGAGACGAAGGACGATGCACGCTGTGGGATGACGGTGACGAAGAAGCTGGCGATGTTGTCATCAACACGCTCATAATTGTAAGCAAACACATACACACACAAAAGAGAATAAAACAGCACACATATATTAAACATCCGAGGTTCGTTCCTAGCGAAGGTTGTGCTGTGGGCTTAGGAATATTGCAGAAATGGGTAGACGAAAGGATGGTAAGAAATGGATTCCGTATTTGTATCCCAAATGAGGGCTTCCAATAATCATAAATCATAAATTGTTCTCCCCTTAAGTAGACTGCCATTAATAGACTTACAATATTATTCTTGCAAGTTTAATGGGACTCAAATATGCGAAAACTGTTGAAAAAAATTCTCAATCAAAGTTTTCGACTAGAACTTTTATAATATATTCTAAATAAAGATTCAAAACGATTTCCCCATTGGTATCCGCATTTACAGAAATATAAAACTACAACTGAACTACTTAAGCCTTTCCATCGGATGCTAATTTCAACCCACAAAAGAGCGATTGTGATTGACTGGATGTACCTGAAGATATTGTGATCCAAAGTAGCAGTTTTCTACCATTTTTAATGTTTCTTCAACTTTGTCATTTTTGTAAACTTATTTTTGTATTGCATATTTATATTTTTAGACGTTAGCCTGTAAGTGGCATTTTTAGTAAATATATCTTTCTTTTCATTTTCCACCAACTTATGCTTGTTTACTACATATAATTCCAATTTATAATTCTAATTCATTTAGAACGAGAAGGAACGTGTGAGTCGCTTCTGGGGACGCGACTCTACTTATACCCGTACTCATTCAATACATACATTTTTGAGCTTATGATTTTTTAGAATTTTAGAAATTTTGAAATACACTTGTAGCAGTGTGATATCACATGAGTCTGGAAACCAAATTCGGTTGCTCTAGCTCTTATAGTCTCTGAGATCTAGGCGCTCAACAAGACGGACAGACAGACAGACAGAAAGACAGACAGACAGATGGACAGACAGACAGACAGACAGACATGGCTATATCAACTCGGCTATTAATGCTGATCAATAATATATATACTTTTGGGGTCGGAAACGTTTCCTTCTCTGCGTTACACACATCCACTTTTACCACAAATCTAATATACCCCTTAACTCTTTTTTGAGTGCGGGTATAAAAATGGGTTAAATGTTACTTAAAGCCCCACTTAATGGGGGCCTGTTCACCAAAAGCATCCCCAAAGCTTTCCGGTCAAAAAACTCCTTTGGCGACAACTAAATCAAAGCCAAATATGAGCATTATTACCCCCGAACGGCCTGGGACCAAATGAGATTTAAACTATTTGTACGGATGTGTCCTCCGTCCGGCAAAGGCTGGGGAGGGGTCACGTCCTCCGCCTCCGCACCATCTCCATCATATTCCAGGCCAACTGGGCGGTCGGTCCTAATAAGCGCCGGACGTCGCTTGTCGCCATCGTCGTTGCCATTTTTCATGCTGCGCTTTGGCTAATTTAATGCCGGGTGGTCATAAATTATGCTCCTAAAAGTAGGCAGCAAAAAATCGAGGGAAAAGCAGAAAAGCTGGGAAATGGCAGCAGCTGCTGCAGCCCACACACTGCGAGAAAGAGCGAGGGAGTGACAAGGGGGACAGAGAGAGGGAGACACATGGAACTTGCATTCAACTCGAACGAAATTTTTTCGCGCTTTTGTGTAATAACTTTTTTGTTGGGCGCCGCTTTAAGGTTTGTTTTTTCGCACTTTGTTTTTTGTGCCAATTTTTTAATGCAAAATGTGTGAAGTTTTTCGCCTGTGCGTGTGTATGTATATACGATCGAAGGGATGATGGTGGGGGGAGAGAGAGAGCCTTTTGTATCGATATGTAATGCGGAAGGGCAGGCAGCGTGAAGGGGCTATAAATACGTAAAGCGTTTTGCCTTCGAGTCACCACCGCACTCTTACTCTCTCTCTCTGTCTCTCTTCCTGAGCGGAAATATATTGCCCCGATGTGTGTGTGTGTTTGTGCATTGCGTGAGTGTGTGGGCTTGTGGCGGTGCCATCAAAAAGTCATAAAATCATAATTTGTAAACGAGAATTTATTTCGAAAAATATTTATGGCTGCCTTTTGCTTTGTTTGTTGCTGCTGCCTCCAGAGGCTCCAGCGTTTTCATGGAATTTTCGCTATTTCCCTGAAGCTGCGGATGCGTAAGTGTGAGTGTGAGTGTGTGCGAGCGTATGCGTGCATGTGTGGAAGCTGCTTCATTAGAGCGAGTGGCGTGGCAACTGCTGCTCACATTGTTTCCGTTTCTGTTTCTGTCCCTGTGTCCCCACATTAATTTAATCCGCAACCTTTGCCAGCCCTGGCCCTGTACGCCGAATGCTCTTTATCTGGATCGGTTCGGGCTCCGCTTTATTTATTTTTATGCAAATGTATGCAAAAGCGCTTCGAGAAAAGTATTTTTTTATAAATTTAATGGAATCTAGATCGTTATCCGTAAATTGACATCGATATATGGCAGAATACGATAAGAATGAAGGCTTAAAATATATTTAAAGTGGCAGAAGACAGAAGAGAGAATATTTTTCGATTACATATACGACATAGGTACATATGTACATACACGTATAACTTGCCACTAAACTCCGATTTTGCCTATTCATCATTGAAGGCTAAATTCCAATTACTTTGCCATTTTCGTTTTGGGCCACATCCTGTTGGGCTTTGATTAAGGTACATGCGAACACATGTCTTGCCGCTTGCCGCTTGGCCTTGACACCCACCACCATCAGCCCCAGCGAGAGTATGGGCTCCACCAGCTTTTACCAACAGCCACTCCTGCAGCCCTCCGCTGCTGCCATCGAAGCCTCTTAATCATTCTTAACAATGCCGCCACACAGCTCTGGCCGCTCAACTGGTGGGAATCGATATACCCATGTGCATACAACCATACATACATATGTACATATGTACGTATGTATGTATATTTACAAAATCTGGTAGCGGGTGTATCTACATATAAATTGCGCACTAATGATCTTTAAATACACAAAATACGCAGAACATGCCACTCCACTCGCGCACCAGGAGACGCTGCCACTGAATATGGGGCAGGGAAAGAGACTGGACTGCGGATGCGGATGCGAAGGGAGGGAATGTGGCATAGTTGGGATGAACGAGGATTTAGTCATTTAGTTGCCCCGAGCTGCGATTATTATTTTTGTTATGCGAGAACTCAACTGAGAGGCAAATGAGCTAATGAGGTTGTTAGAGCCACGTTTGCACCATGAATGTTGTGTACCACTGGAACGAAGAAATAATCTTTTAACCTAAATTTTGTTGCCCTTAAAGTTGAAAGATATTGAAGATGACCGCCTAAGAGAGATACGCGTAGATGTACATATATGCCTCCCATGAGTCCAGAATGGACTCTGCCGATAACACTACTCAACAAAATTGAACTTTTTATTTAGGCTGTGAACCAAAATGACTTTTTCTGACTGATTTCGGGATTTAAAAATTTTTGTCTAATTTTACCTTAAAAATACCGTTGCTGGTCCAATGCCAAAGGAACACGTTCAGGTACCAAAAATGTAACCCCTTTTCTTTTCCTTTGTTTCCAATTGGCAGTTGGGCCCTCAACCTTCCAAAAGTATTTTTTTTTTTTTTTTTTCACTTTTGAGGTTTGGTTAACGAATTTTAGCTCCACCGTTTATCCATAGTTTTTAATGAGCAATACCTTAAACGACGCCAAATGAATGCGTCTATCTATAAAACTAAAAATACATGCCAAGAAATGTTTTTCTTTCGACTTTTCCCGAGCTTTTTTCCCGATAAAAAATACAGCAAAAAATTATGAAATTTGAATTCGAAAGCTTAATATCTTCCAGGCGTTAAGCTGCAGATAAAAAATGTCTGGGTCCGATTTATAGCTGCCAGCTTTTCAGAACTGTAAAATTCTATGCAACGAGCACTACCTCTGAAAAAAAACATTTTAAAAAATTTGTGTTGACTAGTGTAATGGATACCCAGATGGTACATTTACGCTCTAATCCGTAATATCTGGACATTTCTGACTCTCACTTAGTATTTCTCCACGCTCAACTCTCCACTCTTGAATCTCGAGTCTATATATAGGCGTTCACTATCACTTTTGGCTGACCTAGTGTAAACATGGCTTTCACAGTTGGCTTGGTCCCCTCCTGCCAACTCGTGTGTGGGCTTCGGATAGATATTTCATGCGGTAACCACAAAGCCGCCGCTGCGACCGACAAAAGCCAAAACAAACCTCTGAGATTTGCTTATTAGCACACTCCCCCACATAATGCTCCTCCCTCCCTCCCATCACACACACACACGCTCACATATGTACACCTCAATAGACACACACACGCGCACTCTCTCCCTCTCTGTCCCACTCCCTCGCCCTCAAGCGCAGTGTGACAACATAACCCAACTCTGTCTGACGAATTATTCAGCATTGATTAATTATGAAAATGCGTTTATATTGATTGACGTGAATGGATGTGGATGTTGGTGTTAGTGTGGGTGTGGGTGTGTGTGTGTGTGTGTATTGGGTGGTCTGTATGCCAGTGTGTGCACTGGTGTGTGTGCCATGGGCCACAGTTTCGGTGTTTTCCCCAATTTCAATCCCAGAACCCGAACCACTTTGCGTGCCTACTTATGCATATTAGTTGACATTCCATGGTGGCTCGGGGCAAAGCAATCGCCAGGTACAGGTTGCGCCCTGCCTACGTCTGGGACTCGTTTTTGCACTCGAAAAAGGGATCTTTGCAGAGAAAACTCATTTTTAAAGAAAATATACTCAAGATATCGCCTACAGTTGCTCGGCTTAACTTCTTTAAAAACAATGTTTCTATGGATAATAGATTTCCATATATTTTTCAGAATAATAATTTAACATCTTCAAATTTCAAAAGTTTCACAAGATGACGCAACCGAGTGAAAATTGATTGATTGATTGACTGTGATTATATATTTATTACGCATATTTTAATGCAAATTTTACTGACAAATGTTCCAGAAAATAAAAGTTGCCAGACCCATCTATCAATCAATCTCTGCAATCATTTCCAGAGAAGATAAACTTAACGAATCTGTCGCCCAGACGCAAGAAACAATAGGCAGAGTCTCCAAATTGATGGAAGACCATTTAAGATTTTAGATTTTGTACAGTGCATGAGCAGCATGGGATTATTATGTATTGCCGTTGGCAAACACTCGACGCCCTCAATGCAAGCATGTAAATGAGACTGGAGCGTTCGGGGTCGGGCTGGGGTTCGTTCTGTCTCAGGCTGACGGGGGGGACTGGAAGGTGTCCGTAATCATTGAAGGCGGCTAACAGCAGGTGGCCAAAGACAAAAGTCAGAAGGGTGCGGGTGAGGGAGGGGACTTGGCTGGCATCTCCACTTATTAATTGCCTGTGTCTTGGCATAATTTCCACTCATTTGTCTGTTGAATGCAAGTGGCTCTGCCATTGTTCCTCCGGAGTCAAGAATCTGCTCACGTGCGGAAAGAACTGCCAATGGGAGTGACTAGAGCAGATAGAGGCTCAGGCACTGGCACAGACAAACACTCTTCCCCTCCGTTCACCCCCTCCTCTCATTCGGGGCATGCCACAAATGCAAAATGTGATGATGCAGCTTCATTAAGTGCAATTTAAGAGCGATGTTTTCCTGCCGCCGCGCCGGTGAGCTGCTGACAGCCGGGATGAATGACAAAAGGTAATGGAACAAGAGACGGTCCCAGAAGGAGGCTAAGAAGAAGGCAGAAATCCTCTAATGCACGTAATTGCACCTGTCTCTGCTTAAGTTGGCGCAATCTGGTCTCTTTCTCTCCCTCTTTGGGCTCTTAGGCCAAAAAGCGGATTACAAAACATTAATTTGTGCGCTGAATAAAAAGGTGCTCTAAATGATAGAAAAAGTTGAGATTGCTCCGAAGGCTCCGTAGTCAGACCTTGGGGTAAACGAATTGTTGGGGTGGGGTGTATCTATTCAGACGTGAGAATTTAATCGAACTCTATGTATTCTTTTTTGATCGAAAACGTGTTTCTCCGTGTTGTTTATTTTATCACGTACTAGACTGAAGAGCAAGCATATATATTTTTAAATTTAATTTAGGTATAGTTCTTTCGTATACTACTATTTAGTTAATATTTAGTTTTCCCTCATATTTAATTTCCATAACTCAAAGACAATTAATCCTACAAACAGAAACTTACAGACCACAAAAAATGGTGCATTTTAAGCCACACTCAAGATAATGGAAAGAGAGCTCCATGGCAGGCACTCCCCTAATCCCCATCATAATGATAATCCCCTTGTAGCCCCACCCACAGCTAGTGCCCCACTTGCCACACTCTAGACCGAGTACGGCTGGGAAGGGGACTTACTTATACGCGTACTCACGAGTAGAAAAGGCAGCAGAAACTTTGGTTATCTGTCAACACATATCGGGAAATGCATGTCAATTACTGCTTAAATGCTTAACACCAAAAGCCGGCAAAAAGACGAAGGGCAGGTGCAGGCCAGGAGTGGGGCGGTTGGCGGTGGCCAAGAGTGGGTGGCTAAGGTGATGATGACGTTGATGAATGCCGATAGTAAACGGAATTAACTTTCACGCAACATAACGACGAAGCGACGCGACGCGACGCCGACTGCAACAACTTGAATGAAAGAAAAAGCTTACTTACGCTAACGGGCCAGACAGCGTCGCAGAATGAGCTTGCGCGTAGTAAATGTGCGGGTGGGTTGCTTGAATGGGCCGGGGGGAGCAGCACAGACAGAGAGGCAGGGAGGCAGAGACGGGAGAGTGTGAGTGGGCGGACCACTCTTTCGACGACGAGAACGGGGGGAAGCTACAGTGAAGCTTAGCTTACAGCAACCAAAACGTGTTCCCACCTACCGCCTGATCTGACCGTATCGCCTGGCAGCTTCAAATGGTTTCGATGAAGGCGCTCCTCAACGGAAAAGCAATTAATGCACAGAAACCCGACTCGACTCTCGACTACGGTTGTGGGAGTTGGCGCATGCGCGGGCAATTCACAAATCGCCGCTGCACACTCACACACACGCACACACAAACACACACACAGTCACAGCGGCCGCCGTCGGTGTGTGTACTAAGGATTTTTTGCTTTCAATTTATTTTGATTTTATTACACTACTTCGTATTTCTTTTGTTTTACAAGCAAACTAGGGGCTGGCTTCGTCTGAGATATGCAAAAAGTTGATTGACACCACAATAACCAGTCGGCAACAACAATTACTTGCCAATTACCTAGTAGCGCTTTTGTCTAGCGCTTTTTTATTATTATTGTTTGTGTAGAGACAACTACGACGACGACGTCGGCGGCTTCCAACGATTTCCGGAAAAGCGCGCTGCCGTTACCGCTACCGTTACAAAATGAAGCCCCGAATTGAAATGCCGCTCGCTCTCTGATTTTCTTTTCTCCCCATTTTTTTTTAACATACCCTGCAGCGCAATACTCAAAATTTCGTTGCATTCATGAGCAAAGCGAATTTTCCCAGACAGCGCCATCTGTATGTATTTTTATGAACTCCACATGATTTTCAGTGCTGCCAGATAGCTGGGTTCGAGAGGAAGATTATGGCGCGGACTTTTGAATTTTTCGGTATCTTTTCAAGAAGTATTTTTTATTTGCATGGTATTTTTTTGTTACAATCTCAAACAAAAGTTTTGTATGGGCGCTATTTAGTATTTTTTTGTTACAATTCCATACAATTTGTTTTGAAAATCTGGTATTTTTGGCTAGCCTGGTATTTTAGAGCCGGAAAATTTAAAAAAATTCTTTATTTGGCAGATTTGAGAATCTGTCAAATTCATATACAGTTAAATAGAACTCTGAGAAATTTCAACAGAAAATTAAAGAAATATTTTCTTAAATATTAAGAATTTCAACAGAAAATTAAAGAAATATTTTCGGAAACATTAAGAATTTCAACAGAAAATTAAAGAAATATTTTCGGAAATATTAAGAATTTCAACAGAAAATTAAAAGAAATATTTTCGGAAATATTAAGAATTTCAACAGAAAATTAAAGAAATATTTTCGGAAATATTAAGAAATTTAACAGAAAATTAAAGAAATATTTTCGGAAATATTAAGAATTTCAACAGAAAATTAAAGAAATATTTTCGGAAATATTAAGAATTTCAACAGAAAATTAAAGAAATATTTTCGGAAATATTAAGATGTCTTCAACAAACTCTACTGCCGTGAAGAAAGTAAAGGCAAGAGGTGCATCCGGACCCATTACAAGATCGCAAGCACTTGAAGCAATGGAGAAACGCTTAGATCTTCTCCAGGCTCGCGTCGTTACTTTGGAGAATTCGTTGAAAGAATTGATCACTTTTATTTTTAAAACCGATACCGAAGAGGACGTGGACCCGAAGGATCAGGAGGTATCTGATGACAATACATCTGCTGAGTTGTCTAATTTACATCTTGGCAGTGCTTAAACCAAGAAACTGCCAACCTTACACTGTTAATCGGACAAAGACACTATTAGGCCAAACAAGCAACGTAAACATTTTAACAGTACAGTTATTCAGACCAAATAGTATTGTAAGCAAACCCCACCAATGATTATGTAGCAGCACTCAATCACTGGCCAAAGCTGTCGCCGATGCCACCATTGACCATGGCTCCAGCAGTCGTCATTGTTGGGACAAGCGTCATCAGGACGCCATCCCAATAAGCCATCCATTCGTAGGCCAGAGGCGACCATACTGGATACATCTTACACTGCGTATCGTTTAAAATATATTGAATATATTGAGCTAAATTATAGTAAAATTAATGATGAATTGAACATTGAAATGATGAATTGAACAGAATGAATACACCGCGTATGTACATAATAATAATATAGTAAAATAAATGAACAGAATGAAATTTACAGAATTTATCAGTGCTGTTCTGTGACACTGCAGTCCACCCATTCTTCGTTTATATGTCGCCTGTGTCGACACCGTCAACGATGTCGACTGCGAATCAGTGTCAGAGACTTCCCGGGCGGTGCGACCTACAAGTATCCCTCAATGCTGGGCGACGAGTATGCCCACAATGCCAACTACATGCCGCCGCCACCAGCTCATAGCGGAGCGGGAGTGTCGACCGAATCTCCAAGCATACCAAAAATTAAAAATATCATGGAGTATTTGTTTTTAACCTTTAATAGGACAACAAATGTTGGAGAACTTAAGCGGCTTATAAAGTTTTTTGAGTGTCCGGCGCATCTGGATGAGATGCACTGAGGGAAAAGTAAACATGCTGTCATCGTTGGGTTCCTTTCAAGCAAACTTTTCCACGCACCCAACGCATTTTTCACTGCCTGCAATTGCAATATCGGTAATCATCAGCGAACAGAAAAAAACGTTCCGTTGCCTGGGCCTGGTCTGGGCCTGGTTTCGGCCAGGTCTCGGCCAGGCCAATTATGCACCGCGCGCCAAATGGTGAAATCGATGAAGATGCACAAAATGCAAAACGCACTCTCGGCCCGCCTAATGGTCAATATGGTGATGGTCGGTCGCTTCTGCTGCGAGTACGAGTCTGTACGAGTATGTACGATATGCTGGCCCCCGACAATTATGGCCAAACAGGCAGTGGAGGAGCCTGCTACAGCCTCAGGTGGGTTGTGGCTGGATTTCGGGTTTTGTTTTCGGTAATTTTATTTGTATTCGCATTCGGCTAACGAGCTGTGAACGTGATTATAACTGCCAGAGCGACATATGAAAATTATGTTCAAAATGCAATTTGGCAAAAGAAAAAATGGAAAAAGCAGCCACAGCGGCAAAAACAATGGCCAAAACAAGCAGAAGCTGGATTCAGATTAGGCAACCAGGAGCAGCTTTTCCAGCAGAAGCAGCAGAAGCGGCAGCGGCCGTGGAGTGAAAATATTTGCTTTTGCATTGATCTTCTTGTCCGTTGTTGTTGCTGTTGCTGTTGCTGTTGGGGCTGCTGTGGCATTGTTTGTTAATGCCTCAGCCCGGTCATGGTCCGAGGCAATAAAATATGAATTTGTCTGGCGATTTTTGTGCTTTAAGAAGTCCGGACTCGAGCTGTGCCTGGCATCCTCTAACGGCAAATGATAAGCCCCAAGCAGGTGGGTTCACGTGGCGGGGTCAACAGAAGTCTCTCTGTTATTGTTCCTCCGTGCTGTGGTACTCCTTCGCTGCCTCCGAGGGAGTGGAGCCGAGCCAGAAGCAATCTGCATGCATACACACTCGTATATGGATGTGGAATCCGTGAAGAATTCGGCAGGGAAATGTACGTACAGTGGGCTGCCATAAAACGAACCCACAATCGCCAATGAATGGAAAAAGTTACACTAAAGTTACACGCATATAATGATGAATGCTGGAGGCGCTGATAAGTACTGTGTCCATATCAGTATTATGTATACGTGCACGAATAACTGATGGAAATTGGACCTCCGATTGCAGTCGATCATCGGTAATTAGAACAAGCAGATAGCTAGTTTCCGTGCAATATGCCCCACCATTTGTCAGCCAATTTGCGCCTGTCAGCGCCAGGCGAACCCCGCTCCCAGGGTTATAGCCAATGAGAAAGCGTTGGCCAATATGTTAAATCTCTGGCCGGATCACAATGCTCATGTGACTTGTCAACGCTTTCAGCCTGGGCTTTCAGCAGCGCGGAGCTTGGGGCAGACGCAGACATGAAGCTCCTTCACAGCTTCAGCTTGCAGGGAGACTAAGATCAAAGTGGAAAAGCCGCCGGTGGTGGGAAATCAGTTGCAGTGAAAGAGAGGGTGGGAAGAGAGGGGAGAGGGAGAGGCAGGCGCTAAACGGCGGCTACCAAATGGCGGGAATTTTCATTGCACATACGCCCCATGCGCCCTGCCCTGTCTACGTCTCATCTGCCCCTCCAGGTTTCCCCTCCAGGTTTCCCCTCCACTCCCCCATCACGAAGACGATCAATCTATGGCCTGGTCGCTGGTCGATCGTCGCCGCCTGGCGGTTGGAACCCACTTGTTAAGCGCCTTGGAGCGTTTTGTAAGAACATAAATCCTTCAGCACCAGCCGCGGTTCGTCGCTGGTCTGCGTCTGCGTCTGCATCTGCGGACGGCATTTGAATGCACCTACCAAGGCTCCACTTCCACTTCGAGTGTCCCCGATATCCCCCACTCTGGCTCTCTGGGTCTCTGCCGCTCTGAGCCTCCTCCGTCTTTGTTTCTGTCTTTTTTTTATGGCCATAAGTGGCAGGTAATTATGTCGCTTGCCTGATAAATTACATTGTTGACAACGCCAGCCGAGATGAGACGAGCTGCGCTGCCATGGGTGGGGAGAGTTTCTGCCTGGGGGAATCAGTTTTTGGCAAGGCGCTGGAAACAGAAACGTCCACACACTCGTGAAATAAGTTTGGTGCTATTGGAACTGGAAATCAAATAGGATTGCCAGGGGGCATGCGAAATTTGTTGCATTTACTAACATTGAGGAATCTTTTCCTGTTTGGAATTATCTGTCAAGGTGAAGCCTTCTTCAGCTTGAGTTCCCAAAAACCTTTGGAATAATGTTGATAATGGGAAATATACGAAGATATAAACCCATTTGCTTCCATTTATTATTTATTACTAGCGGTCTTTAAATTATGTTTAGGCTTAGCTTAAGCTTATGGTATTCAGCATTAATTTCTGGCTTAGAGAGAACTCGTACTTATGTCAGAGAATGCCAACTGATGCGCTCATTCTTCCTCAAATGAAGATGCTCGCAATGTTTATCCCATGCCTTGGGCTGACCTGACACCTTCGACGCTCAGATAGGCTGGAAGCAATGGGGCACAGTGAGGGAGTAGCATGCCACACAAACCAAGACGATTGCGTGCCAGTGATAGGACGTGTGCCGCCTCGACTCCGTCGATGGATGCCGCCCCCAGACCCGACCAGACCCAGCGGCCAGTTGAAAGATGTTGGATCTGGCTCCTTGATCCGTGGCCGTGCCCAGAGCGCCTTATATCTTTGAACACGGTAGCTAACATGCTTGAGTTTAATTAATGATAAGAAATCTGTATCTAAGGCCATTGCCGACAGCAGCCAGCCAAGCAGGCAGCCAAGGAGGCAGCCAGCCAGCCAGCCAGCTCCAGCCAGCTCTTGACCATAATGAGGCTCAGGTGTGCGATCCAGTCAGAGGCAGCGTCCGGGGCAGATCTCCTTGCACCTTGTGGCATCTCAATATCATGTAGATTTTGCTAATGTGCAGTTCGCGCCGCACTCTGCGCTGCACCGTCCGTCCCAGGCAGCCCACATGCAGCCAGCCTGTGGCTCAATCTCATGCTCTCATACTCGCCATTAATTAGTTGAATTTATTAGATGGCCATCTCGCGATGTGTGCCGGGGCAGTGGTGGTGCACCAGCATACGCCTGGGAATTTTTTGAATCCCTTGCATTGCTCTTCGCACTATGCAAAGGAGCTGCCAGCTCCTCGTCTCAGTTCTGTTGCTCTTTCCTGGAGTTTTACTTGCTCAACACTTTGAAGGAGATGAGGGCGTGATGCAGTCGCCGCCACAACTGAAATGATGAACTCACGAGTGCCTAACGATTGTTTAGAATGTCCTAGATAGTGGTAGTCCTCCATTATATTTATTAGCATTAATCGCTGACTATACCGACGACTTGCTCGTGCTCTTGCTCGTGCCTGATTCTAATCCTCTCACGCTGCCACCTCTTGTACACGCACCGCAAAACGTGTAGCCTGGGATTTGGATTTGCCAGTTTTCCGAGTCAGTTTACGATGTGGCTTTGTTCATGTTCACGGCCATCGGCCATCGAATGGCACCAAATATATTATCCGACCATTCGTCGTTTGTCGCTG
Organism: Drosophila tristis; assembly: GCA_018150885.1. Lineage (NCBI taxonomy): Eukaryota > Metazoa > Arthropoda > Insecta > Diptera > Drosophilidae > Drosophila > Drosophila tristis. Next base: position 1,815,705 of record JAECWT010000264.1, read on the forward strand.
AGGAGCCAGAACAGGAGAGGGCTGCACATGCACATGGTCGGATTAGTCGGTCTGTTAGGAGTAATAAATGGTTCCTATATTGTTCCATCCCCAATCCGCTAACTTTATGGGCAATGTATTGACATTTGATTGCTCTACAAATTGGCTTATTAGCAAATGTCAGTCAGGGGGAGAATGACAAACTAATCGCAACATTAAATGCCCACAAAATTATCCATGGAGGCAAGACGATTCCTAAAGGACTTTGACTTTTCACTCGCCTGATTTATGCACTCCTCTTCAAAAGAAATGCAGCTATGGGAACCCATACCTGACTTGATCAATCCCAGTACAGTAGAATCACACAGAATCACCGAAATTAATTGCTGAATGCTAGTTAAGTCCATTACTCCCATACCTGCGGGCATCGCACAGCCTCAAATTACCGGACTGTCTCGTTGGTTTAATCGCTTTTAATATAAGGTAAATATTTAAAGCTGTTTTCTGCCATCTTCAGCGTTTTAATTCATTAAAATGTTTCTGCACATTTGTCTCGGCTGCAATTCGCATCCCAATCCTCCAGCTCCATCTCCATCTCCAGCTCCAGCTCCGGGTCCATACCCCATCCCATACCGGCATAGTTCGATTGGTCCCAGGCCGAACAATCTTGGCCGCAGTTCAATGCGGAACTCCGCCATGCCACTCTGGACCACTGAACACGACTTTGTCAACCTCTAAAGCCTCTCCAAAGCCGCCGCCGCCGACGCCGACGCTGCGAAGCCCAATGATGTTCACTTTGCGACCATCTAAAATATTTGTGCCAAAAGTTGACTCGCAGATGTGCTCTGGGAGATCCGATGGGTGGCGAGGGGAGAGATCAGGCGCTAAATAATATTGGAACAACTGAAGGCTGCTCGCGGACTATTTATAGCTATAAGAAGCAAAAATCGAAAGACATTTCGGATATGTTTATTCCAAGCCATCTTCCGGAATGAGTAGAAACTGAAGTTTAAAACCGCTTCCCATTTTCATCAATGGCTCATTAGTGATCTCAAATAAATCGAGTTAAAATCCATCACATTACGGACCCAAAGAGACGTTGGGCAATTACTTGGGAAGCGAGGCATAAATCAATATTTGCTAATAAGCAGCCGACAACGGTGGATTGGCTATAGATGGTAAACCTGTTGCCAGTGGCCCGTGGAATCCGAGAAAAATATCAACTCCACCTACCGGGTTCAGCTGCAGCAGCAGCAGCACCCGCAGCCGGAGTTCACCTACAAAGCAGATTCAGAGCTCCCCAACAATGTATGCTAAAATGGCACTTCATCAGCTGGCCTGGCCGACTGTAGCTGGGGGTGATTAGCCATTCGGGAGGGACCCGAAACGAACCGAAATCCATGGCAATGGAGTTGGTGCAGTGAGAGATGGGGCGGGGCGGGGCGGGGCGTATGAGCGAGTGGTAATGATGCCAAAGTGGTTTCACTTTTGAGCATCTATGCAGTTATCCATACCTCCTACTAAGAGAGGGTATATAATGTGTGTAATTTATATAGCTATGACTCAGGAGACCCTCAGCCTTGTACTTGTATCTATGTGGGATAAGATAAAGTACCAAATATATGTGTGTGCATGAAGAATGGAAGAACCTTTAGCTCTTCGGCAGTGTTTCTTATGTTGAAAGGGTACCACTCAGTCGAGTTCTCAGTGCTGCTGGATTCCAATTTGACTTTTGTTTAGTTTTCTTCTTCTGTTTTTCAAGGCGGCCCACCTCTGCCGCCGCAGACTATTTAACAATTTTTACTACTACTAAAAATTCCAGCAACAAACTCTGCTGCTCTCCCGCTCTGGCCGATCGCCTCGCGCTCTATTTGCGTCTCTTTCTGCGGGTTAGTTGTAATGCGGGCGTTGCAAAAAGAGAATCGCAGGCTGTAAAATCTGGCTAATGGCAAGTTTGTTGCGAAAGCGTTAATTAAAAACCAACCAACAAACGAACAAACGAACAAACCAACAAACCAACAAACGAACGAAGTAAACAAATTTGAAAAGTGCATTAACTTTGTTGCCGGAGATGGAGAGCCCAAGATCCCGAGGAAGGCGCTTGTCTGGTCAGGTGGTTCCACTGGTTCCACTTTGACATTCAGCCCGACTAATACTGGACTCAATTTTGCACTAATTTGGATTCCCCCCAGCCATCCATTGACAGTTTAGTCTATCGCCAAGTCGTAATCAGGGCCAATTGTCTACCGCTTTTGGGGAATGAATAAGAATCCTTAATATGGAGCACAAATGCGACTGCTACAATTCTCATAAATGGCCAGCCATATTGACAGTCAGAGAAAGGATAGTCCTCGAAATCGTCTTTCCTACTGGCTGTGACCTGAAGACCATGGGAAACGATTTTTACCAAATGAAATATTCTATATGGGATTGTGGTAAGCTGTAAGAGTCCAATGGGGGCAAAACGATGACAACTTAGAGCCAAAGCTCAGCTATTTCTGCTTCGATCAAATGATGTTCCATTCCTTACGTCTGCCGATCCTGGTTGGCATCTCAACAATTATTCTCCTAAAAGTTTAAGTTCCACCAAATAAAGTCGTTCCTAATGCTAAATCATCATAGCAGGATATTGGACATTAATCTGGAGTGGAGCGCAGTGCCTTTCCGACTTAAGTTACTCCAAAATAGCATAGTTCCAGCTAAGAAAGCCTGCAAGTAATAAATATACATATATACACTAAACACTATTCTCTTGTTTGCTACCTTCTTCCTTCGTTTATTAGAACTTTTTCCAGCTAATATTTCCACAGAACTGATCACAAGACAATAGGCACTCACCGATTTCTAGTTGTTGGTACTTTCATGCTGGCTCACCCAACTGTCACCGCTGCCCCCCCATGGAGTGTAAAATGTCTCACGTTCTGGTTTTTAATCTTGACCAGGCAATTGCTACCTTTCTAATGCGCGTTTTTATTGGTCGCTCCGTTCGCATCGAACCGTTCGCATCTCTGACGCTGAAGTAGCAGAATCAGTGGAAGCAGCTGTTGGGGCACAGTTGGGGCACTGTTGGGGTCTGGAAGCTTTTGGCCCGGTTTCGTCTCTCGCCCCTCTTCTCTGGTCTCTGTCGTGTCAATGCCAGCATAATTTGCTTGCCACTACACACGGGCCTCTCTTTCCCTCTCTCCACAATGCTGTGTGCAATTTTTTGTGTGCGCTAATTTTGTTTGTGCAACATTTTGCCGACCCGCATTTAATTTGCGCTCATTTAAATGGTATCTTGGGGCAGGGGCACGCGTACGGGTGCGGGGCCTCTGGGGGCTCTCTGCCAAATGCAAAACTCATGTTGCACATTGCACCAATGCACGCACTTTAGACGGCAACGTGAACCGAGGCATTAGCGACTTGTTTACATAGCCCCCACCGGTAGCCGAGTGAGTCCCTCATTCCCTCATTCCCAGAGCCCCATCCCCCCTTCTGACGGGTGAAACAGTTCAGCAGCTAATGGATCTCCTCTCCTGCCAGAGCAGTAGCCGGTAGGCAGCTCCAGTAATCTCTGTAATAAAATTAATTGCTGCGAAACATTGCGGGGAAAGAGTTAACACAGTTTCATCAATGGTGTATAAACAAAATATTCTGATACGAATTTATGTTATAAAATCTTTCATAGAAGACATTTCAAGAAGATCTATAACAAATTATATATTTTAAATAAATGTGCAGATTTTTCTTACATGTCCATTACTGACTGCTTTAACTTATTTTCCAATAAGCCATAAATTTCAGCAATTTTTGAAAATCTATCTCAGCCCCAATTGCTGCACAATTAAGAGGTGTAAACGAATTAAACTTCCGCAGAGCAGTTTTATATAAACACATGGACAAACTTTCAACATTCAACGTGGTCATCGAACTCAGAGGTGGAGGAAGACTAGGCTTGGACTTGCCTATTGTCCCAATCAATAGAAGCCCGCCGCGAATACCACCCATACCATATCCGCATTGGGAGAAACAGGGAAGCCGTCCCGCATTAACTTTTTTGAAGCCTTACGGTATCCGAAAGCATTCTCACACATTAACCCCAGAAAATACTCGTAGTGTTCTGGCACTGATTTCATTTCCCACCATCTTCAAATGCGAACCAATCCGAGGCTAATCACACTGAAAGGAATACAACCCAACCCAACCCAGTCCGAGGCTCAGTCCCAGGCCCAATCCCATTCCCAAAGAGCATCTTGTGAGCGATGCCGACGCAGAGAACTGGGAATGGAATCAATAACAGAACAACGCAGAGAGCAGCGAGCAGCGAGTCAGGGGAGAACTTGGCTAAGAGGCAGCCACAATTGTCATTGAACGGCCATTCAAATGTCACAAATTGTTTGCCAAATCGCGCATTGGACATGAAATAGTTTCGACAGTTTAATTTGCCTCCCGAGCGGCGACGGCGACGCCAACAGCGACTGCAACTTGCAACTGCAGCGCGCAGCGCGCAGCGTGCAACGTGCAACAACCGGCAATTGTTGCCAGGCCGGTGACTCGGCTAGTTTGGCTTGGTTTGGTTTGGCTGTATTTGGGTTTGAGAATCGGCAGTTGGGTGACTTGTTGGCTGGCCTGAAACACCTACCAAATGGCTGGCCATTGATCGTCAGCTCAGCTCCCATCCGAAGCGCTGGCCATGCAAAATGCCTTCTCTGGGCACGGGCACGGGTTCGGGTTCGGGTACGGATGGCTATGGATGGTGGGCAGGGGACAGGCCAAGCCTCGGATGCTGCTGATGCCTCCCAGTAGATATTAGCGTGCAGATAACGTTGACATTCCCCCTAAATTTATAATTTTTCGCCGAGTTTTTCCCTTGTGCGCCAAAGAAAGGCTTTTAATTTTTGCCGCCATGTGTGAGGAATATTTCACTGTGGAAAAATCAAACTACATTTAAATTTGTATTATAAAATACATGGATAAATCATTTTATGAATATTTTTTATTAATTTCTAAATCAAATAATTCCTAATATTTTCATTTGGCTGTCATTTAATAATTTTAGGTATTTTTTATTGTACGTATATGTGTATGTATGTATTTAATTCCTATTAAGCTTTTCTAATTATTTTTGGTAAAATCCATTATAATGGTGGTTATCTTCCTGTACCTTTATTTAGCGATGGATTAAAGTAAATTTAAAATTACTTTAAACTTTTCATATGTTTTTTCATACGTTCCAGAATTTTAATCTACTCAATTTTGTTCAGTGTAGATTTTCCCCTTGGAAGCGCATTCGTGTTGGTTCGGTTGGGATCGATTTTATTTGGAGGATTTGTCATTCGATGTCGAGGATTCGGGCATATGACAAGTGGCCCCGGCATGTCCCAGTCGATGAGAGTGTATTCAAAATGTGCCATGAACATTGCCATAACTGATCTTGTTTCTAGCCATGGCTATGGCGCCTGCTCTTCGCCCTGTTACGTTTCCCCCCATCGCCTCTCTCTACTCCGCTATTGGGAGCTACTGTTTTTTTGTGCAGTTTTGTGTTGGCCAAATGATTTTCTGCGGTTCATTTAAGTCACGAACTGCTCCGAAATGCGCTTCGTCGCGACTCCAACTGCGGCTTCATCTTTGACTCTCGGAGTGGAGTCCGACTGGACTGGCATGTTCTTTTGTCCGTGATTTCATTTTGATTTGCACGACAAAACCAAAACGTAGGTGCACTCCCCTTCGCCCACTAGGTCCTCTCCTTCCCCGTCTCCTGCTGCTTCTGCTGCTGCTGCTGTCATTGAATTTTAATTTAATTCAATTCAAGCCAAAAACAAACACAAAATTGCATCTGACTCTATTACAATGGCAAGACAAGATCACCCGGCGATAATAAAAAGCTGGGAAAATTTTGGTATAGCCTTTTTGCAGCATTCTGTGATCTGTTTCCCATTATTGGTCATGCCGAAGACGACGACTAGGACGATCCTATCCCCCCGATGATGATGATACTGTTCTTGTTTTTCCGCTGACCGCAAAAATGTCTTCATTTATGCTACGTTTATGCTAATGGATCGAAGTTGGGAATGCCAAATGGGTTATGATGGGGCACCGCATCGGCCGAGTGGCTTCTGTTACTTGAAGATGGGTAGGATTGGAATGGGCAGCATAAACTAGCTATCAGAAGTAGTACCAGTAAATAAGTTTTGGATGCTGTGGAACTTTATTTTCTGTCGAATTACTTTCTTCTTGATCCCTTAATACATTTCCCCTTTTAGTTTCACTTAAGAATAATCCCCATGGTGATCGGAGCCATAGCCATTGCCTCTAAAGCCACACGCAAGATATTTTAATGATCAAAATTTAATTTGTGGCGAACAAATTAATTTCCAAAGCGCATTTACACCTCCTAATCTCAATCACTGAATTGTCGAACGGCGCAAGGCGAGCCGCAGGCAATCGGAACCCACCGAGCAGTGGGCGTCACCCGAGGTCCAAAGGCAGACACACATGGGGCCATTAGGCGCACCTAAGCGGCAAGATAAGTGAGGCAAAGGAGGAGAGAATCAGGGGGGACTCGCAGCTACAGTTGGAGCAATGCCAATGCCAATGCCTATTTTCCCAGAGTCTGCAGTCTGGTGGAGTCTGGTGGAGTCTGGAGCCGTGCAATTACTGCTCCAAGCGCAACGCCGGCTATCACTCGCCCCAACAATATCAATATTTATGCAGACGATAACACCTTCTGATTTACACCAGCCTCGCATGCAGATCCCTACTCGGCTCCACCGCCTACGGGCAGATGGAGTCGGGCTGCGGCTGGAGCTGAAGCTGGAGCTGGATCTGCGGTTTGTTGCCAATTTTTCTATTAAGAGCTCAACACTTGCGCTACTGCAATCCAGGGAACGGCAACCGGCAATTTCCATGTTAACGCCCCGCACTGGCCCAAAAACGAGAGAGAGCACTACTCTCGTCCATACATACGTACATATATATGAAACTAGAGAAGAAACTATAACATGTTCGACATAATGGATATTAGCATAAATTTTGCACCGGCAACACACGGCCACAAATGTTGCTGCATCTGCATTGATTGCCCATTGCCAGAATATATGTTGCTGGTAACAAATCGCGAGACGATGGGACAGTGGGCACACACTCTTATGATAGGAACAATAAATGAAATGAATATTTGGAAATAATATGTCGAGAACGCATATCGAATATTTGAAAACATTTTTTAATCTCCGGCTCATAGTATTTTGCGGATCATTACTTCTCAGTTATATTTATTTTCCTTTTGAGGTGTAAAGATCGTTGCCGATATACAGCTGCATTTAAATAAGCAGTATTTTTATCAATTTATATTAATGTACTGGGGGTGGAAAGTCAAAAGGAAAGAAAGAAAAAGGAAAAAGAAAGAAGGAAAAAGATTTCTCTGGTAGCAATAACTATCCGATCGCAACTATCCGATTCCAAACTTGGTAGTTCGAATAATAATTGTACATAGATACATAGATATGTCAGTATACATATGTATGTACACTTTACATGGTCTAGCAGCTATATAAAACGTGTAAATCGTGCGAAGTAAAAATCTCAGAATTTTGAATGATTTTATTTTTGGTACATTTCTCAGCGCTTTTGCTCCACTGCCGATCAGAGCGAGTTGGTGGGAAAGGAAACGGGATCGCTCCTGCTGTGGGAAGCAGAAAGCATCCAAAAAGAAAACTCCAGAGAAATAATGAAAATTTGCTCAGGCAAATAAGGCGTAAAAAGTGAATAAAATAAAGATGCGCATGTTTATTGTCGCTGGTTTTACTTTTTTTGCGGAGTTGCCGATTGAGAATGTTGCTTTTATTATTTATTGAGTTGTTATTAGTGCAAACTACGCTTGTTGCAATTGCGCAGCTTGTTTATCTGATTTGCAGTTGCAGTTTCAGTTGCAAGTCGTTGCATGTTCAGGTAGCTGCTACATCCAGTACGGATGCAGATACAGATACATGTACATACATTGGCATTGTATTGGCAGCATTTTGCCAGAGGTGAATGCATGTTCTGTTTGCCGCTAAACACGTTGAGTTATTGCCAAAAGCCGAGCGGCAACTTAATTAATACGAGCACATGCAACCGCGCGCCGCTCACCGCTCGCCACTCACCGCTTATCGCTCGGATATAAGTTCAGTAATAATTACGACAAGCACTCATAAAAAGGCGACCCGATGCTGATATAGATCTGGATACAGATACAGATTCAGATAGCTATTGTAGCTGGCTCATCGGTCTGCCCTCTCTCTTTCTCTCTGGCATTGGCCATGCCATAAGTGTTGTACGTACGTAGTGGCGTCCCCCGCCCGCCATGACTACTTTCAGCTGAAAATTACTTTATAGTGTTGGCGCGCATGAATTGATGTAATCGTTTGTTACCATTTCTGAAACTGAAACCGAAGTGAACTGAGACTCAGACTGCAACAGCAGGGGCTGCCGTTGAACAGCCGCCACTCAATTGTTATGCCCTGTACTGATGGGCAACAAGGGTATTTTGGACTGTATTTTGGGGATCTGCAGACCTCTGGCACAGGCCAGATAAATAAATAAATAAATTGATAAATATGCAATTTATATTAAATTTGTCGAAAAGAAATATTCAATAATGTTTATAAGTGACTGCTCAGGTAAGTTGTACTTACTCATAAGCCAATAACTGAACTGCGTGTAGTGGGTATCCCATGGTCGCATACTAGCAATTACAGGCTGCTTGCTGCATGTCCAGCGGTAGGAGTACGAGAGCGTCGCCACACTCTTCTCTTATCTCACATTTGCGCATGCTCTTCACACTTTTCCTTCTTTGCGCCGCCGCCTCTTATATGTCGGCATTCGTGCTATGTTTGGCATGCGCTTGCGTACGGTCTGGCATGGCCACGGGAATTTATATATTTTTTTGCTCTCCTCTACACTTTATTTTATTCAGTTTTGCTTTAGTTGCTTACTCCACTTTAGTCCGCACTCTTTGATTGCTCCCGGTGGTCTGTCGGAGCAGCGGGGGGAGAAGTGGTCGGCACGTCACCTTTCCCAACTGATTCCCAATTCACAGAGTTTTTTGAGCAAATGTCCCGCTTGCTTACTGGCAGTAAGCTGGTACTGGTATTAAAAGTTGTCTAGCACATAACTTTCGGCGTCGAAATGACTTTGTCCCGTTCTAATCACCATTAACGGGGGGACGCTTCATTTGCACCCATTAACGCGGCGGTTAGTTATCAAATCATTGCACAATTCTCAGTGCTGATCTGTTCAATGGGGCATAAATTGAGGAGTAACCATCAAGGATGTGAGGATAGGGAACGGCAACACCTACCAGAGACAAAGGACACTTGAGCAGCTGCCCCATAGAGAGAGCTCTCGAGCGGGGAACACCCGCTCTATTGACTCGACTCGCCTGTGAAGTTGTCACAACAATGAGGGCGCTAAAATGAGCACGATCCGATCTGCCGTTGAGCAACAATATTTATAGGGAAACATTGTCCTTTTGTTGGCTGGGACTGCTTACAATGCTCGCCCGACCCGACCCCTGCCCGAGGGTTGACTGTGCGGTATGTCATCGCTTGGCAGCCAAACAAATTTATTGATTAATGCCTCCCTGAATTCACAACCGAGTGACTTCGATCTCGATCACAAAAGACCTTCTGTGCTGGATAGTGAAAAGTAAACTCATAAATTACCAATGAGTGCGACTCGAGTTCGTTTTTGACTCTCGTTGAATGCAGTTTTCAACAATTGGCAATCGCCAAACGATTGGCTCTGCTCTGCTCCCCATTCCCTTCATACTTGCCGAAGTATTTCGCTACGCGTAATCCATTCCAAGACAATATAAAGTTCATTATTTCGCAATAAATTTGTTATGACATGTTTTGCCAGGCGTTAGGCATTCGATTGGCCATGCCGTGTATCGACTGTATGGAGTGTTCGATCAGTTTAGCTTTTGGCATTTGCCAAATGATATTTTAAATGGGTTTCTGCTGAAAGATGGAAATTAAAAATGCTACAGTTGAAGGCTGCAGATGTTAGCATTTGCATTCGGAATTGATTTGTGTTTTCAGTACCATTTCCATTTTGTAATTACTAATGATATGTCATGGTGCGGCTCCCCTGTGCACTCTGTGAAAAATTTTATCAGCCGGGAGGAGTTGTACCTGAGTGTATGGTGGGCTATTTAAATTTCCTTAACCATACGATTTCAGGCACTAAATGGAAACACAAATTACGTATTTAAAATAAACAATTATGAGAGAATAAGTGATAAATATCGAATAAGGCTGGGCCACTCATTTAAGTCATTTAATTACCCCAACTTGAAGCGAGGCCAGAACATTTCAATTTAAATTTTTAGTTGATTAAATGATCACAAAACGAATGTCCATTAAATTGCCCCCAAAGCATGTGTTAAGCTTTCTGCGCGTCGCCTCCGCTACGTGCCACCAATGAAGACAAATGACCAGCTTGGAGGCCATTACTTATCCACACTTTACACGGCGCTCTTTGCCTCTTTGCCTCTTACTCTTACTGCTCTTGCTCTTACCTCGAGCTATCTCTTTTTCTATCTGTGTGTTTGCTTGTGTTTTTGTGTGTGCCGCAAGAGTCGAGTTTGTCGCCCAAGTCATTTGTTAGTCGAATTGATACCGAATGGTGTTCAAGTGAGTAATTGGTGAGTTGATTCGCTGTGATTTGATTTGATTAGCATGTAGATCATCATGATCAAGCGCCCAAACAAAACGGATAAACTGTTGGCCAGCAACAGCAGCAGCAGCAACAGCAGCAGCAACTACAGCATCAAATTAAAGACACATGACCACAATTTTGCGCTCCACGGCAGTTTGTCGCCATTAGCGTCGTGGTGAAATCTCAGTCAGGAGCTCCCCAGTCAGCCAGGAGATCTCCAGCCAAACGAATCTGATTGCCTGTGACGGCATTAGAAACACAAGCCAACCAGCAGATCAGCAGCTAGGAGACCGACCAACCGACCAACCAACAAACAAACAAAAAGAAACGACGGCCAAGGCATTTGTGTCATTTGTATGCAAGAGTAACAAGCGAGCGAGACGATCGAATGCATTGAGTCCCAACAGATTAGCCGGACGCGGGCCGATGGACCGCCCCAGAGCTCGGACAGCTGAAGATTCATGTGCACGGTGCACAATGAATGGACAAAAGCCAACTGCCGATCAAATCGATGCCGTGTATCGTGTACCTCTCCATCCTGAGACTGGGACTGGGACTGAGACGGGCATCGCCATCGATTTAATTACAACAAACGCGTCAGCAAATTGCCTGACGCGAACATTTGCACACTTTGAAAGCGAAGCAAACAGTCCAACAAGCTGCCGCAGAAGAAGCAGAAGCAGATGGAAAAATCAGCAAAAATAAAATGAAATCAAGCAGCTAAGAAGGTCGATATTCCGACTGCACGATACCCGCTTCGTAGCTGGGAATGATAGTTGAAAATATATAATCTAGCTTTATGCTATGCAAATAAGTTCTGGTAGATCCAGGGGTCAGTACTAGATAGCCCCCACCTTTAGGGACATTATTTGGGGCAGTCTTCAGATCTGTATGGCTTGTGAAAAGCTCCTTTGGACTGTAACATACATATAAACGAATACAATATACCCCGTACTCTACGAGTACCGTGTATAAACAGAAAAATCAAAAAAAAAAAAAAGAAACAAAATAACTTCAAATAAAAATTGCCTGAGTCTGACTCTGAGGCTGAGCCTCTGGGATGGCCTAGACAGAGGTCCAAAATGTATCCATCCCATGGCATCGCATCCTATCCCCAAGCTCGTGTACCTTGGAGCGCCATCGAGTTAACAGCAAGTGGCGGTGCATTTGGCTTTGATCTAAAGCTCAAATCTTTGTTTCGCCCTGCCTCTCTCTCGCACACACACACTCCGTGGCCGTTTTCCAGCTGCGCTTTTGGCATTGCTGCTGCTGCTTCTGCTGCTGCTGCCCCGTATGCCTCCTCTTACTCCTCTTGGAGGCTGAAGCTGTGTGTCTGTTGTTTCTGTTGCTGTTGTTGCAAGCTCTTGTTTGGAGTGACTGTGACTGCAACTTTGTGGCAGTTCAGTGTGCCCCTGGTCTTAGCCCGATTCTTGTTTGGCCATTAAATGCCACCGAAGTTCACTTGTGCTCTCCGATCGTGATTGTGACTGAATGATATTGAATGTCTGACGTTGAGGATGCGAATGAGACGAAGACTCAGTCTGACATTGCAAGTCGGTGTGGGGCTGTGCAAGTGTGTGCATCGGCAAGGTGTGAAAGGTGTTTAGTCGTTGACTAATTGTTGGCTTAAGTTGAGCATACCAAATCGATTTGCTGCCAACGAGCAAAACACATCAAACTCAGGTTGCCTCTGCCTGCGTCAAAATATTAAGCAGGCAAGGTTAGGCCGCGAAGTGACTTTGGTTAGGTGTTGCTTCAGTCAATTTTGGGAATTTTCCAGTACGCTGCAGCTTTTTAATAGAAAATAATTTCAGATTTATAATATAATAATGTAATAATAATAATAAATAAATATAATATAATAATTTCAATTTTGGGAATTTTCCAGTACCCCTTTTAATAGAAAATAATTTCAGATTTAAACAAATTTTGAGATAGTTAAAATATGTTGTAAGCTTGTTGCCCCTACTGATGTGCGCACACTCTTTTGATGAGAGATGGATCGAGTTTTGGTTTAATGTGTGTACACACTACACTCTTTGCTTAGGTTGTGGATGTCCACACACTGCTCTGGTGAGGATTTCCTCTAAGCCTATTTTAAGAGCTTTTGCTTGACTTCCATTCCGATTCTTGCAATCTTTTCTGCTCCTACTTCTGCCTGGCATGCACAGCTGATGATCAGCCACAAAATGTGACCAGCAAAAATAGCAGGAGAAACAATTTTTGAACAGCTTTTTAGCCTGGGATAAAGTATGTGCATGAAAAGACTAACTGTGAGCCTAAGCTAAGCCTAAGCCTGAGCGTGCTGCCCCCGTGACACATTGCACATGCTGAGAGAGAACCCAAAAGCCGGCCTCTTGGAGTCGTACCCCACCCCCCTCGTAGGAAGCAGGCGGCGGCGCGCGGCAGCATCCACAGGCCGGGCCGCCGTCGTTGTCGGGTGAGTGAGAATTGTGTCACATAGTCAGGCGCTGACACTCTGCGACTCTAGTCAGAGTCGGAGTCGGAGTAGCGGTATATTTGCCTGTGCCAAAAGTTTTTCCAGGAAACAATCGCCGGGGCGAGCAGCCTCTGCTGCTGCCGCTACTGCTGCTGCTGCTGCTGCTGCTGCCTCCAACTCTACTCCACTCCATAAATCTCGCCACACAATGACAAAATATTTGCAAATCGCAAGGCGCGCTTCAGAGAAGCCGCCACTCGATACAAATCTATTTTCGTTCTCTGGCTCGGTTCGGTTTCGGTCGGCATTATTATATTGTTTGCCCGGAACAGTGGTTCCGAATGTGACATTAATGGCCATGTCCTATAGGCAAGGACATGGCGATAATAAATGTATAATTACCTATGGAGTTAAATTCACTTTACACGAACCAAGGAATCGTTTGAAATACTTTTGTGTGAAAGAGGGGTGGGCTTTCGTCAAAAACTTGCTTTGGAGTGGCTCCAATGGGCCGGACCACTAATGAACTACTTGATTGCCGGCTATTTTGTAATCCCACCGCGCCCACCAGCCCCCAATTAAAAGAACATAGTATTTTGAATAGAAATAAACCACCTGTTAATTTGACTCACATTAAAAACAGCTCATTCGAAAAGCCATAAAAAGTTATACTACGAAACTGACCAGAACTTATGAATCTATAATTTAAGTGCCTTACTTAATGAGCACTTGTTGGCAGCACCATGATGTAATAGTTGTATTATTTGTAGACTTTAATCGAATTAATATCCAAAAAGTATACCCAATATCCAGCTTTCAGGCCACTGTGCTCTGTGGCCACATCATAGTCTGAGCTGGAAGTCTCGCCAGCGTGCGAGAGTGTCTTCTCCTTCGCCTTCAACTTGTTATGCGGCACAAACAATTGTCTATTCTTTTTCAAATGCAACTGCCGCCTGGTAGCAGCCACAAGGCTGAAGCCACGAAGCGGAGACTACAGAGACGAGCCCGGCGACGACTCCCTTGGGGGCAGTCGAGGAGTCTGGGGCTGCGACTGCAACTGCTTTCCTTCAGCCTTGTGGGATCCGATCCGATTCGATCCTCATCCACTCCTGGGGCTCTCTGCCGTTTTTCTGGGGTTTCTTTCGTTTCTTTTTCCTCCTCGCTGGGCGCGTTTAACATACAAATTGTTACACTTACAAGGTGAAATTTATTATTGGCCCCAGCGAGGGGCCAGCGGCCAGCGCTCTCCGTGCAGCTCAACTGGGACATTACTCATGGCAGGATTATGCATGCCTGCTTTATGTATCTCTCTCCCTGCTGATTTCCACAGAACTTTCAATTAATATATCGTCTCCCAATAATTTCAGCTCTCTTCATAGATTTCTCAACTCTTCTAACCTTTTCCAGTTGCTACTGTACAATATGTACGTTTCTTGTCTGTTTCACTTGTCAGAGAGTTTATGGTCCATTCCACCTAATCGGCAATAAATCATGCCTTAATTTATGTCGCCACTCAATAACGAAACCCCAACAACCGAATATGGCGATACGGTGCCATAATTTCATAGGCAGTAAACCATTTAAGGATGGATCGATGAAGATCGCCGCGTGTTCAGTTCAGCTTGTGGCAAAGCGAATTGGTTTGCTGTTCTAGTTCTGCGATCCCAGGTGTTAATACTCAATTATTTCTTGAATCAGTTCAGTTATTATTAGAGTTGCATATAAATTGTCAATGATAATGTGATGGACGATAGACGACCAGGACTAGTGCTGTAACACAAATAAAGTGCTAAATAAATTTGTTTGTGAATTTTGTTATGCGTTGGCACGTCCACGAAGTGGCCAAGCTGCGTTTTGCCGAATGCATTTGTCAATGTCGCCCGTGAGTGACTTCAATGAGAGGGTCCTCTGCTGGCTTTTCCTCTGTGCTCCCCTCCAGCCACAGCCACAGCCAAAGCCCCTACTCCATCCACAGCAACAGCTCCAACAATATGTAACAAAAAAAACTTTCGCCTGCAATCCGCATGGGTCCATTTCATTGTATGTTGGAGGCAGAGTCGCTGCGGGCAACGGCAACCCGTCATAGGTTGATACTCCGTTTCCTGTTGCTTTCAGCGGCAACGCGTGACTTGGTTTTGCTTAAGGAAAATAAAACACTCGTGCTTATATAGTACGAGTATGTAGCTGAAAATTCGCCACATTTTGCTGGCTCAGTTCGCACGTTCAGGGGGCCCCAAACAATAAATGCCTTTTTAGGCAGCCGTTTAAAGCCAAATGAGTTATGGCTGTTGGCACTTGGGCTCGACACATTAGCAGAGGAAACTTTGACGTATGACGGTCAAACACTTACGAAATGAGACCCTTTTCAGGTGATCACGATGCAGATGCAGAAAAGGGCGAGTGTACTATGGTTCATTTGAAATGTCGATAAGGAGAACTTGAACAGTGGAAATGTACAAGAATAATTTAATAGAAGCACAATCAAAACAACAGGAAAGTTTTTTTACGAGTAGCCATAATATTTATCATTAAAAGATTGTTTGGGATTTTCCTACTGAGTCACCCACCAATTGGGTGTTTCTAAGAAGGAAAGCTAACAGAAGTGTCAGAATAACAATCAACTTGTTAAAATGTCAGCTTTATTTCACATGTGTTAGCACATGTGTTATTGCTTGTATTGACCTAGCAAAGAGGCAGAGGGCTAATAATCCGGCTCGAACGACCGCATTATATAATTGCCGTTAAATAAACCTTGCAACAACATACATATACTGACAAAGTACGGGTATAAAAGTAGAGTCGCGTCCATAGAAGCGACTCACGCGTTCCTTCCCTTTTTTCATTAAATTGGTATTTCACAGCTTCTTTTTTCTTGCAGACATTGGATCATGACTGCCAACTCATATTAAATCTTAAATATATAGATGTGCAGACTTCGGTCACACTTAAAAATATCCAATATTCTACATTTCTTTTCGCAGCAACATGTGTTGAGGAACCCTTTAGGATAGACTTCGACAGCAGCCAATAGGTGTGCATTCCTATGGGTGTAGTCTTGTTCAGAGCTATTTCCGCATCAAAGTTGACTTGGTTTTGAACGCTCAGCCACGCAGTCTGGTCGTTTCGTCTTCATCTATTTGGGTTGACAACTTGAGCCCAAAGCTCTGGAACTCTGGAGCTCTACTGCAATTATGCACACACTCAGAGCGAGCCGTGGATGGCGAGCGACCCACTCGGGTTGGGTATTTGTAATTGCATGTGCATTACGCACTTGTCGCTCTAAGCTGATCCAGCTTTGCTATGCCTGATTGCCATCACTTGGTCTGCGAGGCTCCGTGAGGGAGCGAAAGAGATGCTCCGTAATTAAAATGAAATCAGCATACGGCTTAATTTCGGATTCAGATTTGGACTCGGACTCCGACTCCGACTCGGACTTGAACTGAGACTGAGTGTGAGACTTGTCCGACGGCTTGTTGTTTGTCTAATGCGTAACATCGTTACCCTCTCAAGAGGGGGCTCTGACCGTACCCTCCTTTGGGGCTGCTCCAAATCTGTCTGTTCCCATAAATCTGTCTGGCATTTTGCATGCCACTCATCATCTGCTAACTCGGTAAGGATTAATTTAATTTCTTCTTTTCAGTTGTTTTCTGTCTTTCTCTCTGTCTATCCTTTTATATTTATTTGCAGAGCAGCATTTTTGTGTCTAAGTAGGCAGCCAGCACCGGAATGAGCTTATCCCCAAGAGGACCGTTAGCCAATGGATGGAAAATTTTGGAAGTAAGTATACAAGTCAGAAATTTATTTTTAGTTCAATAAAACTTTGAAAACCCAGTAATTTTTAAATTTGAATCTTCAGTAGAATTACCAATATTTATGTACATACACACATACCCATCTCTGACTTTCTAAATAATGAAGCTTCAAGCCCCCAATTTGCAGAAATCACAGATTGATATTATTAATCTCAATATAATTTAAAATACTTTACATAAATCTTTTCTGGTCAATATTGTCTTATTCTTCCTAGAACTTGAAACCTGAAGGGGCAAACCTTATTGTATTTTGTTAGATACCGAAAAAAGTAAAATAAAATTAAGTTCGCCCTTTCATGTACGAGTCGACATTTTATCTCACAAATATCTCATCCTCATTAGTGTCGTTCCCTAGTGCTCCTTAGCCCTCTCTTCCTAACATGACTCCCCATTATATTCCCCCAGCACTCGAGTTCGAGATTGTTTAAAAAGAAGAAGTCAGCCAATTCCATTTGGAGCTGACAGTTCTTGTAATTGATAACATGAACCCCGACTAAATGTGTCATAAAACTGTCGTAAACGCTGTGTTGGCCAAAACGATCTTGATCTAGATTGTCGAATACAGACATCACCTCGAGACTCGGAGTAATTTACCAAAAATGAAATGAACTTGTTGCCACAGAGAGCTTCCCAGATCACAGATCCCAGATATGTGCCTGTACCAGTGTGAGCCTGCTCCTGGCTGATCTGATGATGGCTGCTACTGTGGCTACAGTGGCTAGTGCGGCTACTGGTAAGGCGATAACCAAAACTAAAACTGAAGCCCCAAGGCGCTGGCGGGTCTGGTTGAATCCATTTCAAAAGACAGGCCGCTCTGAGCGGTCCAGCAGAGAAGACGATGGCAAAGGCGAAGGCGACCTGGGTATCATCGATCATCGATCATCTGGCGGGCTCTCTCTAAAAATGGTTTCCAGCTGCGTAGGAAAACACCATCGCATGACCAAATCGCACTCTTTGGACTCCTACTTTCTTCTGCTGCACTCTCGCACTGCTCGAGTTGTGATTGCGAGGATTGCGGCAAGTTTTTCTAGCCACCTCCTTGAGCATCAGCCCCAGCAGCGGCATTAGAAGCAGCAGCTGCCTGTCTTCTTTTGGCACATTTATTATTATTATTATTAAACATCACCGTCGTTTGTCGTTAGCAATTTTTGTTATTTATGAGCTCAAGTTATGCCTTTTGGGTGTTTCGAGAATTTGGGCATGACACACACACTTTAGAGGTGCCTCCCCGATGAATGGAGCCAAACGGTGACTGTTTCACAGTGATGCGAACAGCTGTAACCTCTTGGTATCATACAGAACTTTTAATATTTCACTCAAACATTATTCATGTACTAAAACATAGACACTTGAGGAAACGAATTATTTTATATTATTAAATTACTTCTAAGTCTTTTTTATTTATTTTTAATATTTTTCATTTTACTATCTTGGGTGTCATGACTGACTTCATGGCTTTGAGAGCCCGAAGTTAAATATTTTTTTTTTATTTTACGTAAACTTTAGACGTGACTTTGAAAAGGCTTTCAAGATTTTGATCATCACTGGCGCCCACATATAGAGAGCAGACCTACTCGTACACTCGTATACTCGCAGATATGTGTATGAATGTGGAGCCCATCCATATGGCTGATGCCAATTAATGACCAAATTAGTGAAGCACTCATAGACAAACACTTGACCGATTATGGTACGGGATTTTCTACTGATTTGGTTCGAATTGTGATTTATTTCCACAGACTGTCTTTGATTTCTTTGTTAGTATCGCGGACTGGACTGCGACTACACTACAGTGAACCAAGCCGAAGTGAACCGAGCCGAACTGGACCTGAGTCGAGGGAAAGTCGGTGGGAGAACAAAGTGAAATGCATACATCGCATATAAGTAGGCAATCAAATCGACGCCAAAACATCAAAGTGCCAAGGCCTTTCATTTCGTGTCGACTCCAACTCGAGCCGAAGGACACCAAAACGAGCTATCGACCTGCAAGCGGCATCTGAGGCACGTAGTAAAAGCCAAATGGCCATAAAAGGGTCTGGCGATTGCTGTGAAATATGATGCGCAGTCCTCAAATACTAATTAGCTCTGGAAGTCGAAGCCTTAACAAGTGTTGATGATATTCGCTACCCACAGAAACGAGTACTTCTGTAGCTAAGTATGTACTTACTTACATATATACATACTCGCACCGACCTATGTACACACATCCGCCTGTGCTGTTGCTGCGGGAAGTGGCTAACAAATTGTGAAAACAAATTACTGTCATAAATGTCAGCATTACAAACTGACAACAATCAATACATCAATCTCAACCCGTTGTCAGCTCCAACAAAACCACAGCAACAACAATAAATTATGACAGTTTTGAAGATACAGAAAAAAGTCCATACATACTGGTACTCGTACTCGTATGCTGTGACTCCTGTCGCTCCTGTCTTTACAATTATACTCGTAAGCCTACATCGGCTGGCGTCTGTCCCAGTCCGGTCGAACATCTTACAGCAATGTGACAATGACAAAAAAACGCGAACTGTTCCGTCCTAGCCAGATCCCAAGCATTTAATGAAATCAAGCCTTAGACTGAGATACACGCAGATAAAAGTCCAGATGGAAAAAGCTGTACAACTAAATGATTACAAAAATCTAAATTGAATTTCGCCATAAGTTGAGTCAATGGCCAACTCTCTGGGCAGCTAATCCAAACATGAAATATGCCGGAATAGCCCAGTCTGCAGTCAGCAGTCTCCAGTCAGCAGTCGCTCAGCAGCGCTCAACTGTATAAATTCTAAGGTAAACGCATAATCTGTAAGGCAGCAAGAAATGAGACCCAAGAGAGTGGGCTATAGGGGACTTGGGCTGTGCTCTACAATGGAAACTAAAACACAGAATCATTATCTTCCAATTATATATAGTTGCCCAAAAGAAATCAGCAGTTTGTGTAGCTAAAATCAGCGCAGAGTTAGGGAGCCCTACGTAAAGGGGCTTGAAATAGATAATATAGGTATAAATATATACATACATATTATAAATTTCTGACCAAACTAATATGCCCCTTCGACCCCATTTTCCTTGGAATAGGGCATGCGATAAAGGTAGAAACGATGCCACATTGGGTGCTGCCTGTAACGGTGTGGCAGCGAGATTATCTAAGAGATGTTGGAGACCCGGGGAGGAATAGGCGACAGGAGATAGGAGGTAGGAGAGAGATGAGCCCGCGCCTAGACTAGAGAGGAGCTTGGCAATCAATAACTTAAATTACAAAGTAATTGCACAGGCATTCACAGCACGCTGTAGCAGCTTCGCTTTGCTTCCAGGAGGAGAACTCACGTCATCAGTATCAGATTCAGCATCAGCTTCAGTTTCAGCTTCAGCACCCAGCACCCAGCACCTGAGGCTCTCAGCACTCCACTCGCGGTGCTCCGTCCCCCCGGCTCTGTCCGCCTCTGGCTGTCGTCACAAATGTTACACTTGATGGTAATGATGATGGACAGATTGGTACCAAAGTCACTCAAAAAGCGTTGCCGTTGCCAGCTCCGATTCCGATACCAAGCCTGAGCCCCAGGCTCAGCCTGAGAGTGAAGACTGAAGAGTGTGACTGCGACTGCGACTGAGGCCAGGCCAATCCGGTAGCCAGTCTGTCAGTAAGTTGAAAATTGTTTTAAAATTGCTGTTACATGTCTGAATGCAAGCAGATTGAATTACAAGCTGGCCGAGCAAATGATTTTTGATCATCACAGCCACTGACTGCGAGAGCCCACTGCCGACCCAGTCCCAGTCCCAGTCACAGTCTCAGCCCCAGTCCCAGTCTCGTCCGGGGTCTAAAATTAAATATTGCGCATGCGCACAGCACACCACAGCACAGCACAGCACCCAGTGGTAAAATCAGTCAACGCATATATGGTATAATCTACATTTAAGTGTTGACACATTCGACTGTTGCTGACCAACTGAAATCGATACGAAAAGCTGTGAACCCAGTTTGGCACACATGGTACGATTAGCACAAGTGAATTTTATGAATTAAGTAGACCAGAGACTTCGAGGTGAAAGCTCATTGAGATCTGATGGCGGGAATCCATAAATTTGATTGGATATTAGTATACATTCTCCATCCTTCGCTACAGCATTACCTATTGTAACACCCCACTTCCTCTTTCTTTCCTCCTTATTGTTTTTCATGCCTGAGAGCCAAAGAAGAGTGGCGGCATCTCCTCTACATTTCCCTAATGACGGCGTTTTAGTTTATGTGATTAGACTTGCAAAATGATGCGACACCCGAAGAAAGAGGAGTCCTCCAAACTCCTCTGGAGGAGTCGTGAGTGGAGTGGAGTGGGGTGGAGCGCGTGACACTCGTCGCTTTGGCTGCTTATCTTTTATTTAACATGTTCGCTCTGTATAAATATGGAGGAGCCGCAGTTTGCGGCATCTAAAAGTCTCTCCAGGCCCATTCCCACTCCCAGTTCCAGTTTCAGTACCAGTACACGTCCCCCAGTCGCGGTCTAGTATAGGCCTCATCTGTGGTTATGTTGCCGTTGCCTCCGCTACCAGCGCTCGTTGGCCATTCCTGCACTTCATTAATTATGCGAACTGCTCTCGAAGCAGAATTGATGGCAATGGAGCTGGCCGGGCCAGGTACCCATTTATCCAGGTACGGGGCCAACGTCATCGTCATCCTTTGCAGCATGCAGCATGATAAAGTTGTAATTTGTTGGCAGTTAAAGGTGTTGCTTATAGTGCAACTAATCGACATCGTAAACTAAACTCTGCGTGGCTAAACAAGATCTGGTAATGTGTCCGCCAAATGATGATGACAATGTGGCCGCCAATTGAAGCTCAATTACATGATCAAAGGATGGCTGGTGCGTACATTTAATACATTTTTCGTTGGAAAGGTTTGTGGCAGTGAAGTAAATTGATTTTTAAAGGGAATATTTACCACTATATTATGTAATCCGTTCAGTTGATCGCCTTCTTCCTTTATGGAAATTTAATATATTCCATGCCACAATAAAGTCATGGAAGTTATTTTAATTGCTTCGTTTTATTCATAGATCTTTCCAATGTTCTCCGTGGCTAGTCCCTAGCCCTGAAAACATCTCAAAATAGTAAACTCAATGCGTTTTTCACACAACCAGAGTCTCCTAGCTCTGCCCAATCAATCCAAACTTTTCGAGTCCATTTTCATCTTGTTGGCGGGTAATTAAGCTTCTCTTCATCCAGCGGCCAGAAAAACTTTCTCTGCTGTTGCCAGGCAGGCTGAGAAGCGCTCAAATTCGGCACACACTCACTCACACAGTGAGAGCGAAAAGTTTAAGATTTTCCTCGCTTTATTCTGGTTATGTATTCCCCCCTATATCTGCCCCTCGCCATCTGGTTTCCTGGTCAAGGGGTCGGGGTCGTTGGCGTCTGCGAGTATATACAATATTTCTTAAATTAAATTATCAAAAAGAATTTCACTAGTTGGCATGCCTAACCCCTGGGCCCCCGCAATGCCACGCCCCCCTCCCGCTATCCACCTTCCAGGTAGCAACCTGCTCTAAGGCGAGTGATGGTGAAAGAGAGGTGGTGGGTGGGGTGGGGTCGGGGGGACAGTAAGTGACCAAACGATGCAAAAAACAAACGGGTAAAAGAAATTCCGAAAATTTTCCCACACTTCTTGAAGGAGCACAAATCCACAGACAGAGAGAGAGAGAGAGAGAGAGAGAAAGAGAGAAGAGAGCAAGAGAGAGGACAGGCACAGCTACTCATATTTGTTTATGGCTGCTGAAGAGGATGAAGAAGGGGCAGAGCAGTAGGAGATGTGCCTGAAGCACATGTTGCATTTGCCTTCGACTCCGTATCGTTGTTGATGAGCTGCATTATATGGCTGGCATGCATATGAGCCGGCGACCAGGAGAATCGGCGAGAGAAGAAGAGAGCTGCAGAACGGAGCCAATGAGCTGGATGGAAGGAGAAGAGAGCAGCACACAGAAGAGATGACGACGTTCGTTGCCATCGACATAGACATAGACTGGGACTGGGACAGAGACAGAGACACCGATGCCGATGCCAACGGCAACGGCAACGTCGAGGCCGTGGCGAATGTGTGGAGGCCGGACAGGCCAAGTGGGCATCGGGAATGGTGTATGGGGATGGGGACATGGGGCATGGGGCATCGTATCCACTTGTTGCCGCTATTTACCTTTTGGTTCTGCTTGTTGTCTTTTGTCTCGTCGGGTTTTCACTTTAGCGGTTCTTCTTCTCCCGCTCGTGCTCCTGCTCCTGCTTCTCCTTCCCTTCTACTCCTTCTTGTTCGTTTTGGTTCTCATATTTTCTTGTTGCTTTGTTTTTGCGCATTGACACCGAATTGCAACTTGCATGAAAACGCCCTAACGGTAAGGGAACTTTTGCTGGTTTTGAAGGGACAGAGAGGGAAGAGAGGAAAGCTTATATTTTACCTATGCATTATAGCACTCAATATACAAACGCTGTTTCCATTAGTTTCCATTAATTAATCCATTAATTCCATATTTAAGGTACAGTGTGTGCCAACTATTAAATCCTTCATTTTTTACCTTTAGAGTACATATGGGTTCCAGTGTATGGTAGATATGGGTAAGATATCTTATATAAAGACATTTTCTGTAAAAGCAATCTTATAGATACATGAACTAGAATTTTCATTTGCTTCCTAGTTCGCTTATTCTTTGTCCTTCTCCACGATAGATCAATCAGCTGGAAAGTTGTCCGCCAAGAAAAGTGATGGCTTATCCAAAGAAAGTTTCTAATTCTATCGATCAGCTTTGATTATCTACCGGCCATGTTTGGCGATACGAAATCCTAAGGCGAGATGTCTGCGTGATGGGAATACAATATTGTGAAATAATACGATACTCTTGCTTTCTACTTGGTCCCGGGTGACGGGTGACGGGTGCCTGGAGCCGGGCCGGGCCGGTCCCCACTCCTCCCCGCGCTAAACTCCCCGCTCACCGGGGTCCCAACCCAGCTGGCGACAAGCAGCTGCCCGAATGTTTTTGTTGGTGGCTTTTTGTTTACCGCACGACAAATTGCTTTGCTTTTGGCATCTCCGAGGCGGCTCAGGATTCTCCATATATGGCCAGAAGCCGTAGACACTTTGCGTGTCTCGGTGTTGGTATACTCGTACTCGTACTCGTACTCCTATTGGTATTCGTATTCGTACTCGTATCTGTGTGTGTCTGCACTAAACAAATTGTTAAATTTATTGCCGGTCGTAAAGAATGGTCGCAGTTACAGTCACTGACAAAGCCACGGCCACAGAGCAACAAAAATTCCTTGTGTAATGCACTCAAATTTATAGTTCAGACTCATTCAGTCAGTTGGAGAGTCTTGGCGAACACCTACAAGTACGTGTAGTATATATCCTATCGATGGAAAGCTATCGAAACCTTCTGCCCAACTTTAAACTCCCCTTCCTTGCCATATTCGCCCAGATCTCGCCATGACATCTTTGGCATTTTGGCATTTAATTAATTAGCGAACGTGAACTAACAAACTTAGCAGTGCCTTGGCCACTCATTGGCGCCGTTGTCAATCACTCAATCAATCGATCAATCAGCTCAAATCAGCAGCATTCCTGCGACTTGCTTTCGTAGCATGTGGAGTGAAAAATTACTCAGAAATGATCAGAGAGAAAGAGAGTTGGGAGCATTTGGAATATGCAGGATAGAATGTCCAATGATAGTAATATGGTATGGTATGGTATGGTATGGTATGGTATGGTATGGTATTGGGTTTTCCATTGGGAGCTGACAAACTTTCAGGATGTGCCGACTAGAGAGTTGAACACAAATATTTCCACTGAGCGGAACCTTTCCCCCGTGATGATAATCACGATAATCGATGATCCAGTCAAAGAAAGTTCTTCTTGAGTTAGTTTCTTCAAATTTCCGCAAAAATAAATATAAACAAATACCCAACCATATTGGGAGTTGCCTTTCTTGGTTCTGCCTCCCACAAATAGAAACATATATGCCCCGCCGCTTGGAATGACAGCTTGAAGGAGAAAATGTAACAAATTTCGTTGGATCCCTCATAAAATAGCATTTTATCCAGATCTTGAATACACAAACAATTGGCAAGGATCGAGTGGTTTTGCCCGCCCCAGAACTCCTGAATCCCAAGCAAATTAGGAAGCTAATGAAGAATTTACATTGTTTGCCAAAACGAATTATTATTAAGCATGGCCTGGCCTGGTCCCGGCCAGAGCCTGAGCCAGAGCCAGACTGAGAGAGGATTGGGCTTGGGTTGTGGATCTCTGCGGTCAAAGAGAAGCAACGACCAATTATATCGCCGAGCTTTGATCTTGCGACTGGTTCTAGGAGCGATGAGGAGGAGGCTCTGGGTCTGGGCCTGGGCCTGGCTGGCCTAGACTATTAAGCATACCGAAAGAAAGTTGGAAAATGTGAAGCAATTGTTTCTGGCATTTCGGAGGCACTTTGTTCTCGAGCCGACAGGGGCGAGGCCGTGTCCCCATCCTCTAATTCCCACCGCGGATTCGCCAAGCCAAAATTTGTTTCGTTGCTCTGTTTCGGCAAAGAAGATTACGCATTGCATACTCGTATAAATCAAATGAAGCGTGTGCTCTGCCCAAAGGAAAGTTCCCCCAATTTCGGACGCATTCAATTAATGTCAGTCGTAAAACGTATGAACAAACCGAAAAGAAAACCAAGTCAACACCCATAAGATTTATAGGGTAAACCAATTTTTGTTTCTTTTTTTTGGCAGTGCCCAAATCCACTTAAATGTTGTTCGCTCTGGCCAAGCCCCGAAAGCCGTTCCACATGTGTGGAAAGGTGTCTGTGCCGGGGTCTGGGTCTGAGTCTGGATCTGGATCTGGGCACGGAGGCTCCACTTACTCACCCCTGCACCCAGGGTCGGGCCCTAAAAACGCTCCAATTTGTCACTCTCGCTTAGGCCTGAGCCCGAGCGGGAAAGATGCAAAAAGTTTTGTCATACTCTCACTGAAAGGAACTCGCTTATGTTTTCTGAAGCCACAGAAAACTACCATGACTTTTCTTCCACAAAACAGTTGGTTCAAGACACAGCACGTTTATATTCAAAGATTGAAAATATTTAATTTTCGCAACAAAAATATTTATTCAAAATATCTCTTAAGAACAAAAATCCTTTTTTAGTCGAGTAAAACATATATGTATATATTTCTAGTTTAACGAGGGCTAAAAGCTATCCGGAAATTGTCATTTCCTAGGGTATCTGCCCCTCGTTAGGCCATACAACTCCACTGCTATTCCCAAAGAATACCGAAAGAGAAGCCGAGCAGATCGCACAATTGTTATTAATATCTTTTTGAGAAAAGCCGCCGTCGCCTCAGACGGCGATACGAAAACTGAAGCACGCGCTCTTAACAAATTGTGCTACGAATTTATGCGATTCGCTGGATCACCGTGGAGAGAGAAATGTGTGCCCGATGACATCACGAGCAAAGTATGTGGCCCCCAAAAAAGGCGCGGCCACGGCTCTGCCTCAGTGGAGGGCATGGCGCAGATCTCAGATGGAGATCTGCAGTCAGATGGAGGTCAAACGGATTCTGTCTCTGACAGATACTTCAGGCAACTCTTTCGCGTTTGACATTCCTTCATCAGCGAAACAGTTGCCAAAAAGGATTCGCTGTCCCCTGACAGGATGCAAACTAGTTTCCCTTTAAGCAGAACAAATTACGAAAGCGATCTTCGCTGGGAGTTATGCAAATTTACCTTGGTGTGAGACTTATGGGCTCTGGGAATGGTTCGACGACGTCTGCCCATGCATAAAGTTAAAGCAAATGACGGAGCGATCGTGTCCTTGGCAGGATGCTTTGTCCTGTTTCCCTCGCGTCGACACCTTTATGAAGTGTCGAAGAATCGGGACCAGAGTCAAGGGCCCTAAGCGAGTTCATTAATTTGACATGATCCGTGCTCTTGAAACCGGGCCAAGCCGAATATGGGACACTCACCGGGATGAATGTGTACTCGCATTCAGTGCTCAATGTTTATACACATAATTGTTGCATAATAACCTCATTAATCAACGGTGCTTGAACGGCAGAGTCCTTTCTGCCTGTCTGGCGTATGCTATGGCAGGGGATGTTAGGTGTCTGACTTTGCTAATGGTTCAAGATGATGTTTTGATGCATTACGCTTTATGCTCCCCTGCTTCCCTGCTCCCCTACTCGTCTGTTTTTTATAGATACAAATCGGAACCATCTGCCATGATTTGTAATCATTTGTTTGTTTGTGTCAAAAAGTTAGAGAGGATCCAACAATGGAATTCCTATACCCGAGATATAATGCTCAGCCAAAGCCTTCAGCTTTCATATTATTACCCCCGTTCTAATTACTAATGAAAGGCCTAAAACATCTACATATATACATATTTGTTTAGAGGTGGTCGATCTTCTTCATTTCCACGTATTACTTTACGTGTATTGTTGCTGCTCTTTCGACTGTCTCCCGTAACACTGACAGAAACAAGGCGGATGGGATGGGATGGGATGGAATGGGGATGGGGTAAGAAGAGTAGAAAAATAAGAAGAAGCTGTAGAACAGTCAGTAAAAATATGTCCATGTTCCGTATTCCTCGCTCCATCTCCCTCGCTCTCTAGTTTGCTCCCTCTCCCGCTCCAACAGCTATCTCTATCTGGCTCTCTATGCAATGCAATTCTAAAAATTGAATTATTCATGGCGATTGTACGACAATCAATTGAAATTGAAATAAAATGCTGCCTGCCAAGTTGTTGCCGATGTTGCTGCTGTTGTTGCAACTGTTGCAAATGTTGTTGTTGCCGCAGCTTCTGATTTTGCTGCCGCCTTTGACATGTGCGCAGAGCGATTTTTCAGATACTTTTTTTGATTTGGCCTGGCCTAGCTTGGCTTGCGTTCGTTCGTTGATTCGTTCGTTCGTTCGCTTGTTCGTTCAATTGAAATTGTGATTTAAAGTATCTGTATCTGGATCGATTTGGCATCGATCGAATGTCGCCAAATGTCTCCCATCGAAGCGCACGATGGCATGCTGGCCCCCAGACAGCAGGAGATTTGTCGCCTATTTTGCTTGTGGTTTGCTTTGCTTTTGGTTTGACTTCTTCTGATTCTCGTTTTTTGGCCAGCGGCAATTTGTATTTGGCCATGTTAGTGCATAGATCAGACTTGTTCAAGTGTTTGGTAATCGTATGGTTCTCAATCGGGGACCTGTTCAACATTTTCCTAGAATAGTTTAGCTGTGGAAAGATCCCCAAACGGCCAGAGAGCTATGAGAATTTATTCTGCAATCCGTGTGATTCCTTAGCGTATCCCTTTAGCACCAATTGACACGAGCGTATGCTTAAAACTAATGAAAGGCTGGCCGATAATTCGATACTACGATAATCGTAATCAATGATAATCTATTCTGGCTAAACTCATAAACACTAATTTGATTTTGATGCTCTCGCCGGTTCAAGTGTTCCAATTCGATAAGCTTTAAACACCATTTTCCTCTCACTTGGAGCAGTCAGCTTCCTGTGGAATTTTTCCTCAAACTACTGCTCAAGGCAATCGGATTAAAATTGCCCCTCACTCTGTCCTTCCAGCATAATTTGAGGCAGATTGCGCTCTAATAAATATGAGCAGCCATCAAAGCTAATGCGCCAACTCGTCACCGGGAGATGAGCACGCGAGTAGGCGAGATATGCGCGCCTCTACCAAGGCCCAAACTTAATTAAATTTTCGTCAGATAGAGCTATGGAGAGGGAGAGAGTGGGGCAGGTAAAAGAGGGGAGATTTGCCTACAAGCAGAAGAAATTTTAATATGGCTGCGCAGCATCCGTAGCAGCAGCAGCAGAAGCAGCCGCAGCGCTAACTAAGATTATGACGACAATGATGCTGACAGGCAAAGCTCTGGCTCTGGAAACTACTGCAAAGAAACTAACCAGATTCCAAATGCAGTCGGGAGCCGGGAGCCGGGAGTCTCCGTTCCAGTTCATGGCTAAATGCTGCTCGTGCTGTGATAAATTACACGTCATTTTAGAGTGTTGCGCTTCCTTGTTACTCCGTCAAGTGGTGTTGACACGGCCGCAGCGAATGCAGGGTATTAAATGATCTCCACTCGGCTCGAAGCTCGGCTCGGCTCGACTCGACTCGACTCTCCTCTTGCTCTGGCTCCTTCTTCAAGTGCTGTTATTAAAATGAAATCATCATCATCACGAAGTGACAGAAGCCGCGAGAGGGATACACGGCAGAGATGCCTCAGGATCAGGATTGAGCGAGCATCTACTCGTAAGCACGGATCTGGCTTATGACAAGAGAATTCAATTAGACATATGAAAACGCGTTGATTGTTCTGCGGGAATGGGAATTGTTTGGAACTGTCGCTTTTGGTAATTCACTTTAAACTAGGATTGGTTAACATTATTCTAGGGGATTCTATGGTAAAGTTTTTAATCTGGAGATTTTTTTTGATTAGGTTTTTGGACTGTCTGAAGTTAATCAACATAATTATTTTCGAAACTAAATGAGAACTATTTTTAATATAATAATATGTAGTTATTAATTGTTTATTATTAATTATTACCTCAAGTCTTCTGCTTCATCTGCTTAAAATCACAAAAATTCAATAGCAAACATTTAAAAATCCTACAAATACCAAAGACTTAGGCAAAAAACTTGTTTTCACCATTTTGTTGCACGAGCTCGATGTTTTTCCTTTTGTTGGTTGTTTACATACTCTCTGTGTTTATTTACCCTGAACGACGGGCATTACGATACTCTGTGCCCACCTCTTTGCGACATTAGTCGCCCAATACAAATACAAATAAATGCACATTTACGATAAATAATATATATAAAAAAAAACCAAAACCAAACCGAACTTAACACTCTCGCACACACACAAGCACAATAAATAATAACAGTACTGTGTGTAGGCAACAGCCAACGAATCAAGACATGTTCAATGAAAACGAACGAAACGAACACACATACATACATATACTCATCCATATCGGGCTGGTGGCAACAGCCAACCACAGTTGAGCACGCACCACCGAACAGAGAGAGACTTGGAGAAGAGAATACACTGAGCGAAATTGGTATTAAGATGTGCCACGTTCTGCAATAAAGATGTACGAGTCAAATTTACCCGACTTACAACCTCTTACAAGGTTAACCTGCTGGTTTCCCCTCAGTTTTGGTGCCCAATCTATAATCTTCGAACGCGACATCGATGTACATCTCTCATGTCCGTATGTTAATGCCTATGGATCAGATTTATGTGGACAGAAATAATTCCTTCCAGGCCATTGGGATATTTTCATAAGAACTCCGCATAATTCGAATTTTAATTTAATTTTCAAGATTATTTTTTCCGAAATTCAGAGAAAAAATTTAATGATATTATCAGAAGGTTTACTGTTTATTTTTTTATTATCTGAATATTAATAATATTTTGAACATTTTTGGTTAGTCTATGAGCACACGAGAGCGCGAGTGCTCTTCTCTCTTGGTGTGCCAGAAGAGAGCACAGCAGAGCAGAGCCGAGGAGCAGAAGAGCAGCTGTTCGAAAAACAGGAACTGACTGTTGGGTTGTGATGATCTTTGAGGCCAGGGCCAGACCAGACCGGGCCCAGTCTCAGTCTCAGAACGACGATGACGATTCAGTCTCGGATTGGACGCTGCCAAGCATCGTCGATCGCGAAGTTCTTCGGCGTTATGTGCGCCACGTGAGTGTTGCGAGTGAGTCTCTCGAGTGCCGTCGCTATATCATCACCGTTTAGGCGGATCAATGATGTCACTGAATATAATGTGCTATGAAGCGTGCTATGGTCAGATATGATCCATTGATAATGCAGAGATCATCCAGTTTTTGAAGAAATCTGATCAGTCAAAGTGTTCTGTGAAACTAAAAACATATACAACTAAATAAATACATACAGTGTACCTTTTGGGATCTACAATTTATGCAGTTTGGGAAATATCCAATTGCAAAAAGGTAAATATGTACTTATGTAAAGAGAATAAAATAAAAATAAAAAATCTGTTGAAGAAAGACAATGCTTTAATGAATTTAATAAAGAAAAAAAATACTAAGAACATTTTATAAAACGTCAAATGGGAAAAAAATGCATGAATTAAATAATACATTTTGCATAATTATAATAAATTAAAGGCTATCTGTCAGCAATGCAAATAGTCAGATAAGATTGCCAATGAATCTTAAAAAATAAAAGGAAACGATTGTGACAAATATATTATATTTTTCTCACAACTTGATTGAAGTGTAATATTTTTAGATTCATCAAATTTATTTTAGTCTTTTAAAAGACACGAAATTTGAATAAACTGAAATAAATGCGCGAATAAAATATTCCAATCAATTTAAAAAATTAAATCAAAGTGAATATATATGGACTTAGGTAAAGAAACTGACTGTTCTTTAAATATCGGCCAAGTGGATCAGTGATGATGAGCACTCTGTACCCCTTTAGCCAGTCTTAAATGTATAAACCCTTAACGTAGGGAACACAGATTTGATATGACCCAAAAAAAGGAGTAGCAGAGGAGCTGGCTGAGACAAAAGAAGCTCATTGACATGCTCATTAATAATGTTATTGCCTTTTGTGCGATAAGTGTCAAAAAATTACTACAATAGGGGTAAGGCAGAGAAGAAGCTGGGAGATGTATTCCAGCACTTAATTGTCCAACTGCTGTCGGCAATCAAGCAGAAAAGGGCCAGAGACTGGATCGGGAACCGAGCTGGGAGGCCACGAAAGGAAGCAGACAATTCAAACTAGAGCGTGTGACTGCTGAGTGGATTTGCATATTCGGAATATCTGTCTCCAGTGGAGTGGACTCCATTGGCAGGGCTAATAATAAAGCATATTACCGGCAATTGTCTGGCCAGAGAGATGATCACGGGAGAGCAGAGACGAGGCGCTTGGGTTCTTGATTCTTGTTCTATTTTGTAGCCGCTTCAAAATATTTGAGACAATCGTGGTTTGCTTGTTTGAACACCTTTTCTCCCTTTGTGGCCCTTTATCTGATTTGGCATTGTCCATCATTTTGTTTGCTTTAAAGGACACATTTTTTTTGCCCCTTGTTTATTATTCTTATTGAGGAAAATCCTTCTGCTTTTTGTGCATTCATTTTGGGTCTGTCAACAGCAACTTGATGAGCTTGTTGAGAATGTATCTACATACATTCAACTGATCTGGTTCTTATTGTCTAAGCCGCTTCGTACCCTTCGCCCCCCCCCACACCGCATCAACGGCAGCCAACAGGCTCCTTGCCCCTCCAGTTCGGTTCGGCTCGGAAAACATTTTGTAGATCTCCGCAGATTAGATCTGAACAATCATCCACTTGGCTTACAATCAATACGGATAGTTTTTAATTAATTGTTTGTTCGAGTCGAATGTGTAACATTAATCTTTGTTTAAATGTGGCTTAATCGATAAGCCTGGCAGCTGGGGATTGTTTCTATTTTCTGATTTTGTGCTCGGTTAGGTACGATTAAGAGATGAACAATGGGAATCTGTTTATGCATTTGGAATGCCACAAGTTGAGTTCAATTCATATCGAAGTTAACTTAACCGCTTATCGCACGTATTCTTCCAGCGAAGGGAACTGAGTCCATCCCAACCACAGAAATACTCACACAATACTCTTTGCCTTGAAGACCTTAATTAGCAATTGGACTTGCGGAATGGGAATTATGTGTGTCCTGGTACACGACTTGGATCGGTATTTCCCATTTGATGGGAGAACGGAGGATGCAGCAGCCTCAGCGATGCGACAAATCTCTTGAATCTCTTGGGAGCCCAATTTGCGTCCGGTTTTGTTAAGCGGGCGGCCTTGGCCAGCGCACAGTGGTTTTTTTCGGTTTTTTCGGTTTTTCGGTTTTTTTTTTTTGCATAAACTCTAAATTTAAAGCTATTGAGTTGAAATTTGGTTTGTGTATATATTTTACGGTCCCAAGATTTCATATGATTTTGAGCACTATTTCATTTTATTGCCTACACATATGCCTACACATATTGTACTAAAAAATTCGACTTTTCCGAAAACGTGTGGATTCTAAAAGCTTTAGTGTCTCATTAATCTCCACACTTTTTGTTAATAACTACTCACTTAAAACTCTTTGCTATGCAAAAGTACTGATCCACGAAACACAACTAAATTTGTTATGGTCATTCAAAAACTATACATAGACAAAACACCGACACAAATATTAGTAAGCTACATTTTTAAATACCTGGACAATCCTTTTCCACAACAATCCTTTTCACTTTTGTGGAAAATTTCGCCAGAACAAGCAATCAAAGTTGTAAAATTTTACCCGCCAATTGCATACATCACATGTGCTTCAAAATCAGCTGACTTTATTAATATTATTTTATCTAACTAGGGTGTGTAGAAATTAAAAATCAAAACAAATTTTAAATAACTACAAAAAAAATGTACTTTATGCAAAAAAAACGGAACAAAAACCACTGTGCAGCGTCGTGATAATGCCAAAAGGATTGAAGCCGCCTTTGGATACAAATCTGGCACTTTATCGCTTCGTGGGGATTCCTTTCGGTTTGCTTAAAAAGGCTAGAAATGATGGTGGAAATTTGCTGTAATTATATTGGCAGATAAGCCGCCAAGAGACAGGTCTTGGGTGAAATTTTTTTATCTTTGTTGAAAAAGATGTGTGGAGATAGTGTCTCTAGCCTTAAATCAGAATGTGAATTGGTGTAAATTTAATAACTGGTTGTGGCCAGTTGAAGAACTAAACGTATGGATTAACAATTCGCCTAAGCTATACAAAAGTATGCATAGAACATATTCCTGTCTTCAGTGTCCCATACCTTTTGCTCCCTTTGGTGTGGAACTAAAGCTATTCCAGACACCCCCACTCCGGCCAAGTGTTTGCCTAGGTGTCCATATCTTGACATTGTCCTGCTCCAGGGCTGACAGTGGCAGAGGGAGCTGCAACTGCAACTAGAAATGTGCCCAGCAGGTGGTGCCACAACGTGATGCTGCTTCTGTGATAATGGCTAACCCCAGGCGCGCTGCGGCTCTTCCTGGCTCCGCGCTGCCCCTCCAACCCACGGCCAGCCTGCCAATGCCCAACACTTTGCATATAAACGCTCGCTAATGGACACCAAAGGTGACAGCAGAGCCTTGCTAAATTGGCAAACATTAAATTTGCACCTTCACAGCGAGCTCCAGCTACAGCTACAGCCACAGCTTCGGCTCCAGCTCTGGGGACAGGCGCGAGCGAAACCGTGACAATTTTCGGCACAGCGGTGCGCTTTTTCAGAAAGCAGGAAAATCAGCGGCAGACAGAAGAAATCGCTTCAATCGCTCGAGCCCGAGAGGCGACCCAGAACTGAAACTCTTGAGCACTTTGTGCCCCATAGATAATCTTGGTGGCTCACAGCAGCAAGGTTGCAACTTAATGGGGGAGGATCGGGTGGAAAGATACTGATAATCGTATCGTAGACATTTGCCGGAAGCAAAGGATACATTAAGAGTCCTTGCTGATGGAGTGTCCTGTCCTATCCGATAGAGTATTACTATATAATGATAACCAAGTTGGCATAAGCAATTCTGACCCACATCCACACAGTTTATGGGCAAGTTAACAACCAAAGAATTCACAATGTATTGTACGAGCATATCCATGACAAAATCAATCCCTCCCCGAGATTCTTCATGCTCATCAAATAGTTGACGCAGAATTTTCGTAATTTTGTTGTGGTGTCTTTTGTTTTTGCTTGACCTTAAGAGCTTTATGAGCGGGCCAAACGAGTCACAGCATGCATTAGATGTGTGAACGTGAAGCCTTCTGTGGGAAAGAGCGGGCAGTGGCGGTAGCAGTGGCAGTCGCAGTCACAGAGAGATGGCGAGAGGAGGAGTCGAGGTGCAGGGTCTGGTCTGACATTGCCGCGACCGAAACTTTGATGGTGCAAGCCCAAACCGGTCGCTGCATACCTCAATTTCTATCCACGACCTGTGGCAAAAAAAGAAGAGAATTCAAAAAGGAAAAAGAATACAAAATAAAGTAAAGAGAAACGCAGTGGGTCATCGGTTATGCCTGTGGTTGTTGCTGTTTCGATGCCTCTTCGTCTGATGCCTTTTGGTGTGGCTTTTCGTTTTTTTTTTTCTGTTTGTCAAATCTGAGTGAGGAGAAAAAAGATATACCTCGTACAGAAAGAAAAAAAGTTGGTGGAAAAAGTCCCATCGATAACAAGGACAATCGTGAAGAGGCCGCCAAAGATTGAAGTTTTTTCAACTAAGAGTTTCGGCAACAAGTTCGGAAGAGTCTTAGAATCATACTTTAGAAACCGGGAGCAAATGATTCATATTTAGTATTTATTTTATATATTTCTGTGACTTTAGATCTATGCTTTAACTTAGAAATAACTACATTCTCTTTGCAGATGAACCAGCTGTGCAAAGTGTGCGGCGAACCGGCGGCTGGTTTTCATTTCGGGGCATTCACATGCGAGGGCTGTAAGGTAAGTACTCCACTCCCATCCACTCCCATCCATTCCTTCCATTAGTTGAGAAATATTACCCCAAATGGATATTTTATGGGGATTACTCGAGACAATTGTGAGAAACATAGGTGCTGCGATTTCGCACATTTCCTACAAGTAGACAAAATGTGCAAAAAATGATCTCGATTTTGGCTTTTACTTTTCATCGAAAACATTATTACTATAATTAAAATTCAATTCGGTAGATTAATCGATTTTTAATTGACTTTAAGTAGATACGTGTGCGCAACCCAGCACCCCAACACCTCAGCACAAAGCAAAAGCCTCCAAATGGCATGGGAAAATTTCTGCAAAATTTAGAGCAGTTATCAGGGAGAGCGGGAACTACGAACACGAGTACGAGTACGAGTGTGTATATATAGAGCTAGGTAAGCCCCAAGGCGAGCACAAATGTAAACTGCAGTCAATCAAATAAAAATTACATGCATATTAGATGAGTCAGCGCATTCGGAAACAAAGGTCCCAGACACCCATCAAACTGGGCTCAACTCCACTCAGAGTTGAACTTCAAAATCAACTCCGCCATGAGGCGGCACCCGGCACGGCACCAGCCGAAAACAATGGAAATCAGTTGCGATACAATAAATGGTGCATGGAGATTTATTCGTATCTATGTATGCTGTTCCTTCTTTGAGGCCTGCCTCATCAGTGGTTGCGCACATTTGATAATTGAGGCAAGTTCGACAGGGCTAGAGTGGACAGGTGCACACACAGAGAAAGAGGTGACATCCATTGTTTAAAGTGGTTAGTCAGTTGATCAGTTGCGGTATCAGGAGCAGTCTGACAAAGAACGCTTGATCGATTGGCTCGACTGGCTTGATAGAAGTTTTTAGTAATGCAACTTAATCAGTGCAACTTGGAGTGTTGCAGTGCATTGGCCATTAGAGACATATTTGCACATGGAATTATTTTATATCTAGTGACCTCTTGGGTAGGAAAAGCAAGCAGATTGTTCAACGTTTATATGAGGTTATGCCAAGGTCTCCAATAAAGACTGAGTAGAGATGCTGATTTCATTTGAATTTGAAGTTATAGGTTCGTAGCAGCTCAGAAAAATCAGCGAATAAGTAGTTCACAACTCTCGACTCGTCGCAGAGATCTCCTGTTTGTCTGGATACAAGATACTCATCTAAGATCTTTCTCTACCCACCTCTTCCAGTCTTTCTTTGGGCGCACCTACAACAACATCGCGGCTATAGCCGGCTGCAAGCACAACGGGGACTGTGTGATCAACAAGAAGAACCGCACGGCCTGCAAGGCGTGTCGCCTGCGCAAGTGCCTCTTGGTGGGGATGTCGAAGAGTGGCTCTCGCTATGGACGCCGCTCCAACTGGTTCAAGATCCACTGCCTGCTGCAGGAGCAGCAGAGCACGGCGGGGACAGCCAGCGGGACGGCTGGTGGGGGATCAGGAGGAGCCGGTGGGGTGAGCAGCGCGAATCTGGAGCAGCTCGCGCGCCTGCAGCAGGCGAGCCATCAGGCGCGGCAGACCTATCAAGACAAGACGAATCCCTGCATCAAGTCAGCCACATCCAGCTCCCCCACAATAGCGGGAGTGGGTGCGGCAGGAGCCACCTCCTCCGCAGCCTCTCCTAGCCTGCCCGGATTCCTGCAGGCGGCCAAATATCTCAACGATCGTCAGCAGCACCAAAGGCACCACCAGCGGCAGTTGAAGCTGGAATCCCGCCTCAGCAACACACCCAGCGACTCCGGCGCATCCTCGGCCGGCGATCCCAACGAGGATGGGGCCACTAGTGTACTGAGTGGCAACACCACTGGCGTCATCAGCACCCCCGCATCGATGCCCAGGCTGAGCCAGCGGCCAGTGGGCTGTCCTCCGTTCCCCGCCTCCTCCGAACCAGACGCGGACCTGGCTGCGCAGCATCAGCGTCAGCGCCATCAGGAGCTGCTAGAGATCTTCCGCAGTCACTCGGAGCCGCTCTACAGCTCCTTTGCCCCCTTCAGCCACCTGCCGCCAGTGCTCCTCGCCGCCGGGGTGCCCCCAATGCCCATCTTCAAGGATCAGTTCAAGGCGGAACTGCTATTTCCGGCCGCCAGCAGTCCGGAGCTGGACGAACCCATCGATCTCTCGCTCAGATCGCGAACAGATCCAGCCAGTCCCTTGGCGCCTGGCTCGAACAGTCCCAGCCTGAGCGAGCCTGCAGCGGCTGGTCATTTCCTGGACGAGTCCTCGATCCTTGTCCGCAAGTCCACGCCCCTCGACCTCACTCTAGTGCGCTCCCAAACTCTGACGGGCTGAACAAGAGCTGGGATCCGATTTGGAGATTGCCTGAAAATTCGTTCCTGTGCCAAAACAATTTCGAAAAGACATTTTTTCCTCCATTGGGACCCTTCATTGAAACCCGAAACCAGAAGAAAATCTACCCAGAAAACAGCTTCATCTTCATCATTTTGGTGCCAGTGAAATTATGTACAAATATCAATATTATTTTGTTTTTATTTAGCTCAATTGCAGCCGCTAAGAGAAAAGAGTGAACAATCGTATTATAGAGTACATATACATATAAAACAAATACATAAATATAAATAAATAAATGATACTTTCTAGACAAATTCACAAACGATTGTCATTTAATGTGCTATGCGAGAATTAGCTTACCTTTCGGTTGTTTTTCTTAATTTATGTATAGATATATATACATATATTTAGTTATTCACTTGTAGGTTTTTAGATTAGAGTGTTGTTTTCGTATTGACCTTTTGTTTGTTTTATTATTTTTAAATAATTTATTTGCTTAGATGTTAAGCCAATGTATAAACTTTAAAAGAAGAGTAAAATAAAAGTGAAAAGTTATGAAGAAAAGTTGATCTAGTGTGTGGAGAACAGTTTAAAACATTTTGCAGTGCCCCCTACCAAACCATATTTTGCCAACTAAACACGAAATGAATTTCTTTCTTTTCCTCCTTGAGCTCTCTCTCTTGAGGTTGACATAAAAAGCTTCATTCAATTGACACATGACCAAACT
Source organism: Drosophila tristis (assembly GCA_018150885.1). Classification (NCBI taxonomy): domain Eukaryota; kingdom Metazoa; phylum Arthropoda; class Insecta; order Diptera; family Drosophilidae; genus Drosophila; species Drosophila tristis. The sequence goes on from JAECWT010000264.1 coordinate 1,854,135, forward strand.
TTTCCATGACCATCTACAGCAGAAATTTGTTCAATATACAAGTACAGGTATGTATATACTGTACAGGGATATATGTATGCACGAGTATAAGTAAGTTTTCGATTCAACTGTCACGGCTTCTATGTTTACGTGTATATCCATCAAGAGGCGAACACAAATCCGGACCGCAGCGAGCCCGGTCCCCAGTCAATGCGTTATTCATTACATAACCAGGCTGCTGACATATTTCCAAATGTCAGGCAGGCTGCCTAGATGTTGACTATATAAATGTAATTATGACAGCCCTGGACAGATGACACAATCCGCACAGACTCAACGGGGGACCTGAAACTTGTGGAGGCAGAAGGAAATCAAATGACTAAGAAAACGAACTAGATTTGAACATCTGTATGAACTGAACTTAGAAAATACAGAAAATGAAACTATTTGTAGGTACTTATTACTCAAAACAAAGGCATCTCCTACTCGTAGCCACCTAATCGTATACTTAACACTCGATCATGGCCATGTGTACAGAGACACAGTCTCTTGATTGGCGCATCTCAGTGTCTAAGCTTCGAGTGGCAATTGGCACATCTATTCAGTCAGCTCGGTGTCTGTGTGTGAGAGTATCTCTAGGAACACGCCCCCTGAGAGCAGGGAGACAAAGTGAGATACAAAGCTGAATAGTCGCACGACACACGCACAATTAGCCGCGGCAGCAACAGTAGCCGCTAAGCAGAAATAACAGTCTAAGCAAAATGAATACACGGAATACTCGTACGTACGCCAGACAGATCGAGCCACTCAGACGGAGATCGTGAGCATAAAACATCGACTCGCGTGCTCAATATGCCTTTAAAATGCATTTATTCACAACGAATGTGGCCAAATCGGGTTGTGCCCGTGAGATGGGGATGGGGATGGGGCCTGAGGCCTGAGGCAGGGCCTCTGGTTGAGGCAGAGCCAGGGACAGAACAAGTGGCCTGTTGTGTAGATTCTTGTTGCAGATACTATCGCAATAAGTTTTATTGGTGTCGTTGATAATGATCAGGGAAACAGGAGACTACTAATGGAACAAGGGATATTGTTTTCTATATATCTGCATGTATGTATGTATTTTCCGTTTCTGGTTTCTAATTCAGTTGTTTCTGTAATCGAAAGTCAGTCAAATGCAGACCACCAACCTCTCGTAGTCCCACTTACGAGTATGTAACACAATACCCACAACAATAATAATCATAATATTTTGTGACGATTTACGACTGCTGAACTTGGAGCATTCAATAAAATGACAAAAATAAATAAATCTATGGCACGGAGAAAATGAAATCAGTCTACAGAGCCACACAGCGGGGCGAGCATTTACAAACAATGAAATTCAATGCAATAATTCAAGATTCAATTGAATTTTAAGTACGCTCAGAGCAGAGCAGGCAGCTTCCTTCTGGATCTGTAACTAGATACTGACGATAAGCCAAGGTCTAAGGTCCACTGCCTGTCAGTCAGTCACACTGTCTGACGGTCTTGCCGACGGCAATCCATCTCAGGGCGACTTGTCTGTCGCGCACGCGCATGAGAATTTTGCTGGAAGAGTAGGAGGCGTCCTCAGCTGTATGTAAGCGGGAATTGGCCCCAAAACTGAGACAATTTTCGGTTCAGTTTTACGTTCGGATTCAGGTTATTGGGGGTGTATACGGAACTGTAGATGGAAAATCTTAAGAGAAATTGTTCAATATTTGATCTAAATAGTAAATTTAATACATCCATCCATTAAAGATCCGTTTAAGACCAAAAAGCATCCAGTACCAAAGACTTTTCACCATCCCGCAGTGAAAGATCCACAACAAATCTCAGCAACAAGAGTTCAGAGTTGTCAATAAAAATTAATTGCAATTTTATTGCCACAGAAGGCAGCTCCTGCATACAAAGTACCTGACACGCATGCCACCTGAATGCTCTTTGTGGAAAGGTAGCCATGAATAAAAACGCAGTTGGTAACATGTCAAGTAAAAGTATTTACAAAAGTATTAAATTTCAAGAACAGCTTAAAGAGTCACTCCAAATAATAGACAGCTCACATTGGAGTCACATATGCAATAGAGTATTTATTAAGCGTGTTGGCACCCCTTCAGTTGTTTGAAAGCGACGTAAGTGTCTGACTTCCTGACCAAAATATCGATTGACCCAATTTGGGTATAAATAAATTTTTTATTTCGGTTTTGCATTCATCGTAAGATAAGTATAATTCCATTGAGACTTCTTTATTTATTCTGAAAAACCTGACAAAGTTCGAATCAATATCCTGGCAGCCCTGCACTGCCCGCAAAGTCCTCTGTGATTAGTAATCAATATGCTTTTAGTTAATTCAATAAATGTCTTTTAAGGTTTAAGATATAAATACAATATTGCGCACAGTCTATAAGTATTAACACTGGTTTTAAACATTTGACTTTTATTTTAATTCATATGGATATGTACATATAGAACAGATATTTCAAAATAATATTAATTTTTTTCAAAAGAAGAAAACTAAATTAATTTTAGATTCTGTTGAGTCGTCTCCTTTTTTCAATGGTCAGCTCAGAGTTTATCTTCTTGTGGATCACTGACCAGGGTATAGCAGTTTTCGTCGTCATCAATAAAGTATTTGTCCTCAGCGTCCTTATCATGTTCTGCGTGTTCGCTGCTGTCGCAAAGCCTTTCACATTTTAGCATGAAGTTAAAGTCCGCTAGAGGCGCCCCCGCCGATAAAATATATATATCGATAGGTGTCAAGTAAATTACATAGCGAGGTTCACTGTCTGACTGGCTCTAGCGTATATACTTTTCTGGATATTTTGATGTCGAAAATGAGTATAAGGTATATTTAATCATTTTCGTCGATTAATTAAATTCTATTTTTATGTGGGCTAAGTTCTTTTTTTCCTTGGTATATTTACGGTATTTTTTACACATGATAATGTATATTTTAGTATATTTCTGAGGGTCGTCACACTGGATCGAAGCTCGGTTACTCTTCCCGCCTTTATTTTGCTTTTTTGCAAAAATTTAAAAAACTTGTGTTTTTCTGATTAAAGACATTTGTAACCACTTTAAACTAGAAAATACATAGTTGTTAACGAAACTAATTGATATCTTCAACAAAATCGAAGGAGGAGGAAAACAACTTTGTTATTAACTTATTTCCGTCATCGGCAAGGCTTGTAAGGCGTATGTTTTTGACTTAAACCAAGCATTTCTGTGTTTCCAGACTCTCCATTATGTCAGACAGCGATGATGAGAGTGTGGGCTCCTTTGAATCGGCTCAGGAGATGAGCCCGTCGCGTGGGAAAACAGTTTTTCCCTTAACGAGCCAAGAGTTGAGCTCACTGGAGAAGAAGCTGAACCGAATAGTTTACATCCAGCACACGGATGCTGTCTATCACAAGGCGCTAACCGATATGCGAGATCAGACGAGCATTTCCCTGATTGCGGAGCCCAGTTTCTATGGGCGACACAGACGGACAGCTGTGCTGGTGGTTGCCACGGCAAACCAGACGTATGTGTTCGATATTCAGGCACTGGGCGCCATTTTCCCCGAGATGATAAATCTGCTGGAAGCTGAACATCCTCGAAAAGTGGTGTACTACAGTCATCGCATTTTCGATCAACTGCTCTACAAGCACCAAGTTACTCTGGCGGGAATTAGCGATTCCTTTGTGGCTCTGTGCATGGCCCGACAGGATAGCAGTCCCTGCTCATTGCCAGAAGCGATTTCGTCAGTCTTTAATATTCCTCTTGGAGAACTGCTATGCGAAGAGGTAACGGGGGTAAGTGCCATGCCAAGAGTGCCGCAGAAGGCGTTACTTATAATTATTCAAATGTGTTTTGCAGACAAAAGAATCGCTTAAACTCTTCACAGCACGCCCTTTGAGCCACGGGCAGTTGCGTTTCCTGGCCAGGATGGCTATTCTACAGCACCATATGCATGATCGGCTCATATTTGGCAACATTTGTGCCGGAATGCAGCGCATATCTGCTAAATTTAGTCAAAGCTTCTCTCGTTTTCACAATGGGTCCGATATAGCAACTCAAATGGGGCCAAAAAGTAGATTTGGCTTCCACTGCATCGATCCGTACTGCACGCCAGCCGCAGACTCTCTATCTGTGCCAAATGCCAATGAAATTGATGCGAATGAGAACCGTTAATGCAGGAAAATACGCAATTAATCAAATGTTCCTCGTAGAAATAAGACAATTCCATGGAATGGAACTAATTACATACACATACAATTCCTTCCATCTCTTTACCTCATTTTTCGAACTGGAATCTCTCGCAACCATAGAATAATCTAAATCCAATCAAAAGTAGTTCTCACAGTTCACCAGTCCGTAGAAAATTTATTTACCTATCGGATAAGATTATAGTTTACGTGCTGAGAGTCCTAGCCAGCTAGTAATATTAAACCGAATATCAAAATCGGGGTATTTGATTTGCGATCATGAACAGTGAACGCTTAACCCATTGTCGACCGGTGGGTACTTCAATTTACGCACGATTTCAAGAAACGTTTTTACGCATTTCAGGTGAAAGATGTCGTGGTAATATTATGTTGTAAAGTATAGAATGAGCTACAAGGTCCATTTACAAACAGTGTTATTTCCCGCGGCTTAACTCAATGTGTGTTCAGTGGGCTAAGCTATTTTTTTGTCGGTATATTTACGGTATATTTTTTAAATGAGAGATATGTATATTTCAGTATATTTCTGAGGGTCTGAATAATTAAAAATTAAAAATATTGTGCAGAATGTATCCTGTGAGCTCGCAGAAAAAGTCCTGGACATTTGCTAATGAGGCGCAGCTGTTGGCCTTTCGAGTGGAACAGAATTCCAAGTACATTGAGGAGCACGACTCCGACTGTCAGGATGGTGACCCGGAGGAATTTTTTCTGACGCCGGCCGAGGAGCGCCTGCTGCTCAAGCAATATGAAGTCTATTTGTTTGACTTTTGCCGACGCTTCGATCCGCCCATGCCCAAATGTGTGGTGGGCACGGCGTTTCACTACTTCAAGCGTTTCTATCTGAACAATACGCCGATGGACTATCATCCCAAGGAAATACTGTGAGAATGTGCAACTAAAATGTAATAGAGATTAACCTAATCACAGAGCGTTTGTTCACCAGAGCGACATGTGTGTTCGTTGCCTGCAAGGTAGAGGAGTTTAACGTGTCCATTAGTCAGTTTGTCAACAATATCAAGGGCGATCGGAACAAAGCCACAGACATTGTGCTGTCCAATGAGCTGCTGTTGATTGGCCAACTTAACTACTACCTCACCATACACAATCCGTTCAGACCCATCGAGGGCTTCCTTATAGACATAAAGGTCAGTAAATCCAATGACATATCATACGGGCCATGTCTATCTAACCTTTTGTCTTAGACTCGGAGCAATATGCAGAACCCGGATCGCTTACGTCCGCATATTGAAAGCTTCATCGATTCCACTTATCATACGGATGCCTGCCTGTTGCATACACCCTCGCAGATCGGCCTGGCCGCTGTGCTGCATGCGGCCAGCCGAGAGCAGGAGAATCTGGACAGCTATGTGACTGACTTGCTGTTTGTGTCAGCGCGGGATAAGCTGCCAGGTCTCATTGATGCCGTGCGAAGTATGCTTAGCTTGTGACAAGCTGCGGCCATATTAATTGTACATTGAATGCATGTTCCCACAGAAATCAGGATCATGGTCAAACAGTACCAGCAACCCGATCGGGATAGGGTTAAAGCCATTGAAAAGAAGCTGGATAAGTGCCGCAATCAGGCAAACAACCCGGATAGTGAACTGTAGGCTGTGATGAATGACCGCTTTCGTTAGCAAACATTCCTAATATTCTGGTTTCTTGTCAATCCTTAAACAGGTACAAGGAGCGCTTGCGGCGAATGTACACTGATGAGGACGACATTCCCGCCGAAGATGCCTCTTTTCATATTGCTGACGTGAGCTCGGATACCTCAGCAATGAATACCAGCCAATAGGATGGGATATCCAAAATGAAATATGCTAATTTCGAATTTTTAGATTTTTATTTATACATCGTACCGTAAAAATAAATATTTATCGATAGATCTGTTTTTGTGGAATTTTTCGCTTGCGTCCTGTGGGCACACTAATGGCTCAACAAGAAACTCTAAAAATAAACAAATAAAAAAATCTGGTGGAAAATGTACGAAATATTGTCATCGTTGGACGGCCTCTTCCTGGGTCTACCCGGTCACTATTCAATCGCCCTTACCACTCTCTTACTCTGCGTTTTGGTGGCCTTTTATTTTGCAAACTTCTTCAAGGATAACAACGTGAGTACCCCTCAAATCTTGCAGCGCAATAAAGTACCCCTAACATGCACAACCAAACATATTTGTACGTCACGAAGGAGCTGGAGGACGAGGGACTGGGCCCCGATGAAATGCATGACGAAGACGATTCCGAGCTGAGGGCGCATCTTGAGGACGAGGATGATGATGACGAACTGGATCTGGATGACGACGAGGCCTTCGAGGAGCGTACAAGTGATAGCGACACGGAGCTCATCGAGGATCATCGGCCCAGCCAGGACTACAGTCATCTCATGGGAAAGTTCAAGACCAAAAACATGCAGAACAATGTCGAGAAGACCCTTACAGCCGAACAGATTATGGAGGAGCGTCGCATTGAGAGGGAACAGCTGGCGGCCATTTTTGAAATGCTGCGCAAGCAAGAGGCCGAACTGAATCTCAAGGATCGCATCAGCGACCAGGATCTCGACGAACAAGTGCGCCTGTATCGCTAAGCCCAGTAGAGAGGAATGCTCAGCTTACCTGAAAGTATAAACTTGTGTGATCTATGTTTGAAAGTATCCTTGTTTTAATTTAGTCGGTCCACTTAAAGTATTCTTAGATTAACTATACATATTAGTTCCCAAACACGTTCCTTAGTTATTAATAGATGATGTGTATGTATTTATGTATTTGTAGTTGCATTACCAAAAGTATTTGTTGGATAAAGAATGGAATTTTGTTCAATTATTGCAAAGACTTCGTTCCGTATTTCATCCCTAGCTCCCTAGACCTGTTAGAAAATATAATCGTAGCAACCGCTGCCTGCCATGGCAACCACAAATACTTGCCTACCTACCTGTCTCCTACTCAAAAAATCAGTCACAAACCAAACCCGGGCACAGTTGGAGCAAATAAATTTTGAGAGCAAATTATTTTTAACGTAAGAAAACAAAATGGTAAACTTTGTTTATCCCGAGGAGCTGTACTTTTTCGTGGAGAGTATTCGCGGATTTGAGGTGCGGGAGGTTGGCAACAGCAAATGGCTAGAGGTGCACGAGATGGTCATCAAGCTGAGTCAGCAGGCTGCCTACGAGGCGGCCCAGAATCGTGAAGAGGAGGTCAAAGAATTCCTCATTTCACGGGACAAACTGCGCCTGCTGATACACGAGGCCTACTGCGTGAATCTGTGGAAGACTCGGGTGCTGCCGCATCTGCTGGAGATCGACCCGAATCCCCAGGCCACGTTCCTCATCTACACGGTGATGTACCATGAGGCGGCACTGGTGGCTCTTTTGGACATGTGCCTCTACCACCCCAGTGGCTGCGAGACGCTGCAGGAATCGGTGCTGGATGTCATCGACTACTGTGCCCATTCGGTGTCCCAGGTGATTGGACTAGTCAGCATGGGCTATCACGAGAACGAGTCAAAGGTGGACGTTGACGAGGCTGTGCTCACCGAGCTGGAACGCCAGAAACGCAATTTCATATACAAGATCGGCCTGCGCTGCATCTCCATTCTCAACTACTTGACCGACAACGTGTCGCTCTTTCACCTGAGCGCCACTCGTCGCTTGCTGTTTACCCACGACATCCCCTGGCTAATGGTGGATGTGCTCTGCTTCCGTCCGTGGCAGCGTAAGACCAGCAAGGGGCTGCAAAAGTTTATCGACGAGAAGTGGACCAATGTGGACGATGCCGCCAAGATAGTCAAGCCCGAGGCACAGGCCTGGTTCTGTGTGCATCAGCTGCTTTTAAATCCCCAGATCATGGAGAACTACGAGCTGAACGAGGCCCGTTGCAAGCAGCTGTCGAAGGTGAAGGCTGGAAGGGGGGGTCCCAATCCACATGACCGTTTTGAATGACTGTGTCCTATCTTCCGCAGCTGTTGGGTCTAATGCACGAAACCCTCTTGGACCAGCTGCCCGCGCTCATTGGGCTGAAGCAATTCCTTAGCCGCTTGACCCTCAGCGGCAATACTGCGGCCAAATCGCAGCCTCTTCTGTTGGAAGATCTGCCCCAAATACAAAACGACCTCACAAAGGAGGTTGATCGCGATGGCGGCTTCTATCAGATAGCCCAGGCGCAGGACTCTGTGTTTCTTAGCATGGACAAGAAGCAGATTTGTGACCTGGCCAGCCGCTTGAGTGCTGCCTACGGCACAGAGCTCTTGTGCGAGCTAGAGCAGAATATGGAGGACCTGAATGTGCAAGAGGGGAAGCCAGTCTCTGCGTCTCCGCCGGATTCGGGGGCTGGCGGCGACGCTGTACCAGGAGAGCAGATGAACAAGTGCGCCACTTGCCATGCTCAGGCCAAAAAGAAGTGCGCCAACTGCAAGAAGGTTCATTATTGCTCACGGTAAGCCATTGGATTCGATTCTCAATCAGAGATCTGCTCACATTATAATCCCCTTGCGCTTGTTTTGCAGCGAGTGCCAACTCAAGGACTGGCCACAGCACAAAACTGCCTGCAAGGACAGTGCTTAATTTGATTTTGTTCCATGTTTCGTTTCAGAGTCGTTAAAATAGAACATTCAAAAAATGTAAAAGGGTCAATTTCTTTTATTTTATGGATTTCTTACGTTTTTATTTTTATTAGCATAAAAAACTTTCACGTAGTCTCTCATTCAACAGACAGGGGACAGCATAAGGTCTAGCTGTTCTGCCTGAGATGGTCCTTAACCACATCTAAAGCGGGTGTTTCCTCACCAAAGTCCTTGATGACCACCACCGAGCAGCCGCACACCTTGCGGGGCTTGCCCTCCTTGTCGATCTTGCACAGGCCGGACCATTCGCCCAGCTTCTTGTGCGAGTCCACGCGGATCAGGGGGATCTGATGCTCGTTGCACAGGGCAGTGACCAGTTTCTTGTAGTTGGGCTCATCGAAGGACTCGGCCAGAATGCACAGAACAGCCTGACGCCTGTCCAAAAGAAACAGGAGGTGAAAATGAGTTAGAAAAAGAGGATTGATGCTCGCGCAGGGCGAAAACCGGTTGGCGAACATGTGCTCAGCAATTGGAAGGTTTTTAATCAATGGATAATTCATAAACACGGACCAATTAATTTCATCAAAGGCACGCGCGCTACAACCAGATCGGGGCTTTGGTCCACTTACTTGTCAAGGGCCTTGCAGGCCTGGTGGATGCCATGCACGAGACCATCAGCAATCAGAGACTTCTTCAGCACTTCCTGCAGAGCAGTGTTTATGTCCATGGCGCCATCGAGGACGGGGGCAGCGGAGGGCACATCACTGCAACAATGCGGAAATACAACCATAAATTACTTATTCATTACAGAAACTCCACCGAAAACTTCATTTAGCCTTGATTTGTCAGTAATTGGAGAATTTATAATCAACGTAAATTCATAAACACGGACCAATTAATATCATCAGAAACCCAATTGGCGGGTAAAGGCATAAACTTCCATTTTCACCCACTAAACGACGACTTACACATCAACGTCGGCCATATTTTAGCGATTGAGGATTCACTTCACTGCAAAGAACAATAAAAAACACATTATATGTTAGGATGCCACGCATTTCGGCGAATTAAATCGGACCAAATTTTATACACATTCGCACCTTTAGACAACCGGAAAGAAAGAAATTCGAACTGTCAAACCATAGTCGATAGTCGATCAAACCTGACTTAACCCACTTAACACCCCTCTATTTAAAAAGTGTAGCACCCTTTGTTAAACCGCGGAAAATAATACTGTTTGTAAAGGCTCCTTGTAGCTCCATCCTCCTCTTCAGTTACAAACAAAAAATGACCACCCACATCTTTCACCTGTAATGCGTAAAATATTTTAAATTTACATAAATTTCGGGGAAATATTAAATACCCCCCTGGGCAACAATGGGATAACGTTCTATTTTATTGGTTGAAATCGTATTCCATAGTTTTGATATTCGATTTAATATTACTATGTAGTTGGCCTTCTCCGCCCTAAGCAAATAAATTTATCCGATAGATACATACATTTTCTACAAGACTGGCAAGTTTTCAGAAGTCCTTTTTATTGGATTATTTACAAATTATTTTTTTTTTTTTTGTGGTATTTAATCGCTGCCGCGAAATTGTATGGTCGCACGACGATGAGTCCGCATTGACCAGGTACTTCAGTTCGATTTTTATTTTTGATGATTTAACGTCGACAGACGGACACGAATAATAATTTAATAATAATTTTTAATAATTATTAGAGCCATCACGATAGTATCGATTGTTTTTTCAAAACATTCAACGTTGATATTCCTCGATTTTGATATTCCGTTTAATATTACTAGCTAGCTGGGACTCTCAGCCCTAAACAATTAATTTTATCCGATTTTCAAAGGTCCTTTTTATTGGATTATTTACAAATTAAGGTTCAAACAAAAACAACATAAAACGAATGTGTCTTCGTTTTTTGGCGTTGCCAGACTCGTGCAATTCGTAGTTGCAGCGGTCTGCCGTACCATGATATTTTGTGATATGAAATCCGTCTATTTTGATATTCAGTTTAATATTACTATATAGTTGGCCCTCTCAGCCCTAAACAAGTAATTTTATCCGATAGACACATCAATTTTCTACAAGATTCGCTAGTTTTCAGAAGTTCTTTTTATTGCATTGTTTATATAAAAAGGTTCAAACAAAAACGGCCAAAGCATAAAACGCAAATGTTGACTAAATGTTACGTCAGTGTTGCTGGTCAACCAAGTTTCTTCTATGCGTATGGAATTTTGTATAACTTATTTCCTTTAATTGATGTTAAATTTGTTGTTCCAAGGTCCATTGAAACAATAACGATTTTATCCTAGATTGACATGTTTTTTTCTTATTAATGCACATGTTTGTGTTTTATAAATAAATTTATCCCGGTTCTGATACCTATTATTGAAACCTGTGAGCTACAAAATGTGTCCCATACAAATCAAATGTATCTTACGGGAACCGTATGGAACGTCGCAATAATGAGTCTTCATCAATAGGCCTTTCCGACTATCTTCTTTAATCCAATAATTATATTTGAATTTACTTATCTACTATCGATAACTGTGAGCACGACTATCGTTGACTGTAATACGTCCACACTTAGGGAGGATAGCAAACAAACGATAGCACCAGTGCTGTAAAGTGTAAGCTAGTGAGTGTTGATTCGATATTTCTAAGCGCCAAATTCAAATTCAAATCATTTAAATCATGGGTTTTCATTTTTGTATGAAATGTTGTGAATAAAAATTACGTAGTCGGTATTGTGAGGTATATAAGTGGAATTTTCATAAACTTTGATTATTCAACTCTATTTTCATTTATCCACAAGTTTGTCCTCTGCTTCTTTATTGTTCGAAATATTTTATTAATTGCTTGAAGTTTGCTTAAAATAGACACGAAAAACTCTCCCGGAAGTGAAGTAGAACCTGTCGCTCACTTCGCATCCGCTCCGCTCCCTTTTGCTTGTGGACGAACTTGTTGAAAATATTCCGTGCTTCTTTGACACTTTAGCAAAGCCACCCTCTCTACTGGCACGCCCCCTGCCACCTTGTACAGCCATTTTCTAATGACTCTGTTCGGAAAATTTGTCGTTTGCACTGGGCAAATGTTTATTTATGTATTTCTTTCGCTGTTAGCACCCATGCCGCCCATTCCACCCCTTCCTGCGGGAGGTGTAGAGCTGAGGTGTGAAAATGGCGCCGACTTTAACCCTGACAAATATTTCCTGTGGTAAACTTTTTGCTGGCTTTTTACTTTTGTTTAATTTGTTCTGGTTTTCGTTTTTTATCGCTCAATTAACTGACTGCGAGAAGGTAAGGTGATGGCGAGGCAAGTGATGAACCGAGGGGACAACGTCACAAATATTCTGCCATTCAATGATTCCATTCCCAAATGCCGTTGCCAGGGGGTTATGGGCTATAAAAAGTCGGATCGACGCATACACACGGTTATCGCTCATACATTTCCATTCATTAGATAGGGACAGGAAAAGGCGACAGGGACAGATGACAGTGGATGGACCATAACTATGCCCATGGCCACGCCACGCCCCATCCAGGCAATTTGTAACGCCTTTTGCTGTCATCTCCCGTCGGAACGGAATGGTAACCATAAAAGTCTCTCTCCCCCAGTCTGGAATATTCGGCAAATTGTCTCCGTTTATTTTGCCTGATAATGTCTCAATAAAATCTGTTCGGTCGGCTAGATACAAGATATAGTAAGGATATATACATAGGTGTTTGATTGTGAGTGCGAGAGTGTGAGTGTGTGTGTGTGTGTGTGTAGGTGTCTGTTAGGAGCCTTTTATCTGAAATATCCCATGTTTTGCTCATGTTTGACCCAACTATTTTGTAATTACAAAAGCTGTAAATTTTAATGATATTTTTAGCTTAGCTTCTGCGAAATCCCAGCATAGAGTTGAGCCAAATTGAAGGACAGGGCATATTTCGGTGAATTCTAGCTGTCTGCCCTGTTAGTTCCATGAAAGAGTTTTCCATTCGTTTATGATTACACCATCATCTGGTCTTAATTGCTGCTCAGCAGCAGCTTTACATTAGCCACAGCAGCGAATTATTTGACATCATTTTAATAGGGGCACTCTTATTGCCTAGACTATTTTTACTATAAGTGGGAAATATTCATGGGTACTTACAAATTGTACTTACACTGCTCTGGCTCCTTCATGTAACTCTGTCATTTGCATAATCGTATGGACTGTTCTTTTTCTTGTAAACTTCTTACTCAGAAAATTGTTGCTCTTGGAAATTTTAGTTACTTAACAAGAGACTCTGGAGGAAAGGTACTTTTGGCTTAGTTTCTCTTGAGGCTCCTTCTTAAAGAAAGTATCTGTGTGCGCGCTGCGCTGTTCGCGTCTTTAACTTTTCAGAAAGGAGAAATGTGGAATGCATCTCAAGGCGAAATTGTTTGCTGCACTTTTCCTAAGTCGCTGCTGTAATAAATAAAGTTTTAATTGCCCATTGATTTTTCGCGGAGGGACAGGACAAGACAGGACAGCATTCTTGGCATACATAGATCATAATTTAAGATACGCTTGGCCACAATTTCAATTAACTATTTGCGATACGAGTATGATATGGCTAGGAATTATGCCAATTAAGTGGGATTTCGATTCCTTCGTTCGACCTCATCAAAATTCAAGACAGAGCAGCAGCTCCAGAGTTCGTGTCTAGACAACGAACGAAGAGTTTGCCCCATAATTGCCTTGCCCCTGATAAAAGTTGAGTGATTTGGTGCAGGTTGTGCCACTTGCCACCACTACGTGAATGGGGGGAACCCTTCAGAGTTAATCGAAACTCATAAATTTAAAGATAATCAATTTATGGAGCTCGACACCTAATTTGTAGGCAAACAATGCGACAGATTCTGTTTTCAATTTCCATTCTGAGCTGAGTGTGTGAACTTTTCTTCAACATAGCGTAGCGGTATTAAATTCCGTTTTCCATGCGACAGACAAACAAATGGAAAATCTCGAACACTCCTCTCTTTTGTCCTTGTCGTTCCGGTTAGGGCTGTCTTTCCTTCTAATTTCCTTTTATCGAATTTACGATTTGTTGGTCATGTCATCAGCTTGAAAACGACGACGACGACTACGGCAAGGATACAGGAGTCCTCCAGGGGGAGGAAGTGGGGTGGTTCGTACGAAATTTGTTTTTCCCTTTTGTGTCCATATTTTTTGCTGTTTGCTGCTGTTGGGTTGGTGGTTGGTTTTCTTGTTGCTGGTTGCTGCATCAATCTTTGATTTGCAAATTATTTTGCATTCCACACAAACGATTTGTGTGTTTTATAGTGGCATGATTCCCATGAAAGGGTTTTTGTTTTATTTTTGGTCTCCTGGGACAAATTGTCGCACACAACGAGCAACAAGAACGTGTGGCAAAAATCTAGGTCTTTCGCTTAAAGAGCAATCACTAGAAATGTTTTTGGGGATTTTCTGGGATTTATTAAAGTTTGAAAATGATTCTTATACTTGTGGAGGATCTATGAAAATTATACTCAACAGCAAGAGGTCTGACAGCGTTTTTTATACATATAATAAAATAGGCAAAGGAACACTGAACGATAAAGTAAATGGTTAAACTAAACACATCAATATTTAAATTAAATATTCGGATTTAAATACAAAAATAGTGAAATAAAATTGAATTCACTTTGATTTAAATATAAATTTATTAATGAGTCTTTTTAATATGACACATATTTAAAACACTTTTAATTAAATATATTCTATTTTATTTGTGGGTAATATATTAATTTAAATTTATCAATTTAATTTATTTTAAATATAGAATATACATATTTAGATAAAATATTTTCATATTATATATAATGGCAGAAATATTTAAATATATAGTGCTACTATTCGGATCTCAGGGCTTTTTTATCTGGCTTCCGCAACCTTGTTTAAAAGAGCAGATAGAGAGGGAAGTGTGACGGCACTTTTTAGAATATATAAGCATGCATGTGTAACCCACCCATAACACTGATTTCCATTATGAAGCTTCAGCAGGTCCCGACTTTTCAACTACTTATATAGATAAAGGTGGATTTCATGCAGGGTACGTGACCTAGTGCTTTTTATTTTTGTTGTGGGGACTACGATTACCGCTCAAGTTGGTATTATCCCCGCCCAGGAGGGTGGGAATGCGAACAACAAATTGTTTCGTAAGTTTCGCAGGAGAAAAAAGTTGTCTATTGCCTTGTTGATCCTGGACATGCACACACAGGGTAAGCAGGGTGGGAAACAGATGCAGCCGACGTCATCGTCTGTTATATGGAGACACCGCCAGAATTTGAATTTGGAGTTTTTCCTCAGCTGCAGTTTATAAATGTCAGAGGAGCAAGGAGTCGGGCTGCGTGGGCGTACGGTGGCGGGCGGAGAGGCAGATAAGGTTATGCGGCGCCACATGACATTTGGCAGGCACTGTATGCGGGGGGGGAATGTGTCCAGCGGCGACAGACGAAAGATTTCTCATATTTGAATGCCCATAAATAATAAATACGAAGGAGACAAGAGATAAAGCCAAGAGTTATTGGCAATGTGGCATTCCCGGCTTTGTTTTTCACAAAGTTCAAAAATTGAATGATGGATCGACACACTTATTGACATTTATGACTGGATAATAATGAGGATTTAAGTGATGAATACTGTGAGCAGCAGTAAGCCCAGTAAGGCCAGGGCTTGGCCTTAAATTCAGAGCCCTACATAAGCCAGAAATCTTTAATGTTTTCGAGTGCGTGGCGTGGAGTGGAGAGACCTGACAGCCAGCCAGATTGGGGCACGTTTCCATCTCTATGTGACCGCATTTGGCAATCGGTTTGGGTCCGGGCTGAGAGTACAGCTACAGCTACCAGATTGCAGTGAGAGGCGAAATAAATGTTTATAATTCAACGGAAATGCTTGGCAAAGGAAGCAGCAAGAAAGCAGCAGCAGCACCCACAATGTCTGCCGTTTACAGTTACACTTACAGCTGTGCCTTCTCCATGTGTGTTTGTGTATGTGTGGCGATTGTTGCGCTTTTTTGTCGGATGAGGAAACATGGGAACTGCCTTATTGCCTGCCACAGGATATGCCCGTGCCCTGCATTTGCCAGGACTCGTACTCGGACACGGACCACACTTGAGTGAATTGACTTTAAGTTGAAAATAAATTTCTGCCAGACATAGCCCCTCAAAGAGATCGCCCCACACCGATATGGAAGCAAGCCACTTGGGAATGCAAATGAAAGTGGGTGGGTGTCCGTTCTGACAGCCCTGTTTCGGATAAGAATTTTTTGTGTATTTCCCTGACGTAAATCCGCAATACACCCGCTGGCAATATGCTGGACACCAGCACCAGCATCAAGACCGGGACTGGGGACACATAAAAACCAGAAAATAGGAACTCGAACCTGGCTCCATCATCCGTCATTCCAGCGCATGGTATGGCCGGAGAGATGGCGCTCAGCTTTTACAACTGTTGACAGCAGGAGGAACAGCATCAGCACGAGAAGCATGACCAGCATCGGAGGGAATCCGCTAAGCTGATTTGTTTAAGCGCAGAGCAACACAACACCACACAAAGCGCGAAGCGTGAAGCTTTCCACTCAATGAAAGTTGCCGGAGTAGCAACAAAGAGCACGCGGTGTCAATGACTTGGTGTCCTGGTCGAGGTCCCTCCCCTTCTTGGCTAATAAAACTGGACAGGGGTGACGGCATCGGCCCCAAGAAAAAGCGCTTAAGTCAATTTGATTTTGGCTCAGAGAGCGTGCAAGACACGACACGACAGGAGAGGCAAGTAGAGAGGGCACAACAGGATGGTACAGGCTAGGGGCAAGACAACAAAGTTCAGCTGTCCGGGCGCGTGTTTCCGCTTAAAAGTTTTCTATTCTCGCAACTGATGTCGTCAGCAAAAGAGTCGACAGAAATCTTGAGCGTAGCACGGCGGACTGTGGACTGTGGCAGCAGCTAATTGAGATTTAATGACGATGACAATTTGATAAGAGGATTTGCCGCATTGCTCAGACCGCCCCAAAAACAGCAATCGCAGCCACCATTACCCCCCCGGATTCTGAATGACTCCCTAAATCGAATCAGCCACTGCGATGCGATCCGATGCGATGTGGAGCGAAGACAATGCAATCACATGAGCATTTTACGGGACAGTGAACAAAAAGAAAACTTCTGTAAAGAGTCACAGTCAGAGTCAGGCAACAGGAGAAGGAGCAGAAATATGCAGGGAGCCGTTGCTGGGTCCACATCCAAGACGCGCCACAGCCAAAGCCACAGCCACGCAGACAATGGCTGTAAAATAACTGGAAAAATTGAACATGAATTGAAATAAAAGCGATTGCAATTGTAATTGAAATTGAAAACCCGAGAAATTTTGGTGTTGCTGATTTTGTCATCAAAAGGAATTCAATTTGAGCGAAATTCGTGGAAAGACAAATCTTTCCTCTTAGCTGAAATTTTATTGATTGTGAAAAGTACTCAAAAGCATTTGATTCGCAGAAAGAGAATTTACACAACTACTATAACAAGAAAGGGGCTTAAAATATCTAGCTCTCTTCAATTTTTGTAATAAAAATAAAAGCACAGAACCAACAATTACTGTGACTCCATAAGTTTGACTTTTCACCGTTAAAATGGCCACACAATCTAAGTTCATTCGAACTGTCAATAGTATCATACTCGTATTTGCTTATGATTATGATTCATGGAAGCAAAAGCCATCAGCAACAGCAGCAGCAGACCAAGAGGCTTTACTCTACAGAAGAAACTTCCATAAATTTGACTTTCCACCTTTTCAATTTGTCGACTTTTTCCAAACATTTTTAGGTAAGGGGAAGGGGATATTAGAACTGTCAATAGCATTATATTTTCTTTCATTTACTCAAATTCTGTTGGTTTTTATTGAGATTTAGGCCAACTCGGCTACCACTCTTTTCCCCGAGAGGTTTTGCGCTTTGACGTGGGTTGGTTGGGCTCACTCGCATATATTTGTAATTATTATTGGCATTTTAAAGCATGAACCCAAATATTGTGCCCCTTCTACCCCATCTGTTTATGCCGCTTGAACGCTTCGTTTTGACCCTTTTTTTGTGTGGCCTCATGATAGCGGTCAAAAGCGCTTTTCTCTGTGTCAAATGAGTTCTGATAAAAACAGCAAATAAAAATAAAATTTGTTCAACCATCAAAGAGCGTACAAATGGTTTGTTTTGGCCCCAAACAGTTTTTTGTCTGTCACATTCGCGCGTTCAATTAATGCGACAAATGTGTTTGTCTTTCGTGATGTTTTTTCTTTCTTTTTCCCACAAGTTCTCTGGTTTTTTCTGTTCCTTCCATACATGACAATACGTGACTGGCCCACGCCCTCGTCCTCTAGAGAGTCCAATGACTTTTCTAAAGTGGCTTTGTTATGCCATTTTAAAACGGGTCTTAGGGACAAACTTGGACAGTGTTCTGTGCGACTTGGAATCAATTAATACGAGTATGTTTGGCTGCGATGGGCGAGCCAAGCGAATGCCGATAAGCCAGCTTCTGCTTCAGCTGAAGCAGTTCAGCTGCCACACCACAACCCAGTGTAAGCGGGCGATATGGACCACTTTGAAATATTTAATGTCCACAAACTGTCATAAACTGAAAATGCACAGTAAAAGCCATAAGCACAACGGGGAATAGGATGAGATGGATGCGGAACGGAACGACTAAGGGGGGTGCGGTGGTGGAGCCAACTAAAGCTGTCAGCCTCAAGAATTGAAGTTCGACAGGCTCCGGCTTGGAGCTGTTCGTGGGGACCGCGTGCTGTGTGTGAAAATACACTGAACGAAAAAGAGGTGCAGGGGGGAGGGGCAGCTGCTTGTTTTCCTTTACTTTTCAGACAAAAGATGCTTAAGAAAAGTCGAGTACGAGTACTTTTCCCAAATTCGTTGTACAGTGGAGGAAATAATTTGCTTAAAATTATTAATTCAAACTCAAAGTTTTGGCATAAGTTTTTACAAGTCCTTGGAATGCTCGACCAAAAATAAAAGCAACATTTTTGGGAAAGTGTAGAGGAGACGACCGCAGGCTGTAAGCGATTTGAACATGCAGCCATACATACATATATATCTTCAGATGTACATATATACATATACAGCCACACAAAAAGTTATACACATGAATAACCCGTTGGTCCTTGCTTGGTAGCCGACATATCATCGCACATTCTGGGGGCTGGTTGGGGGGTGTCCACAGTCCTCCACAGTTCTCCCGGGTGGCGGGGACGAGGCTGTCATTTTCCTGCGCCTGCAGCTTTCATTAGTTCAGTGTCAATGTTGTGTTTTGTGTCTTCGCCTTGGTCCTGGTCCTGGATCCTGGCTTTGAGGCTGGTACCATCGCTGCCATTTGTGTGTCTCTTATTTGCTCTCCTGTCCCGATGGTTTGATTTTCTTTTTTAATTTTAAACGCATGTTGTCCTCTGTTGCTGCTGGCTTCTGTCTGTCTGTGTGGCTTCCCTGCCACCTGTCTGTGTGGAAGCTGTGTGTGGCAACATGCTGCTGATTAAATGACAGGACTAAGCTGCAGGTGTCCTGCATTAGAAAAACTCGTTCCAGCACCCGCTGGGCTGGGTCTGTAAGTAACGAAATGCAAATTAAAATTGCTTTCTCGTGTTTTGTGTGTGAAATGGCAAATGAAATGCAGTTCCGTGAGCCCATCCATCAATTACATCGTGAACAGCAATCAGAGCATCCTTAAAGTAATCTTCTACACTTTAATATGCCCCAAGAAACCCCAGGACGTGCCCTTGGCTGGAAAGGTCTTGCCACATTCTGCCATTACGTGCGGAAGTTTGCCCCAAAATTGCGCCTATTGCCCGGCTGCCCAAAAATATACACAGAGCAGCAGCTGATGGCCATGGCAACAACTCCTGGCCAGTCCAGTCCAGTCCAGTCGTATGCAAACTTTATTAATTACGCGCCCCAATGACCAAGAAGACCAGAAACCAGTGTTGTGGAGAGTCGTCGTCTGGTCGGGGGTCTGATATCCGCGAAACTTTTGCCGTTCCGTTTACTATTTTTTTTCCAATTGAAATTCGTCTACTTCCTAACCATTTTCCACATGCAATTTGCGCCAAGAGCGAAAATCAAACAGAACAACTTTTTATTTTAATTAAAAATTCAGCACTTTTCATCCGGGGCATTATCGCCGTGACAGCACGTGGCAATAACAACGGAAAAAAGAAAATTATCCCCTAAATGCAGTTGAGTTGCGAGTTGGACAAAAAAAACCCCTACCGTACCCATAATACAATTTAATGGCATTCATAAAATCAGGTTGGCAGCCCTCTCTCACTGCAACCCTGTTTCCATCAAGCGTCACGTCACATGGAAAATATATTCAATTGTATCTGAAATTAGAATTAAACTCAACTAAAAGCCGCATTAAATTCTGGTAAGCTGAGCTGAGACATGACACCTTTGCGGGACCACGAACTAATTAAAGATTTTTCAAAGCTGTCATTTGGAAATGCAAAATAATTCACAAGCCAATACGAAAAGGACACAGGAAAGCCCCGTAACACCTAGTGAGTTGACGCCACCACAGCTAACGGAGATCGGTTTGCTCACCGCCACGAGAATGTCCAAGCTGCAGCAGTTGGCAAAGTTGCGGACGGGCAACCACAATGACGAGCTCTTTGTGAAGCGGCCCACATTCAGCAAGCGTGGAGCAGCCAGCGTGAAGCCGGTAGCCGCGCAGTTGGGGGGGGAATGCCTGCCAACAGTCGACCTGGTGGGGGAGGAGAACATACGCACCATACGCACCCAAGTGGGGGCGTTGGAGCAACGCTTCACGCACTTCATGAATGGACTGAGAGCGCAGCGCTGGATGTGGAGCGAGTTTGCCCTGTCGTTTATCGACGAGCCCATTGCGGCCAGTGTGTGCTACGATCTGGACAGGTTCATGAAGGACGTTGGCTGCATGATTACGACACGTACCATGCCACGCCGCTGCTGGCAGATGGTACGCAAGCCGATTGGCAAGCCGCGACGCTTCTCGCAGGCCTTCATTGCCTCGGACGGGGGCGACTGGCAGCACGTTCGTGACCTTGTGCGGCAGATGCAGCAGGGCACATTCGATATAAAGCAGCACGAGACCAACTTGCCGCTCCTGCCCAGTCGTATACCGATGCCGCTGCCGATGGACGCCAGGGTGACCGCCTTTCTGCCGAACGGATTCGGGCACGGTGTCGTTGTCAGCCACGAGCCCAAGGACAACACATATCTGGTGCAGCTGAACGTTGGGGCCGAGAAGAGTTGGATGCACTTGATCGACACCCAACTGCAGGGGGAAATGGGCTGCGAGAGTCTGCCGCTGTCCATTATGATGGCCGTCGCCGACGAACCTGAACCCGAGGAAGTTGTCTACAAGACGGAGGAAAAGGCGGCCACCTTCTCGAGTGCCGGCTACAGCCAGACGCTGCTGGAGTCCGTGGTGACGGTGAAGAATCTCCTGAGCATAAAGGACAAGACTGTCCGGGACTTTACCGCCCTTAACAAGGACTTTGAGAGTCTCTCGGCTCAGTCGTCGAGTCGCCGCGATCCGAAGGCGGAGCGCGAGCAGCAGCAGCGTCGCTTCGCAGCCCACATGATCACTTTGCATCGCGTCAACGATGATATGCTGGAGCCGTTGCGTGTCCTGCATCAGTATCTGGATGAGTACAAGGACGTGGAGGATCAGAAGGCCAAGACGCTGTCGGCACGCGAACGCTTTCAGCAATGCCGCATGCAGGCCGACTTAGATCTCAAGGCGGCCGAGACTCAGCTGGGGCTCGTGGTCAAAGCGGATGCCACACGTGACTTGATTCGCACCCTCCACACGATCCTGTATCTGTGCGGCGCATTGAGTGGGGAAAACAGCTCCGACATTCGCACCATTATCGAAGACATTGTGGCCAGCACAATGGAGAATCTGCCGCCCGTTCTGTGTGCCCAGTTCAAGCAGATGATCTTCAAGATTACACCGCTGTGTGACTCCTTTGGACGCGTGCCACAGGAACCACGAGAGAAAGAATATGCACAGCCAGAGTACGCCAACGATTATGAAATGGTTGAGGAAAGATATCGATCCTATCAGCACCAGGGCCAGCAGGAAACCTTTGGACTTCGCAACTCCCAAATGCCTGCCCAGCAGGAAGCTGGCGTCTTTGAGGACATGATGGAGCCACTGCTGCACAATCTATTGGAGGATTAGAGAGAGCGTAACGGTGTTCCCAGTAGTGCGAAATAAAGCCTTGCCATAATTTATGGCATAACTAGAAGCAGTGCCAAGTGCCGCCCTTTCTTTTGGAGGAGGTTAGTGCCATTTAAAGTCTGAATTGTACACTTTGCAATACTCCCCCAAAGTATGTATCGACCTGTGTGGGGCTGGGGGTTCCAGCACATTTCTCACGTAGCCTGCCGCTAGTATAGAATGTGCGTCAGCAATTGACAGATTGGCCAACAAATAACTGTCTTAAGTGGGTTCCAGAAGGTTTTAGGATAGCTGGCGAGGCTTGAGTCTGTCCTCAGTGCAAGCCTTAAGGAATATTTCAATTTGTATATTTTCGGGAGCGTTCCCAGCTGAAGCAGGCAGCTCCATTGGGCACTTAGTCGCACCCAGCTCAGCATCAGCCTCAGCTGCATGCACATAAATTCGAATTTAAAGTGTTTTCTTTTCTAGTTTTTAATTAGCAGATAGATGAGTGCTGGGCGCTCGTAAATTGTGTGGCCAAGCCCGTGCGCTTGCCATTTGCTGGGTCCATAAAGACATCATTAATATGCCTCCAGCCTGCCTTTGGCGACGGAAGAAAAATGATCGGGCAATAGAGCTGACAAACAATGTGTGCTGTGGGTGGACACTGGCCATTTGGCTTTCACATGAGCTACTGCGAGGCGCCCCGGACAGTGTCCACTCCTTGGGGTGGGGATTTTGCTTGAGATTGGCAACTCGTAAATATTTATAATGCATTGCAGATGCAGGGGCGTCGCCGTTGAAGCAACTCCTACTGAAATTTTCGCACAGGACAAACAAAAATCTAACAAATGGCAGCAAATAAATTGCTCGGTCCACTGCTGCCCAGGAGGACATCTCTATCTGTGTGGCTCTTGGGTGAAGTGGCTACAGATACTCGTTGTATTTACTCGGGTTGTGGGAAAAGTGGGCCGCGCGTGCTAAATGGTTAACAATATGCCGCGCCCGCTCCCCGCACAATGCATTCGAGATGACTTAGGTTTTTTGTTCGGCTGACACTTGATCATTAATTATATTTGCGCGTGGCGGGGCATCGTTTGTGCGGAATTGAATCGATACATACGTACTTAAGTACACATACATATATAATGCGAGTAGTATATGTATACATAGCCCTGAAAGCAATCATATAAAAACGCCAACTTAATTGATTAACGATGGGGGCTGGGCCGCAGAAGTTGCCGCTGGCATGGTACGGCCACATGGCTTACTATAATCCAAATAGCAAAGAAACTTTTGCTCCCCCTCCGATGAGCACCATTTTCTTTATTAAATTGTCATCTATGGTGGGCGTTGGGCCTTGCTGGCATTTGGTCCTCTGGTTAAGTCATACAAAATGTCGGAATTGGGTCAGAAATGCGCGGCTGCCTGCTGATTAAACTGGGGAGAGTGGGCGTACTCGTGCCAGCTCCTTTATCCTGTCTTCTGTCTCCGCTGCTGTGTGTTGCCATGGGTCGAAGCATTTATCACGCTGATTTCTGCGAATGGTACACTCAATGGCCAGGGAGCTATACGCTGATCGCCGAGGATGATACCTGGCATTAATAAATAAAGGAAAGTGAGTAGGAAAGTAAGTCGGATCATTATTATAGCCAGAATGAAGAAATTAATTTTCAGTTGCTTTCCCCACCTCCTCCAGCAAGAGACCCGCTACTCATTCTCTTTCTCGCTCGCACACACTCTGCCCTGTTCAATGTACGAGCGCCCCCTAGCGGAGAAGATGTAGAATCTAAACGGTACATGTACAACCTACATTTTAGATGTAGAATATACATTGCACATATATGTAGATGTAGATAACAGATTTAGCCGAAAATTGTAGAATGTAAACTATTTTAAAATTCCACATAAATCATAAGCTCACAAATTTATATACTGACTGAGTAAGGGGAATAAAAGTAGAGTCGCGTCCACAGAAGCGACTCACACTTTCCCTCTCGTTTGACACATTATCTCATGGGTATGCTTTTAATTTATACTCGTAATTGCCAACGTGTTACCCATTTGGTGTTGCATATTAAATATAAAATTGATATTCCCATCGCCTGCCTGCAGGGCTAAAGGGCACTGATACTGAAGCATTTTGTGGGCCTGTAAATCAAGGCGCGTGTGTGTGTGTGGGCGTATGGGCGTATGGATTGGCTTGTGTGATGTCCTGTGTATTGGTGTGTGGAAGATGATTTATGAAACGGGCAGCAGTTTGCGGCGGCTGGCGCCGGACACCACCGGACAGTGGCATGCAAATGCAAATGTGCAACAAAAAGTGGGTGCCAGAGCAAACAATTGGAGGCTTAAATGGCCGGGGCACAGCCGGCGGGCATTGATGGCACAAAGCGGAAATAATGGCTTGAGTTTGGTTTGGTTTTGGTTTTGGTTACGTTGTCGCTTACGTTATAAATTACAATCAATGATTGACGTTGCGTGTTGCGGCTGGCGCTGCTTTAATTATCCTTGAAATATATCACAAATACATACATACAATGTTCTGGCAAAAGAATTGTATTAAATATTTAACTTTAGCTGAGCTTTCCTGACACACAATTAGGCGGCTGCAATGCTTCAAGGCTTCAAGCCTTCAAGCTGTCTGCTGCCTGTCCGTCCGTCAGCTGCGAACGGGTTACAGGACACGATATGTCAGGAAGGATACTCCGTCTCGAACTGTTTCAGGGAATGGATTGCTTAATTATTTAACTAAATTTCCAAGCGAAATGAAAACCCTGCAAGGCTTTCAGTATTTTTTGAGCACATTAAACATGAGAGAGAGAGATAGGAATAGAGAGAGGCACAAACAATTTGCAAAAATCGCAACGCCTTCAGTGGGTATGCAAATCGTTTATTTATTCAACTGCCATGTGGCTGGCCGGTGCCCCAACCAGCCTTGGGGCTTTTGCTGTCTGCACTGCATTAAAGTGAACATACATACATTCATACA
This sequence comes from Drosophila tristis, assembly GCA_018150885.1. NCBI lineage: Eukaryota > Metazoa > Arthropoda > Insecta > Diptera > Drosophilidae > Drosophila > Drosophila tristis. The sequence goes on from JAECWT010000264.1 coordinate 1,879,094, forward strand.
TATACATACATACATATTGTATGTATCTTTATGTGTGTTCAAATCTTGCATCTTTCAAATGAGTTTTTGGGGGACATTTGCAGACACAAATTATAATGTGCTATAATTTGGTTTAATGTACGCACATTGAAACCCTAACCGCCGAACAACAGCAACGGAAAAGGCCCTTTATTGCCCCCCAAGGCTCCTGCGCTGCCGGCTATTGCTGCTGTTGTGTGGCATTGGTCATACGCAGCGTGAGCCGGAAGCGGGGCCATGGGCCAATGCTAGGGCCTTGGCCGGAAAGGGAATCCTCCTCACAATAAGCTTGTGCATACATACTGTCTGCCATTTATGTACATATGATGCGGTCGACCAAGGTGCACTGCACTGATTGTTGTCTCAGCAGCTTAATTTTTGGAATATTTTAAAGATATTCCAAGCTTAACCTTCTTCAAATTGCATATTCCTGCTTAAGTGACTCTTTAAACCCTGGATCCTGTTCCACTTATGGCCCTTAATGGCTGTGTATCTCTGGCTGAAGAACAATCAGAGACACATTGCAGAGCCTATTGCAAGTATCCTTTTGGCTTGCATAACCACTCAAAATCGACGAGTCCTGCTCGTGTTTCGTTGCAGGTTAAGCTAGTAATCGTTGTGTCATGCCCGTAGCCTGTATTTATGGAAATCTGCCTAGTGATTCATGCAACTGCAAAACCTCTCAATTGTGCTAAGCATTGGGGCTAAGCTTGTGGAATGCAGCTCTAAAGCTGCCTTTCGAGACCCAACCTTTGTATGCCCTCTTGCCGCCTTGCCGCAGAATGCTTGCTGCCCATCACTCAGCACTCGGAGAGATTATGCCCCTGGGGACAGAGGGTGTAGGGAGTAGAAAGAAAGAGAAATCTGCAGGAAAAAAGCCAAGCTAATCTTCCAACCAGGGTGGCTAATGGTCGAGCTTTCCTGCACACAAAAACCCAGAGAAAAGCAAGGGGGAATGGCAATACATTTTCCACAAATAATTGCGCCTTGTGACCGACGCAGCAGCTGATGCTATCGGGGGGATGATTTATTTGCAGATATCGGATAATTTAAAGTTGCCACCATGCCACCAGATAATATCCTAAAGAGAGAGGAGAGAAAAACCCAGCAACATGATTTAAGCAACTGTCGATGCCCCGAGATCCCCCGGGCTGCTGTCACTAGTTCCCGTTCGCACAGCAGAGTGGATTGTGGCAGCCTCTGATTAGCATATAAATCAAGTGGATTTGAGCCTTCTTTCTGACCGTCTCGAGGTATTAATTAGGGGCAAAACAACAGCACCCCGGCCACAGAGGGAGGTCAAGAAATTAACTTCGTCTCGTAAACTTAATAAAAAAGTTTCAGTTTCGGTTTTTCGGTTCGTTTTCGGTTTTCCGTTTCTTTTGGGGTATTTTGTGTGTTTGCTGCTGGTTTGGGGATTGGAAAAAAGTTTGGCCAAACTTTGTGCTTAAAATTCCATTTCCATTTGGCTACTTGTATTGCTCTCGATGCCTAGTCGTTGAGTGGCATTTGCTTGTTTGTTTGTTGTTTGTTGTTGTTGTTGTTGTTGTTGCTGTCGTTGCTTCCCTTCCACAGTTCTTTTCATTGTTTCAGGCAAGAGAATGCATTCCATGTGGATTTTCTTTGCGCCATCCCATTCCATGCCATCCATCAATGTGTGCGCACTCGAATAAATTGAGAGCCTGGGCAAATGGGAAAAAATGTAAAGCGTTTTCCACTTGCGAAAATTGAGTTAGGCTGCCAAGCCCCCACCTACCCACACACGTGCCACAAATAGAGGCAGGAAATGTTTAGACATTTTTCACAGGCGACAGGCATCTCAAAGGGGCTCTGTGAAAAGCAATTATAGAGGACTTGTTACCCTTTTATGCAGACGTGCCAGCAATGCCAGCAAATAATTGAAGACTGGAACCCAGGATCGTTTCACCATTCTATATTTATATTCGATTTATGGGAAGTGCAAGTTTATTTTTTCCTCTCGCACAAATTACCATATCGGATGGAAAGGGGCGGAAATCGCGTTTTGCTGGTCTAGCAAAAGACAGAACTTCCTCTTTGGCTTTTGCCTTTGGCCTGGAGGCAGCAGCTTATCCCAGCACGGTCTCTGGAGCTCCGCTCCGCTCCCTCCTGCTTGTTGGCCAATTTGCGTTGATTTTTCTGTCTTTTTTAGAGCCGTGACTTTTGGGGGGAAGAAGATTTTGACCGTGGGCCATTCAACAGAAATCCGTTAAATTGCGGCAGATTTCAAAGCCGAATAGCTGGCGGGTGAATGAGATTTAATGAATTTATGTCAAGGTGGCGGCTTCAGACCAGACCCTACTCCCAGCTATGTCTCCGAATGTGGCTCTAGCACAGGACAAGTGTCGGATTTGGTCCGCCAAGGCGACAGTGGCCTGTCAACAATAAAGCCCGAATGCCATTTTAATTGGCGCATCGGGCGTTGTCTGCTGACAAATACTAAATACCTCGTCCCACCTCCTCGCGCCTGACAGAAGTAGCTCCCACGGGAATGGGTACAGGAGGAGGAGAGGGTTGGAGCTCGCTACATTTGGCCTTCTCTCGCTGCGCACAATTAAAAGTTGTCCGCGAACTGAACCACGGAACCGCAGCCAGGTCCCGGTCTTAGCAAAAACTAGCAAAATGCGCAAAAGTTTTTGTGAATTAAATGCATCGGAAATGTCGGCAGTCCTGGAGCCATTGGCGACAGTTTAAAAGTCAGGGGTCCGTCCTGGTAAAAACTTTGAATCCAACTTTGGCTTTGCCTGCTTGAAAGAGTCAAATGGACTCTCAGCGGGATTTTTCCAAGCTACAAGCATGCCCTGAATTAAGAGCTACAAAAGATTCAGCTCACATCGATTAGGATTCGTTTATGCCAGCACACATAAGGATCGACAATGAACTTTGCACTAACCCGCAGAGTGCTGCGAATGGGCGGTGGTGAGGTGCTGACGCCCAACAAATTCAATGTCCGCCAGTTGTTGAACACCTTCGACACGATCGTCTACGCTGCGGACGGAGTGCTGTGGCGCCACGAGCATGCACTCAAGGGAGCTGCCGATACGTTCAACGCCCTAAGGGGCATGGGCAAGAACGCCTTCATATGCACAAACAACTCGGCCGTCTCGTGTCTGGCTCTGAGCAGGAAGGCCAACCAACTGGGCTTCATGGTGGCCGAGAACGAGATCCTCTCCTCCGCACAGGCACTCGCACGGTTTATGAGGGAGCGCAAATTCCAGCGTAAAGTCTACATTGTGGGTGGGCAGGGCATCAAGGATGAGCTGAGGCTGGTGGGCATCGAGAGTCTGCCGCTGGACCTGGCCTCCATGCAGGAGAACTCGATGGTGGAGCAGGTACAGAAGATGTATTTCGATGCGAATGTGGGCGCCGTCGCGGTTGGCATGGACAAGGATCTGAATGTGGTGAAGCTGACCAAGGCCAGCATTTATCTTAGAGATAACAAGACCCTCTTTGTGGCCACCAATCGTGATCGAGCCTTTCCAGTGGCTGCCGATCGACACGTGCCCGGTGCGGGCGTCATGGTGGCTGCCATTCAGGCGGTGGCCAACCGTTCGCCCTTCACCTGCGGCAAGCCCAGTCCCTACGTCTGCTCTCATCTGATGCGTCAGGGTGTCATACAGCCAGAACGCACTCTAATGGTGGGCGATACGTAAGTTTCAGCCTCCTCCTGCCCAGATTTCCACTTCATTTGTATCTATTTGTCACAGCATGTACACGGACATGCAGTTTGGTTATAACTGCGGCTTTCGCACTCTACTGGTGGGCACTGGCGTCAGCAGTCTGAAGGATGTGCGCAATGCCCAGGCCTCCAAGCAGGCAATGGCCTACCAGCAGATACCAGACTTGTATCTGCCACGGCTGTCCGACTTGTTGCCCTACCTACCCTCTCGCAATCGATAGGGCCCACAGTGCATACAGCATAGATCGATAAATTAATATTTTCTTTATTACATTTTCCCCCTAGAGTACATTTTAGTACTTTATGTACTTACTTCATGCTCTTTAATGAAGGAGAATCACTAAAAACACAAAGTGAGCGGCTGACTGGATGCTCTGGTGGTACTTTCGGTTCTCCTGCATTAATTTATGTACCTATCATTGTTTAATAATTAAATTTATGTGGCTCTGAAGAGGCTTCCAAATCACATAGTTGGCACCTCTTAGAAGGATGCTGAGAGGGGTACTGCGCGCCGCTGACTTCTATTATTTCTTGGTGCTGCGCTTGCGCTTTGTTAGCTACATTTTCGGAGTGGGAATTTGCCTTTAATTTCAATCGCTGGCTCTGCTTTTCGTATCCGTAAAACTCTGTTTAGATCTGGCCACAGATTATCGCAAAATCGGAAAATTTTCGCACAATTTCGAGGTACTTGTTGGGTCTTTTTCTAGGCTGCTTTTACCCAGCTATTTTTGTGTATAAATCAGCATCTAGTACTTGCGCAGTGCAATGTCAAGTGTTTCCCTTCAGGCACACAAAATACGAGTGCTGTTATTATTATTTGAATTCTGAGCCATGTTCAAGCGGAGCTGCACCGATCTGACCAAAATACCCAAAGAGAAGGTGCGCCAGTGGCTGTCCACCATTGAATCGGTAATCTTCGATGCGGACGGTGTGCTGTGGCACTTGAACCGACCCGTCGATGGGTCCGTGGAGACATTTAATATGCTAAAGTCCTCGGGCCGCCAGACGTTTGTGGCGACCAACCATTCGGGTTTTCTTACCAAGGATCTGGCGGCGAAGGCAACGAAGTTTGGCTTCGATATACAGGAGGAGCAAATGCTGAGCTCCGCACTGTCCGTGGCCAAGTTCCTAAGCTCGAAGGGGTTCAAGAAGAAGGCTTATGTTGTCGGGGAGTCGGCCATTGTCGGTGAGCTGGCCAAGGAGAATATCTGCAGCTTTTGCTTGGGCAAGGAGAAGCTGGCGAAGCCCATGGATCAGTTTGCCAGGGATATGGAGCTGGATCCCGAGGTGGGTGCCGTGATAATCGGCAAGGATGAGGGCTTCAATGTGCCCAAGCTAATACGCGCCAGCTCCTACCTGCAGGACCCGAATGTTCTCTTTCTGGGCACCTGTCTGGATACCGCCTATCCCGTGGGCAAAAACCGCATAATTGTGGGTGCCGGTGCCATGGTGGCTGCCGTGAAGGCCATCTCTGGCCGCAAGCCACTCATTTTGGGCAAACCGAATCCCTGGATGATCGATCAGCTGCTGCAGTGTGGCATCCTCAAGCCAGAGTCCACGCTGATGGTGGGCGATACGTGAGTGCCAGATCCAAGCAATATTTTACCCTATCTAACTTCAATCCCATGCAGTCTCTATACGGATATGCTGTTTGCCAGCAATTGCGGCTTCCAGTCGCTTTTCGTGGGCACCGGTGTCAGCAGCCTGAAAGATGTGCGCCAGATACGCAACGGTGAGCAGCAAAACAAAATTGATATGCTGCCCGACACCTATTTGCCCTCGCTGGGGCACTTGCAGGAGTTTCTCTGCTAAGTAAAATTCCACACCTGTTCGAATAAATTCAAGACAAGACCCACGGATGTACCCCAGAGGCCTTTCCCATCTCCTCTTTTGTTTGCTGTTTTTTGTATTGTATTTGATCAGTACTGATGACTGATTTAACTGTTAGTTTTGACACATGCTGACACCTACGTACACAAATATCTTGCCATTATTATCTCAAAATAAAATACAAAACATACAAATTAAGTGTCTGCATTCAAGTCCAGGAATGGATGCCACTGTCTCCGTCTCCTCCAACATAGGTGAGCGTTGCGCGTGTCCTGTATCCAGCCCCCTCCTGTATGGACATTACTTTGGAATCCTTTTAGCTTAACGTCTGCCCCCGAGGAGTGGAGTATGTGCTCAGCCGTATAACAGAAACAACCATTGAAAGAACGGAATGCTGAATGGTAAAATGTCCAAATATAGAAAGCGAAATCAGCGAAGAGTAGGCGGCACCGGCGGCAGTCTCAGCCTCGCCCTGGCGTCCTTACTGCTATTTGTGCTGTGGTTGCAGCTATGTGCCGCCCGGAAAATGCGCCTCAAAAGAGAAGCCAACGCCCATCAACCACTGTGGCGCCATGGCTATGACGGCGATGGCACCACACACGAACAGTTGGGGCAGGTGCACTTTCCGCCCGTTAAGTACTCCAAGTTCAAGCCGGTGTATAACTATACGAAGAGAGACAATGCCACCAGAGCATTGGATGGCCTTTTAAAATTTTCTCGTACCTTTTACGATCAAATCTTTCCGGTGGATCCGAACATACCCAGAGGTGAGGAAGCACCCAAAATGATTGATTTTGGGGTGAATATTTTACATTGGATCTGTTGCCAGGCTACCTGCAGTTTGTGGGCACGGATCAGATGAGAATGGGACCGAAGGTGGATAAGAACGATTGGGCGTCTTGGCTATCCGAATACTGGATGCTGTGGCTGTGGGTGCTCTTCATCGTTGCTCTCATTGTCCTGATACCCTTTCTAGGGTGAGTAGGTCACGTTGCGTTCTCCTGGCAAGACCATTAATGTGTAATTAGTTCATTTTGCTCGATGAATGGATGATCAGTGTTCTGTACTGCTGTCTGTGCTGCTGTCGCTGCAAGCAGGGATGTCCGCCCTGCATGACGGTTGCCAATCGCCGGAGACGCTATGTCTGGGGCGGCTTTCTGGCTCTTCTCATTATATTGATCGGGTAGGTAATGCCACTACGCTCCCCGAAATACCGCATATCTGGATACTCTTCCTCTTGTTTCTCTATGTTGCTATTCACTCAGCTTGTGCATGGCCCTCGCTTTCTACTCGAATGGCTTGCTGGAACGTGGCCTGGCCAGGACCAAGACAACAATGGAAAAGGGCAGCGTGGATACGTGCAATTTCCTGTATGGTGTCGAGGCTCATGTCAATCATTTGTTTGTCAAAAATTGGGAGGAACTGGAGACGCATCTCACCTCCATAATCATGAGTACAATCGCATTGCATTTAATTATTCGATTTACACACCAATCAATCTCCATTTATCTTTCCGAAAGATGCGCCCATGCATATGGCCGCCGACTTGAACGATGCCTCGAATGCCAATTCCCTGGTGGAATTGAAACGGATATTTTCCAATTTGGAGTATATAACAGCATATCTCGAGGTGGCCACTGACTACGAATTGCAGATCAGACTCAATACCCAGCGACTAAGGGATGGTATGGCTTGGACTACTGCGCCAGAGTAGACCCTTCGATTAGCTTTTTGCACATTTTACAGCTCTGCGGGGAGTGAAGCGCGACGTTAACTTTGCGGCAACGGTGCTTTGTGGCACTATGGAGTGCATCAAATTTCTGGGTCACTCCGAAATTGAATTTATCGACACTTCCAGATGCTTGCATCCGGAAATGGTGTGTGTGCCAGTCTGCCTGCTATCACAATTTAAGTTTAATTTTCAATTCAATTCAATTTAGATGCCCCACATTTATAACATAGTGAACAGCATGAAGGAACTACTCGATCATGTGCATAGACCCGCAGAGTCGCTCGAACGGCTGAATGAAATAACCGTATTGATCACGGAGGAAATGGAGCGCGTTGCCGAGCCCCTGATCCGTGACATACGGAACGGCAGGACGCTGTTTGCCCAGCAGGCGGTGCGCATCAATGAAATCATCGATGTGGTCATCAGTGACATCCATTTGGCCACACTGCGTTCAACGAGGGCATTCGATGATCTCTACGACAGGTTCAATGAGACACGCTACTATGTCGTGCTGTACATCTCAGTGGCGGTGATTGTGGTAGGTGCCTTGCCTGTGCCTGTGTACTGTGTACTGTGCAACCCAATCCATCACTAACCCTATCCCCTTTTCCTAGATACTCGCTCTACTGATTTTCGCTTTGATCTTTGGCTCCTTTGGCAAACGTGTCACTGGCATGGAGGATGGTTTTTTTAGCCAAAAGATTGGTTCGTACCTCCTGTTATTGTGAGTCATTCGCTCGTTGTTTCGTAACTTCGTGTATCCTTTACCGAGATCCTGCCTCCCCCTGGATACTTGCAGAGCCATGTTGCTGATATTCTGCGCTTTATCCATTATGCTGATGATGGGCCTCTTCTACTTTGTGATCGGCGGTGTGGCGTTTAAAGGCGCCTGCTCACCACTTTTTGCACAGAAATCGGCGCGCCGTGCGCTGCTCGAGGGGCTTAAATCTGTCAGCGATGATGAGCGCAATTTTACGGCTGAGGCGAGGAGTGGTGGCTCCGCCGAGGAAGCGCTCCGCATATCGAATCTCATCAATGAGTGTGAGGGCGCGAGCATGATATTCAATTATTTGCAAGTGAATCGAATCTATGACATAGACGATCTGACCCGAATAAGCGTGATGAGCCCCATGGAAACTGAATTGAACCTCTTCGAGGATCTGGATCTAGCGAATTTCTCGCTGGTCACCGAGGAGGACAAAGAGGTGTACTTGTCGGTGTCGAAACAGGAGATCGGACGTATCCATCCCTCACTGTGGTTCGATTACCTATGCTACGAGTATGTGCCCATCGATTTTAAAAATCTTGCAAGTCGCCTAAAGAAATTGTCCGAATCATTGCCCTGGAAACCCTATCAAGCGGCCAAGGCTGCGTTCGCGAACGAATATATCAATCTATACACATTCTATAGGGCATACGCACCCGTCCTGAACGATAACATCGAGCTATTGGTGGACGTAATTTCGGATGTTAATTCGGGCATTTTATACGAACGTTACAACTTTGGTGACACCCTGCGCATCTTACTGCAAAATATTTTGAATACTGAGATGTTTATACGGGACCTGGGCCAGAACTATCTATCGAATATTGGCAAAAACCTAACCGCAGTGGTCAACGAACAAATCAACGACTACATCAAAATGATTGTCTATGAGGCAAAAACCGAAATCGGACGCTGCCAGCCACTGAGCTACATCTATGACCGCAGCCTGGATAAGATTTGCAGTGAAATGGTTGATCCCATTGTGAGTATTTATTATTATTATATGTGTACATTTGTATACGTATTTAATCGTATGTGCAGATCGGCTATTGGACGGGCATTGTGCTGTCTGCCTTCCTTCTGATGATCGTCCTCTGTATTGCCCATCGTCTGCAGTGTCTGTACAAGCAGATACAGTTGATGCCGTTCGTACCTATTAAGGTGACATCAACAAGGTTCGTCAATCGCGTAAATTTAAGCAGATACAAGGACTTACCCCCTACTAAATCACCTCACAGCTGTCCGTTTTGCATTGGTCGCTCAGAGAGGCTAGCAGCTGGTGAGCCGGCACAATATTGTTGCTGCAATCTTCCGACGAATGGCGCTGCAGGAACGGCAGTTTACGATGTGGAAAAGGCGATTGGAGCAACGGCGAATCATCCCAAAACTGTCAGGGATTCAGAGTCCAGTACAGACGGAAAGAATAAGTTAGATTAGCAACTGGTAGAGTCATGTTCAAACGGAATTTCGAGTGTGTTGTTGGCCTGGCCGAGTGTTACGTTACGGCCCGATCAAAGCCTGTTAAGTGCATATGTGAGTGAGTATTTTGTGACATAGAATAATGACAGCCAGCTGATAAGCTACGCAAAAGCACTTAAAGTACTTGCTACTTGCAAAGGATAAACTTTAAGCGTTCCTTGGTATGGAGAACAAAGTATTTCTTGCCGCAGCTGCAGCAGTGGCAGTGGCAGTGGCAGTAACAGTGGAGCCTTGGCTGCAAAACTTTGCCACCCAGATTCGATGGCATTAATTACATTTTTGACGCCACACAGCTTCGATGGTACAAAGGCAAATAATTAATTAGCAAACACCATGGCAGGGTCAGCATTTTGTCAACGAATCATGTCACAAAAAACCGATACAAAAATTCGTGTCATTTGTTAGAGGTATCCAGAGAGAGAGAGGAGACTGGACTGGACTCAACACTTACTTGAATTCCGAACGCTAATCCTGGCAGCATTAAAAACGCATCAAGTTGACAAAGTCGGCAGCAGAAAATACTCTTGTTCTGGCCACGCTGGCTTATCTGTTGACATTATCAAGTGCTGATTTATTATCATCCATTGTCCTTGGTGGCAGAGAACTCTGTAGCAGACTCATTGTAGATTTTGTTTCCAGCATCTATCGCAACTGCGCCTCGCCGCAGAGTTGTCAAAGGATAGACACTCCGAGGCAATGCTCCTGCCAACACATTTCTACTTACAGCAATCATAAATATGCAGCTTTCATGGGCTGAGCTCCTGTATTAATCGGCTTCTACTTGTACCCTAATTATTTGTGGTTATCGCAAATCCGTGATTACCTCCTGTGGGATTAGGCACAGGCCTGGCTGGGCTCACGTGCCTACCGTAATTCACTTAGGAAAGTTGCTTCCCCTATCGGCGGGGAGTGTGTGTGTGTGTGTGTGTGTGTGTGTGTGTGTGTGTGTGCTGTGCTGTGTTTGTGTGTCTTATTGTTATGGTTATTATTTAAATTTCTTTGTGTGACGTGTACATTATTAGCTGGCGCGTTCAACGTGCTCAGCCTGCGTAAGCAAAGGTGCCAAGTCCTCAGCCATGCCCGTCCTGTTTTGGGGATGTTTCTTTACGGCTTGACACTGCCTTGACAATTATTATCCGACAGGCAACGGCACCGCCCCGAAGTTCGCCTTAATTGAATGGCAAGTGGCCGCCGCCGCATCCAAAGTGCTCGTTATCAATTCCAAAAGGCTCCGCATGGGCACCCCAAATCCCAACTATTAGGACTGTTTTGAAATTTGAAAATCTTTGAAAATAGAGTCTGCGATTTGCCCATTACGAGGAACGAGGCACTTAGACAAATGAAAGAATTTCGGATGTTTCTCATCATCATTTATTCTGCTCAATTGTTGAAATTATTTATGACGATTACGTATTCGATACAACTATACAATGTCGGAGCTAAACTAATTCTAAGTAAATAGATTTATGTATTGTAAATGGGGATTCCAAATGCCCTTTGGGGTTCGGGGTGGGGTTTCCAATTTATAATTATGAGTATTTATTCTTTTGACGCGTAAGACACGATTTAATGTATGTAATTTATTCATTCATTTGCAGATCTCTGGTGAGTGATGGGACTGGCGCGGGCTGACTTCGAATCCCCATTCCTGGACTTATTTTCAATAGCAAACCGGTACAGTTTCTTTGGTATCATGATCACTTATGCTTGGCATAGGACACGCTATTTCGAAATATTTACAGAAAACTCTTAAATACATTTTTTTTATACAATAGGAAAGATTTTCATTTTTATTTGTTTATTTTTTATTTTTATTTTATTTGATTTATTTCCTTTTTTCTGAACACCTGAAAATGTCTTTTTCTTTTTGTTGTTGCTGTTGCTGTTGTTATTGTTATGGTTTATTGGTAATGCAGTTGTTGCTGTTAAATTGAGCTACTTAATGGTGCGACTTACAGGGCGGAACCTCTGGAACTCTTAGAGCTGACTTTGAACTTTTGAGCAGCGTTTTGAAAACTTTCCGACAAGTTGACAGATTGGCCACGCCAACACCCCCCACCACCACTCGCCAGTTTGAAAAAATAAAAACCCAAAATCATCTGAAAACACCAAAGGGAACAAAATAGGAAAAAAAAAAAAGGGAAAAAAGGGAAAATCATCCATCAAGTTTGGTTGAGAAATGAAATACTTTCCAAAGGATATTTAATTAAAATCACCCAGAACTTGATAATAAATAAGGAAAAGAAAAAGTTCAGAGAGTGAGGGGTAAGTGGGCGCAAAGTGGGGTGGGTGTTGGCTCCAAAATGATATTGTCCGACTAAAGTTTTGCTGACTAATTTAGTGCAAAATTGAAAGAAATTCGATTGATTGAGCAGAGAACAGAAGGGCAGGGGCCTTGCTATTTAGAGGAGTTGAAGTAGAAGTAAGAGTAAGAGAGGGAGTAGGAGTAGAAGTAGGAGGAGCAGTAAACACTTAACGCTTATCACAAAGTAACGCAACGCTTGGAGCGCATAGTTTGATGCCTTCACTACAGATAAAGATTCAGATACAGATACAGTTACATATCTTATATTATATTCTATTCTATTACATTATATAATATTCGTTTAGATAAAGCCTGATCTCTTTATATACATAACTAGTGGAGTACACCCGGTGAGAATCACTCAAAAGCCCGATGAGACATGTCCCAGCTTCTTGCTGTCCTGCAACGTCCAGTCATAGCCAATGGCCGTATTATTATTGGTCGCCGAATTGGTGTTCGTCGACACGGATCGCTGCATATCGCGTGCCGGAAAGTACACCACCGGACCCGGCGACGGTGCACGATTGCGCTTAATCTTCACCAGACCGGGCGAACCGGACACCTGTGTGAGTCGGACATTGTTCAGCTGAGAGCTGCTGCCGCCCACGCCGCCGCCGGGACCGGTGGCCACCAGATAGGTGGTGGTGGTGCTCCGCTGTGTGCCGTGTCGCGAGAAGCGGCCGGACGAACGGTGATTGATGGTGCCATCGCCGTTGTTCGATATGGAGCTCTCGTAGTGTATAAGATCCGGCTGGTCGCGACTCAGGCGTCGCTTGAAAAAAATGAGTAAAAAAATGCGCTTAAATTTCTCCCCAAAAATAATGTAAATGAGAAAGTTGACGCTGCTGTTGATCGTGATCAGCAGATTGGAGAGTTTCGTCAGCTTGTGGTCGATCAGGTTGTAGAACGCCTCGGAGATGTTCAGCACCAGGGGCAGGAAGTTCAGCATGAAGAACACCACCACCACACAGAGCAGCATGGTGGCCAGGCCGATCTCCCGCTTCTCGGAGCGCGACAGTCGCTGGCGCTCCCGATTCGCCCGCTTCACCTGCCTGTAGATCAGGCAGTTGAGTATGGCCAGGGTGAGGAAGGGTATGATGTAGTTGATTATCAGGTAGCACCAGTGTATGTAGATGTTGATGTACGCCTGATTCCTGCGCAGACGCGACGGCCGCACACAGTGCAGCACCGTATCGGACTCTGGCAGCGGATAGCTGACCGTCAGCACCTCCCAGAAGCGTGGCATGTTGTACGCCAATGCGAAACCGACGCACACAATGAAGTAGATCTTGGCCCGGCCGTAGGTGCAGAGGGCGCGCGCCCGCAGCGGATGGCAGACGGCCACATAGCGCTCCAGGGTCACCGTGAAGGTCATATAGATGCTCGACGTCTGGGCGATCATGGCGATGGGGAAGACCACCGGCGAGATGAACGGATACACGTTGTTGTAGTAGCCGAAAAAGTGCCCCGTATACGGATAGATCGAGGGAATGCCGAACAGCAGAATCGAGGTGAGGATCAGCACGGTGTCGCAGCGGGCCAGACCCGTCAGCAGGTAATTGATGCTGGAGCGCATCTGCGGCCGCGACAGGATGATCATCGAGATGACGTTGCCAAGGATGCCGAGGAGGCCGACGATATTGATCAGGACGCCGCACACCCAGAACTCGATGCGATTGTTCTCTAGTAAAGGATTGTACACCTCCTCGCAGGTGCGCGTCCAGTTCGGCTCCAGGTCAAAGTCCGCATCGTCGTAGTGCGGATAGAGCAGATCCGTTTGCAGATCCGTGTGGTTGGGATGCGTCGTGTAGTTGCCGCTCAGCGCTGGCAGCCACTGCTGCACCACCTGCTCGTACAGGGTGGTGGGCACCGTGCTGCCCAGTATGTCGGCCAGCTCATAGCGCACCGCATCCTCGTGGCTCCTGGCCGTTGCTGTGGCCGTGGCCGTGGCACTGGCCAGGAACTCATCCTCGCTGATGGGACCCCAGTCGTAGTCGGTCGGTGGCGGGGGCATCACACCCGGTGCGGGCAGCTCCAGGCGCAGCAGCAGCCGAGCGGCGGCACCGCTCATTACGTTGATGGTCCGCTCCGGCGGCTACTCTCCGCTGTGTGGCGGCACTCTTCCTCGGTTTCTCGTTACTAGAGTGGCGACCTGGTCTGGGGCTTGGGTAACATCTAAGCAGTTAGCCCCAAACTTTTGCACAAACATCAATCCTGCAGCCACAAGTCGCTGTTCTTGTGCCACCTGTCTGTCACGGGGGTCACGGCGGTCGCCCTGCCACTTAGCCTGCCACTTGGCCCGGTTCCGGGGCCACGCCACGCGTCGCTGACACTTAAAGCTGCAAAATAGGAAGTGAAAAATGGAAGGTCGTTTAGTTCAGGGCCAGAAAGGTACGACGTAGCTTAGGGACTATCGATTTCCAGGCATTAAGGAAAAGGTCTCGACATGCATTCCGCTTTCACGCCAAATGGGAGAGCATATGGCTGGGAGGGTGGGGGTGTCAATTGCTCTCGGCTTTTGTCCGTGATTAACTGGAAATTCTTGTGGGTAATTTGAGTTTATTACGTTTTAATGAGCTGAGTGTTATTTGGTTACACAATGGCTTTGTAATTGCTTATCCGCTTCAGGCTGGAGATCCTTTTGAGTAGCGGCTGAACAGCCGCCACATGACATCTATACCTGACCTCACTTTTGGTCTCTATTCAATAGACAGCGGAGAGCAGAGACAGTTCTTGAGGGAACTTTAAAGCAGTCTTTAAACAATATAAATTGTTAAATATATATATATGTATAGATTATTGCGAATTATGTATACTTATGTAGAGTAGTCCTATCTACCATTTTCCACCCACAAATACCAATTATCTGCGTGTCAATCTAATCATTTTTCCTGCTGCATGAATCGGTTCAACTTTCAGTACAGAGACACAAGTAAATCAGTTCATAGCCATGGTACATACATACATAAATATGTACAATGTACATATATGTAAGTATATCCTTCACAAACCCAACCACAAGCTGCAATCTAAATTGTGTCTGAAAACATGTCAGTGCGAGTTAAGTTCGCATTTTCCTGTTGCCTGCGTAAAATGCCATCGAAAGTGGCTTTGTTAATTACGAATAAATTGCACAGCCACACAGGACGGAGTATACAATCCTTTAATGCAGGACCTGTACCTGTACCGGTCACACCCTAATGATTTCATTCACTTGCACTCGCAATGTGTGTGTATGTGGCACGACAACAACAAGTGGCGACTAGTGGCCTGGGGCACTAAATCAGTTAAGGATTCGATTCGATTCCATGCCACTCCCGACTGGCCATTTGGACATTACTGTGCCACGTGTAAAAGTCAGAAATGTCCCACACTCTGCGTGCATTAAGTGTCACATTTTTGACACATCAATCAAGCTTAAGTGGCCGCCCAATACACACTGACACACTCGTAGCACTCCCCCCACCCGCGCCAACACGCACAGAGCAATGCGATCCAACTGACTGACAAACAAAGATACGGATACGGCCACAGTCCACTGACTGCCGGACTGTGGGAGGATGACACGAACAGGGAGAGGGACAGGGAGATGGCCCTTATGGCTTATCAAGTGGGCAAACAAATCGGAGCACAATACATTCACGCATAATACGGTATCTATGGCTAAGTGTACACTGAAAGAAACAGGCATTGATGGACAAACGAACCAGTAATATATGTACATATAACTAAGCAGATCCCTCCCTTCCCCCACCTTCCCTCAGCACATGTCAGCATGAACATGTATTATCCTCTTTCCGTCAATGCATAATGAATTCAATAACCGATTCGCATGCCGAATGCCGAAACTGATTCTAATTCTTATTGTGTTTGTCATTGTGATTCACCCTGATGTAATTTATGGCCAAGTTAAGCAAAGCAAAGCACCGCAATTGTATTTGTGGTTTTGTGCATTTATTCAGGACCCCCCCCCCACCGCTCTCGACTAACCACAGAATGCCGTTAAGAGGCAGATGGAGAGGGTGAGAGGATAACACGTGGCCCAGGTACCACGTGACGTATGCGTGCTATTGGCGACATTTGCATTTGTTATCTGTGCAGCGGGCAGTAAATTACATTGTGCTCCATTCAGGCTGCCACGGTGCTACGGTGCCAGGTTGCATGTTAAGTGGTTGGCGATTTGCGGTCATTGTCCAGGAGAAACACGCAACTTTCGATTGCAGGTGCGCCGGTGACAGTGCCTGTGCCAGTGAAAGTTGAACCACCCCAAGTGGTCCACAGGTCCTGTGTCCCGGGTACTGGCCCCTGGCTCTGGCTCATAATGCGATTATCTCAAGTAGAGGCGGGCATTGAAATTCTCCTTTTAGACCAACTGTCCCAACAATTATAGCTGCAATTAGTTTTAATGCTTGTGACCCTTTTGCCACTCTTGACGACCTGCACGTGTCCCCATTCGTGTCACACCAGTTACCGCCTCCGCCCAGCCGGCTCGAACATTCATTTTTTTTGATGGCCCTGACATTGGTAAATCGCCCACACGACCAGTCCCGAAATTGCTTTTTCCCGGGCCAAGCTGGCTGGGCTGGGCCTCAGTTCTCTCGAATGTAGCCAACAGTTTTACCATTCTGCTGACACCATTTTGATTTAACCCTTTCACAGGGTATTTCGACTTTGAAACGGAGGTTTTCGGCGTAGAGAGGCTAGCGGAAAGATACAGAGATATCTGTAAGGGTATCTTAAGTATCGGCCTTTGCATTTAGCCTTCCGTTTCCTTCCGTTTTGTTTTTTTTGTCTGCTTTTGTTGGTTACATTGCCATGCGTTTTTTCTGCTGCACTTTCTTTTGGTTGAACTTTTTCACTGCCGTGCCAGCAAACAAAAACATCAAAGAATGTGTCGAATGGCGGATCGGCTCAGACGACTATGAAATATTCTTTCTTTCGGCCTATCCAGCAACAGCACATATTTACAACCCGAAATAAGCCAACATTGAATAGTTGACATCCTCAATATCCAGTTGGGTATGCGCAGTGCGCTCTCTCTCTCTGCCTGACTGGCTGTCCACTAACAGAGCGCAGATTACATGGCTCAAATGTCGCAACTCCACTGAAGTATAAATGGGCTTAGCCGAGGGTACCAGTTGCTCAACAGCAACTAAAAAACCAAAGTGTAACCCTTTAAACCCAACAAAATCCACCCACACCGCAGCTGACATGAGTTGTGGGAACTCTGGTTAAACTCTGGTTTTTAGTCCCCCGCAGTTAAGGTTTAAATCGGTTTCATACACGGTATTCAAAGCATTCAAAGGGGTATGTTCAATGGTAAATAAACTGTGTAATGGGCAGAAGATACATCTTTTGGGATTAAAGGTGTATGGATATCCGATTAAACCACTTTTACAGCTTACAGAAATCCCATTGTTCAGATAAATATTATTGCTAGAATAATGAAGAAAAAGTAGAGCAAGTGAAATCTTTTCTTGGCACTGCCTCTTTCCTCCCTACTTCCCTTATTTTCTGCGTGCCAGAAATAATCTGCTTAGATAGTTCTTGGTTATCAGGTATGGTAATCTTATAGTCGAAATGTTCCCCTATTTTTTTGCCCGAGGCCAGCACTTGAATATTGAATGTTCAAACAATTAAAGGGAATGTGCAGCATTAAATGCATTAAATGTGCAATTTTAAATGCGAATGTTATTTACAGCTAATTGGGATTTGTAAGTGGAGCCACATGTTGGGCGACAAATACTCGGAGTTTCAATTAATGTTTTTCAACTTAATTATATAGAAAGCAATTTGCACGTGGAATGTATTTATAGTGTTGTGTTCGGCTCTGTTTACTTAGTTTGTTTGTTTGTTAGCTTGTTGGCTTTTATGCTTTCTAGAGAATTGCATTTTGGATGGTTTGTCGGTCCAACCAGGCGCCGACTTGTCTAGATGTCGTTGTCTTGCCCGCCCTCTGTTATTTGTGGATGGGTTTTCATTTTTGGCATGTGCCTGGTGCTGTATTTCCGCTCTACATTTTTACATTTTTATTTTTTCCTCGTCTCTCATGAATTGTATTTCAGATTGAAAAGGGATATGTGAGTGGGGTAGATTATTGATTTTTGATTCTGTACTGCAGCTGGCAATAATCAATTAGAGGATCTAAAAATTATAATACATATTGCTTCCCCCTCTGTGGGGGAAATATATCACTGCTTGCTTGGCATTTATTCTTAAATTTATTTCATTAAAGCAGCTTAAGTATATTAACTTATTCCATTGTGATTCCATGTGCCAACGGAATTTATTCTTATATGTATTTAGATATATAGATTTTCGATTCAGCCACACGCGAAAACGTTGCCGGACAAGACAGAGAGTGAGAGAGAGAGAGACAAGAGTTGAACATGCGGTTGAGCATATAATGCCAGATAAAACATAGCCGTATAAAAGTGGTGGAATCTTGTCGGCCGAACCCAAATGAAAACACACACAAAATTATAATTATTATACTTGTAGGCATGCGGCCAGGCCAGGCCAGACCAGAGACAGAGACAGCGGTTGAGAGAGAGAAAAGCAAGCTCTTTGCGATTTATTTTTAGTTGACAGTTTCAAGGCTTTTGCTTTTGCGCGGCGGAACATAACGAAAATGAAAAGAAATGCGACTTTTGCCAGGGACCAATGATGGGGGGAATGGGTACGGGTACGGGATGGATTGGGATGGGTTGGGATGGGTTGGGATGGGTTGGGTTGGGGTGGGGATGTCCCGACTGGTACTAGTAGTTTGAGTTCCTGTTTGTTGCCTCTTTTGTGGCCGGCTGTCATTTACATATTGCTGTTGCAATTTTAGATTTTAATGAGCGCATCCAGCGCCAGTCTTGCTCCCCATTTAGGCTCCTAATTGTAGGCATTGTTTGTCGGAATTTGATTGTTCACTGGCTCCAGGTGCTGCTGTGCTCTTGGTTTTTTTGTACATAAAAGCCAGCCTAGCCTGATTTATGGCTTAACGCGATGTTCTATTCTATTTAATAGCCCTGAATGCTGCGCTTAGGCTAAATAATCGCTGCATTGTTTGTTGCCAGCAAAGTACTTGTGCCACACGGCGTATACTTAATCATTCCGACATTAAGTAGCAAACAGAAGGCAGAATACTCGCATGTAGGTTGCAAGACAAGGCCAAGCCCACAAAGATGTGGCTGGATGTGGGTATTAAGTACCTGGATATTGTGAGTCCATGATGTCTGTTTGCACCTCATGTATCCCCGCCCCCCAACCCCCGCCTCCACGACTGCCGCGCATGCAAATGAACCAAGAGTTTAGCTAATTAATATGCAGTTTGTGGCCAAGAGCACATTTATATCTGAATGTGTGTGAGTCATTTTTAAAGGCAGCACCTGAGTGTATTTTGCCGAATTCTATGCAAATTCTTCTGAGAAATTAGTTATGGCAAAGGAAAACGAAAATGTACGAAATTGCCTCAGCTTATGGAAAACTTACTTACATACATATGTGGGCATGAGCCGGAAAAAAAGAAAAAGAAATTCTTCACCATATTTGTGGAAGAAAACTAAAACCTAAAGAAATGCAATTTTCTAAAGTGTTTGCTTTAACTCTATTTATTTATTTTTCATTTATTTATTTTCAGATACTTTTGCTTTCACTTGGAACGGCGTCTTCTAGGGCAACAACTGGAACGTATTCTCGGTACAAAAAAACAAAATCGATATTTACTATGAAAATGCCTTTGACAGAAAACTTTCGCGAATTTCAATTTTGTAGCCATAATTGAAAATCCCTTTGAAATTCATGCCAAGTCTGCGAAATAATCGTCAACAAAGTTGTAGCGAATAAAGTTGAAAATTTATACTAAATAATACAAGTAAGTACTCGAAGGATACTCCTAACAGTTTGAACCACTAAAAACCCATCAATGGGTGTGCAATAATTATTTATTTGATTTAAGTAAAATGTCACACAGTGAGTACAACAAATTCGTTTTCAATTCAGTGCAATAAAAAGTAATGGCTGGGAGTAATTATTATTTTGTTAATGTTCCATTATTTTTCATTTGAATATATAATTACTTTCCGTCTGTCCCAACATTTTGTGTGTGCTTTACACCCTTTAAATGTCTGTCACACGCCTCTAATGGGTTCTGTTGTGTATGGGAGGGTAGGTCATTAAACGATCAAATGATAAGAGATTTTAAACCTTCCTGCTAATTGCATGGATGGTGTAGTGAGCCCATGTATGTATGTTATGCGAGTATATTTAAATACATATATAAGCGCGTACGTTAACGCAGTGACATAAACAACTAATGTTACACAATCCTTTTCAACAGCAACGACCTGCGATCAGCAACCAAAACTGCTGATCAGGCATTTGCCCAAACTCAGGCAGAACGTAGACGCCCTCACACTGAGGCGATGGGTCTCCCTCTCAATTAGCCACTCAATGCTGATCATTCATTTCCATTGCACTCAGGCAGAGACCACGCGATCTAATACTTATCCGGCGGTAATGCGTGGGGTGAACTCTCACTCTCCGCTATACATACACAAGAGCAATTGTACCCCAGGCTAAGAACAAAAATATATTCGATGAACATTCCCAATCTAACGACCAAACTGAGCGGCATTGTTTCACTATGGACTTCTAACATTATAATGCAATGCATAATGGATCCATTAGGCATTCGTTGCCTACATTTTGCGGTCAATACATTTGGGTTTTTGGAGAGATTAAGTCCTTGGCAAACATACCATACAGGATATCCTCACCTCCCCCAAAAGCAGCAGAAAACCACAGAGAGAGCCATGGCCATAAATAGGAAATAACTATGCCAATATTTACTCCAGCTGGATTGACATAATTGTAGGGATAGCGAAAGCCCCTCTGTGTGTTGGTAATTAATTAATTATATCAATTATTTCCTAAACTCAATGTGTTCATTAATGGGGAGAATTCAGTTGAATATTTCTGATAATTTCTAAGACATAATTTGAATATAAATTATTTTAATTACCAATCATTTGACACAAGTGAGACAAAAGCCTCGCTAAAAATAATAGCCATTTTCGAAGTTACACCGCTCTCAAGGATGCTTATGATTATAGTACTTATGCATCGATTAATGTCAGAGCAAAATTGGATCGAACGGATGAGGCGCCGAAGTCCTACTTCTTTTCTCCCATCAATAAGTCCAATAAAATTGTCTTTGTGAAATGTTGCTGTCAACAAGCCTTAAGGGAGGCATCCCACAAGCAATAAATTAATCTTTTTAATATTCAACATTCTTATCGACATGAAAATCGTGAGCATTTTTCCCCACAAATGTCAGACCCAATCCCAATCCCGAAGTCAAACCCCAACCCCAGTCGCAATCCAAGGCCTGTCTCACGGATGATAATAAAAACAGACACTTGACAATTTCACTTTCCTTTCTTATGGGAAAAGTCATTTTTTTATGACATGTTTTCTGCTGTTGTTGTTGATGTGTGTGTGCTTACTGTAATAATCTTATTAAGATTTATTTGCTTACCTTGGGGAATTTAATTTGCAGTGCGTGCGAACGAGTGGAATATCACCCAAAAAATGGGAAATGCGTACTCCCAGAAATGCTCAACTCATTTGCATATAAACGTATCGGAGGGGGGAGTGTCGACACTCAATGCCAAGGACTGTGCAGTTCGATAGGGTTAATTATATTTGGAGACACAAACATATGTCACATACGTCACTCGGCCAGAAATGATCTATGCACGATTCGATTCTGGCTGTGAATTTTCAGAGGTGGTGCGGGGGGCTAATTTAACAATTTGTTTTCACATTTCACTGGGAATTCTTTTTGGGGGTAGCTTTTTATTTGTGTTGGGCTCTCGCTCGCTTACACTCTGGGCGGAATATACTTAATATATTTATTTATAAATTTCAATACACTCCCCGGCTACACTTAAACAACTTTCGATCTGCGTGGTGAATGGCATTGGCAATGGGGGATCGGGATGAATGAGCACATTCACAGGGAGAGTTTCATGGGAGATAACACTGCACTTTCACTCTCATTGGATCACTTTCTCTTTGCATATATTCTCCCACTTTTCTACAGATACCATATATCTCCCTCCTTTATAGATTTCTCTGATGTATTTCTCTCTCTTCGTTATGCCAGGTGATATTTTTAAACAGAACGTTTTCGTTTTTGAATCCAAATCCGTTTACCAATTCCGTACGGTTTTAGAACCCCGTCAGAGCGCACACTTTGAATGCTGAAAGCCAACTGTGTGCCGCCAGCCAATAGCCAAATTCCGCCAGATTTTGCGGCAGCTCTTGGGCAACAATGTTGCCTCTTCGGCGGCGTCGGCGGCAGGATAGGCGGCAACATTGTTGCCAACGAGCATGCGCCCGCCCCAATGTTGCCAGCATTGGCATTGCCCCACAGCACCCACTTCTGATTCCTGGCACTATTCATTCATAAACGCTGGCGTCTGGCGCCACTATTACTGCAACCTGCATGTTGCTGCAACACAGCCATGCGGAATGGGGAATGATAGTGGCAAAGGGCTGGGGCGTTGTGGTTCTAGTGGGGCAATAGTGAAAGCATTCGGACTATTTATAAGGCAAAGTAAATGCCAACGGGGCGAACAATCAAGTTTTATACTCTCCATAATGACCACAGGCGCAGCGGACGACCCACTTTGAGCAATTGAAGCACGCCCGACCCGCAGATACTTTGATATATTTCGGTTCGATTGCGGAAATGCACAACTAAACATGGAGCAGGGGCTGGGGGACGGTGTGTTGCAAGGTAATAGAAATGTACTCTTTGTGCGCACTGCCACGCGCGTGGGGAAACTAATTTCACGTTTATTGTTTCGAGTCGGTGTCGGAACTGGTCGATGGATAAGTAAAATGAGTTGCAAAGTTTAGAACTATAAACTCTAAACAGTTCTGTGGTTTTCCAAGAGCCAAGAGACAAAAGCCATTAGCGGCTTTGCTTTTAATTGATTTTGACACAAATCTTGAAGTGTAATAAGTTCGAGTATGTCCATTGAAGTTAATAGAACAGTTTGATTTATAGCTATAATTAATAGCAAAGGGTGTGCATTCTGAAGCGATTTGAAATGAATTAAAATAAAATTAAATGAAAGGTTAATTCCTGCAGAATTTAAAACATTTACTGGGAGCTAGCAGCATTTTTTAAGGGTGGAGGGGAGAAGCTCCATTGTGAAGCTCAGAACTTTACGAATTATTTTCTTCTTTTTGGATTAAAGTAAAAACTAAACTCTATAACTCTGTTTGAGGGCAACTATTACGTATATACACTGCTAAAGATGATTATTATTATAATTATTATTACTATGGAAATGCAAGTGCAGCTCTCTGCCCAAGTGCGCCCCAATTATGCAAAATTTACAAATCATTGAGTCCTGCTTTGCTTTCATTCCGCATCAGCCGGTGGAAGCCCCGAGCGTACCCTTGCGTTGGCTTTAATTCAATTGAAGCTGCCATTGACGCAATTTCCCATATCCGCACATACATATATGTTCCGCTTTTTGGCTTTTCTTTGGGCTTTTTCCACCCACTTGATCTGTTTTGTGACATGTGCGTGAGCTGCCTCGACTTCGTTTGAGGCGCCACAGAGAGAGAGACAACGCCGAGGATTACTCCATGTTGATTTATTTTCTCTTTGAATTCAGTTTTTCCTGTGATTGTCAGTGCGGTATCCCAGGGCTTCTCCGGCAGGGCTTCCGCCCAGCAGTGGAAATGCAGTCGTATTTTTTTTTTATATTTTCATTTCTCAATCGCAAACTGTCATTCAGTCCGTCAGTATCCTTTGCGGTGCAATAATTTCTGAAAGTATCCTTTGCTTTCTTGGGGCTTGCCAATCAGTTGCAATTTAAGCAAACTTTTCACCACAGAAGGATGCTGACTAAGAGAATTAATCACCGAGACATTTCCACTTGACTGGGCTGCTCCTTGCCCCAGCTGGACTCACTTGAATCGCGCCATTACACAACAGAAATCGCTGCCAGGACAGACCGAAGAACTGATCAGAGACCAGAAACCAGGAGAGCCCAGAGCGGAGTGACATTCGATTTATTGGCAGCCGCACGGAAAACTTAATTCAGCGTCTGTGGCTGTTATCCCATCCCGATGGCAAGATTTACGGACGTATTTGTAACATGAGCCCAAAAACCCGGAGCGGATCGACCGGCCCGAAGCTGAGTTATTTGTCCCAGTTGGATTCGGCTTAGAACATCCGACCCTAGAACCATAGCCCCGTCATGTACTGTCCTGTCCTGTCGCTGCCTGTGAAATTGACTTAAACGCAAATTCCCATAATATTTTCATTTTCGGTTGGGAAAACTGCAAGCCGGAAAATGCAGCCGCAGCAGCAGCAGCTGGAGCAGCTGTCTAAGTGCTGCGACAGCAAACTATATTTAATATTTGCTTTTTGTTCTTTAGACTGAAGCAGCTCTTGGAAAATCTCGACAGATTCCGGCAGCTAGATGGCCGGATTTCGCCGTCAAGTGAAAGGAGCCTCTGCGATGCGCTTTTCGAGAGTGCCAGAAAATGGCAGAATTTGTCATAGCCAAATGTAAGACGCCAGGTGGAAAAGGCAATTGATTTGTCATTGATTTGTCGTTAAACGAAATGGAGGTGCTGCATATTTATTTTGGAATCAAACTCCACGATGGAAGGTTTTAATTAATGGCATTAGGAAGCTCCCAGTTATCCTTTAAATGTGAGACTGATAGTCAGTAATTTAAGTCACTTATAAGTACTCTGCTAATGAGGTTAAAGAACAGAAGTTAGAAGAAGTTAGCCTAATCCTTATGCCATTTGGTGTGAAGTAAGGTAAAAGCGGCTTACAGAAGCTTCTCTTTCCTCTCCCTATCTGTAGGGAGGGAAGCTGCACTGGTCAGTCCTCTTCCTTAATTAAACTGCCAGTCAGCCAGTCAGCCAGTAGAGTAAATACTTTGAATATTCATGTGGTATTCTTTCTGTGGATTGAAAGGGTCACCATCGTCACCGTCGTTTTTCCAACAAATTGAGTTTTCAAATTCCATTTGATTGATAATTTCTTTTCAATTTATTCCTGCCCCGCCCCGGAGCCAACTGGTGCCTGGTGCAGTGCCATGGCCCCCGCCAAGTGCTCCATCATTGTCGCCAACTCCTGCCACTGCCACTGCCACTGACTCAGCCGTAACCCAAGCCAAGCCGCAGTGACCTTTCCGCATGACTGCTCCAGCCACATCCCTCGAGGTTGGCTACGGTTTCAGTTTCATCCTTAGAATCGTCGTGGCGTGGACTCAATAAATTCCAATTGAAATACAATAAAAAACTTGGCACATCAACAGAAGTTGGCTAACAAGAAAAGAATACCAGCAAAAAGGCGGAGCCCATAATTAAATGTAAATTGTTGTGTCCAATAAACAATAATGCAGCAAATAAATAACCTATTTGCAGTTATAAATCCAGCAACTTCAGCATAGCCTGGCCCCTTGCCTTTGTGCTGCTTGCAGCAAATAGTGGGAGCGTGGAGTGGGGGGAATTTACATAATAATGTCTCTAGGGATTTCGGGGGTCGACTCCGCGGAGCAACTGCGTCATTGTTTGCAATGTGTCTGAAAAGTTTCGTTTTTTCTGCGGCCTCCTCCAGCGACTTGTGCTCGGGCATTTGCCTTCGGCTGCCACTTTAGTTTTATCAGGACGCCGCCATCAACGCCGCTCCTGCCCCAGCCCCCAGACATTAGCACTAATATGCATAAGTATGTATGTCAGCATTATATGTATGTACAATTTTTATGTTTATTACATTCCCCCAACCCAGTGCCAAGAGTATAATAAAAGCTAAGGGCGAGGGCTGGGGCTGGGGCAGGGCTTGATGGTTACCTTGGAAACTCTGTTTATTTGTTGTACTTTATGTGTGTAATGCCGATTTCAATTCCAGAATTGCTTACTGCACCAACTAGTGAAAGTTAAAGGGTTGAAGCGCTTCAAACTAAAATCTCCAATACATTCCGGTGACCAACGCAATCAATTTTCAGCTTTTCCTCATTTCTGATTGCTACCCAAGTCAATCAACAAACAAACGCTGTGCTCTGCGAATTCCAGGTAAACTAATAACGACTGCCTAGTGCCTCGTGCCACATTCAGATTACGAAACGCTGCTTGACCCAAAATACAAGCTGCAATTGCCCTGGTCCATCCAACCATCCTATCCATCCGTAAGTACGCGCTGAAGGCTGTGAGGGTTTGGCCGTTGCTGTCGACACCTACCATACAGCAACCCACTACCGTTGTTGGCGCGTCGGTCGCCGCTTATCAACTGGCCAAATGACAGTTTTATGATTTCGGCTGTTGCTTATCAACCTCACTGATGGCAGCGGCTGTGGCTGTGGCTGGCTGCGTTGCCAGTGCATTAAGTTGCGAACTCTGGTGGCTAATCAAAAAGAGCTTACTACCTTGTTGTGACCAAATCCTTTGGGACACTCCCACGGTGCACAGGAGAGATACCGCGGGGCCAGCAGAATCAGCAGAGCAGCGGCAAGAGCAGGAAACGGATGCGAACCAAGTGCCTGGCCTGGCTATGGCTCTGGCATTTTGCGTGCTCGGTTTACTCGGCGCGTGCGTGTCCTTTGACGTCCGCCAAGTTGGCCATAAATCAGCCGCAACTTTTGACGGAAATTCAAGACCTCAGGAGCCCAGAACAGCCAGACCCGGACTCCATGCGATGGCACTGAGAAGACCGGCAGCCAGGCGGCAAACCGACTTCAAGGCGGCAAACTGAAATGAGCTGGAAAGGACAGATTTAAGCAGGTTTCGCTGAGCAGTTTGTGGAAGTTTTAAAGGTTTTTGTACTTAAAATATTATATTTAAAATTGTTCCGATCTAGGCGGTTGAATTAATTCACTTCATGGCTAGGGGGCAAGGGAATCTTTCACGTTTCCATAGTATTTGTACTTCCGGGTCTTCTCCCTTTCCGCATAATATGGCATCCTGGGTCGCCCCTCTTTTAGGGATCACAGAGCAAAGTTTCTCTGGAAAAATACTAAAACACACCAGAAGGAGGAAATCAATAATTTATATCAATGTTTTCTGGGCATTTTGTAACATATGTAGTACGAGTGTGCGTGGGGATCCCCCTCCCCCCACATGCCAACAAATATGCACATAAATAAATAAATAAACTTCGAGAGTGTTGCCGTTGCTGCCCCACAGATACAGAGTTCAAGCCGAATTTGACCAATTGGCCAGTGTATGTTTTTTTCGAGTTTTCTTTGCTTCCATTCTGGCTTTGCTTACCTCTGTGTGGCCAGGGCTTGGCCCATTGTTGTATTGTTGCGTGGACTGTGATTTAACAAACCCCCGAAAAAGAGAAAACCCAAAAGACCGAAACCGTTTTCGAGTAGAGAAATCAGCACCTACTCAGCGGCACGAGCCAAAGGAATCACCCACCGGGAGGTAGGAACTTCGAACTTGGCCTTCCACCTCAGAGTTGGCAGTGGAAATATTCAGCTAGCGGATGTTGTGCGCAACCAGCCGAGTCATGACATTTGCATAAGAAATTCCAAAATTCCATTCACAGCTCCCGGATGCTCCCGGATGCCTCCGGCGGCGGGTGTACAGGAAACATGTTTATTTTAGATCATTTCATTCGCATTCGCATTCGAATTACTTACCATTCAGCGACTCCATCATAATTTCGGATATGTGTCAAAAATATCCAAAACTCAACCATTTGTGCTTCATTATTCAATCATTTGTTGCCGCATCCCCGTAAAATGTGGGAATTTTAAGCCAGGGAAAACATAGGTTTGAGGCGAACCCCAATGAGGTGAGGAATCAATGGAATGCTGTGCCGGAGGGGAGGCTGATTGGGTGGGTGGGAGTGTAGGACTGTGGGCTGTGCGGTGTGTGGTCTGTGGGTTTGTGGGTGTGTTCATCTTGTCGTAAAATCAAATCATAGATAGTACCAAGGAAAAAAAGTACCATTTTACTGTGGATTGATAAATGAAACCTCAGAGAAAAATGTCATAGCAAAAAGGAAAAAACGCACATATTTAAAACAACAACTTTTAGATACAAAAATAATTAAATATAATAGGATTGTATTAAATTTGAATTCTATTAATATTTAATTTATTGCAGAATCGTTTTAATACGTCCCATATTTAAGCCAAATATAAAACATTTTAAAATAAATATAATAAGTTCAGTTTGTAGCTTAATATGTTAAATTCAATATAACAAATATATATTTTAAATGCGAAATTCATTTTCATATAATTTCTGACCTTTTTTCTCAGAAAATTCATATTGCTGAGCGCCCAAAACAAATATGCAGATTTTAATAAATATAATGTGAGCTAAAAGAAAATATGGTATTAAATTAGAGCCCAATTCGACGTGTTCCAAAGCGTTCAAGGAGAGGGCTGTTTTAATACAACTTTCAGAGTGTTAGTTCCACTGTGGCTGTCGTTTTGGTTTATAGGCAACACCCTAACGGTTGACTACCACACCAAATGACTTACGGGGGTTTTCCTACAGGTTTTTTTTATGCCTGTAACCGAATAATTTGCCAGTCGAGCGAGTGGCGTGGCTTTGAAGTCGAGACGCTGGTCTGGCGTCTGGCTCATGGCATAGGCACATATGAATTTAAATACTCGAAAGTCTGCTGTAATTTGTTTATTTGCTCTGGGTGATTCATTTTTTATTTTGTTTAGAGACAGACTGACTGGGGAGGCGACTGGGGCGCATACGTGACAGGATCTGCGGACTGGGTGGTGGTTGTCAGTGCGAAGTCTGGGTCTGGGTGAAGGGACAGGCAGTCAAAAAGGTTAATTCAATTAACTGCGAAAGGCTCAGGTGCTCAGGTGCCTCCCGCAAAGCTTGTGGCTGCCTGCAGCTTGACACGGGTCGGCGATCAGGTGACAGTTTTTGGGGTCTCCTTGCCACCTAAGTCCTTTCTGGGTGGATGGGTCCTTGGCGCCTGCTCTAGTCAACGTGCTCCTTCTTGGTGAGATCCTCAGCCTTGGCCATGATTTCCAGGCGCAGCTCGTCGAAGGATCGCAGTAGACACACCGGCACCTGCTCGTCCCTGCCCTGAAACAGTGTCTCACCCTCAAAGGCGACATAGCCCTGCTTTCGAGCCGCCAGCAGTGTGCCCATCAGCTTCTCTGAAATGCTGGTGTAACGTTCAAAAAGCTCGCCAAAGGACAGGCCCATCTGTCCCGTCTTGGGGCTGGGCTGGCCCAACTTCTGGATCTCCTCGCACAGCTGCAGCACCTCCTGCAGCGCCTGGGCATGGGCCAGCTGCGACCTCTGCTCCGATCTGCTGCCCGCGGGCGCGTGTCCATAATCCTCCTGGCGGATCAACCGCTTGGGCATCTCCCGGACGTTGTAGTGGGCGAAGGGATTAACGACCATCCAGTTCTGGTGCTCCTCCGCCCGCTTGTTGAACAGAGTGATGCGCGACGAGACCGAGGTCTCCTGCAAGGGTAAATCAACTGTCATCCCAGATTGGTTGCCAGAGAATCGCATCTGATCTTACCTCTTCAAAACTGACCTGTTTGGCTGACATTATTGTTATGGTGTATTTTACTGGGGAATTTTGATTGCGAATTGGTCTATTGCGAGTGCCGAAAATGTTCAGTTACAACATAATTTGGAACGAATACAGATTACAAAATACAAAATACAGAATACAGAATACAAATTAGAGCCAGAGCCTGCTACATGTGGCAGCTCAAGCCAATCAATGCCATCGCATTAGCGAGGGATTTGCATTAGGCAAAAAAGCCCGACTTTGCCCAGTCAGGGATAATCAATCAGAGTGGCTGCCCCCCGCGAAAAACGCTGCTTGTCGCTGCCACAGTGGCAGCCATGTGGCAAATGCGGCGGAAACAGCTCACCAACTAGCTCCATAAATTTAAGCCACGAATGGCGCGCAAGCTGCCGGAAGTATCTCGAGCTACTCGCTCCCTGCAACCGGAAATACAAAACAAATTTCCCAGAGACACACACACAGAAAGAAGCTTACCAACCAGTCAGAGATTGAGAGGGAGGAGTGTACAAGAAATTAATGAAACAAAACGAGAAATTGTAAGCCAAAACATAATGAAAACAGCTCCGACAAAAGAACAAGAGAGTCGAAACTTTGATGTGCTTCTTTCTTCTCTTGTGTTTTTTTTTTGCGTGGAAATTGCATGGAAAACTAAAGTGTGAAGATTGTAACTTGCAGGAAAATGATGCCAATGCTTGAGAAAAGTTTTTTCATTCATTAATTTGGAACTGTGCAAATTATATGAAGCATTTAAGAAATAAACTAAAGATGAAAGAAAATACTTGAAACTTTGAAATTGAAATTAAAACAGAAGTGAAACTTAATTGTTCCTGATGATAACTTGAGAATTCAGTCAATTTATTTTCTCTAGAGAGAGAATATTAAATAGAACAAAAAGAAGGAAAAAGAAGTACGTTTAACAAATGTATGCGGCTCTAAGGAATAATATGTTGAATAACTGGAGCTGAAAATATATGAAACTTAACTTTAAAACTACCACTAAACTTTCCTTAAATTCCCGCCGTTACTTTTTCCACAGATAGCACACAGCAAATAGAGCTCGAAATTCCTTAAGCCATAGCATAATTATTATTATTTTCCTGCTGATAGCCACCACTTAAGTTCCATGCCCAAATCTCTTAATCCAATTATATCGATTCGGAGTGGACAAACGAATAGTTTCGCCAAAGAGCCTTCGGGCAGGACTCACACCCTGCGAAGGGTATTCCAGACCGTATTCCGGCGCTTTCTCCGTTCGTCCGTTTGCTCCGCTGCTCCGTTGCAGAGCTGACAAATGGCAAAATGGCGCCACTTCCACATCCGTTGGAGCAATAAACATTAATGCGCAATTAATGCTGGGTGTCTGTCTCGAATCCCCCATTCCACCGGATTACGGTGGCTTTGGAGTTCCCCGATCCGTGCTGGTGCCGTGGAAATCCCCTCTGCTGCCTGCTGTTGATTTTCGCAACTTGCTGTGATTAACGTTTGGCGCCCTGTCCTGTCCTGTCCTGTCTTATGGCCATTGGCATTGGTGTGACAAATGAAATCAAGTGGCTTGTGTGCGGGCAAAGGGCAGGACAATGCAAAGAAGCTTATTTGTTGGCCAGAACCGGGCCAAGACAGTAACTAACTTGCCCTTTGATGTTCGTGGAACGTAGGCAGACGGAAGTGAAACTTTTCCATATGGTGAGAGCAGCTTTAAGAGGGGGAGAGTGGGCGAGTGGGTAGCCATGTATTCGAGTGTTGACAGCTTGTTATGCTAAGCCTCGCCAGCTGCTTGGGAGTGTCAGCATCCTGTCCCTCGCTTCTCGCTCTGGCACTGCCTTCCGCTGCCGTTGCCGTTGCATGTTTGCATTTCCCTCGACATGTTTCGGGGCCTGCAATTCGTGTTCTTTTCCGCTTTCCGCTTTCCCTCCCAGCTGAAGATCTGCTGCCACTCGTGTACGTTGCTGCCACTTAAGATTCGCCAATGTCTGCATATGGCCCTAGTATATTTATTGCTTGTTTGTGCACCCCTCATTCAATTCGGTTTTCGGTCTGTAATGTAAAACAATTTTCTACAGAATAAACCAAAAAATAAAAAAGGAAAGGCAAGCAACTGTCTCGCTCGAGTGAATTTTATGTGTGGCACGTTTGGCAATAAATTTGTCAGCGGGCGGGTGGGATTTACAAATGGCTGCTTAATCCTCCATTTGCCATTGAAATGGGCTGGAGATGGATTTATTTGTGTCTGCGGTTAACACCTGTTTTTCGTCTTCCTTCCTGCCCGACTGTGTCTGTGTGTGTGTGCGTGGTGTGCGGTAATTTGATGGGTTTTCCTTTTGAGAACACTCCATGTGGTTCTCTGTGGTTATCTGTGGTTTAATGCCCCAAAGAGCCCCCATTCCATGCCCCATAATGTAGACAATGCTTCCTTAACCCCATCTCTGATACGAGTATCTGTCGCTGCCTTACTGGCTGCCCGGTCTTTGTTCCTTGTTCTGTGTGTGGTTGTGTGTGTGTGTGGATAGACAAAACATTCGCTAACTTGCCTTTCAAAATTTGTGTCATTTATAACCCTTGGCCAAAAAGACGAAACGATTTATTTTCGTGATTTCGTTCGTTTGTCTGGCGCCAGTCAAATTTTGATAAATGAACGCATTCCATGGCAGCATTTCTAGCTTTTTGCATACTCCACTCCGCACTCCGCACTGCACAGCTATGGGTATTTGGGGGACATCTGGTCGTTGCATTTTTTCAGCTTCATTTGGCAGATGGCAGAGTTTTGGCTTTATGGCTTATCGCTGGCCATAAGCACAGGCGGCGCCTAATATGCAGCGGCAGGGGCAGGGGCAGGCGCAAATCAAATCAACGTTTGTCATGGCAACAGACAGTTGAATGCTGGATGTTGGTTGCTGGATGACCCCTAAACCTAATCCCAAACTAAAACCAAAAGCAAATAGAACAACAACAAAAAAAATGCGCCAGCTAAAAAGTTAGTCAAGTCAACACGGGAGGGGACACAAAAAACAAAAAAGCGAAAAGCGTTTTGGCAACGTCAGTGCAAATACCGCAGTGGTTTTTATTGCCTTTTGTTTTTGGGCGGAATTTCGCCCATGCCCGACCTTTCTATTGTGCTCGAAAGTATGCAACAGCCGGCGCCACGCATTCGTCATATGCGTGTGTGTGTGTATGGGTGTCCCTGTATCTGTGTGTGTGTATTCGCTAGCTAGTGAAAAATTGCTGGCCTGTCTTCTGTCCCTGTGCCTGTCCGTCCTCATTGATTTGATTGACGCTTTTATTGACACATTGTTGTTGCTGTTGCTTGTTGTTGTTGTTGGCCAGAGTTTTACGACCTGCGAAAGCCTTTAAGCCAATCCACCATTCACGGCCTGGTACACAGCGATTCAATGAGCTGCTGGAACGCTGTCAACGAAACTTTCATCCATTTAAAAATACGAGTACTACGAGTACTACGAGTATGTGCGCTTTTATCGTCAATTTGAAACTTTACTTTTTAATACTCTTCGTCGCACATCAATCGGAATTAAAGTAAATGCCATAAAAAACAAAATATATTATTGGCTGACCCAACCAACACATATAAGAGTGTTCTGCAAAATGTTTAGAGCCAGTCGAGTGAAAATATTTATTATTTTTATGAGCTATTAGATGGTTAGGCATTTCGGGGGGTTTACTTTGGGCTTACTTTAAGAAAGAAGAAACGCATGGGCTGCTTCTACAAGTGCTGTAAATTTAAGACGCAGCACCTGCTAGACCTTGAAACCTCCTCCCCACATTCCATTGAGTCTTGGACAGTGCCCCTGCAACTCCTGCAGCTGGAACGGCACCACAAGTCGCCGTAGCAGCTAATAAAATGCTGGTCTCACCATGAATTTTCATGGTCGCAACTCAATGTTTTTTATGCGTGCCACCGGAACAATGGCCTGGGCCAATGAAGGCCACAGCCAGGCCGCCCGACAGTACCCATAAAATATGACATTTGCTAGCCTTTTGTTGCATTAATCCATAGTAAAATGTACGCAGGATAAGGGGTCTGGCTATTAATCGGGCTTAATTTTCACTTAATCGCGGGCATGATTTGCACGCAATTGTTGCCCGCATTCACCAATGGTCCATGGTATATTACGGGTATATATTCTAGGTATATTTTACTACGCTCGTCTTGCGGCTATTCAATTTTCATTAGCCTGGTCGTGCTGCTGGTCCTGTGGTCCGATGAGGTAATCGACAAACCGCCGAAATTATATTCGGACGTCGGTCAGTCCGGCGGAAATAAAAACTGCCAACTGCCATTTGCTCTGGCAATTTATTGTTCTACTTCCCAGTCTCTGACTCTGGCAACTTAATTACATATTTAAATTCCAACTGTGCCGACTCTCAATGGCGCGCACAAAAAGAGAGAACCACGAGCAGACAGCAGAAAAGCAGAACAGCAGAAGAGAACCGCGATTGCGGTTGTCATGTTGCGAGCCGTCGTTATGAGAAAGCATAAACAACATGGCGCCAACAAAAACGGGAGGGGAAGTCCCGGCAGGAATAAGAAGTGGGAAATACCCTGTTTAAAATATTTGGACCCCATATCCAAATAATCACAAATTTCGATGGATGTAGCATTTTTAGTTGGCAAGCCAAAGAAAATCTTTTCACTCTTCATGGATCTGTGCCTTGGAAATAACTATAGTACCCCATGACAGGGTATTGAATGTCCAAGGTCAAGCCTATTGAAACATTTGAGTGGTCGGGCCATTAAAAGAATTTGTCTGAAATCAGAAAGGGCATAATTTAATATTATGCAACTCGTAAAAGAGGGAAGAATCGAGGCGGGAATTCAAAGTAGTTTCGTAATGTGCAGCAAAATATGACAAATGAAATAAAGTGGAAAAATTATTACAAAAAGACACTGAATAATACAAAAATATTAGCAAGGAATAATAATAAAAAAAATGAGGCATAAAATAAGACATGACCAAAATTACAGTAAGAAAATATTTATTAAAAGGAAAGGAAATTCTTATTTAACAGATGAGCAAATGCAAAATCAACGTTTTTTATTTAGTAGTAAACAATAAATCCAAATCTGTTAATTTGTTAAACAATTTCCTAAATAGTTTAGTGGTTTATTTGGTAACAAATGATGATAAAAGCATATTAATTCAATCAATTTTACTTACGTCAAAACAGGCCAGTTTAATTTTATTTCATTGTAAATAATTCTGTAGAAGTGTTACAAAGTGCAAAAAAAGTGCTGCTACATGTATGGTTTTTTGAGCTCTTATTTTTCTGCTACATGTATGGTTTTTTGAGCTCTTATTTTTCATTCAAAAATTGGAATGGAAAAAGTACATTCCATGTAACAGAATAGAAACTTACTTTCTGCCATCAGTTTGCTGCCTCTCAATTTCAACGAAAAATTCAAAGCAGAAACCGCATTAAATAATAGAGTCCTCTCCCCCTCGCACAAGCTCGGTAACTTACTGCTTCAATCAGCTTACTCACACATTAATTCTGTGAGGCAGGGAAAGGCTTCCATTTGGCAATCCTGCACCCCCTGAGCAGAGTCCTTTCCACATATGAAATTAGTTGTCTGGCAGGGGCATTACACGCACATTAGGGGTATCCCCCGGGTACCCTCCGGTACCTCATCGCATCTGCATAAATTTTGGAGGTTGGCTGGCTGTCTGTAGGTTGGAAATGGTTGGCCTTAACGATTTTCACTGCCTGCAATTTGTGCGCCGCTTTCTGCCCTTTCGGTGCGCGCGGCTTAATTTACGCGGGACGTGGTTCGGCTTGGCTCTGTTCCGTCCTGGGAGCCTGTTCCGTTCCGTTCCCTATTGATTTATTTAGGAGTAGGCCCATTCACGCGCTCTCATAACTGCCTCTTGTCTTTGTGTGTGTGTGTGTCTCTGTTTCGTGTTGTGTGTGTGTGTGTGTGCTCGTTTGAGTCATTCATTGTTCGCTCACGCATATCGCTGCCTTAACCGCCATTTATGCCCCAATAGTCTCAAGTCTGGGCTGGCTTTCCCCTGCCTTTGGCTTTGCCTTGCGCTATGTTCCGCTTTCCTTCGCATTGATTCATGGTAAATTTATGCAAATTGCTTAGTATTCCGTTTCCCAGGAAGAGACTCCGCCTACATATTCACTACATCCACTCCCACTGCTACGTTTGTGCGGGAGCTTCTAAAAATAGAAGCATCCACGCCCGTTGATTAGCCCTGGCCCAAAAAAAAAAAAAAAAACGATACAAAAAATTTGCCTTTGCCTTTTTGCCTTTCAATTAAATGATTAATTGCTTGCAGCATTTACAAGCTGCATCAACAAAGCTTTTGTATGGCTCTCACTGGTGGTCTGGCTGCTGGGGGTTAATGGTGTGAGGTTCAAGGAGGACACACAGCACAGGACAGGACAGGCCACAGGGGCGTATACGTCATACACATTTTGCACGCATCAATGGCTCTCGGGAATGGCTCTGCAGTTGGCAGAACAAAACTTTTGATTGCTATCGCGGGGTCTCCTCGTGGCTTGGCGGGGGTGTGTGTGTGCTATTCTGGGATAACAGTTTTTGCTGTTTTATAGTCGAAAACCCCCACAAAGAAGCACACACACGCACAATGACAGTGGAAACATGCTGCTTGCCACAAAATTTCTTCGCCAGAAGAGCTAGAAATCTGTAAGGCAACTTGATGACGTGGACAACTAGGGGTCTGGGTCTGGGGTCTGGGGTCTGGCATGTGGATCCTTCAAGCTGAAGGTCAACATACTCCACGCTCTTAAGCACTTTATTCATCTATGTGTGTGTGTGTGTGTGTGTGTTTTGTGTGCATGCTTGAGTTTGTGTTTTTTGTGGTAAACACTGACTCCACTTGGAAAATGGTCGCGTCATTGGTATCCAGCGGATTGCCACAATCTTTGCGGTTGTAAAATCAATTCCCTTAGCACTTACAGTGCTACGTAGCCTTGCTACCCTGCCCCCACCACACACCCCGGGCACTGCAACCGAAGGAATGCATTGAGCGATGACTAAATCCATGGCAACAACAGGAGAGTGGAAAATGTCAGACATTCTAGAAGTCTGGCAGTAGCGAACCGCTCAAAGCTAAAGCGTAATGTAATTACAACAATGAAATACGAGACACTTGACCCAGATCCCAATCTCCATCTCCATCTCCGTCTCAATCCCAATCCCCTCCCCGCACGGACAGCCCTCGGAAAACAAGTGACTTCCGCACGTTTGGCCAGCTGAGGCGAGGGTATAAAAGGTTTTTCTTTTGCGCCTTTTGTAATATGGTTTCTAATGAAATCCAGAACAGACCTGCCAGACCTGCAGGAGGAGGCCAGTAAAAGCAGCACAATATACGTATGATGAGGTTGGTGGGGGCAGTCAGCAGAATTATTGCATGCTTTGCAATATACACGGGTTGAGGTCAATGTGTTTCCTTTTTTGGTTTATGCCACACCCACTTACAGGCCTTACAGCCAGCCAGCGCCTGTCCGTTGGCCATAAAATGGGCTAGCAAACGAGAGTGAAAGAGCCTTTTACGTGCATCGCAGCCAGCCACAGACATAGCCATGGCCATCCGCAGCCATACATGTAATGGAAAGTTACGCAGTTGCGAGCGGCTGGCTCCATCATAACTTCTGCTCGGAGCCAGGCCCTGGGGCACCGAGAGAAACTCCCCCATTTGGGACACAGCGTCAGACTCAGACTCAGGCTCAGCCTCAGACATTCGCAATGTTCATAAATCAAATGTTGTTTTGGAGTTGCCCAACAAAAATGAAACTATATATAGATGAAGACGAAAATAAAAGCAGTGGCAAAAGGGAAACAGCTGATCGATGTGGTTGTACCCTGGAAACAGTGGAAAATAGTAGAATTTCCAGTTGTGTCAAATAGGAAAAGTAAACTAAAATAAGAACATAAATTTCCCAAACGAAAGACACAACATAAAAAATGATCGAGTCAGCTGCCACGAAGCAAAAGATTCTCGCAATGACCGCGGAGCATGTGGATCAGCTTTATGTACTGTGGCGGCACA
Organism: Drosophila tristis; assembly: GCA_018150885.1. Lineage (NCBI taxonomy): Eukaryota > Metazoa > Arthropoda > Insecta > Diptera > Drosophilidae > Drosophila > Drosophila tristis. The sequence goes on from JAECWT010000264.1 coordinate 1,916,514, forward strand.
TGTTCGATGCGCAGACATCCGAGAATTACCTGCACAGACTGAAGGAACACGCGGAGGCTTTCTACAACGATCTGCTGGCCGAGTCGCGGGAGAAGCAGACAGCCATCGAGGAGGACATTGCCGCACTTCAAGCCGAGGAAAGTGAACTGCATGGACTGCTCCATGGGAGCGTCCATGTCGAAGAGAGACCACAGAATGTGCCACTGGCTGTGTGGCAGCTGAGGCTGGAGCACACTGTAGAGCAGCTGCGCGAGGAGCTGCCCAAGCGGCGTGCGGAAATTTCCAATCTTCTGCTCCAGCAGCAGCCACTCTGTCAAGAGTTGGGCGTGCTGCCACTGCCACTGCTGACGGATCCACTGCCCCTGCCGCAGGAGCTGACAGCATTCCGAGAACATCTCGACCGACTGCAAGCCGAGTGCGTGGCACGCACAAAGTTAATGAAGGAGCTACGCCAAAGCATCGAGCAGGACCTGCAGCAGCTGGAGAACGAAACGGCTGAGCGGCGTTGGCTTAACGAGATAGATCAGGATCTAACGCCAGAGACATTCGAGCGGCTGCGAACGCTGCATCAAAGATTGGCTGATCAGAGGCAGGAGCAGCGCGAACACATAGATGCCATGCGCGAGAAGATCCTTGCGCTGTGGGAACGCCTCCAGGAGACAGACGAACCCACCATGCGCCGTGTGCGCGACGCCACTGAGTACACAGAAGGCACCTGCCGAGTGCTGCAGGATGAGCTGCAGCGCTGCCAGCTGCTGCTCAGTGGCAACCTGAAGACCATCATCCAGCAGCTGCGTGTGGAGATACACGAGTGGTGGGATCGAACGCTCAAGAGTCGCCAGGAGCGCCTGCGCTTTGCCAGCTACTACACCGATTGGTACAACGAAGAGCTCTTGGAGCTGCACGAGCTGCAGCTGGAGGATCTGAAATGCTTCCATAACAATCACAAGGAAATCTTCGACCTGTACGCAAGTCGTGCAGAACTATTGGCACGCATGGAGGTCTTGGAGGCCAAGTCGAAGGATCCCATGCGGTTTCAGAATCGCGGCGGGCAGCTGCTCAAAGAGGAGAGGGAACGCAGGGATATCACATGCAGGCTGCCCAAAATGGAGCTGCAGATCACGGAACTGGTGCAGGCCTATCAGGTGCAGTGCTGTGGCCCCTTTCTGGTGTATGGCGAAAACATATTGGAGCTGATTGCCAGGCAGCGCATGGCCAGGAAACAGCAAAACTCTGCCCCCAGGAAGACGCCGTGCACCAAACTGAAGGCTCCTGCCGCTGCTGGAACACTGTTGAACATGTCCAACGTGTCGTGCCGAAAGCCGCCTGCGACTCCAACCATCAAGAGCACAGGAATTGCTCACAAGCACAAGCCCCTGCATCCATCGGTCACCAGTTGCTCTGGGCAAAAGGCCATCGGAACGGGCTGCCTGAAGAGCACCTTAAATGGGGCCAACTCTGCCCTGCAGCGGGTACGATTGGGAACCCCAGGCACACGCACTAAAAACACTCTTCGGGACAAGTCGCCAATAAAAGAACCGTCCACGGATGTGACGGATGAGAACCAGACCGTTCTTGGGGACTCCTTTGAGCACTTTACGCCATCAAGTCGCTCCTCGCTGCTAGCAGTTTCGCGCAATATTTTGGGTGTCCTCGACAGCAACAGCAACAAGAATTCGGTGGCCACAGTGACTGGACAGGAGGCGAAGAAGCAGCCTCGTGGCGGCAAGCAATTCAAACTACCCACGCCCCGCGGCAGCCTTATGTGGCTGAAAACCCCCCCTAAACATTAATCAAGTTTTTCTCTGTTTTTTTCTGTTTTGTTTTTTGGTTTCGTTTTATTTAATTTTTCCTGTTTACAAACTAATGGCACATGGAATATACCCCTTCAACCACACTTAGACTACAGGGCATAGGCGCTGAGGAAGTTATTTTTTGTTTATATAAAAAAAACAAAGGCAAAACAAATGGCAACTCAAATTGCATGCATACTCCATGAGGATTCGCGTACTGCGCCTCGAGGCGCAACCAAACGCGAATTGAGGCGCTTTCGCTTCAGTGAATCGCCAAAGTTTTTGGCGCCAATGTTGAATTTTTTGGTGATATGTTGAAAATATGCAAAAGTTTTGCCCGTTCGGCCATTATACATAGATGGCATTTCCGAATGGTTGCCCCCCAAAAAACCGATTCGATCGTCTCGCTGTGTGATTTGTGAGTATGGGCAATGAAAAGTGCGGCACACGAGCTGTAAATTGAATTAACCTCCCCTCCAGTCCGGGGATAGATGTACACCGACTGCTCGTAAAGGACACCCTGTGGCGTGTTCCTTCCGCTTCCGTGGTCACACCCAAAAAAAATGACAGCGAAGGGCAGGCAGAGAGGGAGAGAGAGATAGAGAGAGCTGAAGCTGAAGCCGGGCCCAGATAAAGTCCTGGCAAGTGGCTGAGCGATGGCCTGGGAATGATAATACTCGTAAAAGTGTGGCCCAGAAGTAAAGTGGAAATGTAAACACGTACATACATGTATGTGTGTACATATGTACTACTATGCCGCATGTGTGACGAGACACAATTGACTCGACTCCCCACGGTTGCTGCACAACAATGGCCGAGGCATGGCATGGCTTTTGAGGCTCAAGTTAATTGTGTTGGCCCCTTGGCTGCCTGGCTGGCAGTGGCATAGGGTTAATCGCTTGTACAGGACGGAACAGGACGGTAGTTGTAGCATGCTCCAATTGCCACATAGATAGCGCACGAGACCATTGTGTGACTGACATGTTAATTAAAATTACTCATACGCTCTCCCTGCTCTGCCCAGCCAATTGTATCTAAACACACGCGGCCGCCTGGCCACATGCCGCCAGCTGGCTTGGGACCCAACAAGTGTCTTCGCAGCATGTGGCCAGCAGCAATGTTGCTGCGCCTGGATGGATGGCAGCAATGTTGCCACGCCGCTCTTTACGGGTTTCTGTTCTGCCGTACAATCTGACTCATTGACCGTTGAATTTTCTGGCCCACTGCCCAACCCAGCTGGGCGACAGCGAAATCAATCCTCGAATATTTTTTCCTACTCTCTCTCCTTCCTACAATTCTGTCTGGTTTTGCTCTGCTTTCACTTCCGCTGCGGGCTCATTGAATGTTTGTTAATTTTAATTTTATAAATAATTACCCGCAATTAGAAATGATTTTCCTGCATCTCCTCTCCGTCCATCGGCTCTGCTGGTGGCATTTATAGAGATTGCTGTTGCTGTTCGCGCCCGAGCAAATGTCCTGGGGCAATATCAATTAACTTGAATGCCAAATGCTTTGTAAACACAGACAGGAGCTGCTCCAAATTGGGTTTCAAGTGCCCTGCCAGCCACCTGTGCAGACATATACCTGAATCGCTCATAAATTGTATGTTAATTACTCGACAATATGCTTAAATACAACACATAAACACAATCACAGGCCCCCACATGCCCAAAACGGTATTTGTTAACTGGCATTCTGGAGCGCGGCCTGAAAAACGTTTAAGCTGTTAAGAACTTGGTTACGACTGCAGGGATGGAAGCGGAAACCCAGAAATCGGTTAACCAAAGGCCCAGGTGCAAAGAAAACAAAAGCATTGTCTTTGCGTGGACCGTGAAAAAATAAAGCTGAGAGAGCGGTAGAAATGCGTGTGCTCTCTCCTCTATTTTATCTCTTGCTGAGCCGCTCTTTGCTCTCTCATTGCAAAGTTGCATTTTTTACTGCTCGGCTTCTTCTTCCCTCTTCTAACACATGACAGCACACGCTTTACAGTTAGGAAGCAAAGCAACAAGTAAGGAGTGAGTGCTTAGCGTGTCGACGCTCTCTCGTCCCAAGTGCCGCATCGTAGGGTGAGTCATTCCAAATCTTGGTGATCTGACTTTCTCTCTCGTTGGTTTATGCGCTTGATCTTCAGTTCGGTTAGGCCATACCTTACATTGATATACCCAATATTTTATTTCGAGTTCATTTCCGTGCGCCGATGTGTTTGTTTTGTTTCGTAAATCGTTCGTTCGTTCGAATCGTCGCTCGTTTACGTAGTCTTGTTTCTTCTTGCGACGTAACCATGGGAAGGAATCGTCGGCTTCTCATGTGTGTAAAAAGGAAGAGCAAAATGCAGCAAGGAAAACATAGCGGCGCTAAAGGTAAGCGAGAGAAGAGTGTTTCATTACTGTTTTTTTTGTGTACTCTTTGCGTACGTTTTTGTTTCCCTTTGCTCTCCCCCTTATATAAACGTGGGTGTTGGGTGTCAGGCGAATCTCTTCTGCATCTTTTGCTGCGTGATGGCTGCTTACGATGTTTTCCTATAAGTAGAGCTCTCTCGATGAGATCATCCTTTCAGGTGTCACTGGTGTTGTGCACCGTTGAAATGGCTGCCGCAACTCTTCTGAAATCGTTAAAGTTTTGGCCTAGTAAGGGCTTAGGGATGCTATAGGATGCTTATAAGCATAAGTTATGGGCGTTCCTTCAAAGGCACCACACGGAAACCAGCCCGTAATTATGGGTAGAATATGTAATACGACTGTCACTGCCTTTGAGTGTAGTGTGACACATGCGTGTATGTTTTTCATCTCCTCAGGCTCTCCGTTCCGTTCCCTTTGGCCAATTGTTATGCCTCAACACGTGCTGGGGCTCCTGTTCGGGCCATTAATTTGTCGAGTGTCATAATTGGGTCGCAGCTTGTAATAGACCAAACTGATTTCCATATTAATTGGTCATTAGACCAGGTGCGGAAGTGTGCAAGTGTCCGCTCCTTTGTGGAAAGTGCATTAACATGCGGCAGTCGCTTGTTGGCCAAGATATGCGTAAGCGAGCAGTGTGTGTGTTAGTGGGAGGGAGGGAGGTAGGCGGGAAGCTGCTAACTGTTTTGTGGCTTGCGGTCACCTTCACGCCCCCAATGATGTTGCGTCTGCTGGTTTGGCAACCGCAAATTGAAGTCCCACCAGAGACAGGAGTGCTAAAAGTGCTAAAATCGCTTCTCATTTTGGTCCAGGAACCAGGCGAAAATTTGGTCATAAATCAGTTTGTGGCTAACTTGGGGAAAGCGTTGGCAAAAAGTTTGTCTGTGGCCTGTCCTGTCGGTGGCAACAGATGCCGGGCGAGGATTTTAACGAGGCCTAATGGAAACCGCAGGCTAATGAGGCGAACACGCAGCGAAGGTGGACTCGCCGCGGTCCGAGCATAAAATTAAATATTAATATTCAATTAGAAGAATAATTATTGATTTCCCCCGTCCCATGGTTGCTTGTTCCTTCGTTGTTTGTTGTTTGCTTTTGGTCCAGAATTTCGATGGGATGGAAAATGGGAAGGGGTTGATGAAGGGCAGACGACGATGTACTGAACGTAAAAACAACAAATGCCACCGTGGCGTGTCTCATTGCCGTTTAGTTGGAGCTCATCTGCAAGCGATGCACGTTAGGACTTTTTATTACAGCCAGCCACATGTCGCCTGTCCTCGTAGTGAGGCACCCTCGCCGCAACTATATACGTAACTAACGTGGTAGGAGGGTGATGCGGAGTAGGGACACGCAGATGGACAGACAGTCGAGAGTCTCATTTTTGAATAATTTAATGAGCTGCCTGCCCCTCCGTCCGCACTAGTGACGGCGTATGCGCAATATTAAATCCTGGCGACCGCACATTTATCATGCGCCCATCCACCCACTCACCGTCCCTCAGACACACACGCCACATGCCACAGAGTCCATACAAATCCCACATCCCTTTATGCGGCGTCAGAGTTTAATATGTTTTTAATTGTCCGCCACTGGCAAGGAGAATCTACTTGACTTTAATGACCTCCATCGGAGTCAGAGTAGGAGTCTCGCATCCTTTTGTGCGAGGAGGATGTGTCTCCGATTTAATTTTTTAATGCCTCTCATTAAGGCCAAAGGCGGAATCGTATATCAACTTGCAATCTACAGCAACAGCAGCAACAACAACCATGGCCGAACCTTTAAGCAAGTTAATTAATTTTTATAGCAGCGAGCAACGAGCAACGACCATTTTCCGCGACCCGCTTATAAGCGTATGGCCCAAAGGCAGGCAACAAAAAATTTGGCTATAAATCAACTGATAATGTCAGCACATTTAGCGACAGCCGCTTCCATCCCCCCGGCAAGGGCGTGGGCTAGGGCAATATTTTGATAAACTTTCGCCATGTTTAGATGCGAGTTCTCGATTGACGTGTGTTCGTATGCGTATGCGTGAGGGGAGGGGGCACAAATCAAAAGCCAACAACTTTTCCACCAGCACAGCACTGACGATAGTTTGGTTCGGTTTCAAAAGGTTCGGGTCGTCCCATCTAGTTTTCTGGGTCAGCATGCGGAAAACCTTTAATCAGCAAGCAACGCCTAATGCATGGGGTTTCCTGCCTTTTCCAGGGAAAACAAGGGGTAGGCACGGCATGACTTCACTCCACTCCACTCCACACACTTCGTGTGCAAGTGCTGTGACAATGGAAGGTCAAAGTTTGCTTATATGTACAAAAGGGGCTTCCACTCAAAAAGGGTCTATGCTTTTGTTAGTTTTACTTAGGAAATAAGTCCTTCCGTTGCGTGCCTCAAAGAATAAATACTTAAAGAATTCTTTTTTAGTTTTCCTAGTTTAAAAGTGAATTAGTTGTTCATTTTTACATGTTATATGGCCTGGCTTTTCCTTCGATTGGCTAATTTATTATACTATTGAGCCACAAAAGCTTTAAAAGGCCATGGGAAACACAAATGGCATCTGCCTCGGATGGGTTTCGAATAATTTCAGTCTATATAATCTATAAATTGCAGAGCTTGGAATAACAAATTGCATTTCAGACACAAGAAGGGGCATACATTGTAAAAGCAGCAAAATAAATCTCTTTCTTGGTTTAAAGTTTAAAGCCATATGTCTGGGTGGGGGATGGCGATGGGGCAGGGTCTCCTATTTCTTCTCCTTGCTGCTGCTGCCGCTGCTCTCCTTGATGACGGCACATATTTTATCGAATGCCGATTCCAGGCTATCAATAAACACCTTGCCCTCGGCCTGATTCTTGTACGTCGTGACAATAGCGCCCGCAAACTCGTTCTGAATCGAATAGCTGCCACACAGAGAGAGATACGACAAGAGTTCAAAAGAGGTTCGAGTAAATCTTAGCGGTATTATATCCTTACCCAATGCCAAAGCCATTTTTGACTACTGGGCCAAAGGATCCCGCCAGCAGGGCATCCGATCCCAGCGTCGAGGTGCTGATGATGTTGTTGTTGATGCGCTGATAGGCGTCAGTCTCGTATAACTCGGGTATGGGCAGTCCCTCCCGCTGGGCGGTGTTCCTTAGGGCAAACAGATGACGATCAAAGCCCTGTCCCATGGCCGCCTCCTTGGTGAGCTGGCCATGCACTTTGCTGCACTTGTCTATCATGGCACGCAGCTCGCCCGCACTCGGTTTGCTCCTCGCTGGCTGGAGGACAGCCTCGCAGAAGTCACGCGTGACCGTCGTACAGGGACGCATCGTCTCAGTGCGTCCATGGCGGAAGGCGGAGGTGCTGCAGGACTCGTAGCTGCCGACATAGCCGGCGAAGGCCTGTCGATGGGCCAGCTGGAAGGACAGCTGAATGATGGAGTCGGGGCTTAGGCCGTACTGCTTGCAGGTCAGCTTGTTGAGGTGCGGATACCGCAGCAGATGCATGTCCAGGCTGTCCACAATGCTGGCATTCGTGGCATAGGCCTCCTCCACGGCCGATCTGGTCACGTCATCGATCTCAAAGTTTATGGGCCGCACATTGCCAAAGTCGCCCTCCGCGGGTGTGTGTACGGTCTCCGTGGACACGAACGGCTGCCGCAGGGTGTCCTTGTAGAGCTCGTTGAAGTAGCGCAGCACAGCGACGCCATCGCCCCAGGAGTGCTCGAAATTAATGGCCGTCGTTCCGTCCGCGCTGATCAGCAGCGAAATGGATTTGTCGAACCACCTAAAAAAAAGAGATTAATCTGTAATCCAATAAATGGCGGAGAGGAGGGGGTTGTGTCCTTACCGATTCTGCGCCTTTCCTGCCAGTAAATGCTTCAGCAGCGGCTCCTGGCTGTTTTCGTTGTAGATGCCATCCTCCTCGGCATCCAAGCACACACAGAAGAGAGCGGCATCCACCTCGCTCTGCAGGAGATCAGCGTTCTTCGGGTTGCTCACAAAATTTGCCCTGTTCTGAGCCCACACATCGCGCTGGGAGGCAGTCAAGACGCCCAGGGGAACAGCGGCTGCCTCTCGCTCCCCGTCCAGGCGTAGCACAGCCTTCAGTCTGCCCAGAATCACACTGGGACTCTCGATGTAGCCGCTGGAGTCGAGCACGTTCACCGCATACATGTGACCGCGTCGCATCACGAGAATGTGCTTCGAATCGGGCGTCTGCACGAGCTCATCCTTGCCCAAGCGGGGAATGCGCGCGGTACCAAACAGCCGATTGTACTGGCTCATGTCCAGGGGGAAGGCCTTGAACGCGTAGGAGGCGTATGTGGCAAACGCCTTGGGCGCCACCTTCATCCAGCGCCGATAGCTGGCCGTGTCACTCTTCTTGGCGTTCATGTGGTACACCTCCGGCTCCAGCAGATCGGCCTGCAGCGAGCGCCAGAAGCGCAGCGAACTGATAATCAGATTGGTGGCCCGCACCACTTGTTGCTGGTACTCCGGTCTCGTGTCACTCTTCATCACCAGCAGCGGATTGTAGTTGAGGGGCAGGGGCACACGATCGGCCAGGTACATGTCGAACCACGGCTGCGATATGTAGCTGGTGTGCTTGTTCTCCGCATCGTTCGCCTTCAGTTTGGCGTGCAGCTCCATGCCGATGCCCTGGCGGAATTGCTCCACCACCTGTTGCGTGCGGCCATGCTCCTGCGGTGTGAGCAGTGGCTGGACAGCGGCTAGGAAGCGTTGGCAAGTGTTCTCCAGCAGAGGTATGGGCAGCCGGGGCAGCGAGCGCTGAAAGTAGAGCGTCGGCAGCTTCGAGCACTGCAGGTACTGGTAGTGCTGGCCGTGCGTCGTCGTTGTTCGCGACGAGTTCGTGGATAGGAAGGAGAGGTTCCTGTTCACCTTTGCCCTAAACATTTTGCCTATTTATTCAGTGTTTAAACGTCGACTCAAAGTCCAACCTGCAGTGGCAGCAACAACAAACAAGACAAGCAAAAAAAAAGTAGAAAGCAACAGCTGGTCGAGATCCGGTCGATCAGCTGATCGTTGTGGTCGATATATCGATTGCATGCGATGTCTGCGCGCCACACCTAGGGATGGCATGAGAATTTGAATTGAAATTTGAATCTAATTAGTGGAAATTTAATGTTTAAATCTTAATTAGTTGGAAGTTAGTGTTTGAATTTTAATTTTTAATTTAACTGTATTGGAATTGACTTTAATTAATTTAAATTAATGTTAAAATGCGAAAAATGCCGGACGACAAATGCTTCTGCTGCATTAAATATTATTTCTGGCTGCCACAGGCAATTTCAAGCACCAAAAAGAATTGACTCTTTAAATTCCACGCAGCCAATGACAATTACCCATCGATTTGTACGATTTGTTCGATTTGAAGGTGCCTCAAAGTGCTTAAGCGTACCTTCACCTTTTGCGAAAGAGACTCGCCTCGCATTGACTCGACTCTGACCTGACCCGTGGATAAACACGTTTTTGTTTGCATTTGCCGTGGCAGAAGGAATGAAATGCCGTTTATTCGTTTGCTTTGCTTTCCCCGTTTGGTGTTTGCGTCCGTCTGCCGGTCAAGAGCTGCTCTCCTGCTGGTTTATATTATTGCTCTGGATTTGCCGGTCGCTGTACCCAGGTGTGCCAAAATAAAATTAGGAGCGTACCGGAGAAGAGTCAAAGCGCTAGAAATGAAAATTCGAATAAAAATGTTTATGCTTTGTCGAATTTAACGAGCAGCCGTTTGCCCATCGATTTCTTTCGCCGTACAATTTGCACTCGCGTCTCCCCCACAATCGCTTAAATTAAGCAAAATGTCCAGGGGAATGCCCCAGCATTCCCATTTCCCTTCCGAAGCTTTGCATACATTTGCATAAGAGACATTTTGGGGGATGGGGATCGGATGCCGGAGCTGGAGATGCGGATGTGGATGTGAATGTGGATGCGGATGGGTTGCAGTGTAATTGGGCGAAGTGAAATTGCGTTAATATTTAACCAGCGAGCGAAAGTGCAAAAGTGAAGCGCATTAAAACGGAGCACGGATGCGGCTGCTCGAGCCTTGGCGGAGAAGTGCGAAATTATGCGAAAAGAAACGGCGAAACCCTTTTCCCCCCTGCATTATGTATAAGCGAGGGATATATTAAAGTGATGTGATGTTAGTGGGTTATGTGAAATGTGAAATGTTAGCCAAAAGGTCAGGCATCGCGAGGCTGGCGCCACGGGGGCACATGAGTGTGCATGAGGGATGTCAACGGGTCCAACGGGAACAAATGAACTGGATGACCGCGAATCCTCGCGTCTGGCATGGCATGTGATTTTACTGTGAAATGGGTTTTCCATTAATGTCAGATTGAATTTATTATGTTAATGCGCCACAAAGTCAAGTTAATTCAAAATGATTTTTGCCCGCAACAAAACGCCAATCATTTCCGTTATGTGATGACAGAAAATGTTTAAATTGCAATTCCCATTAAACTCAAATATACTTTAATAATAATGTCAATATTTATTCACACAAGAAATTCATAAAGAACAAATATCGAACGTTATTTTAAGCATAATTAAGTTTGGACGCCGTTAAGTGAATACGAAAAAAGAATATGCTACAATTCGGGGGAAAAAATTATATGTGTGTGTGTACCAAATTAATTCATTTATTTATTATTTATTTCATAGCGATTATTAATGAGCGCCATTCAAGAACCCTTCGCCCAGTGGGGAATCTATTCAAGGTAATCCTTCGTAGGAAAAAAAAATGAAAAAATAAATGAATCCCGGAGCTCATTAACAGCAACAAAAAAGAAGCGAGAGGAGAGGTGGAAAAATTTCATCTGTCGCTGGCAGATGTGGGGAAAATGCTATAAAAAAGCCCTAAAAATACGCAACGAAAATCAACATTTGTTTCAGTACCGTCCCAGTGCCAGTCCCAACTGCGGGGACAATAAACTGTTGACCATTCCAGCACGCACAGCTTGAAAGGGTCTCCGCGATTGGGATACCTTTTATCCTGGATTCCTGCCCATGGCAAGGTGTGGCTGGCAGCTGCGGGCTGACATTTACCGTAAAAACAACCGCCCAGAAGGTGTTCCAGGTGAAAGAGTTAACAGGAAAATTCCATTTCCCCTGTCGTGATGACAATGGCAAATGGCAGATAGACTTTGTGGCAGACACGAATTTGCATAGATGGCTCAGCATATTTGCTGTTATGTATTCCGATCAAGCAAATCATCGACTGCGACATCGGCATCGACATTGCAAATGGCAGCGTTGACAGGGACAAGAAATTGTTGCAATATCTCAGGCCAGGCACACTGTACCGAGGAGAGGCGAGCCGCAGCAGCAGCAGCAGCAGCAGCCTGGATTAAAAAGCTAAATCAAAGAATGTGTGAGAGAGGGAAAAATGTAGGGCTGAAATCCTGTCGAATTCCGGCTTGTTCCGCTGTTCCATGTCGGCCCCGCAGGCAGTCAGAAAAAAATCAAATTTAATTCCTCATCTTGTCTGAGAAATAAAGCTCATGGATTAAGGCCTGCGCCCACTCACTTGTCGATGTCGTGAAGATTGAAAAATAATGAACTAAAATATTCCGGGGGTACCGCAATCTGCGGCCTTTGAGCTGGCAGTCTGCAATTATGCCAAATCCTGTTTATTTTCTGTTAAATATCCCTCACTACACCCACGTCATTTCACGACTTTCACTCGAGTAAATAATGCTTATAATTGCAGCAACACTTAGTGGACTTTGAACCTGCTACGGTCAAGGGACACAATTTGCCATTAATTTATGGCCAGCAGCAGACGATGACCATCAGCAGCAGCAGCAGCAGCACCAACACAATTAATATATGCTGCATGGAATATGCCGGGCTCTAGGGACAGGGTTCAATGTCACCGCCAATCAATATCTGCAGGCCACAGAGTTTATTGATACTCGCATGTATCCTGCCTTTTGTCTATCAATTATGGCTACGGAAAGGGTCAAAACGGGGCGGGCCGTCAAAAATAAATGTGGAAATGTTACCTTTAAATTCACAATATTGTTGGTTAATATTGTAATTAATTTGGCATAGTTGAAACAAAAACATTGTCTAGTATTTATTTATTTAATTATTATTAATTAAAGTGTCCCAAAAAAAAATTTAATTAATTTTTAATAGAAACTGCAAATTGGTTTGGCATTCCAATTTAAAGATAATTATATCTAGACAATATTCAGAGATTCAGCACTCAAGTTTATATGTTTACGTAAATGTTTTTTCGACCCATTTAACGTACCTAAAAATGTTCGATTCAATTTTGGTTAGATGGTGAGAGGGGAAATTGGAGTAGTTTAGCTTTAAGATCTTTTAGGGATAGCCCAAAGCATTCACAAGCCAACCGAAATTTAAGTATTTATAGTATTCAAATGAGCGCCCAAGCGATGGAACACAAAAAACTAATGACACACCCAATTACGCCCCCATATCGTATGTATAAATTGTTCCTCTAATAAGCCGCATATATGTATGTATGTATGTGGGAGTATGTAAATTAATGCAAAGTTTACTTTCATTTCCTAATTTTATTGTTGCTGTGAAGCCATTCCAAAGGATGCCTCTCTCTGCCTTAGACCCGCGCAAACACCATTTTTTGATAATGATTTTCCTAGAAGGCCAGACAAATTGCTCCTTTCGTTGAGTTGAGCTTCGTTTCGGTTTTTGTTTTTGTGCTCGACTGGGCCTGGCAGATTGCCTCTGCCATTGCCTTTGCCTTGTCTTTGGGACGGGGAGCAAAAGCGAAATCATTTTTCACAAGAGCAGAACACAATCATTACGGCAAACAACACAAGACAGAGCGAGCGAGCGAGCGAGCGAGCGAGGGGCCACACATTAAATTGTTATAAAGCCATCGTTGAGACCCATGACGCCCCCAAGGAAGCGCTGCCGCCGCCGCCGACATGTGAAGTAGCAGTCCCCAGACCCTGTCGATGTTCCAGGCGCAGTCCCAGTCCCAGTCTCTATCCACCATTTCAGGCCCCAACCCCACCCCGTGACGACATGTAACTGATGTTGTTTTGTTGTAAATTTAATTTTCCACAGCTGAGTGAGCCCTAGAGCAGGCAGGCCCCTCAGCTGCTGCTCATGCTCGTTAGTGTAGGTCCAGTGTCCTATCCTGTCCTGGCCTGAACTTTCATCTCGGCTCCACGTCAGATTGAATTGTTTGTTTTCTGTTTTGGGGGACGGGCCGGGATCGGGGCTCCGGCGCCTTGCGTGCCGACAAGCGTTTTTCAAGAATTTTATGGTCAGCAATTAACAGTTTGGAGTGCGCTGCCCCCTGGAGGCACCGCCAACACTCGTGCCACATGTCGTGCGGCCAGCCATCAATCAGGCTGCGGCGTGCAGGAGGTGCAGGTGGGAGTTGGAGGTGTGTGTAGCCCAGCAATCGTAATGGCAGTCGGGAATAGGGCGGAAATGCGGAAAAATAAATCAAGTTCAAATAATTTATGAAAAAAGTCACTCGAGGCCGCGCCGGAAGCGCTTGCTCTGCTCGCTAAAAATAACAAATATGGCTGCCTATATGCGTCACTCTCCCACACACACTCACTCTCTCTCTCTGTCTGGAATTTTCAATACTGGGAATCCTCCACGCCATGACGAGACAGGACATTCGTTATTTATTCACGCATATTCACGATCATTCAAAATATTTGGAATTATTTACCCGATGATATTTTTGCCCCTGCCTTAATTGCATGGCTCCGGGGGTATCGGAGAGCAGAATAAGTGACGTCAGTCTACGTGCCTTGCTGGCGATTTTCATGGTGAATGTGGGAATCCCGGGGACTGTCTGAATGGGAAAACTGATTGATCCAAATGAATTTGAATGGCCAGCAGCTGCAATGGGGGGAGCATTTGTCCCAATAGCTTTTCATTTGGATTGTTCAATTGGGTGAAAATCAGCAAGAAAGAAAATGGCAGAGAGTGGAAGGGCGCACAGATTTACGGGAGTTCAGACAAAGTTTGTTTCTTCCTTTTTGTTTGTTTGTTTCTTTGTTTTGTTGTTGGTGGCGAAACGATTATTGCGGTTGGTGTTTGAATGCTTTGAATGGATCTTTTGAATGCTCTGGTAATTGATTTGAATGCGAGTTTGAAATTGAGTTTGAAATTAACCTAATCAAATGAATTCGAATGCAATCATTAAATCCCCCATTACAATTATTCATTAATCCCACCTTTAAGAGAACAACATTTATTGATAGTTCGTATTATTTTTTCCCTTTGGCTAACCAAAATAGAACAAGAAGCCAATCAATTTTAAAGCCGCACAGGCCATTGCCAATTTTTATAGAAATAAATAAATAAACATTTACATGCAGATGGAAAATAAATGCAATGTTTCTTGCATTTTTTTCCGTTGAATTCTGAACAGTCCTGTTCTGGCCCTGATGAATGAATCGCATTCAGTTGCAGCTTAATTTCCGGCACAGGAGAAGCAAACAGAAGGCCAAACGGAAGACCCAACAAATGGAAATGCAATCAAACAAATAAGGGACAGATACAGAAATGGTCGGCACTGAATTATGTATGGAAAAGGAGTGACTGCCACTGGTACTGTTGCTGAATTTTTCTGGTAGCACGTGAGTGCATCTTTGCGTGGGTCCATGCATTTATTTGCATATTTACCGCAGCTCCTTCACTTCTCACTACCTGATGCACTGCAGATGCTTCAGCATTTACTGGATTTGCATTGACTCCGGTATGCCGATGCTGGCACGGCTTCCACTTACACATGTCGGACTCTGACTCGGCCTGGTCCTGGGCCTCGCATGCAAATTGCTTCGTCCTGCCAGTTGTCAACTTAACTCTCTCTCTCTCTCTTTCTCTTTCTCTCACTCTCTCTATATCCTTCGAACAGCAATCAATCCGGCTAAATGGAATGCTCGAGTTTCTCGACTAAGAACTGATTTGCATACGTTCCATTCGATGTGTGGGAGGATGAATGTCGGTACATCGCACAAACAGCAGATCAACATAATTCAATGTTTGAATAGACAGCTGTTGAATAGGCAGAGAGGAATCTGTACTCAATTAGAATTGGGGCAGTGATGTTTAGGCATCTAGAGGCATCCAAGCCAGCACTAATGTTCATTTTTTGGACACCAAGCCAGAATATGTGTAAGTAATTAAGTAATGTAATGACTTGAAAGAAATTAATTCAAATATATTTAATGTCTAAAACAAATATACTTCATAAATATAAATTATTTCTTTAACATTTAAAATAAATATTTTCCTATTTTAGTTGAATCTATTTTCGATCAATTTATGACAAAATCAAAATGCATTCAATTTAATTTCGTTATGGTTGTATTTAAATAGCGTATAGTTCTTCTCAAGTGTATTTTATTAAGTGTATTTATTTTCACTTTGCCATTTTCCCTGCGTGTAGCTCCTTATGGAGCTTTAAACACTTCTTAACTCATCTTTGAATAAGAAACTTTTTCAGAAGTGTCTGGAATTCATCATCCCTTACTTTACTCGCAGTAAATGTAGCTTGCATAATTTTGGCCACAATAAAGTTACCCGTTGGGCGTTGGGCGTTGCATATCGCCCGTAAAGTTGGTAAAGTTTTTGTGTGTCTGCCGCTGCCAGAGAGATGGGTAAAGTGCGAGTATTTGCATTACCTTCTTGTTGCTGCTTTTGCCCTTGCTGTTGTTGGTTTCGCTCTTCATTTTCTCTGTAAATGTGAGAAGGAAAAACGAGGAACCGAGGCACCCGCACAAGTCGGAAAAGATGCCGCGAATGGAGATGGAAATGGAGATGGAAACGCGGCTCCTTTAGCTTAGCGCTAATTCCCATGGAACTCAAACGAATGTGCAGGATAGTAAGTAGAAAAACACGCACACAAAACACACGCACACACACACAGAGTGAGTGAAAGAGAGAGCGAGAAAGAAACGCATAACTAGGGTGTATCAAGTGCCATTTTGCATGACTAAGTTGGGCGCGAAATTAAAAAATAAATTGCAGGAAGAGCACGCAAAAGGTGGAGAAACACTGGAGTAAACACTGGATAGCTTAAAGTGCAGGGAATTTAAAATTGCCCAGCAAAAAAGGTCGTGCAACATGCCTGAAGTGCTTGCAGCAGCGCCACTTGCACTTAGCCGTGCTGCCGTGTCGAGTAGCCTTGGAGAGGGGTGATGCAAACAAAGACTGCGGCGCACATACAGTTTTTCGCACCCCATACAAGCACTTCCGGCCGGGCTGTGGGCTGTAGGCTATAGGCCGCGGAAAGGTCTCCTCCTCATGTAATCTGCATGGAAATTTCGCCACGTACTCGGCCCGAAATCGATGCCCCTGTTCTTTGTGTCTTTTGTTCAGGCTGTGAACAGCTTAGACATTCTTGGGGAAATTGCATTTGCTTTGGACCTGCGGCCCGAATTTTCCCAAATTCATTTAAAGAAAATTGGTTGCCACTTTGGGTAAAGATTGCTCCAGGCTGACTCCATTTGCTTAACCAAATTTGGATTAAAAAAATGCCAATTTCTGCTTGAATAACTTTCGAAATTGTAGCCTAAACTCAGAGATTAAATAGAGGAATCCATAGATAGGCAGTGGGCACAATAATGTATTGTTCTTTTGGCAAATAAAATGCGGCCTAAACTGGTTAGAGGAATGTCCTCAAAGAAAACAAAAAATATACCCCTTAGTGGCAGTGCAGAATAAAGTCCCGAAGTCGACATATGTACATTTAGCCAGCACGTGCACGCCCACAGACCACCCACCATCCTTGGAGATGGCTTTGGATCAAAAGGAAGCCCCTGCAAAAATATACGTATCCATATACACCCATATTAACTCCATTATGGCCAAGACAATCCAGCTAATAGAACCGAAACAGAGCCATAGTGAGCGGAGGGGTCAGTCTTTGCTTTCTGCTTTCAGCTTTCTGTTGCCTTTTATGTTGGGTCGGGTTTTCCTCAGTGTTCCCTCCATTCCTAATGCGACACTCAATCGGATTTGTCCAGCGATGCTCCGGGAGATGGACATAGATGAATTTTGTTTGTACCACTGATTACGCATCAAGTACCAAGGGGGATAAGCAGAGCGCAGAGAGAGCGACGGAGAGAGAGAGAGAGAGCCGTGAACAGTGAACAGCGCTCCCACAGCTACCTCGAAACATAAGCAAATTGTGGACAAATGGTAAAAATACACTTTCTATTCCATTGGGATTGTGTGGGTGTGTGTCTGTGTGTGTGTGGAGTGTCCTTCTGTGTGTACTGTTTGCCATTCTTCGCATTTGTCAATATGTGAGTGGACATTCCATCCGACGTGGTCAAACATGAAAGGACCTTCTGCCCATATGCATGCAAAATAAATAAACAAATGAGTGCGGGGGCCCGGAAGACATTCTCCTGTCTGTTACTTGACTTGACTTCCGTTTAATTTTGTGTGTGTGTGTATTTTTTGCTTATTAAAAAACATTCCACATTGTGATTCGTTTTAATTCGCTTAACAAGCAAACATGTTTTCAAGTTTACTTGGTTTTCATTTAATTTAATTTCCTGTTAAGTGCCTCGCATTACAAATACGGGGCTGGCGGCTGGTGACGTGTGGCTGCGGCAGACACACAAAACACTCAATCGTCTGTCAGTTACGGACGGATGAATCTTCATGATTACTGCCGTAGAATAATACCAGGAAAATAAGGGGGTGTACGTCAAGCAGTACGGGAAGAGTGTGCCTTTGGCTGTGCTGTTTTCCTCGGGTTTCCTTCGCGTGCACTCGAGTGCAGCTCATTTATCACGATTCTTGATGCTCTTCGTTGGCCCCTTTCCGCCCCTTTCCTCCTCTTTCAATGCTGCCATTTTGGCCATTTCCATGCTCCTCTTAGACATCTCCATTGTCGTTGGCTGCAAAATGATTTCACAAGTGACAGAGGGAGTGGAAATATTCTCAACCTGTGCCAGCTTTAATGAGCTCCCACTACTACTGTACTCTAGTATTTCCTGTTAGCTCTAATTGGTCAATTAGCGTAGGGCTGCGGGGAAGCAAGTAGCAACAATTTCCTATGCAATTCAGTGTGCGCTAAAATATCACTAAATATATCCATGGCAACAGCCTTTCCTGCACGAGTAGTCCTTGAATATAAATATATAAAAAAAAAACATAATGCGAGCCAAATAAATGTCTGAAAAAAAGCAGCTGCCAAACAAAAAAATACAGACACACAAACAAAACAGGGGGAGAGACAGAAAGAGAGAGAGAGAGAGCGATATATAAACAGCTAAAGAATATTCATGTGCCTCAATAAACCCCAAAAGAAAAGATGTCCTTTTCTTTGCCCAGTCCTCGTCCCCGTCTCAGTCCCAGTTCTGCAGCATTAAAGTGCTGCCGGAGATGATAAAACCAGGAAAAAAAAAAAAAAAAATAAATATAAGGCACGATACAAACAAAGGAAACGAAACGCGCAAACAGCGAACGTGCATTAAAAATATTGCAAGGGAGAGACAGCATAAGGAAAGGACTTGTTGTGGTCCCAGGACTGGGACCCACTAGAACGACAGATAGATACAGTGTACAGTGACAATTAAAGTCCAGCTGGGCGAAGGAAAAGAAGGACATTCAAAGACAATGGCCGGATGAATGGCTGGCTGAATGGCAAAATAAATAAAATTGATTAGAAATGGGATGCAAAATCGATGCCAGGCTACCCATCCTGCAACAGCTCCGCCTCTGGCTCCTTATCTGACGGCCATTTCATTATTTTAATGCAGCAGATGAATCGTAGCCCCGCTCAGCCCACCGAACAACAAAACTTATCCAGAATTGACTGACTGACTGACAGCAGAGTATTGATTGACAGGGGGCTCCGCTCCGCATCCTGTTGACAGGAGTTGACAGCAGTCTGTCTATATATACATATACTCGTAGTATTTATATTTTATTTAACATTTAGAACTATTTCTCGTTGACATTCTGCAGCAGCAGAAAGTACTGTCCACTTGTCCGAACCATCTGCAAATCAATCACATGAAAATTGGGCAAAAGCGAAGAAGCGAAGAAGGGAATCCACTTCACTCCACTCACCGACATTAGGGTAGGCAACGACATGGGCAGGAACCAGGACACGTCCAGCCGAAAGCAGCGATTCGTGCGCATCAGCATCATGCGAATGAGTTGCCGGAACTCACGGGACTCCTCGCACCATTCGCACGCATAGAACGCCCCGGCAATCTGTTCGCTCTGCCACAAAGCAAAATCAAAAAGCAAATGCCAAAGGGATTAGTCGTTGGCAGAGCCCAGAAACCGAGGCCCACCCACTCACAGCTGTCGCAAATCGCTGGCCATTGTAGCAGTAGACGACAATCTGGTAGCCGGCGGCCATCAGGTACATGGTCATCCGGATCATGGTGATGCTGCTGCTGTTGCCCTGCACAGAAAATCAAATATGGAAAACCGAAATCTCTGGCCACAGGAACTACGCCCATCACTCATACCAAGCCAACACTCATCTGGAAGAGGGCCAGGCCCCAGCCGAAGAGGCTGAACAGGAATTGGGTGAGCGTTATGTGACGGAAGCAGTCGTTGACCTCCTCTGCAAAACTGATGGCAAATAGCATTAGGGGGCATACATGGATGAGGCATGCCACTCGCTCACCTTGCCACCCGCTGGTATTGATAGATGCAGCAGCGCAGGTACTTCACACGACGCTCTGGCGGCACTAGCGGCGACGTGGCGCCGGCAATCATTTCGATGAGGGACTCCATCAGGCCCACACTGTGCAGGCACAGCACAATGAAGATGCCATCGAAGCTAACGGCGCCTGTGGGGCGAGGCATACACAATTAGTAAATCAGTTTGGGGGAAAGCGACTATGCACGACGTGCATACTCACACATGCCGCAGATGTAGAGGGAGCAGGACTCGAGATACATTTGAATGTGGTAGTAGGGAAAGGCTAGCCCCTTGTCCTGCCAGCCAGGATAGAGCGAAGGCAAAGCTGCAACAGCCACAATGAATGCTGTGTGGCAAAAGGGGAGCGGGAGAAGCTTTTTCTACTCACGCAGAGCAACGTCGAAGCTGCCGGCTGGGCGGGTGAAGTAGCGGTACAGATTGCTGGCGAACGAGCTGATAAAATAGTTCGAGGTGAGGGCTACGCAGCTGTACAGATAGATCAAAAGTTGACGTCGTGTGCTGCCCCAATAATGCTGCATGATGTCCTCCACACGCTGACGGAGAGACTGAGCCACAGGCAGATCTAATTGACGGAATCTAGACTGAACAATGGCCAAAACACTGACTGGCTCTCACCCGAAATGGCGGCAAAGAGCTCACAGCGTTGCAGCAGTTCGTGGCAGCGGGCCTTCCTTAGCAGCTCGTAGATCCTGCGATGGGCAAACAGAAAGTACCACATCTTGGCAATCGAAGTGAGGAACTGCAGGGCAGTGCTGACGGTCTGTCCGGGACAACTGAGTAATTAGTGTGGGAACAGCAGAAAGGAGACTGGAGGAGTCAAAGTGTCGGAGATCTCACCTCGACTATCTGCGGAATATCCCCGATATAATGCAGGAACATCTGCAAGTGGCCGTACAGGGAGGCCAGGCTGCTCAGGCTGAGCACGATGGTCCATCTGGAATGCTGCTGGAGATTAGCCTGCCACCCACATCATACATCATACATACACTCTCAATGCCCTGTCCCATCGTGTGGGCCTCATCATGTTGAAGCCGACCGTATAGGAGAGACGGATCATCTCCCTGATGCTGTGAAAGTTGCGCTTCTTCAGCGCAGCGGCCTCTTCCGGCGAGTACATGTCCACTAATTGACAGCTAATTGTCCTAATCGGCCATTTATAAGCCTCCGATTAGGCGTTAATTATGCATTGGGAGGTGTGACGGTGAGGCGGTGCCACGCCCAGTTACGTGAGCGCAAAGTTGCATTAAATAATTGAAGCACTTTTCGTGGGGCTGCTTCATGGGATGTGTCCGCCGAGTAATTAGTATGCCACATAATGAGATCTACACCCCGTGAAGGCACGCAGGATACAGCAATTGAAACAAATTAAAGTTCAACGGACTTTTTGGAACCCCAAACCCACTTCCAACTCCCACCACAAGTTGGTTTTATTTTCACCGAAAGCTTGCAGTGTGCATATTTTCAAGCGAGAAGCTTTCCAAAGCTTTTCCTGGGGTTTGTTTCCTTGGTTCTAATGCTGAGACGCTCCACAACACTAGACCAAAGCTTTCGGGTAAACTTAAAATTGAATATTTACACGACAGTACATGGCCAGAATTTGACAGAATAATTCAAGTAGAGTTACAGTCCACATTCCACAAAGTATTTCCTCTAAAATCTGTTTGGAATATGTCCAAAATAAAGCGGAAATTCCCACCCAAAAAGACTCCCCATAAGAAAAGAAAACCCAAGCGAATGTTTAAATGTTTGCTCAATGATTTTTAGTATATATTTTCATGACCTTTCGCTCATATTGATTTAAATACGTTTGCTTTTTGGTTTTTTTTTTGTTTTTAATAAATTTGTATGCACTCGTCAACGATTTTATGGTATTCGGTATTCACTTTTTGCTGATTTACAGACAGACGTTAAAATGTACATACATATACTATAGATACATATGTATGTATCGTTAGGTATGTAAATAATTTAAATAATTTAAATATTTATAACATTTGTGGCATTTTGTTCGCGTTGCAGTTGCAGTAAGTCGTGGGTTTTGTTTTTCTTAGCTTTCTCTTTTTACAGAATATTTCATGTCAACTATTTAGCGGGTGTAAAAATCAATTCAAAAAATAAAAAATAAAAACTGAAACTAATTCGATCTCTCTGGCTCTCGGGGGCTTGTTTTCGTACAAGTATATTGTAGAGAAAATAAAAATATTATGTACAAAAGAGGTTAAAGGTTACAATTAGACTTATGGTGTGGCGGAATGTTGCCGGGGGGTGTGTGGTGTGATCTGATCTGGGCAATTATAAACCTAAATGAAATTGCTTACAAAAATTCTTTGAATGCGATTCAAGCATTTGTCAATACACACATACATTGTACATTGTACACATATGCACATATGTACATTGTATTTGCTTAAAATTTGTATCTATATTAAATCGATTTTTCTTGGCTTTATAACTATGTATATACATATAAGTATGTATATTGTATATATAGTTTTAGAAGTGTTCTTTTTTCATTTGCTTTGCTTTTGGTTTTGTTAACGATTCGAAAGCGGACGTTGAGACTCTCTTAATACCGTGTCTGTCTCTTAATAAAAGTGCTGTTTCCATTTATTTTTCTTTACTTTTCTTTTCTTTTCCTTAACTGTGTGGCGTGTCTCTGTGTCTATGTGTGTATGGGTGTACAGGTGAGTGTGTTAGTGTTAGTAGTAGTGTGAGTGAGCTCGTATTCCATTACATTGATATGTTTCTAAGAGGCGGCTAACATCTGGCATACTGGCAAACGAAACGATTTAGCAACTGGACAAGTTCGGTTCGATTCGATTCGGTACGTAGAGGTCATAAATGCTGGATTGCTGACTGCTGCTATCTCTTCTCTAACACAAGGCCCTAAATCATTTCTGCTACAGAATGGAGGATCGCTGGCGCGGACTTTTGGTAGTTCAATAGACGCAGACGCAGGCGCACACGCGGACATACGGATTGTGGAATGTGAAAGGGAGGGCGCGGGACTAATTGACTAAATACTTTCGAAACTGGGGGTAGACCCATGGGGAGGTCTTAAAATTGTATTGCTTACGTATTCGGATAACGGATTAACTAAGTAGCCAAATATACACATACATGCATACATTCAGACACACACACACGCACTCTCACTCAATCAGTAAATTAATATTTCAGTACAGTGCGTTACAAAACCATATTGAAAGCGATTGAACGAGGTGGCTAACGATCCTACAGAACTAACAATTATTACATTAGTGGGGGGCGGGAGGCGGGACACAGAAATACATATTTATGCAATATGGTAACTCTATAAATAACAACAACAACATAGCATTCGCATGTATCCTTTAGCTCCTGTGTTCCCTACATGGCAACCAGATAGACAGACCTCAGGCGAGCGTATAGCAGCGGGGGTGTGGGGTGGTGGGGTGGTGGTAAAAAGCCAAGCACCTAACCAATAAGCCCTTAAGCACACGCACATGCATATACACATATAATATATATATATATATACATATGTATTTTATATAGATAGAGAAACGAACGATTTTTGGCTACTTTATGAATTTGAGAACTCGAACGATTTACGATTTACGATTTACGATCTACGATCTATGTACATACAGATACAGTTACTATATGCATTAGCCTCTATGCTGATTCTACTTTATATGGTGTTCTTCCCCCACCATCTTTCCGTCCTTTCATCTTTCAACTTTCATCCTCGAAACATCCTATTGGTTTTCTTTTGGTTTTGGTTTTGCTGTTTGTTTGCTTTTGTTGGCGGCTTGATTTGAAAAATAGTATCTAATAGATTGTATATATATGCATATATATATATATATATATATATATATACCATGTAAATATACGAACTTTTTGCAATTGCGATGCGTGTATATAGTATATAGTATATATACTCCTCTATATATTGTATGTATATTTTTTTTGTTATAAGTTGCATTCAAAATATGAATATATTTCCTTTGTTTTTTTGCTATTTAGGCTTTTGTGGTGATTCTCCTTTTTTATATATATTTACGCGCACTCGTTCTCTCTCTCTGGTTACTCTATGGGATTAGGTTATAGCAGTGTCTCTCTGAAGGCGGTAAATGTAAATGTAAATAAGGTTTGCTCTCTGTACACGGGCTGGCTCTGCTCTACTCTGCTTTGGATTGGCTCTTTGCTATTATTTACACATTATTACATACAATTCGTTTAAGCGTTATCATCAGCAGTAGTAAGTAGTATTACTATTGTCTTGTATGTATGTATATAATGCTATGTATTCCTAATGCTATACTCTCTTCGGCCTAGCAACGATTCCCCTGCGAGTCGTTCGTTCCATCTCTCTATGGGTCTCTCCTCTTCCTTCTTCTCCTTCTCACTAGACTAGGATACTGTTCATTGCTTTTATATAATTCACATTCCATGTTTGCTAACTTTGCTATCACTTTGAGTTTTCCCTTTTGTATCTGTTTTTGTTTGTTGTGTTTTTGTTTGTTGTTTTTGTGTTTGTGTTTACTAATTGCTACGTGGGATCGCCGCCCCTGGCATGGGCATCTTCGCTGGTATCGGCACCATCCCGTCGCTGGAGCAGCGCCCGTTGCTCATCATTGGCTTCTGCTTCACCTTCGGCCTCACCTTCGGCCTCAGCTTCAGCTTCAGCATCAGCATCAGCTCGGCGATCCTCTGTGTAGGGCAGAGCAGCAGCAGTGACAACGGCGGCAGCGGTCTCCTCTCCTGCTCGACTGCTCACTGGAGAGGTGAAGGTCGTCTCCGAGTCTGTGTTGGAGGCAAGACGAACACAGATTAGTAGTCTGGCAAGGAATATATTTTACAGAAGTGCTTCAACAGTTACTATCAATGCTATACAATAAGCAGCGCATATTTGTGTGTGTGTGTGTGTATGATCAAATTCTAAAGCTTTTTCACGTCGATCTATCGATGGAAGGACACCACAACAAATAACAGAAATAGAAAAAGAAATCGTATCGTGGTGCAATACGGAAATCTGTGTGGGTGGGAAGGGAATCCTCCTGCACTCGTAGTCGTAATGCAAGAGTCAGTGCTCAGTGCTGCATAAGTACACGATAATGATTGGTATCGCTATCGTTATAATCGATATTATCATCGATCTTTGAATACTAACAGATTCTTGCTCGCCTGTCACTCTTCCATGATGAGGTGTTTTTTGTGGTGTTTCTGTTGGTGTCTGTTTCTGTGGGATGTGGGAATGTTGGTTTGGTTGGTTGGTGGGTTCAGAATGCAGCATCGAAGAAGTTTGCTGGTGGGGAGGGAGGAGAGTAGAAGAGGTACAGTCGATGGTCGATGTGTGGGGGGCAAGTGCGATCCAGCAAGCGAGACAAATAAATATATATATGTATAGAGAAAGAAAGAGATACAGAATAGGTTTTGTTTTTTTTTCGGGGATCTGGGATTACTCAGAGACGCACTCCATTGTGTATGGAATAGATTAGGAAATATAGAGAATAGAAAGAGTAGAAGCCACCCCCCGATAACCTACCCAGACTGCTGTCCCTGGTGTGCTGTCCATCCGTGGAGCCAGCGGCAGCCTGCGACGCTGCCGCACTGCTGGAACGTGAGAGGAGCGGCTTCACCTGGCGCAGGGCCTGCTCCTCGGGATAGCGCGGAGTCTGGAACTTGGTTGGTTTCGATGATGATGATGATGATTGCAATGTCGCAGGTCCTGAGCGTTGGTGCATTAGGGTGCGGTGCCTTAGGGGTGGTGGGGATATAGACTTGGCTAAAACTGAATGAGGTAATTTATTCGGTGAGTAATCGCTGCCAGATTCGCCCTGCAATTCAAACGGATAACGATCAAGTTTATGTGAGCAGCCAAAAACTAAGAGAGAGAGAGAGAGACCCACCATAACAGTGCCGTTGTCGGAGACGCCCGAGCCGGACATGTTGTCCGCCAGGAGACGCTCGCTCTCCGGATCGGACAGGACGCGTGAGATATCAGACTTGTTTTTCAGTATCGACTTGGAGCGCCTGTGATGCTCCAGATTGGGTGACGCATCAATCGAGTCTATTGATGAGGAATGCTTGCTCTCGAACTTGGCTATGAAATAGAGCAAACAAAAGGATCATTAAGGACAGACAGTAGCGATACGGGGCAACGCACCTTTGGAGCCCGCATTCTGAATGCCAAACAAATGCTGATTGATCAGTTTGGTGGCAGTGGCTAAGCTCTTGCCCGGCGTGAACACCGAACGCTTCTTCTTTGGGCCCCCGCCGGCGGCAGCGCTTCCGCTGGCCGCAGGGCTGCTACCCAATCCGCCGGATCCATCCAGCCGGCCACACGTATCGTCGTCCAGCCTGGTGTCCTCGAAGCGGGCACGTGGACGTGCCACGCTGCCGCCGCTCGGGCTGGGCCGCATCGCGGTGAAGCTTTGCTGGAACCGCGTCTTGCGATGCTTTGGCACAGAGTTCTCGTTGAGGCTGACGCGGCTGCCACGCTCCTGGACATCGAAGTTCTGGTAGACATCGTCCAGAGGACTCATTCCTCCGCCACCGGCGGCAAGGTTGCGCAGCGCCGTGTCCCCCGAGGCGCTCTTCTTCACCTGAGCGCGTAGACCCGTCGCGGACGAGGAGGAGGAGATGGTGGCTGGCAGACCCACAATGAAGCCCGTCGAGCTGCTGATGCCATGGTGGTGGTGGTGGCCCTCGCGCTCCAGCGGATTTATGTACAGATTGTCCATGTCGATGTCCAAGGCGCAGGCCTCGTCGTTGAAGTCCGCCGTGAGGTCGCCCTGCGACAGGAACGGATGCGTCTGGCAGCTGGCGTACGTGTCGGAGCTGTCGACGCTGGCCAGGTCCGCATTGTTGTTGTTGTTGCTGCTGCCGCTGCCGATGCCCGCCCCGTAGTGACTGCTGAAGTTTCCCCCAAACAGGAGCAGACCATTGGCACCGCCCGTGCCGCCAGCAGCGCCCACTGTGGTGGTGGTGTTGAAGTTGTTGTTGTAGTTGTGGTTGAAATTGGCGGCACTTGAGATGGTCGCACCGAAGCGCATGGCTGCGTCCAGGGGCAGGGCAATGGTCGTCGAGGTGGTGGTGCCATACGACGAGGATGTGGACGACGACTGCGAGATGATCGGCATGGCATTGCCACTGGTGCTGGTGTACACGGGCAGCAGGATACCAGCGGCGGGCGGTGGCGGTGGCAGGGACATCAGCGGACCCACGCCCACCGCCTGGTGGCGCTGGTAGCTGTGTGGCGGCGGCGCCAGTTGGGGGGCAAGCAGGCCGAACTGGTTGGCCTGCCGGTTTGCCGCCGCCAGACGCATCTCCAGGCAGATCGGCTTGTGGAAGTCCGAAGTGGGCAGCGCGATCACCCCCTCTGCGTCGGTGTACTCCTTGAAGTCCTGCAACGAGTTGTGTGGTTGGTAGTATTGGTGAAACGGGGATCAGGGATCAGTTATCAGGCCAGGTCCTGCTTGGATTGCTTTATTGTTGATGTTTGGTGTAGTACCTGGTCTGGTCTGGGCTCTGGGTTAGCTTTGTGTGTGTGTGTGTGTGAGAGTGTGTGAGTGTTTGTGTGCGTGTCACAGTGACTGCGATTTGTTTCGTTATGGCGGTGTCGCTCGTAAGAACGTAATAAAACATGCAGCTAGAAGGCGCCAAGTAAAACGCAAACGTGCAGCTCTAATTATTCATAATTATTCGTAATTATTATTAATTGAAAACCTAATTGAAAACGTTAACTGAAAAACAAATGCGGTGCGATTCCTGACTGCAAAATATTTCAAACCTTCAGAAATTCAAACCCTACTCAACCCCTTTCCAGATGCGGAGATACTCCCTCACAAACATTTTACTAGATCATGAGTACAACAAAAAATGTAGTAGCATCTCCATAAATAATCCTTTAATAATTAAACTTTGGAGTTAATATTTCATCAAAAGCTTAAAATATTGAGTTGTCTGGTCTAAAAAGTTCTGATATGAGCCTTAATCTGGATCTCTCCCTTAACCCTTTAAAAGGCCCCGACAAAATACCGCTTGAACCCGATAATTTTACGTGTAAAATTCATTAAATTTCTATTAATTTAAAAAATAATAATATAATTTTGAAAATTTTTGGGAAATTTCCATGAACAAATACATACAAAAATATGTAAAATAAAAAAAAATAATAATAAAACAAGTCTAATAATATATATATATATATATATATATATATTCATTAAAGTTGAATTTTTAAATTAGAACTTGAACTTGATCATTATGCCAATAATTATTAATTTAATAATGCCGATCTTTGGTGGAGTGACTAGGTGCCTAAGCTAAGTTTTTGTTTGCATGGCTAGGAACAATTAATTAACAATTTAATACAATACACGAACAATAAAAAGCAGCATTAAAATAAATGAAGGAATTTAAGAATTAAACCTGTCACAAATAAAAAAAAATCACAATACCAAGTTGCCATCAAAGGGTTAAGGTTTCCTCTAAGGTCTAACTGATCTTTATCTACTGATCTTATACCCCGAGATGGTTTTTGCGCAAATAAAGATTCGATGCCGAGTGCTCCAATACTTACCCGCTGGTTGCTCCACTTCCACATGGAATGCAATGTGCAAAGTGGTGTTCCATTGCTCAAGGGTTTAAATTGAAAATCTCTAATCGAAACGACATTGAAATTGATATGGAAACCGAAAGTAAAGGAGAAACATTCTAGACGAGCAATACGGAAAGTATCAGCAGGCGGAAGAATAAGTCGAGAGAGTGTGGCGGATAAATAAATTCGATTCATTGTTTGGTATTTTTTATTGCAAGATTTTTGGTTCGGTTTTGTTCGGTTTGTGTGCTGGCTGGCTGGCTGGCTGGCTGCTTCGCTTCGTTGAGTGGTAACAGAAATAAACAACAACTAATAATGTATAATGTATATAGAGAGCGTTAACATTTGTTCATCAAGTGGCTATACTGTAATGTATATATGTGTAATTGATTTATGGTTTGTTTTTCTCATTTCAATAAATGATTCTCGCTGATTGGTCTTTCCCTTTTTGTTTGTTGGCATTTGTTGCGACTAAGTAATTTGTGGTCTGATGAACCCATTTGCTAGTATATAGGATACGATTAGGCTAGTTGTAATTTATCCAATTACGTGCTTAGTGCAAATAGTAGAACGATCCGATCGATTTAAACTTTCGCCAAGCCCTCAAGCTCCCAGAACAGAGTCTCGGTTTCAATAATACACTTTAAATAATATTAACACATGCGCTTGCGCTTTGGCTTCATCTTCATTTCTGGTTCGGTTTTTCCCATTTTTTTGGAGTTGTGGTTGAGTGTAGAGATTATATATAGTAGGTAGAGATTATAGAGATAAATTTAATAAAATTCTTCGAATTTTCTATGTCTTTGTTTAGCTTTCACGTCGCGCCGTCCACATTCCGTTTCGCTCACGATGTTAACAGATAAATGGATAACACAGTAGTAATCATAATTAACTGGTTTTAAATAGTAGTTGGTTTAAAGTTTAAAGCTAATTAACGAGTAATCGTACATTTTCGAGGCTCCCCTCCCCGCTGGGAGTGAATTTTGGTTTTGTTTTTGTTTTTTGTCTATTAATATGTATGTAAGTATACCCGAATTTTTGTATTATACTGCTAAACGCTATTCGCGCGCAATGGAATACACTCGCCTTGGCATCCTGGCAAGCCCTTTAAGAAAAAGAAAATGAAAAAGAAACAAAGTCAACATAAAAATTTCCATTTCCAATTCGCACAAGTTTTTCCATTCTCACACAAAGCCAAAACACAAAACAGAGAGAAAAACACAAAACGGGAGAAAATCACAAAGAAAAAAAATATTGAAAAATATGAAACGGAAACGATCTTCAAACAAGGGGGGCGTGGGACAAGGACAAGGACGAGGTGCTTTGGCGTTACCATCTTCGTTTGGCTCAGACTTTTCATAGATAGTATATGTCGATGGTGCCTTCCTCTAGCATCCGCTTCAGCGCCAGATAGTTTTTGGGCGACGGCGGTGGCCGCACCAGCCGCTGCATGCTGTACTCCCGGTCGTGGAACACACAAATGCGATCCTGCAATCAACAACATCGAGACGCCCTCAATATCCCCAGCCAACAGGATGGATCCAAACTACTGCACACACGCGCGTGTGTTTTGTTTTTTTTTTTTTTGTGTTTGTGTGTGTGTGGAGGGATCGCTAGCTAGGCATAAAGCTCGGCCTCAAGCTATTACCAAATCATAGAAAGGAGGAGTCTGGAGATCTTCAGCTCAAATTGCATTTTGCTTTTTTTCGGGTTAACAATTTGTTCGACGGTCTGCCAATGTTTTCAGCCTGGTTATTATTATTACACTTTTGCGCATGAATTTATTTTCGTTTGTTTTGTTTTAGTTTTTGCGGTTTTAGTCAAGTGTGTGCGTAAATCGAATTCGTAATTGAAAATTAGGAACCAAGAAAAGGGTGCAAAAAGCATGCGATTAACACATAGGAAACACATCCATGGTGCCATACAGTCGATACAGTAAAAGCATTCCAAATAAAAAACAATTGTCAGCATACAGTTACAGTGACAGTGACAGTTACAGCTAGAGTTTCAGAGTTTTAGCGGTAATAGTTTTACCTTGGTGGTGCAGAAGCAGCACTCGAACTCCACGGGCACATCCTGCTCCAGGTTGTCCATGCGCTGATTCTGCAGATTCTCGAGCGCCACTTGGCGTCGCAGTTCGGCCACTTCCTATAAATAGGATTTTGTTGTTTGGGTTTTGCATAATGTCAATAAAATGGTTCAGCGACAGAAAACAAATTGGAATATACGAGTACATATAGGAATATATATTTTATATACAGTAGAGTAGAGTATAGGAAATGCACCACCTATGCAGGCAGACCAGACAACATGCAGCATACAAAGATAAGACAGTGATTAGGTATAGTTAGTACTAGTTGGATTAGTTAGTTGGGCAACTTGTTCTAAGTATTTGCAGCGCATGCGGCCTGCTTGCTAAATGATGCTCAAGCTGTGTGTGTGAGTGTGTGTGAAAGTGTGTGCCTGAAATGTCAAAATGTTCAAACTAAGCAACACCCTTTTCTGCTCTCAAAACAGAAAATCCCCTCGACCCAAGTCTTCTCAACTATCATTTAATTGTGCTCCAAATGCGCGCTAAATTTCAACTTTCTATTTGTGAGTATAAGCCAATGAAAGCCCCCAGTATAAGACCCCTTAAAACCATCTGCCAACCCCCCGCAGTGTTACTTGCCACTGTCCTCTGTACAGTAGGCACAACACACGGCTACCCCAAGATAGATGGCCCATGGAGCCGTCTAAGCGACGACTACGATCACGGCTATGTGGACAGTCGATTGGGGGGCTATGATGGTAATGGCGAATATAGGGAGAACTGGGCGGGCATTACCGTCAGTCCCGACTGCATAACCCTAGAGCCCAATGCCCAGAATCCACCCATGGATAACAATGGACCACTGCTGACGACTACGACCTGTTACCCACCGCTGGAGACCAATCCAGCAACCCCACCGCCACCGCCAGCAACCACCACCATTTGCGAATATCCACCTCAGATCCCATCATCACCGCCGGAACCGTTGCGTCCAGCCTGGCATCAGGACAATGTTGATGAGAGCGAGGAGCGACGCAAGGAGCTGCGCATCATGCTGCAGCACCTGTACGTGGCCCAGGCCAGGGTGCAGCTGGAGGCCACCGAGATTCGGAAGGCACAGGGCGTGGCCTCCTCCGCCCAGGCGCAGCTGGAGGAGTCGACCAATAATGTACGCACCATCACAGCCTCACTGCACACGGCCCAGCAGTCGGTGGCCGCCGCGGCCATACGCGCTCAGATCTCGCAGCTTCAGCTGGCGGCACACGATCAGCTGCTGTTTGCCGCACGCCAGGACGTGGATTCGCTGTCCTCGCAGATGGTCGGACTGCAGGCGGCCGAGGGCATTGTCCAGCCGAAGCTCAACGTTGATCTGCGCGCACTTTTGGAGAAGCTGAAGCAGCCGCTGCAGCAGTTTGACAAGCCAACGCCCGTGCCACCCATCATCACCAATATGCAAGGACTTGGGTTCTATCCGCAGCAACAGCAGCAGCCGCAACAGCAGCAACAACAGCAACAGAGTCAGTCGCAGGGACAGACGCAATGGCAACCGCAGTGGCAACAGCAGAATGAAGTCGGTGGGGGGCAGGTGCTATTTCCCGGAGACACAAGCGCACCAACGGGCGGGCATGGGGATCGCAACAAGCCGGTTGCCTTCCCCAACGAAATGAATCAGGTGCCAGGCCAGCCGAATGTCGAAAGTTCGGACAAGAAATGGTACGATTTCTAGATGGATTTATATCTACCCGGTATGCGTCTCCAGATGTATCTGTGCGTCTGCAGGTGCATTTAGTGCATCTCCAACTGTTTATTTACATATATTTTCCATTCACTTTGACTCGTTTTGTGTCCTCTAAATAAATTGTTGGATGCCCTTAATATCTCCTTCATGTATGTTTCTATCTGACTGTGTGTTAGTGTGTATGTTTTTGTGTTTTGTGTAGCTGTGTGTATGTTTGTGTGTGTGGTCAAGAGAGAAAGAGATATAAAATTCGCTGGCTGAGGGTTTAATTGATCCAATAAAATATATAAACGAGACTTACGAAGTCCAATGAAAGTTTTATTATTTAGTTAGTTAATTTTGGTAAAAATTTAATTTGGTTTTTATCTCAATCATTAGGAACAGACATTAAAAAAGTTAGTAGAGGCGCATTACTATAAGCTTTAACTTGACATTGGCATACCGGACTAGCAAAATATTAAAGAAAAATCTAACAAATATAATGAGAGAGTAAGGAGTTGAGGTCCTTCATCTATGACAAAGTATTGTATCTTTTAAACCCAAAGCAAGCTAACCGCAAAAATAAAATAACAAAAAAAAAAAAGAAAAGTATAAAGAGTGAAAATTGAGAAGCCGACTTTTTACAGGAATATGAAAACTGATCAAGAGTACAAGAGTACATACTATATATGTACGAATATATACGATAAAAAATCAAGAATGTGATGCAGATTTGAGCTGGCATTCGATTGGCTAATGCTGCCGAAAAATGCTGCCGAAAATGCAGACAAATCGCCACGAAGGTCTTTAAAAAAAATAAAATAAAAGCAAAGTTGTATAAAACAACCCAAGAAATATGCGTAGTAGTAGTATGGGGCTTAGCATTGTGTGTGTGTGTGTTTCAGCCACTGAAAAACGAATCATTCAATCCGCAATATCCATATATTTTTAGCCATATCAATTCCATTCAAAATCAAGCCTCAAAAATGGGAGAGAATGGGCAAAGAATCATTCAGTACATATTAAAGAGTAGATGGAGTATATAGATTGAGTAGCTGTGGTGGCATTCGTATTCGAGTTGAGAGTAGAGTAGTAGAGTAGAGTAGAGTAGCTTGAGTTCTTGTGTATACTTTCAATGTACCTCCTTACTGCGTCCCCGTAAAATCTAAAAAGTTGAAATGTGTTGGTAGTTGTTAAAGATACTTTAGTTTTGGCTCTTTGTTGCTTCGTTTTTGCTTGCTTCTTAAGAGTCTTAAGGTTTTTTCTATCTTTTTTTCATATCTTTTGCAAATTGTTTTTGTGGGTTTCAATTCAATTCAATCGAGTGTATAAATCAAAGAGTACATGAAGCTGTTTAAACACTAAAACTCTAAATACTGAAAAGACTAAGGACCA
This sequence comes from Drosophila tristis, assembly GCA_018150885.1. Taxonomy (NCBI): domain Eukaryota; kingdom Metazoa; phylum Arthropoda; class Insecta; order Diptera; family Drosophilidae; genus Drosophila; species Drosophila tristis. The sequence continues at coordinate 1,950,088 of JAECWT010000264.1, forward strand.
CTACATAAGAGGCCGACGAATCACAGAAACGAAAAGGAAAAGGAGGTACAACCAAGGATATATACATATATATATATAGAGGGATATTCAACTGTAACTGAAGAGGCAATTTCCACGGCTAACGAGTCGGTGTTCGCAAATGAGAAGGAACCAAAAGTGAGTGTGTTGGGGGGGTTTTGTTTCGATAAATAGAGTTATTTGAATATATTTGGATCCAGTTTAATGGCTTCACATTTACTAATACATAGGATTATGATTTAGGAACTTTGAAAACATTAAGATATTCAAGATATACGATTACGATTATGATTATCAATACTGGGACCGGCCCAGGCCATGGACACATCCACATCCATGGCTCCAGACCCATTCTATTCCCCCTTCTCCACCCATCGGTTCGCTGACTTACCCCGGGCGTTATCATCATCTGAATGGGCAGACCCTTCTGGTTCGATGCACTTGTCATGTCATCCTCCGCCTGGGCACCATCGGGGGGGCTGCTGCTGCTGGCCGTGGCCACTGCCGTTGCTGCACTCGATGCAGCCACCATGGCCAGATTATTGGCGACACCGCCACCTGTGGCAGACACTCCTGCTGCAGCCACTCCTACTCCCGCTGTGGCAGGCGGCATCTGTGGGGTCTTCTGTTGCTGCTGGAGCAGCGCTTGCTGTTCCTTTTTGTAGCTCTCCATGGCCATCATCGAGGTCTGTCTGGCATTGGGATTGTCGAAGCTGTACGGCGGCACAGCATCCTGCTCAGAGCTGGATCCGCGACGCTGGGGCAAGGGAAAAGAGAGATAGTTTAGTATCCAAAAGTGCAAGATAGAAGATGAAAGATACACCAAAAATATCGAATAAATGAGAAGTACTTACAACTCGCTTACATAATGATTATTTGATTAAATTTTGAGGTAAATAAATACAAGGATAAGGTGCTCAAGTATAGTTAACATAGTTTAGCATGTTTAAAATCCTTTAAATGCCTTTTTTATATTTATCACATTTTATTAATTGAATTTACATAAAAGTAATTTTCTTTCTCACTATATGGATGAATGAATGATATCACTTACATGCTGCAGACTGTTTCTCATGTTGGCTACGTGCTCGTAGTTCTTGTAGCAGCCGGTGCCGGTGGTTGCCGGATTGCGGCTAACGCTGGTCGAATCACCTTCGGTGCTGTTCCCGTCCGTCTGCGATATATTGTGGCCTGTGGGCGATCGGCGTAGCGCGTGGGTTAAACGGTGCCAATTTTTCAATGATCTTGTGTGACTCTCGCGCTTTTCTGCATTGCATTTGTATGTGTGTGTGTGTGTGTGTGGGTGTGTGTGTATATTTGGGTTATTTATTGGGTTAATTGGTTCACGTTCAGATCGATTGGGTTGGGTTTGTGTTGATGTCGTTTGGTTGTTTGGTTGGATAGCACCCGCAAAAGGAAGCCATGAATGCATTTTGTCGCCAGTTTTTTTTTTTTTTTGTTCGCAGTTTCGCATTTGTTTAGCCGACGACAGAGACATCAGTGAGAGGTATCGGTGAAATATATACACAGGGATATATATGTATATATTGTATATATGTTTTGGTTTTTTTATAAATGGATTTGATTAGATTTTGATTTTGTTTTTTTTTGCAGCGCAAAATGAATGTTTTGTTTGAACCAAATTAAAAGAGGAAAAAAGAAAGAAAAATATGAATTTTGTGAATGTTGGAAAAACAAACTGTTTTCTTTCGTTGTATATTTTTGTTGGTTAATTATTGTTAAGACGGCGATAACGACGACGATGACAAGAAACGTTGAGGATTAATTTTTAAGCAACGATACGATTATCATGGGTTTAATTTACTTTAGTAGGTAGCGGGGTACAGTACAGTGAGAACAACATTGATGAACGACGTCTATAAGTATGGGTTGGTGGGTGGGGCAAGTTTAGAGGGTTTTTAAGTATAAGAACAACATTTATTTGAGTAGCTAGTAAACACAATTGCTGAACCATTATCTAATGGTTAGTTTTAGTTTTGGTTACCGTTAGTTAGACATCGAGTTAGTAGAACAAACTCTAATTAAAATATTTTTACTAGAAATCATAGATCTAAAGTGGAAAATGAAGAGTGAAAATTTAACTAAAATCCCCCCACTGGAAAATGGAATTATGTGTAACTCTAACACCGCAATTGAAGTCTTTCGTTCTACCAAAATGACATGAGTAATCAAACTTTGTACGAATAAGTGTGAGTTTTGTGTTTTTTATTTGGGGTGGCTGTGAGTGTATTGATCCTGGCCACTGGACTCGGCGAAACAAATGTGCGAAACACAGTTGCCATACAGAATTACAGTATGGCCCAAATCCCGATTCATGTTAATTTACTCATTTGTAAGTGTGTATGGGTGTCTGCATCTATATTTGTGCGTGAAGTGGAACGTAACGAAACTAATGGGAAAGTACGAGTATCTCTCACCTTTGACTGGACAAATGGGATACATTTTAATTCGATGTGAGTTCTTTTTTTATAGCTTTGCTGCGGATCAATCCCTGACCCCCAGCGTCTGGTCAGGCATTAAACACCATTATATACATATATGTATGCATGTACATATGCATATGGTATGTATGGAAATGTATTTATATGTGTGTGGGTATTTGTTTGTAGTTGGATAATGAAAATAATACAGCGCTGTTTGGTTTTCGTTTTATTGCTAATTTCACAGACACACAAAATTGTTTACGTTTTAACAGTGGTACACAAAAGTATGAGTACAGGACAGACAGCACAGTACAGTAAAGTACAGTACAGTACATTGGGAACAAGTACGAGTACTAGTGAGTATTCATATTCGCGAATACAATGGCTTGAGCATAAAGAGAGCGTACACAGTTTTCTATAGATTAGATCATACATATATCATATCATATTTATCGGGTTAGAGCATGCAGCGCGTTAGATTCCAAAATAAAGAGCATAAGAATGTAGGAAACAAAAGATCTTCGGCAGGAGGGGACACACACACATAGATAGATATAGGATATCGGATATATATGTACATATATCTTTGAAGGAAAAAGAAATACGAAAAACATTAAGTAAAAGGCACGTAAAGGCTTCTCGGAATGGCTTCTCTTCGATCTGATCTGATCCTAATCTGTTCTGTTCTGGTTCTCTAATGCTTTGTTGCTGTTGTTTTTTTTTTTTTTCTTTTCTTTTTTTCTTTTTGTATGGCGTCTTTGAGCGCAATGATAGAAATGTTTGAACTATGCGGGGGAACGCGATGCAAATTATATATAATAAATTTTACAAATATCCACGACGCACAAAAACATATCAAACGGGATTCTAAAAATCCTGCAGCCGTGTAAAACATTGTATATGTGTATGTATGCTCGCTTTGCTTACATCTAAATACCATATATTGCAAGTACATATATACTGTACATATCTATCGGGCTTAACACTTAACTAAAACGCCGACTCCCACGCTTTTTTTTTTGGATCCATCCTTAAACTAGTCAAATATATCGCTGCAAACTAGGAGCATTCTTTTGCTTTAAATAAGGCATTTTTTATATCATTTTTTGCTTTGTTTTTGTGCTTGATTTTTTAGGAACGTTTCGCCAGCGTTTTCTAAGTTCTCTCTCTCTGCACTATGCGAGTATATGGAACGAGTATATTTTACTAAGTATACACACATATACATATGTACTACCTAGTACTGTACATATATATGTTGCTGATGCTCGCTCTCTCTTTCTAAATTATAACTAAGCTTACTCCCTCGCTCACTATGTCACAGCTATGTATGTAGTACAACAACTAATTTCATAAATAAGGCTGACTCTGTATATATATATTTTATATTCATATATTTTTAGGGTCTTGTGCTGCTGCGGCTGCTGCTGCTGCTGCATCCCTCCATGGAGGGAATTTCACTTATCGCTTTTGACTAGTGCGCTCGATAAATGCCTGTCCTGTCTTGTCTTGTCTTGGATTACGAGTACACGAGCACGAGTCAAGGTAAGGCCTAAGTTAACGCTAAGTTTTAGACTAAATCAAAATTGTGCTTACGCGGATTGTTGTATTCAGAGTTTTTACGGCTCTCTCTCTCGAATGGCGTGTGGTGTTAGCATTCTCAGGGGTTTCTTTTTGTTTCTTTGATGGGAGAGTTCCCGGAAGAGTTTTGCGCACACACACTCACGCTTTTACTCACACACAAACACACACACAGGCGGTATCCTTTGCTGCTGCTTTTTTTTTTTTTTGTTTAGGGTTTGTTGTCTTGAAAGTTTTGCTTGGGGGGAGAAAGACAGATTTTTCGCGAACCAAATGTACTATAAAAAGCAGGACAACAGCTCAGACAAAATAAAAATAAAAATAAAAATATCAGCAAATGTTTAGCAGATCTTCGTTTCCATTTTTAGAATTAATTTTGTTTGGTTTTTACTTTTATTTTTTTTAATTTTTTCTCTCTGTTTTAGTTATATTTTCAAGTGCTGATGGGGATCGGGGGAGGGCAGTTAGCAAAACTTTCAATACGCGATAACGATAGTTAGAGAGGGAGAGAGAGAGAGAGAGGGTCAAGGAGAGAGGAATGAGGCACAACGCTACGTATGCGCGATGCGCATAAATTCTTACTTTTTGGTTTGAAAAAGCAGCTCATAGCGTGGTGTCTGTGTGTGACTTATGTGTGTGTGTGTGTGTGATGTGTATGTATGTATATTATGGCGCCTAAAAGCAGTTACAATTAAATTTAATCACAACATTCAATTGGAAAGGAGGCGGGGTGGAAGGGTCTCTGACCCAGCCAATGAACTAAATGGAAGAACGAGTACATAATTTAATTTCATTTATCCTCTTTTTTTGGTTTTGATTGACTTCAAGCTTTAAGCAGCACGGCTTTTTCGAGACGACTAATGGGATCAATGGTTTGGTTCTACATAACGGTTAATTTTTTGTTTACTGGAAGTACTTCTGTTTTTTTTTGGTTAGTTGGGTTTCCTTTTTCGCACTTAGATCTACGACTAATTACCGGTCTATGTCTATGTCTATCCCTCGCTCTTTTTGTGTGTGTATGTGTGTTTGTTTTGTGTGGGTGAATCTGTGTCTGTTAAACAAACTATTTTACAGATACAATAACAATTGTACGGGTTTTGTTTTTCTTAGCTACGTTTCGCTTAGTGTGTACTAGTAGACCCTTGGGTTTTGTTGGTTGTTTGCTTGGTTGGTTGGGACTAGGGGCTGGGCTGGGCTGGGCTGGCTTGGTTCCTCCCAGCGGCTGTCTTCGTTGTCACTGGAACTGTTCTGCTGCTGGGCATCCCGCTCCTCGAGCAGGCTGCGATTTAGCTCCTGGATGCGTGCAGAGAGTGCCCGCCGTCGAGGCGTGCCAAACGATGGCGGCGGTGGCGCCTCGATCAGTGTGTTTTTTTCGCCTAGGTCAAAATCAGCCGCATCAATCAGTTTTTAGATAGGGTTCAACCAAAGAGGATCAAAAGGATCAAAGTTTGGGGTCAAATATTGGTGGATAGATGTGTAGGTGTGTGTGTGTATTTTTGAAATGTTTTTTTTACATTGTTTTCAGGGTGTGGTTCGGTTGTGGATTTTGTGAGCAGAAAGTAGAAAAAGAAGAGCAGAGAAAAGAACAAGTTGTAGATACATATACTCGCATCTGGGGCGTTCGGATTCAGGCTTGGGGTTGGGGTTGGATCGCTCGGGATAGGCTTATCGCTCGTGGTCGGAGTATAACCCTATCCCCCACTTGGGCTTAACACAAGACTAGGCGTGTATTTCGGTATCGAATCGCTAATTTACAAACTACTTTTCGCTAAGAGAATGAGCATATGTATACGTATGTATATATATCATATGTATGTGGCTGTGGCTGTGTCTGTGTGTGAATGGGGGTGTAACTTATGATATCAGCACTTGAAAATTTTCTAAAATGTTTTTTTTTGTTTTTTTATTTTTATTTTGTATTTATAAATATTTGTATTTTAATATAGTTTGGTATAAAATTCGAAATGGAAACTCTAGAATGGGCATTCAAATTCGCTATTTGTTGTGTATGTGTGTGTGTGTGTGTAGCAGTATCAAATCAGGAATCAAGCAATGATTGGCAAATTTTCTTCTCATTTATCTTTATCATCATAATTCCAATATTCCATAATTATTTTTTGCAATTCCAAATGCAAAACTAATTCGTCAATAGGCAATAACTCAACTTGAACTGAAGGCAAAACTCAAAAGCAGAGTAAAAGCAACAAATCGCAAGATCTAAGCTACAACTGTGTATCCATGGGGCTATATTCCATTTGCCGGTTTAACTCGAATCGTCTCCTAATGGCAGCTAGGCAGGGGGGTGGGGTCCAATATTTACACAGTACTCCAGCAGCACACAGTGCGTTTCATAGCTGTCGATATCAGTGGGCGACATATGACTTGCCGTTTGGTATTTTCCATGTAACTTCAAAGATCAATTTTGTGGCTTTTCGTTGGTCTTGAATTTCCACCTTCAGCTATAAAACTCACTGTTCTGACTCTTCTGTTCGTTTTTTATTAAGCAGACTATAAATGTCAAAAGGTTGAGCAAAGCTAAAGCTAATGGTGGGTACTCTCTTTGATCTGGGATACTGTGGCTATGTCAAGATAATATCTCAAGAGACAAAAAACAGCTAAGAGCTAGAGTTAAAGAGAGAGATATGTAAAAGGGGTGTAGTAGAGGTGTGTGTGGTGTGTTAGTATACTTTGTGTGTTATATAAGACGCTACGGAAAATGCGTTTTATCAAAGGCTACAGCGTTGTTGGCCCGGTTACGGGTGGCGGTGGGGTGTGGGGGTTAGTCACCTGGAGCGCTCTGCACATCGAGTGTCTGCCTGCCTATATTGGGGTTGCTCTGTCTTTTGCCCTTCGGATGCACGACATTCGTCTGCTTGCCTAAAAGAGAACACACACACATTGATGGGCTTGGTTGATAGGGGTGGGATCCGTTGCCTACTACTAGGCGCTTAATGCAGCAGCGGGTGTTTGAAGGTGGATTGGGTGGGTGGATTGAGACAGGGTGCCTTTGGCTTTGTACACGGGTGTAAACCTCACTAATTTGTCGTTTAATGCGCTAAGTACAAAAGCATTTGCCTAATTGACCATTTAATATATCTTCCGGTCTGGTGTGTCTGTGTGTGTGTGTGTGTGTGTGTATACTTATTGTAGAGGGTGTATAGTGTGTGTGGGCGGGGTTAGGGCTACGGAAACTTAAGAGTAATTCAATTTAGCTTAACTATTGATAGTTTACAGCGGATTAAAGATTGTATATGGTATAGTTGGTTCAACAATTTCTATCATCTTACGGCTCTTTTTTCGTACTGATCGGACACGTTCCGTCAAATGCTATTTACACGCCTCCTCCAAAAAGGAAAACTAAAACAGAAGTACAATGTAAGAAGAAAAAGCGAGAAACAGCGAGAAACAGAAACAGAAACACAGTGCATGCCACAAAAGATCTAAAGTAAGCAAAAGGCAAATTAATCAAAGAATAGGCAATGTTGCATGGAAAGGCACTCAAGGGGTTAAAGGGTTAAATGCTTCTAAAGCAAGGCAAACTTCATACTACACTTTATTTATATACATATTAGTGGTATTATAGTCACAGATATATTTGTTGATTGATTGTTTGATGGATTGACATCAATTGTGGTTTTTTTTTTTGTGTGTGGAGAATAATTTTCTTACACCCACACACACTCTTACCTGTGTCGACAATCACATCGATGAGATCCATGGACTTGGCGAAGGCATCTTTCAGATTGATATGATGAAAGGAGACGATGCTGCCCTCACGCTTGGCGCGATCGAGTGCCTCACGGCGCTTGAGGGCCTTTTCGCGTCGCATCTGATTCTTATAAAATTCAGCAAAATTGTTAACGATGATGGGAATAGGCAAAGCGATTACCAGAACACCGCATATGCAACACACAGTACCAATAACCTTTCCCAGTGCAGTTGTGGGATAGATGTCCCCGTAGCCAACAGTTGTCATTGTAATACCCGCCCACCAAAATGTTTCCGGTATTGAAACGAATTTTGTATCCTTTTCATCCTTTTCGGCAAAATATGCCAGCGAAGAAAATATGAGAACGCCCATGGCCAGGAACAGCATTAGTAGACCGAGTTCCTTATATGAGTTACGCAGCGTAAAGCCTAACGACTGCAGGCCCGTTGAGTGACGGGCCAGCTTAAGGATTCGCAGGATGCGCATAATGCGAAATACTTGCACCACCCGGCGCACATCCTGGAACTGGTCCGTTGCATTCTTATTCGTTTCCAATAGAAATAACGAAACAAAGTATGGGAGTATTGCCAATAGGTCGATTATGTTAAGGCCGCCCTTAAAGAACTTCCACTTGTCCGGCGAGGCGCTAAACCTAAGTATGTACTCTAGAGTGAACCACGTGATACACACGGCCTCAACCATTGCCAATTGCGGATTATCCTGTGGTGTACCGTTGTCAATGTGTTGTAGTTGTGGTAGGGTGTTCAACGTCAGGGCTATGGTAGACAGGACTATGAATAGTATGGATATCACTGCGATAACCTGCAAACGGTAAAGAACAATCGAGACTTGTCGAAGACCATCATTCAGCAAATGGATATTTTCAGATTTCGTATCTTATGTATATCGATTACACAACGATAACACGTTTACGATAACGATAACGATTATACGATTACGATTACGATTATAGGATTTTTGGATAGGATAGTAGACGTAATCGGTAATTGGTAATTGGTTTCTATTTAGGTAGTAGTAGTAGGTACATGTAGTAGTTTTTACGACATATTTCATTCCACACACGACGACTATGCAACATGTTCGTTAAATTGATTGTTTGATTGATAGATTAATCCAACAAAACATGGTTACAACATTCAACATCAGCAAATCAACAGCGAGTAGAAGAGAGTACTACTCCTCATGTCGAAAGTTCAGAGTTCACTGCGATTCGTGGGTGGATGGATGGGGCGTATGGGGGGTTAAGGTTAAGCAAACATTCAGTTAGCTTCAACTTCAACGTTAGGTTTTTTTTTGTGATCGTCTTCGATCGGAGAGAGGGGAATTTTCGATTGATTTTTAGTCAAGTTGCTGCTGTCTTTGGTCTGTTAGAGTGAGAGATAAACAGAGAGAGAGAGAGAGATATTCTGGGACTTTTGTTGTTGGCTTTCCGGATTTTTCCCGGATTTTTAGTTGTTGTTTTCGTTTTTGTTTGTACCTTTCAAAGGCTGCTGTACTATATGTGAAGTATATCATTTTTTGTTCAGTTTTATCTGTCGTGAATCCTTCTCCATAATACAAACTTAACGTTTAAATAAAATAGAAACATATATAAACATAAACATTTTGGATTAAGGGGGTTTCTCTTTCCTTTTTTGGAGCTCGTCGGGCTCAGTGGATCAGCAGCGATGAAGGGGGGGAGGGTAGATAGATCTCTGATCATGTTAATGGTCTAGATCAACTCTATCTCATGTTAAGTGGTGGGTTTTGTATGTGTTGGTGTGTGTTGGTGTTTGTGGTGTTTGTGGCGTGTGGTGTGGTGTTAAGTTTGTTTGTTTGAGTGGTAGTTAAGTGGTGTTTAAGTGGTTCTAGTGGATCGTGACTGAGGTTGTGGAGATTTGGTTTGTGTGTTATGTGTTTTTTTTTTGGATTGTGGGACAGATCACATGACGCAACACAAGGACATAACACACCTACATACATTATTTATTCTGTATACGAGTGTGTGTGTCATCTATAATTGGATCGATTATATTATGGTATGAGGGTGAACCAGGGGGGGCACTCCATCGTCAAATAAGAGACGCTATACCCTTGGGGTCTGCAGTCGACATTTGTATTATTATTAATCTATTTGTTTAGTTTTTGTTTTCTAATCATCTTCATCCTTATTCTCATCCTGCTTAGATCTAACGATTGGACAAACAATTTCTCATGTGTTTTTCGATTCTCAGTTTTTATTTGTGTTTATTTTTGTTTCTTGACGGGTTTTCTTGGCGGCGGGTTTGGTTTCGGAAAATGATTGAATAGATAGATAGATAGAACATAACTCAATGGTTGGTTAAATCAAATTACGAGTACATCTAGCAATATTCATGATAGATCTAGCAAATATGACAAGAAAAACGAAAAACCGAAGAAGAAAGACAAAGTCAAATTTTAAATCCAAATCCAAATTCTAATTCAAATGCATAACTTTCGTAGCAAACGAGCAGAGAATTACGAGTTTACGAGAGAAAAGATTCCAAAAAATAAACAAACACAAAACTCAAAAATTGAATTTAAAATTAGAAATCAGAAATCAGAAATGAAAAAGTTGACGACTCTCTGGCAAGGATCACATCTCCAGTGAGAAGAGTGCCATTTCAATTGCGCTGCCAGAGAAGCCCTCAATAAACAATTTTTGGGCTTTAAATAATTTATGTAATTTACCAAAAACTGCCAATCCCAGGGATTATGAGAGACAGGTCCAGGGGTCATAGGGCCATAGGGGACAGGAGACAAGAGGGAAGGCCTGCCTGCTTGCCTGCCTGTCAGAAATGCAAATGCAAATGCAAATTTCAATGCCAGATTGGATTGTTTATGGAAGAGTTAGGATAGAGCCAAAGTCGTCTGTCTGCTGATTGCCACATTAGGTCACAAAACAATTGCAAAATTTTCGCCCCGCAATCTATTGTTTGGTTGGTTGGTTGGTTGGTTGTATCTGTGTACAAATGTATGTCTGGCTATGCATGTCTGGATATATATGTATGTATAAATGTATCTGTGTGTGCGTGTGAGTGTGTGTGCGTGTGAGAGTGTGACTGACATTTGACTTTCTTGAGCAGCAGACTCTGACAAAGAGACAGAGACGGGCAGAGAGAGAGAGGCAGAGACTGACTGTGTCCTCTCCATCTCTGGTTGTGAGGGCGTTTGGATTGAACATCTTCGACATGCTACCGCCCCCGCTACGCTACTACTTTTCTTTTGGGGAACGGCATGTGGCATGATTAGCTGATATATATATATAGTATGTATCGTACGAGTATATATAACACAAAGGTGCCTCTCTGTGTGTGTCCAGATCTACCATAGTAGGCCACTGTACGCAACCACGCTTGGATATGGATTCGGATCTGGAACTGGAATATAGAGTAGTTGGGGAATATTTCGGGATGGATAGTGGGGTTGTTTGGGTTTGAATTTTCATTGAGTTGAGGTTGAATTTTCATTGCATTGTGGTTGAATTTTCCTTCAGTTGAGAGCTACAATTTCGTTTTGGTTTGAGGTCTAAGGTCTGAGGTCTGAATTTTTCTTTCATTATGATGAGTAGTCGGGAGGGTCACGGGCGGGCGGGCGCTCTGTTCTTTGGTATGGCTTATGGTATTCTACATATACAGATACAAAAGTTAAAGATAGTTATGCAGTTATTAGACAAAAGATACTTAGTCAAGTAGAAGTCATTACAAAACATAATAAATACGCACTAAAAGATACACTAAACCAAAAGAAGGAGACAAAAAAACCGAAAAATCATTTTAATGGTGCTTTTTTTTGTCAGCTAGAGTAGCTTCATACGATGAGCAGAAGATAGATAGAGGAGTGAAATAAATACATAGTACAGATACAAAGAGTGAGAGTAACAGATAGAGATAGATTGAGTGGGAGGGAGAGAGTTCGCGAGGGGAGATAGACAGACAGAGAAAGAGGAAGGGATAGAGAGAAAGAGAGAGACACATCTACAAATTGCAATTGAAGTGGTCTTTGATTTTTTTTGTTTGTCAAACTTCGGGAAAGTTAATTAAATTTCCATAATTAAGTTCCATTTTAGGAGTTGGTTTGGCTGGGCGGGGGGTTCGGGGCTTGGGTTGGATAGCTGGCGGTGGTGTGGGGGGGGGGGGGGGGGTTACAACTTTCTACTTGTGATGGCGATGAAAGTTTTACAAACTAATTTTACTTTCGATTTCTTATTTCGCTTTCGATTGAACAGAATGCATTGGAGAGATGGTTCGAAAACAAAAAAGTCTTGTGCGAATTTTACTCTTTTTTCTTTCTTTCTTTCTTTCATATTTCATGTATTTTTTTCTTATTTTTTTGGAACTGCTACCATTGCTGCTCAGTCATGAAGGTGGTTTGGGTGGTAGAGGTGGGGGAGTTTTCGCTTGGGGGGAGGTTGAAAGTAAAACATGATATCGCAAATACTCAAGTCGGCTCTTAGAAGATCGATCGGTTGTCTCTTCTGAACGGAAGGTAAAACATAAAAATGCACAAAACTTACAACTACTACAAAATGTTCAAAGCGCAACATGTTGCAAAAAGCCTTTGGGGTGTGTGGTTTTTCTTGGCCTACAAAAATAAAAACAATAATTTCCATTCTATGAAAGCCGCTGGAGAACGTGAGCCACAAGATGTACAAAACTCAAAGCGAGATAAAGGAAGGCCAGCCGCCTCGGCCTATGCCGATGCATCAAGATACGCTTGCAAAAAACGGGGGAAATTCGTTCAAATGAAAATTTTGTAATATTTGCTTTGAATATCTAAAAATATAGACATAGAAATTGAATTTCAAGAGTTATCTTTTTATTTCGGACAGACCCTTTGCAAGTGCATCTAAAAAAGGAGTACAAATTTCAATTAACTTCCCTGAACCTGGCTGAAATCCACTTGAATTACAAGTAATGAAAAGTTTTTTCTTTTTTTTGGATGGATAACAGAACAAGATACCAGGGGAGGGCAATGTGAAGTACAGTGAGAGCACAAAATAGTGGTGAGGGCACGGTGGAGTGGTGTTGGGCTGAGGTGAGTTGAGGCGGAAGAAAAACAAATAAAAGACAAAGTCAAAAAACAGTCAAAAAACAATTCATGCCACAACAAAAAATTGATAGACAAGATATTTTTGTCTTAAATATATTTAGAGAGGTGTGGATACAATACTAAATATACAAATTTACACATGGTATACAATCGTAAACAGAAGTCTTCACTGTACATAGTACCAAAAATAAACAAAAATACTAAATCTATATTAAAAAAAAATTGAGATCGAAAATAATATTCAAAATTACATTCAATTTTAATTAATAAAATTGGTGCAAGACTTGAAATTGTGTTTGTTTCGTGTGTGTGTGTATCTGTGTTTCGTGGGTAGGGTCGGTGGGGCTTGGGTCTTTACTTTTGACAAAAAAAAAATATTTATCATATATTTTTGGATCGAGTTTTAAATTTGGTGTATTTTTGTTTCGTTGCTTGTGGTGTTTGTTTTTCTGTGGAAAAGGGGTTTGGTTTAAGGGGGTAGTGGTTCGTTGGTGGGTGCACGGAGTTTGCTCGCATACTTTGTTCGACTCACTAAAAAACAAACAAAATTCGATACAAACAGCTATGGCTAATTCTATATAGAATTCCGCATGAATCTACAACCAAATTCTATATCTATAGTGGCATTCGAATGCAGCATATTTTTGGTGGGTGTAATATTTAAATATTGAGAGATATTTGTTCCATAGATAAATATTTAGTATCAGAATGGTTACGGGAAATCATAAAAGACCACAAAATATTATTCTACATGAAAGTTTACTTTGATTATTCTGTGATTTTTCTGCTTATTCCTATCGATAGGATTCTGGATGACAGAGAGTTTTTTCTAATAGAAAGACAGTGGGGGGGAGGGCTATCGTTTCTTTGTAACTGTGTGTGTGGTTGTGTGTGTGTGTAGGTTGCGTGTATTTGTGTTTGTGTGTCTGTGTGTGTCAGTGTTGAAGATCGTAAGTAACCAATGGTCGAATAGTTTTTACAACAATCAAAGTTAAAGAAAGTTGATTAAAAACACAATTACGAGAGATTTAAACAAAATTTCTTCCATTTACAACATCAAATACCAATATAAAAAAATACATATATACGACAGAATTTTCGTACATATATGGTACTATATGTACATATATGCACACACACATTTCATATCATTTAACATCGCCAATAAGAAATGAAAACTTCAACACAAAAGGCAAACAACCAACAATGATGTATACTTTTTCTTTGTACGAGTATTTGTTATTTTGTTATGGTATATTTCTTGAGTAGTTAGTGGAGTAATAGTAGAACTTGTTGTTGGGTATTTTGTTTGTCTTCGCGAGAGGAGACTGCACCTGAGTATTTCTGAGTTTCGGATGTAACTGCTTTTCTTTTATTTCATTTTTGTTGGTATTTACTTAGAATCAGAGCTAAGATTTCTTTTTTTTGGTTCTCATATTTATCATTTCGTTGAAAAAAGGATGTGTTTAGGCGTGGTATTAAAAAGAAATAAAAAATATACAGAACTTAAAAGATCCTTTTGTTAGTTTCATATTCGTTTTCATTGTTCACCCTGACGGAAAACCGAGTTAGTTAGTTGTTGCAAAACAACGGAATAAATAAAACTAAAAAAAAGTACAACTGGCAAGGAGCTCGGGAAATTTTTCATTACCTTTGGAATAAAACAAAAAGTTTAAATCATAGAGTTTAAAGTTCAGAAAATCTATAGAAATATCAAGAGACATTCCTAATAAAGTTTCAAAAATAAATAAAAGGAAATAAAAACTTTTAAATGTTCCTAAAAGGTTGAGAAAATAAAAAATACATAAATTCAAATGAAAATCAAACTGAAAATCGAATGAAAAAGTATTGGAGATGCACCCAAAATATGTTGTAATTATTTCCATTTTCCCTTGATTTTCAATTCAAGCTAAAGCTAACACAAGAAATCTGGGCAAATTATTGGCTGTATATGTACAAAAGCTAAAGCCAAAAATTGCGGGTGTGTGGTTTTGTGATTGATTTAATGGTTCTCGTTTATACAAGGGACACATGGTCCGAAGGATCATCCATCTGCAGGATATGTGTATGCTATAGAGATATTTCCCCTACCTAGCAAATTGGAAAATGGAAATGTATTACAACACCGTTTTTGGCCGCTTCTCCCCGGAGCTCCTGTTCGTTACAATATTTTCGAGGATTTCTACAGCACACCTGCCGCCTGGTCATATCGCTTATTGCCCATTCCCAAACATTGTTACAGTGGGGGAGGGGGAATTGTTTAGGGGTAGATAAACAGAGATATTACTTCACCATCATCATCAACAATTAAGAGATATATATATAGTAGATATGTATATTAATTATTTTAAGAGTAGATATATGTATATAAATATATAGTTGTATGTATACTGTGTGTGATTTAAAAAAAAGATTGGATTAGAGAAACGATTAGTAAAAAAATGTTGGTAGTTTCAATGGATCGATCGGCCTTAGATGATCGGTTTTTGTTTTTTGTTTTTTTTTTTATGCAGCTGAAAATTTTCCGCGTGTCGTCTAAACGCAAACTAAAACTCAAACTAAAACAAACATAGAATGCATCTTAAAGTAAGCAAAAGTTAAGTTTTTTTTAAGTGGTGGGGAAAAAAAGGAAATTAAAGACTATTTTCGGTTACAAGTGTCTCGCGTATTGCGGCAGCTCCCCCCGTTTGGTTTCGTACTGGAATCCGCGCGGATGAAGCTTAAGAGCCGAATGGGAGAATTATTCTGAAAGAAATCCCATAACTTTGGGGAACAGTCCGGTTCTGCTCTGCACGTCACATGGCGAAAGCGAAAGCATATAAATATCAATATATGGATAGGATACGAGTACATAGGTATATACAAACACTGAAACACGGTTCTCAATGGATCTTATCAACGTCTGAACATATTTCAAACAAACAGTCGCTTCATGGACATAGAAAAAAATTCGTGGCGAGTAGCGAGTAACGAGTAGCGAGCAACGAGTAAACGGATTTCTTTGTGCAAGCATCGATTTGAATCGCAAAAGCAAAATACTTATATATGTAGTAGCTTGGTGATATTTATTATGTGGGAAGAAGGCAATTAATTTTACAGCATTTGAGATCGAATCTTACACTATATATAACGAGTATGTACATACGTACATAGTACATAGTAATACTCTGTGGATCTGCATATCGACTTGATTGAGCTTTTTATATGTACATGGAATATTTTACAGAGTGCACTCAGCAGACCCTAAGCTAAGATTTGCTACAGCTTTCATTTGCGATGGTGTACAAAATAATAATGATTCACAAATTAAAAAAAAAATGTAAACAACAACAAAATAAAAAGAGAGTTATACAAAGGCATAAATAATGGGGATTATCGGGTATTATCGGGAGCTGGAATATATTTCTTACGCTTTTTGACACTGACACGGTTAGACGTTTAATTAAAAATACAATACAAAGATACACATCTATGAGAGGACGGAGATGCAACCGATTGGACTTACCCGTGCGGCGAAGCTTGTTGTCGGTTTCTCGAGCAGCTCCCACAGATACTTTTGATATTCGGCGCATTTACCTTCGCCAAATTCCTCCTCATCCCGCTGACGCAGCGATTCGGCCTCCTTGCGCATCTCCTCATGGACATTCTCCTTGCGCTGATGGTACTTGTGCTGACAGCACGACTCCAGATACAGTTCGTCAACGCCCCAGTACTCCAGATCATCACTAAACGCAAGCACGCACATCTCGTCCACAATGTGCAGCTTCCCGGTGCGATAGAAGTTCAGAATCGAACTGAAGCTCTTCGGATGGCGGTCGAAGAAGTACTCGTTATCGACGAGCGAATAATCGTCGCACAGCTCTGTGATGGCCTCGTGGGTGGTGCACTCCCTGAGCCGCCCCAGCCGCGTATGTGGCAACCGCTCCAGCGTTCGCCACAGCACCTCATGCTTGACGCCGCCAACGTTGATGGAGACGCGGCTGTTCAGTGCCTTCGATTGGGCTATCATGAACGGCTCGGGGGGCGGTATGGAGGACATGGATCTGGAATGTGTCCGCTGTAGTGCACCGGTGGTAGTGTTGCTTTGGCTAATACCGCCGACGCCAATGCCAATGCCAACGCCAATGCCGCTGACCCCGGCATTAGATGTGGAACCGCCAGCGGGGCCGCCAATGCTGCCACCACCTGGGACGCCGCTGGCTCCACCACCACCGGAATACCCAGCGAGTGCCATTTGCTGCTGCTGCTGTTGTTGCTGCTGCTGCTGTTGAGCTGCCGCCAGAGTCTGCTGGGAAGTTGTGGGATTTGAATGCGTTGGTGATGTAACTGGGAATGGAGCGTAACGAACTTCCTTGCCAATGGCACCGCCACCGCCGCCGCCACCCGATCCGGATACCGATCCCTGTACGGACCCGCCTCCGCCGCCAAGTCCTGCAGCAGTAGATGGAGCAATAGCTCCCAGGATGCCAACACCGCCGATGGATGATGCTGGGGCGGATGCGCTAGCAGTGTGGCCGCCATCAGCAAAATCCATGTGGCGATTGTTGAGGACCATTGGGCCGCCGGCAGCACTTGGCCCAATGTTATAAGCAGGGCAGCCAGCTGTTGCCACAGATCCGAGGCCGATGCCACCATATGCACTAGCTCCACCGGTTCCCATCGCTGATCTCTCCCAATCGACATTACCGCTTGTATCGTAGTAGGGCTGATTATCGCCGATGTCGGCAGGTCCGGTAGCTGTAGCTGCAAGCTGCAGTCCGCGTGCAATTGCCTCGTGATGTTGCTGATAGAGCAGATCCTGTTGCAACTGTTGTTGCTGCTGCTGCTTTGATTGTTGCAGCTGTTGATTCGATTGTTGCTGTTGTTGTTGCTGTTGTTGGCCAGCAGCCTGTCCACCATGCAATTGCCCGACCATTTGTAATACTCCATTATTGTGTTGAAGCGGTGTTGATTCACCCGTTGCCCAGCGTACCGCCTCACGGTCCCTGTCGCGTTCGCCGACCATAAGTCTGCTATAAATTCAACGAATACAGATACAGATAAAGAGATTGAGATTGAGATAGATAGAGAGAGTGAGATTTATGGATACTTACCGCTACATCGCGTCAATTGTCGTCATTACAGCCTCCTTTGGGTGTCGTGTTGCTGCTGCTGCTTCTGCTTCTGCTGTGCCACTGCTGCTGCTTGCCACACTCTCCCTTGAGTATAAATTGTTTTTTGGGGCAATTGATTTCTGTGGCTGTATCTGCAGATCTCTATATAAATTGCAGCTCCCCTTCTCTATATTTATGGCGTATCTAAATATCTATCTATATATCTGTATATCCCTCAATTGCGGTCTGGCAGGGTCCTGTGTGCTGTGTCCTTTGTCTTGCTGTACTCCTTCATGTCTGTGGCTGCGATTACTTTTTGCCCTCTCTTCTCCGCTCGTTGTGGGTTGTTGTTGTTGTTGTTGTTCTTGTTGTTGTTATGTCTATGATCACAGTTTTGATTTCCGTTTTCTTTGTTTGTTTGTTTGTTTATTTGTGTGGCTTGTGGTTAAGGCTCGGGATTCGGGCTCAGGCGTATTTTGGCAGCATTTTGGTGTAGAGAGAGATAGACGGAGAGGGAATAGCTATAAAGAACGATTGATTATGGATTACATATTTTTGAAAGCAGTTGAATGGCTGCTAAAATTCCTATAAATTAGCGATCACTATTATCTTAATAGTGGAACTCTTTCCTGAATTATTCATTGAATCAATAGTTAGGTAAGAGTTAGAAAATGAATTACGTGGAATGAAAGACATTTCGGGCGTTCTCGTCTTCATTCATAGCATACTTTTTGGGGCCGCGCAACCGCGAAGCCAAAAGCCATTACCTCATATTTACGCAATCCGACACAAACAGACATGCACACATTTAACTGTATACATATAGATGCGTGTGTGGAAATCAAAGCGCGGGAATGGGGTTCGCTACTTTCTCTTATTTATTACCATTAATTTGCAATTTCCGAAGGCTAAGCACAAAAATTGCAGTTGCCCCTGTTTCCCGTTTGGGTTTTGTATGTGGCATGCGTTTTGTTGGCTATTTTTGGGGTCAATGCAAATGCCTTTCGATGTTGGCCTTTGCCTAAATCGCTGCTGCTGTAGTTGCAAATGCAAATGCAATTGCAGTTCTTTTTTCCTTTTTTTGATTCAGTTTCTGCCGCATTGCAATCAAATTTGAATTTTTACGCCCCAGAGGAAATGGCGAGTAATAAGCTGAATGGCTCTCGAGCATTTTTCTAATGGATTGCCGTATGCGTGTGTGTGGCCAGCAAAAAGTTAACTGGCAGCACAGGGAAGCCAAAAAGCAGAACCTGAGGCTCTGCATGCAATTGTGCCCCAAAACGACTTCATTTCTTATTCATTTACCCCCCATTCATGCACTCGATAATGAGTATTCTGATGTGGCAGTTCCTTAGCTCTACTCCTCACAGCGGAATCAACCTCTGAAAAGTATCACTATCACTATGAGGAAAAACATCCTGCAATACGAGTATATCCCATAGCAATCGCATGGCAGATTTGTGCGCCACTTGTCACTCTGCCCTTGCACCTCGCGTGTTGCACCGACTGCCACTCAAATTATATAGCTTTGTTTGTTGCACTTTTGTCAGAATAAATTGGCTATTTATTAGCACAATTTCAAGGGGAATGCCACGTGCTTACCCCCGAGAATTTTAAATGGCAAATGTCAAGTGGGGGCAAATGGTATGGCAAAGCGCGAGTAAATGTCACTTTTTGACAAAATTTCCGGCACGAAAACATTTCTGTAAGGAATGCTAATTTTTAAAATATTTTCTTTGTAGCAAAACTTTTTAAATTTTCCCTATTGCAGCGCCAGAATAGTGTTTGAATATGCTAAAATGCTTATGCAACACTGTATGCATGTATATCAAATTACGTTCACCTATCCAAATCTACGTTTCGTTGTGAATGGAAACTGTCATTTGACAAGAATCCAGTCACATAAATTCACATTTACTTAAATTCAATTCAGTGTTGTGACTATGCAGGAATTGCAGGAGATCAACGATTGTCCGATGCAGGATATGCAGGACAACCACAAAGAGAATACTCCAAGCCGGGAAATACAGGAAAAGCAACAAGAGAATACTCCAAGCGAGGAAATACTGGATAAACAACAAGAGAATACTCCAATTCCAGAGAGGCCGATAAACAAAGAGAACTCTCCCCTCCAGGCCACAGAGGGACCTGCGAACAAAATCCATGCGATCGACAAGAAGCTCAAAAATCAGGACATAACAAAGAAGGTTGGCATGGAGATTGAAAAGCTCAAATCCATGATACGCCGCACTTTGGTGGACTGTAAGTGACGAATGAATTACATGAATTTTTACCATTTCCTGCACTACCCCTGCAGGCGGCACCATGGCGAATTTGCTGAAGCGCGTGCAACCAATTCTCGAGGAGGAGCTCGCCCTCACCCATGTCATTGAATCGAAGTTTGCCTCGTACTCGAATGAGATCCAAAAATACTTGAATACGCGTGGCTCGCTGTCGGCAAAGGTGGCAGCTAATCCGCGCAATGCGGCCAAGTACCGTCGCCACATCCAGTTGTTGGACAAGAAGGCGTTCCATCGGCAGCGTTCGATGATCTGTGAAATGCGTGTTCATTGGAGTTCGCTGCGCAAAATCATCGTCAAGCAACAACAGAATGCAGTCGCCATCTTCTCAGCTTAATTGTAATCGCGTGCAGCAGAGAAAACTTAAATAAAATACATAATACATGCATGCCCCAAAAGGTAGCTGCAAATTGCACGCAAATTTGTTTTCTGCTGTTTGCGTGGCATGCAACATGTTAGCCCCACAGGCCGCCCAACGCTCGACAATTAATTCTCACTTTTCCTCGCCCGCCGACATGGTTGTTGCTGTGTGTATGTATGTGTGTTTGTTGGGTGTGTGTCAAGAGGCACAACTTCACCTTGGAACCTGTTGAACATTGAGTTGAGGCCTTGAGGCAAGTCAGAATGCAATTAATTTCTCATTTTAATGAGGTGAGACCTTTTCGTTGTTCTAGCCAACAACTTGGCCAAGAGCGAAAGTGGCAAGAGAATGCAAGAGAATAGGAGAAAGAGGGACAGCGAGAAAGTGAGACAGGGAGGAGGCCTTCTGACCTTGTCATAAAAACTCTGCCAGATAATGGACGTCTAAAATTTATGACTAAACACCCACCCACCCATAACACACACCCGCTCTGACACTCACTCGAAACACTCAATCATTCACACACAAACACTCATTCGAGCGGATAGACAGGGGAGCATTTAGTGGTGGTATGGCTGCTGGGAGAGGGCGGGTAAAATTACAAAATGGCAACTTAATTGCCCCTCAAAATGGTTGTCCATCGAATGGAGGACGAGGCGGGACTCTCAGGTTTCTCTAGAGAAATATTATAAAGTTCTGTCTCTCACTCTCTCTCTGTCTGTTTGTAGCCACCAACTTGATGACAAAGCTGAATGTTTTACAAGCGGAAGGAGCGTAGCTGCTGCCACACATGTGTGATTAATGATTTATTTGCTTTCTTGACGCTAATTGAAAAATGTTTAGGAGCAAACATCAAGGAAAATAATTAGAAAAGATATTAAGAAAGCAGAGGAAAAGACTGCTGAGTAAAACAATGGAAGGGGGTGCGTTATAAACCAATATTTTGATAAATTAATTAAATTCTTTAACAAAAATCAGCAAAGAATAAAAATACATTTGAAAGAAAAGGGAGAGACAGGCAGGGTTGTATTCACACTCGATTAATCAGTGAATGAAATTCAATACTATGTTTAGAGACACAGAGAGTAGAGACCATCTGATTCATGTAGAAAATGTATAAAAAGAAGGCTTAGAATCTTCAAAGAAAATGATGCAATGCAAATTAGCCAAATGATTCAAGACTCTAAACAAAAATCAACGTCAACTTCAATCTGCAGGGCTTCAAGCACTTCATTAAAGATACAAGCGAAAACTTCAACCGCATAAGAAACGATGCCCCAAGCAGCACAAGGAATAATCACTTCACTTCACGCTACTTCTACTGCCTTCGCCCATTCCCTCTCCACGCCACGCCACTCTCCACTTGCAGCGCCAAAGATACATGCATCAAATGCCAAAATTCCACTTAAGTGCTAAAAGCGGCAAACTCCAAGCTTCTGCCATTTGCATATTGCATTGGAGGGAGGGTGGGATGTTTCCTGCCCTGCCCTGCCCTGCCCTGCCCTGCCATGCTCTGACCCAAAAGCCGTAGAATAGATAGACCGTCCGCCAGAGATGGAGAAAGAGGGAAGAGACAGACGCGTGGAAGAACTGAGACAAGGGAAAAATGCAATACAAATATAGTGGCAGAGAGGTGGGGCTCGAAAAGCGTGTCAATGTTGTTACAGTTGTTAGGTTTTTCATTGTTGTTGCTTTTTTTTGCTGCATAGACGGGGTTGCAAGTGGCAAGCATTTATTGCCGACTATCCTCTCGAGTCGAGCGTCGCCATTGCCATTGTCTAAATTTATGGGCGCCATTTTAGTAGCAAGTCAAGTGCATTTATTTTTAAATGTTCCATAAGCAGCAACAAACTCACACAGACACCGCCAAGAGTAAAAGTGCAGCGAAGGGCGTTGTTTGAGTGCGTCAGCGGCAACCTCAACACTCAACGTGAAAGAAACCCAGCCGCCGAGGACATGTGAGTATGGTATTCTTTCGGAGCGTTTCCTATTCCAACACTCCCCCGGCAGCCCACCAAATGGACGCCATCAACATCCGGCCACAGCCACATCCGGCACATCCAGCGGCAGTGGCCTGACCTGACCCTTGCCCTGACCGCGCCCCAATTTCGCTTGCACCCAGGAGGCACAAGGGGTGTGAAAAATGAAGTTAGAACTGCAACACTTTCCATTTTGTACATTTTAAGCAAAGTTCTCTCTAATTGTGTTCGCTTTTCCCTTTTGTTTGGATACCCTGGGACACCACTGAGAAAGGGTCTTATGGGTTTAAGTAAAGACATCTTTTTCGTAGTTTTTCCAGGGTACCAGAACATTCGAGCTGTTTAATCTAAAACTTTCTCCCACAATCTTTGGCTATGTTTTTGGCGTGCCAAAGCGACTTATTGGCCATTGGCATGCAAGCGCCGGCTGCTGCTGCTGCTGCTGTTTCTGCTTCTTTCACTTCGTCTTGACCAACTTGACTTGGCCTTGGCTAACATTGGTTGCGGACGACGAGTGGGTGGCAACAATGGCTTCCCTCTCAATTGTTGCACTTGGCAACGCGAAGCGTGGCGGAGAGTACCTTTCGTTGTTGCCCACTTACCGCAGGCGGCTTTCGTGTATTAACTTAATTGCTTTTATTGGGCATTACGCGCGGGTTTTTATGGCTACCAGGCCAGGCTGCAGGACGTGCCCTTTGCCTGATGTCATTCCTGGACACCTTTCGGGGGGGCTAAAATCAATAGCCAACACACACACAGGGTAGGGGTGGGTGTGGGTGTGGGTGTGTGCCAGACACGTGTCATTAACCCTGCGTGCTTGTGCATTGTCTTTGTGCCTGCGATGAGTCCTAATGTGTCAGTGAGGTCTTAGGCAGGTCTCAACCGCGCCGAATCTCTACGTTTGAGTTTGCTGCAATTTGTGCTTCCTTCTGCAGCTCCTTTCGCAGCTCTGATTCCTTCTTCTGCCCCCCTTCCCGGCCTGTTCACCTGTTCAACTGCGCAGTTTGGTCAAAAAGAAATGAAATATTCATAATCAACCAACCATTGGGCCATTGGCCGTTAACGGGGTTTTCCCTGCCTGTACCCACTGTCCCATTGTCCCACTGCTCCCCTCCCACCAATCACTTATATTTCTCATGTGTGATATTGATTTTCGATTATGGACAGTGTCTCTTTTCCGTCTGCCAACCTGTTAGCGATTCGTGCACGTCTAGCCCAGAGAGACAGAGAGTGGGTGGGAGAGTGGGTGGTGGTGGGGCAAGGTGTATCCAACTGAATAATGCATTGAAATCGAATCGAGTTGTATTTATAATGTCTGCGATTGGCTCTGCCTTTGGGCTTTCCAGGGGAAAAAAAGAACATTTATCAAAGTTCTGGCATCATGAATGTCTCCAACTGTCCGCAGTCCGCACGGTTCCCATGATAATGATAAATGGATCCTACATACAATGCTCGTACGTGCCACGTTCTGTTGTAAGTTCAATGCTGGCCAAGTTCTTGTTTTGGTGTGGCCTTTATTTTTAGCAACGATCGGCCCCCGGTTTTTCCGGCATGTAAGAAAGCATAAATAATGACTAGCAAATCGCTTAAAATTCCCCACTCAGGCCACACTCGCATACGCACGAAAATTTCTGTTTTGGAGATTAATTGAGCGTCCAAAAATAGTTTTGTTGGCGGAACAACCCGCTGAGGGTTCTCCCGCAGATTGGAGATTGCGTTTTTTTTTTTTCCGTGGGGGCAAGGCATTCGCGTGCCTGTTCACAATTAAACCTTCAGGTGTAGACTTTTGGAAGAGCACGTGCCCTGCTTTTTAACCCCAAAAAGAGTATATTCCGCCCACTCTTCACCGTCTTCGACTTTTCCTTGCTTGCCAAATGCAAATCCAAATGCGAAAATTGCTCAGAATATTTTCTGAGATTTGCATTCAGAAATCATTTTAATTGCAAATTAATTGGCACTCTTCAGGGGGTGCTTCATCGCAGCGGGGGTATTCTTTCCGTTTGGGGAGGAGATATCATCGGAGGATATAAACAACAAAGAGATCTTTAAATGCAATCTGGAGGATATCTCTATAAGAAGTGGCAGAGGTTGTTGATCCCCTTTAGAAAATAGCAAAAATATGCGTAATTAATATACAAGCATTGCCATACCATGACGTTGTAGAATAATACTGAACTTATACCAGAAAAACACTAACTAACATACAACAAAATTAATACTCTGCAAAACTGATAGAATTATATTATTATTTTCGGTACCTCCTTTCCATATAAAGGTTTTCTTTTCCCAGAGCATCTCTCGTTCGTTGCATACTCTTGCAATTTTCCAAATTTCCATGCAATTCGTGCAGTAAATGACGCCATTAATATTTTTTCTGAATTTTGCCTTTGTCTTTTATTTTGTTTTCTGGCGAATCGAATGCACACAGACACCAAAACGAGTGCTGCAGAAATGTATTTGGAATGTAAATCTTTGAACTCATAAAAATCGATGAGCGCGTGTATGCAGCAAAATCCATTGCATGTTTATCCATCGGATGCACAGATTCAAAGCAATATATTTTGTGTGATCTTTCACTCTCTCCCTCTCTCTCTATCTATCTCTATACGAGTGACGTCATTAAATGGCGAGAGATCAGATAGGGAAATGTTTACAGCATCGGATAAAGGCTAGAGGAGAGAGAGAGACAGAGAGAGAGGCGCCATGCCTCTTTCGATTCGAATGGAGGGCATGGTCGGTTTCTTTCACTTCTGCCTGCCTCTGGCACTCGGCCAGGAGGAACCGCCGCACCATGGAGCAGCGTCAAATTGCCTTCAGAGATGGAGAGTGTCGAGGTTGAGGTTGAGGCTGAGACTGCACACTGCCATATCCTGCCACTTTGATACCTTCTCTACTCTTCTTGTTTCTTGCTGCTGCTGCTGCCGTCGCAATTATGCCAGGGGGAAAATATTGCTCAAGTTGCGAGGCACTGATCTGGAAAAACCAGAACATGCCACAAACTCAAATCCCCCCCGCCAAAACACAACACACACACGCACGCGCGCATAAAGGACATTCATATACACAGACAAGAAAAAAGACAGAGAGAAAAATCTTGCCGCCGGGAAAACTGTGAGCACAAAAAGCACAAAGCAAAAAGAAAATCAGCAGCGAGCGCCACGCCGCCATCATACATAAAACAAAATATAAATTGTATGTAATGCCAAGGACGATGACAACCAGCAGTCAGCGGCACCAGTCTGATGCCACACAAATCCGCGAAGTTATTCATTCATCCTGCCTATCCTTAACCTACATCCCATAGATACAGAATGGCAGAATATGCAACACTCCCCTCTTTTCCTCTCACTGTATCTCTATCTCTGGGTGCCATGCGACAGAAATATCATAATTCAAGACAAAATTAAATCTACCTTTTGCAGATTAGTTTTCGGTCTCATGATTTTCCATGGAGCTTAATGCACACACAAAAGCAACAGGAAATTGAAAAGGAACCCCGAAACGGGGGATTTTGCTCATAACACACATCACGTATACGCTCAGGCGCGCAACACAAGGACAGCAGCGGCACACACACACATACCTATGAGGGGACACACACACACAACAAGGGGAATACGTGCGCAAGTGGCGCGAAAGTGTTGCGCATATTTTTGGGTATTTAATTTCATGCAATGTCCTTGAGAAAGCAACCAAATTGAAATTCATAACAATACAAAAATTAATACCCAAAATAAAAGAGGCTTCAAAGGGCCAAAGGTTTTGGCTAGCCTTTCACATCCGCCGTTGCTATGGTTGGGGGCTCAAATGAATATTGAATTTGAAGAACACGATCAGCAGACGATACGGCAGATACCTGATCTATCTGCGGCACATTGCGTATACGCAGTGCAGTCTCGAAATAAAAAAATGACTCAGTCCCAACGGAAGTAAAAGTCGTTTGCTTTCGTTCAAGGGGCTGCTCAGAGAGCTGCTGCCCGTGAGGCTAAGGTGGATGTTCACACAAAAATAAACTGCATTTAGCAACAAAAAACACATTGTTCCTTACGAAATAAATAATGGAAAACTAGGCAGTTCGAACTGTCATGGCAAAGAGGCAACTGTCATACGGCGAATTTTACAGTGCGACTCTTCTACTGGCCCACCGGCTAGGGCAGATCAAGATAAATCCAACATTTACATATGTTTGGAACTGACACATTTTTGAATTCTTTCTTTTGTGTATTTGATTAGCGATTCCTTGATTAATTCCCTTATATTTTGGATTCTTTGCTACCTTTTATTCATTAGGTTATTAATTTTGTTCTCCATTCTTTTGTTTCGGCCACCTACCCTAAGGAATGACTATCTTTGAATGGTCTTTATACAATAATCTCCACTTCAATCCTTCGTTGTTCCTATAAATAATAAAGTCGTCATTTACATTAATAACTAAAAATTTGTGTTCCCCCCAGGAGTATATCCATTACTTCGTCGCTTAAAGTCTCTTCATATTTGATGTTTGTCCGTGAAACTCTCTAAAATATTCTTGCCTGAATAATTTCAATTATTTTTGATTTTCAGATGAAGAAAAAAAAAAACATGACTAAATTAAATCACACTTCAAATTAGTTACAGTTGAGCGGAAAGACGATTGAAAACCCCTTTTATGGTAAGCAACACAAATATTTGCATCGGTTTACCGCCCACCCACATTTTCGCTTTCACATTTCCACAGATATGTTAATTATGTACCTATAGATGCTATTGTGTTTGTATATTGAACATTGGAAGCGTTGAGGCATGAGACCCGTCCCGTATATTCGTTTTTGTGGCCAGGCAAATATGTAATACAAATCCCTTTTTCCACCTTTTCTCGGTGTGAGGGAATGAATCTGAAATGGTTGTGTGAAATGCTGGCTTATTTGCATGCAAATCAGCTACAAACCGTATTTACATGCCGCATAGTAGCAGTAGGGGAAGTGGCAGGCGACACGGGGATAATGTTGCACGGATCTGTTCTATCTTTCGCTTAATACGAAATTAAAATTAAATCCCACTTCGAAGGCGGCAATGAAGAAAGGAAAGAAAGGAAACGAACGAAAGGAATGGAATGGGGGCAATGCGAATAAAATTTATATGAAATTCAAATAAATTAGTGAAGATTTTGCATCAGCAGCTACGAGGTGGGGGGATGCGATGCTCCTCCGAATGATGCTTCTGCTTTTGTTCCTTTTTGGGTACTTTGAATTCTTTTGTGGGTTTTTTTTTTGGAAAGGTGTCCTTCAACTCAAGTACCAACTGTGCTTTCATTTACATTTGTCTTTTTCTTGTTGTTGTTCTCTCTGCATTCTCTCTTTCTGTGTACTTTTTCCCCCTTCTCTATCACTCTTTCTCTCTCTCGCTCTCTCTCTCAGCCTTTCTCTGAGTTGCCAAAGAATCGTAAAAGCAAATATTCATAAAAAAACAAAAAAAAAACAGTGAAACATTAAATAAATCAACAACAACAACAAGTACGTTGAATACAAGCAGCAACAACAAAGCAAAAGGCAACACAAGCAGAATATGTGAGTAAGAAAGAGAAAAGAGAGAGAGAGGCAGAGAGATACGCAATAGAACCAAATAAAAGCGTAATAATAATTCCAATTTCTTCAATGTTGTCGCATACGCATGTTACCCCGTTATCTCACCCCCCTCCCCATCAACGACCAGCAATGCTCTCCCCTAACCGCTCTCTGCCACGGCACCTCTACGGCTCGGCTTTAATGCTGCTGCTGCTGCTGCTGCTGTTTACTGTAATTGTTGTTGTTATTGCGGTGCCCTTCCAGAACATGTAACTCTCTCTGGCTTCCAACTCTGTCTCCATTTCGCTCTCTCTCTCTCGCTCTCTCTGCCTCTGCGCATGTTCCTTCCAGTCAGGGGACGCTCTTTCCTTCAGGATAACTGAAAGCTGCTTACAGTGCTCCGCTCTCGTTAGATCCTGTGATCCTTTGAATATTTTTCATTTATTTATGAATATAAACTGAGAATAAATCTCTTCACTGACGTCACAACTTCACCTTTGCCCTTCGCACACACCCATGCAGAGATACACACCACCCACTCAAAGGGCACTCGAACCACCCAGTCGAAGCACCCACCCACTCATCCGTGCGCAGCCTTTACAGGCGGACGAGCAAGCAGCAGGCACAGAAATGAATGCGGCCCAACCAATGACGTCATAGTTGGGAGCAAGTGCCTCGTGCCACGTTTGAATGAGGTTACAGATGGCAGTCGGTCCCCGCCCCACCCCGCCGCAAGGACAGACGCCACGACCTACTTTGGCCGGGACACACGACCCACACGAAGCAAGCCGCGAGACACGAGACACGACACCCGAAGTGGACTGGCCTGCCTGCCTGCCTGCCTGTGGTGGAAAGTGGGAAACTGAATGAAAATTCGAAACAGGATACAACTCTGCACGAGGCAGCCCTACGTTACCGTTACCGTTATGCTGCTGCTACTCCTTCTGCTGCTGCTGATTTCAGAGCTTTCCTTTCTGCTTTCATTTCTCTCGGCTTTCCTTTGCCTGCCCTTCCATTTGTTTGTGTTTCGTGTTTCTGCTTGTGCCTCTTGTTTCGTTTTTCGTGTTTTGTGGGGGGTACGCGTGCACTCGACTGTCCATTCTGAAGGTAGGGTGGGGAGGTGGGTTTTCTCCTACGATTGTGTGACAGGTAAAAGGAAGAGAAGAATGTGCATTGACGACGAGGTCACCACCCTGCCACCCTGGCCACCCTGGCCACATTTAGGTACTCGGAAGATGGAAATGAAGCTGCGGTCGAGTATCTCCTGCCGCTCAAGGACCCCCCCAACAGTAGCAGCAGCAGTAGCAGTAGCAGCAGCACGGTGGCAAGTAACAAGATGCCACAACAGCAGGGCCAACAGAGGAATCCCATTTAACCGCATTGCGAGGGGGAGAGAGGATGAGAAGTGGCTATCACTCGTTTTTCTGCCACTTTGCCACTGGGTTGTAGTCGTTGTTGTTGCGGCCATTTATACACTTCAGTGATGAAATGACCTTCTCCATGCGAACCATTGAACTGTCATTTGTTTGCCTCACCCACACACCAGCAAAGATTCTGAACTAAACGAAGCAATTTTCATTTGTTTTTTATTAGTTGGGCAAAAGACTTTCCCCTACAAAATAGCTTAAGGAAATAGGGAAACTTGCATGTTTTCTTCTTTTAAACCTTTGTTCGAAAGTGTATCTGAAGTTCGTTTTCATAGCTGTCTTCATTGAAATGGAAAACTTCTGCTTGGACCTCAGCAAAGTTGTTTCGTTCGCCGCTGGGTTACATCAGAGCCCTCACATAACTTCAAATTACAAGCGATCCCCCCAAAACACCTCTGACCCCCTCTCTGCTTACATAGATTGACGGCCTTGTTTCGCATTTCCACACTATTTTCAGTTGCGAAGGGAGGGGTCACAAACAGACCGAATCAGAGCGAAATTTCGCATCAGAATCTCGCTTCTGTTGGCAGTTAATTAAGTCGGGAAAACTAGGAAAATGGGCAGGGTAGAGGGGCAGAGACAACAGATGGACAACAATATATTTTTGGTATTTTTGTCTCCGTTCCATGAAGGCAATTGTCGCCTCCACTTCATAATCCCCTCTCGACCGCTCTGCTCTTCAGTTCTCTCAATGTCTCTCTTTTCATGTCGCTTATTGTCTGCTTTCATGCTTCTATTCTTATTGTATGTCATGTTTCCCCTCCCGCTCCGCACTTCCGGTGGTCCCACTGCCCCGCCATTGTCATCCATTATTAATTCGCAACAACAATGAGCGCAGGAATGGTACTCCACTCCTATCCCTGACCGTATTGAATTCTCATTTCATTTCCCCATTTCCCGTCTCCGTTGTGGCTTCACCGTTGGTAACAAAGCAGACAACCACAAAATTAATAATGTTTTTTTTCGTTTGCTACATTTGGAACGGGGCTGCCTGAGGCTTGGCCTAAGTGGAGCCTAGAATTTGGATCAGTATGTGTGTGTGGGGATCGGTGAGGGATTGTTTGCGGCGACTGTTCCTCCCTTCAATAGAGCAAATTGAACGGCAGGATATTACCTTACAATGAGAATCAGAATGTTGCAATGAAAAGGGCAGAGGAAACCGGAATGATTGGGACTTATTCTTAAGCTTTTGTTCCCGTAAGTGTGGGAAAGGAAGAAGTCACAGTATGTGAGTAATCCTTTAATATATTGATTACCAATCAGATATATTTTATATTATACTTTTAAACCACATTTTCATACAATAATTCACCAAAAATCAATTCTAAACGGTTTCACAGTGGAAATCCCCTCATGGACGCCACAATATTGTAGTCATCCCAGTCAAACGTTTTTCGCCTTCTTGTACACTCTTTTCCACTATTATTATACTTATTCTTACCATTTTCCTTGCTCTTTTTTGATGAGTTAACACTTTTGTTTTCTCTTGAAATTCCCTTTAATTGATTTCGTTTTACTTTCATTCATTTCTTTCCCCTCTTTGCTCGCTTTTGCTGCTTTTTTTTTGTTGTTTTTGTTTCTATTGTACCGATGGACGCTGGACTGATGACGAGGTTAGCGCGGTTTTCGGCCCGTGGGCTTTTAGCCAAATTAAATGGACCAAGCCATAATAATTTGTGTTGGCAATTTGTGAAGCAATTTTGTGGCAATAGTTGCGGCTTTCTGCCCAAAGATTTTTAAAGCGAAATGCGGCGGGTGTGGGTGATTAAAATTATTAAACCGAAATAAAGAAAAATGAGTGCGCTTCTTGGGTAAGTTTTTTCCTCTTCGGTTTAGCCCCTCTGTCTGCTCTAATTTTCCCTCTACAAGTACTGTGGGTTTTCCCTCTTGATATGCTCTGTCAGATAACTTATCATTTTGTTTCTCGTTTTTCTTTTCTTTTTTGCAGTGATTCATTTCCATTTTCCCAACATTTTTCGGGCATCAGTTCTAATTGCAGATGACACACCTAATTGTGGAGACGACATGCCACATGCTGCTGCTGTTTCTGTTGCTGTTGTGGGGCATGTTCTACATACAATCCAGGCCCTTGGGCTGCTGATACTGCTACTGCTGTGGATCGGATCTGGGCCAATTGCCAAGGAGAAATATTTCGAATATTCCGAAATTTGTTTGAAAATCTTTCTCTGTCTCTCCCTGTCTCTCTCTATTTATCTGTTGTTTTATGGTGTATTTGTGACATGTTCTCGCTAAATGCGCCAAACATTTAAGACCCACAGCCGCCTCGACATTGCTTTTTTGCTTTTGAAGAGCCATCAAATGTGTCAGGGAAGAGGCGGCAGCAGAACCATCAGGCAGAGAGGAGGCAGCAAAACCATCGGGTGGGCAATAGGCACCAGCCATCAGTCGGCACAGGGAGGAGGCAACATGAAGATGACGTAGCCAGCAGTCACATGCTGGCAAAGGAAAAACTTTTCCGCAACTTTTCGCCAGATGCAAATGCTCAACCGAACTCAGCGTTCCACACTGAAGTGAAGTGAACTGAAGTGTAAATGAAATGATTCATGCGATCCGCTCTGCACCCGCGTAAAACTGCTTCTAATCAATCACATTTTGTGGCACACTCAAGAAACGTGAGAAAAATCAGTTTGCCGGTTTTCAAGTTTCGACATTTCGCTGGAAAATCCGAAATTTCAACGAAAATTTCAAACACTTTGTTATCCAAATGTTCGTGGATATATTTCTAGAAAATTGAATTTCTGTTTCTTATTAAATATTTAAAGGGAAGGCGGGCGCCTACCCAAGCGGAAATCCCATCGCTTGTGGCATGCCAGAAAGTGCCACAAAATGAGTCTAGTTCAAGGGCAGACCTTTGGGGGATAAACAAGATCATAAGATATTGTATCTTATGTGCCTGTGTGTGTGTGTGTGTGGGGAAAGCCACATCGGAAAAGTCTCCAATTAGCAATAAGTGCAAATCATGCTTCCACATCATCCTCCTCCTCCTCTCTCGTTGTTGCAAGAGACCTTCGGTACACCCTTCAATAGTTCTCTGGCTCGAGTTCAAGCAGCAAACGTCAAGGTGTCCCCCCCTCTCGCTGCTTCAACCCCCTCCTTCATCTAGTAATGAAACAATTTTCAGTTTTATTTTCGGTTTGTTTTCGTTTTTTTGCATTTTACAGCATTAATGGCCTACGCGACCAAAAGGGGCCCCCGAAACGAATGCTTTATGGACCACAGGCTGGCGACGATGCCGCATGCTATTTGTAGCCCAACCTCCCACTTCCCCTCTCTCCACCCCGCGAACTCCACCCATTCCCATAGACGCATGCTGGCGCTTTTCGACGCATGAATTTAATTGGTTTTTCCTGAGAGTTTTTTCATTGTTTATGGCCAATCGATGGTTAGGCGATGCTGATGACGGAGCCAACAGTCAGAAAGGAAAAAATATGAATGAATTGCATGGTACACAGGGGAAATTATCTATAGGGGAAAATGGGAAAATGCGGGATACCGAGTGGAAAAGAAAAATTGTTGTAAATCACTTAAAATTATGAACAAAATTTAAAGAAATATTTTGGGTAAAATTCAATTGCTTACTTTTTCCAATTTCTAAGCGACAACGAGAAGGAGAGAAAGATATAGCGAGAATTTCTCTAAGCTTCTCCCAATTTGAATTATGTTTAAACTAATAAAAAGCATTTCAATTACTGCTGCTAATTAACTTTTAATCAACTTTAAAGTTTTGCCATTTATTTTCATATCTATTTATGATTAGTTCCCTTTGTTCCAGCATGCTGCATGCCCCATGAATGAAGTTTTTAATTAGAATTATGAAAGTCATAAAATGTGCAATCTGCATAAAGTTTTTCGTTTATGAAAGCTATTAAATAATTTACGGAATTTACGAAATGAAAAGCGAACTAATGAAAATGATGCAATAAATGCATTACGTATACTTAATGAAAGCAAAACAGAATTATACGAATACTGTGCTTGGAGTCACATTTGTTGGTTCAACTTTTCGCCATTCGTTTACCCATGAATTTGCATATGAATTTTCCCATTCATTTTCGCATTAATTGACATTCCTTTTGATATATATTTTGAGCTTAACCTTATCCGGCAGGCGCCTCCACAGCGACAGGCACTTGAATCTGTCATGGTCAAGGCAATTTATCATTGGCCAGGCACTGCTTTCCCCTCTCTCCCTCTCTCTCTCTCTCTATCACGCTCTCTCTGTTGCATTTTTCTCTTCTGTTTGTAATTATTGTTAATTTAAATTTTAATGTAATGCAATTTTGGCTGTTGGCTGTTCGCTGTTGACTGTTTTTAATTGCACATTACATCGGACCCCAAAAACAGGGCCATAAATTCGTGTAGTTGCCATTTTACAGCGCATTTTTATTGGCTCTGAGATTCACACACACATACATCCCTTGACCCTGCCACAAAAGCCCCTTGCCATACCGCATCCTTCCTTCCTTCCCTGCCCTTTCCTTTCTGTTTGTGTGTGTGTGTTCGTCCTCGCTTTATTTTGTTTGTGCAGCCATTTTCCATTCGCCAATCTTCTGGCCCAGGCAGGTCTCGGTCTCGTCCCCTTTATTCTGTACCCCTTGCAGTCTCACCTCTCCACTCGCGCTCTTTGATGGCATTGTGGCAGTGGGGCAGGCACAAACGTGTAGCGCTGCCCGTGGCCGCACTGCGTTAACGAGGCGGCAACAATTTTTGACACATAATTAAGTTTTTATGTTTAAACGCGTTTTTGGGGGCAGGCTAGGCAGGCGTCCATCGTTCATCGAGCGTGCAAATGTGCGGGCAGAGGCATGTCACTTGGAATGTTTTGGATGAGAGTTGCCAACACAGAGACACATTTATTAAAGGTAGATAATCGCTAAAGGAAATGTACCTACTCATCTGGATCTGGATCTGGATCTGTATCTGTGTGTAAGACTTGAAGATTTCTCTTGGATTTATATTTCATTATATCTTCACTTTCCTATCGTTTAATTACTCGCCTTGTCCTATTAATACTCTTAATACTTTATTGAAGCTCTACGAACCCTCCTCGTATGTTTCGTAGATGCAGCTTATAATGTCTCGAAATGGCTCGCAGCACCGGTGCATCGGTGGGAAATATTCTCTCGCTTTTCTCCATTAAATATCTCATTTATGGGAAGGGGCATAAATGCCGCTCCTCTTGCCCTTCTCTCTCGCTTTACAACCACTGATGACGTCATTAGTTGTATGCAAAACACAGAAACACAGATATGGAAATCAATATCAAGCCCCAAGAGTGCATTAAACAGGTGTCTGTGGCATGTCGCATGTGCCACAGGCAGGTGTCATTAACAAGAGAAATATGCCAAAGCCTCTGACACTTATTATGGGCTTATGATGGGGCACCATCAAGTGGCACCATTAGCATGCCTCAGCACCTTTCCCCTTCAACCGACTACCAACCAGCCGCCGACCGCACCGGAAAATGCATTGCGTATACGCAGTGTAGTCCCAAAATACATAAATGACACAATCTAAACGGAAATAAATTCTACCGTGCATTCGTCGTGCAATATTTCAGGTGCAGAGGTGGCAGCAAACGGTGGACGGTGGACGGGAGGAGTCAGGGGGAAAACGGATGTTCAAACCAAAAATAAACTGCATTTTGGGGGAAAAACACAATGACCTTTCCCCATCAACAGAGGCCCCTGCTGGCAGTCGCCTGCCTGCCCCATCTCCCGACAAAAATTAATGGAGAAACTAGCAAAGCGTGCGAAAGAGACAGACAGAGAGTGAGAGAGAAAGTATGTGGGCTCTCATTTCCTTCTTATCAGCTGCTGCAGCACATTTGCACATTTTTAAATTGATGACGCCATCAAATGAAAAGCAAATGAAAAGCCCCCAGGAACGTAGCCCTGGCGCACTTGCATTTGCACTTTATTGTTGTGTGAATGTGAAAATTAATTTTTCCTGAGTTGGAAAAATGCAAAATTTTTATGTGAAAATATATACGTGCCAAGAGGCAGTGGGGGAAGAGTGAAATATGACTGAAAGCCAGGGAAACTCTTTGCCAAAAAGCACAACAAATTAATGCAATAAACAATTATACAGAATTATATATCTGTAGATTGTATACAGGAGATTTTCCCATAGACATATGTAGATGGAAATATATACACATATGTATGTAGGCAAAGAGCTCTCTCTCTCTCGTGAAAGAGTGGCGTGGCGCATATGTTAGCCATAAACATGGTTTTCATGGCGTTATGGAAAATTATCTACACTTTTCTTTTGGGGGGTTCTTCGATCTTCGATCTGTTTGTACATAAACAAATTTCGTGTGTGTGAATTTGTTTATACTCAAAAGCGTAGCCGCTTCGAATGGCCCCAAAACAATAATACAAACAGAAAATAAAGGCAACAATGGGCAAAAGCAGCAGCAGCAGCAAACAAAAAGAGTGAAATATCATAGAAAACTGGGGAAGGAAAATCAACGACAAACAGAAAAGAAAAGCGCAGAGGCGTGGTGGAAATGGACAGGGGGAGGTACATTTGCAGCTAAAATACTCTCGCACACATTTATTTCTAATTTAATCTTGTAAAAATAATTAGAAACAAATCAAAAGCCGAAGGCGACATCTCATGAGTAAGATGCTATTTTCGG
Organism: Drosophila tristis; assembly: GCA_018150885.1. Taxonomy (NCBI): domain Eukaryota; kingdom Metazoa; phylum Arthropoda; class Insecta; order Diptera; family Drosophilidae; genus Drosophila; species Drosophila tristis. Next base: position 1,986,280 of record JAECWT010000264.1, read on the forward strand.
CTTCTCTTTTATTTGCTACATTATAAATATAATCCACAGAAAGAGAGACGTGACACATAGGATACAAAACATGCAAAGCTACAAAAGATACAAAGACAAATAGAGACAGAGAGAGAGAGAGAAAGGTACTGCATTGCCCGGCTATTTTTGTTGGCCCACATAGAGCCAAAGCCAGAACCAGGGAGAGGGCAGTTTTCTCATTGAAAAAAATGTTATTCTATTTTTAGGCCTTTGGGAAACCACCTGATAAATGGGAAATTCTCGGCCAGACGCTGCCACACGCAACACAACAACAGATCCCCCGAAAAAAGAGCAGAACCGAGTCGTGGCATGGGGCACAGGGCTGGGGGCAGGAATGATCTTAGAAATATTGCACAAATGTTTGTTTTACTTAACGCGTACTTAGCTCTCCCGCTCTCTCTCGCTGCTTTCATTCCTTCACTGGTGAAACTCTCACATTTCCCCAGTCCATTTTCTATATTTTCTTTTGGGGAAATGTTTTACGAGGTGAAGCAGCACTGCTGGATGCTATTGAAATTCTTGTGGAAATTCTTGCAGATCAAACGAGAGTGCAACGAACGGGGGAAATACTTTGGTGTTTGCTTTAAAGGAAAGTAACTCATGGAAAATGTGCAAGAAGATGTGGCGACAAGCTGAGATAGACATAGAGAAAGAACCCATTCCAAAGCTCTCTTGAAAGTTACCCTCTCTGACAGGTTTTTCCCCATAAAATCACACCCCAAAACTGTATTAAGCACTTTTCACCAGCAGCAACTCCAATGAGGTAGAAACAAATTTTCCGGCCAACAAAAGAAGCCAAGAACGAGTGGAGAGAATAAAAACAATTGCAGGGTTGTTTACAATGCCCGAAAGTATTTTGCAATCTCATGCCTGCCTCAAGAGTTATCTCTATCCTCCTCTTTCTCTCTCTCTCTCTCTCTCTCTCTATCACTCCTTTTCAGTTGAATGTTTCCAGTGTGCTTGTGGATTTTCCGAGTTTTCTTTTGGAGTGCATCTGCCTGTCATCCACTGACTGCACAATTAAATGCCCGTTGTTGCCGTTGCCAGAATTTTTTGTTGCTGCAGCTGCTGCAAGAGAGGCACAAAAGAGTGCGCCATGTGTCTGGTGCTTTGCATACAAAAATATCAAGATGCTGCACAATGGGGCACCCTGGGGTAGGCTTGGGGCATGGCAGGAGCAGGCACCACTTTGTCGCTGGATTCCCACCGCTACTGTTACTGTTGCTGCAACGAGTGAATGCATTCATGCATGACTGCCACTGCCACACATACACACACACTCGCACTCGCACACGTAGAGCGAGTGGCACGTAATTGTTTTTGTGCCTTTTCCCTGTCCGTCTGTGGATCCTTTGGCAGCCTGTCGTGTCCTGTGGCACAAAGAGATAATCTACTGGAATTGCAGAGCAGGGACCTGGGGGGCACAGACAGACAGTGGCATCGACTCAAGCCGCACCCAGATTGCTGGAAAAACTGCTGCCTATGTTGCAGGCGTAAATTACACAAATTTCTGACCATTCTCTCACCTCTCCCTCTCTCTCTGTGACCCTCCCGTGAGGGCAGCTACTTTCTTTCGTTCTATTCGTTGCTTGCGAATTCAATTAAACTTTAGACAAGAGCCCCATGGCCATACCCATGCCTCAGGGGCTGTGTGGCAAGTGTGGCAATGCTCAGCGCCGTGTCCGAGTCTACATCCTGTCGTGGCCTAATCGATACAACAGCCTCCACGGGCGGTCTGACTGTTTTGCAAATGTGCCACAAAATGCGGCAATTGTCAATCAATTTCATGGAAATTATGTCCGGGTAGGTGGGTGGAGGTGTGCGGCAAGGAGGCAGGAGGCTGAGCGTTGAAGGGCGTCTGTCAGGCAGAAAAACGTTGCCAGGACATGGACATGCGAATGAAAGCCACCAGCCACAAGGAAAATATAGCAGAGGGGGGAGGAACCACAGAGGGCGTTGGGCAGAGAGGGGAGAAAGCCACTGGCAAACACTCGAGTCTCGAGTCGCCAAATCTCGTATTTTTTTGGGTAAACACTTTTTGATAATCTCTCTCTTATTTGCGACAAGTGCCAGTCGCAGTGCCAGTGCCACTTTTACCCCCACACAAAAAAAGGGAAGCACAAAAATAGTCGCTGGGGAAAAATGCGAGTGGAAAAGAGCGAGTGGAAATCTTTTGCCAGCGTCACGAATGACGGCAATGAGGATGAGTTGAGTGCGTCAATGTTGAATGTTGTTGATGACTCGAGTCGAGTTGAGTGTTGAGGGTCGGAGTATGATTATACGGCAGGAGGAGGAGCAGCAGCAGCAGGAGCTACTCCTCAAGTATTCGTTCTCCTGTGATGCACACAAACAAACACTCACATATATGTATATATAGAAGAGCGCATTTTTAGTTGTATGAGCAAATATGAGGCTAATGTGTGGCATCCATAGATGTGCATCAATGGAGGCGTTTATGCGGAGGAGTTTCCTGCAAAGTGTGGATCATGCTAAGGGACGGTGGCAACAAATTAAAATAATAATATTACTATAATAATAATTATAATAATTATAATTAAACTTTATTAATGCCTACCACTACTTAGGTCCACTGCAGTTCCATTCCCTTCCGTTTCCCATATTTTTTTGTACCACAAATTGCCTCACAATCTTCTATGCCGCATAAACATCACTGCCACATGCCCCTTGACAGTTTAGCGACAACTTTTCCTCATGCGTCCGCCTTCCAACCCCCGCCTCTTCTTTGAGCACCGCCTCGAGTGACGGCTTAGCCATTTTCAATTGGAATTTCGACTAGTGGGCCTATTACGATTACGATTACGGCTGGGGGTGGGGTTGCCTAATGCCATTTAGTGTGTTGGCTTAAAATCAGAGTCGCCTTTGCAACGCTTTTCCAGCTAAACCTCAGCTTAAGTACTGGCGTGGAGGGACTTGCCGTTTGCCATTTTCATATGGCAAAGGAAAATTTGCTAGATAAAATTCGTTTAATGAGAAGATAAATGTAGTGGAAACGCATAGATCAGATCCTTTCGATTTATGAGGCACTGTCCGAGTATTGCATTTTATTTATGAGTTTTAGCTGTTTACAATATTCATATATTCCCATCACCTTAGCCGCTTTTCCGCATTTTCCAACACAAACACAGTGAAACAGCAAAACAAAAACAACAACACGAAATTTGTAGCTTCGCGGCGGAAGTTTTTCTTCATTAAAAATCGCACGCTCATAAAAGGCATTTTTCTCATCTGTTCTTTACATTTTCGCCCACCACCCACCCCGCTCTTCCACTCGTGGAACAAACATATTTTTCATAATTTTTACGACACCCTAGGCATAAGGGGGCTGGGTTGGGGCGGCAGGGTTGGGGGCACTCGCATGGAAAACACTCGTAAAAATTGATTTGTATATTTATAAATCAAATAAACTTTTCAATTTTATTGGTTTTTGCTATCGAGTGCTCCCGTGCCCGTGCCCCTTGCCTCATGCCGCACAACGAATTATGTTGATTTTTTTTGCATTTTATTGGCATGGGAAATCCATAGAAGATTCGGATTTGAATGGCTCCCCAAACAGATCTCTGCCCACCTCTGGGGGGCAGGCAGAAATGACAAACAGGCATCGCAATCTCCATGCAAAAAGGAGGCAAGTGGCAAGGCTCTTAGCCAAATTAAAACTTGAAAACTTTGCAAAACAAAAAGGATTTCAGCCCAAGCTCTGGAATCCATTGCCACCGCCTGCCATGGCAGACACATGGATATTTATAGCCATAAAATGAAAAAAAAGGTAAATTTAGAAAATTACAAAAAGGTGAATAGCGAGGCGCCGCCACGAGCCAAGTTTTCCCACTCGAGGCGCCCTGAAATAGGCAAGGATGCCACTACATTCCCACTACATTCAGCTTCATGCTTCATCCTTGTGCTCCTCCAATGCTCTCTCGTTTACAGAGTGAACGGCACGTATCCGTGGGATGTCGATATCCGCCCACAGATGGTCGTACCTGCGGCTGAGTGCTCATTAAATAGTAAAAGCCCACACACACACACAGAGAAATACACATGCAGAGATACATAGAAAGGATCTCCCCATATATGGGGATGCAGGCCAGCGACTGTCATTGCCATTGGACTGGAATCGTTAGCCACACATTGACCGTTGGCGCTCCAGACATTATTAATTATTCGTATGGCACGTTGTGGCACGCGTTCTCTCTCTCTCTCTCCATCTCTTGGGGCAGAGCAACAGTAAGCATTCACGTATCTCCGTTACACGTTTATGCCACAGGATGCCGGCATGTCATTTCTTTGGTGCAAAAGTATCTGCAGCTACGCCGCCTTGTGGCGCCTTTTCCCTTTTAGCGTTGCGAGCAGAGTCGTATATTTAACTCACTAACTGACTTGCAACATGCTCTCATATGCATGCAAAGCATGCAGCCTTGCTACAGGATACAGGCTACAGTGGAACCCAGCTATAAAGAGACAGAAACGAAAGTGTCCATAGGAAAAGCATGAAACAGAGCAATAAACAGAGGGCAAAAACGATTTCCTCTAAGAGAATGAACACTTTTCGCTGTGCCCAGTGCCACCTGTACGCTTGTCGCATGACGCTGCACATCCTCTGGGTGGAACAGCAGCTGTGCCATAAATAAACCACGAGCCCTTTTACCTTTTGAAATGGAAATGGAAGCACCCATAGACATCTCCATCCGATGCTCTGATGCCTCTGCAGCTGGCTGCAACAGCAGGTGGCAGGAGGCCAGAGGCAGATAGAAGGGAAACAGGAGACAGGACGCAAGAACCAGATGGTAGCGAGGAGTCAATAAATGTTGAAAGATTTTTGTCGTTTTCGCAGTTTTTAAACACGAAATTTAAGCCGCATTCAGCAGCTTGTTTTCCCTGCCCGTCACCGTCAGTCAATCCTACTTTTTCCAGCATTTTCCCTTCCGATGGGTGCGTGTGGAAAATTGTATTTTTCCATTTCCTTCGAGCAGCTTTGATCTGAGGCACAGGATCTGAGGCCCACAGGATGTCGCCAGATAGCAAAGCAACGAATACTTTTGCCTCTTCTTTGACTCACTTATACGGGTGGGAGCGACTCTTCTAGCAATCGTCTTCCGGGAGCAGCATTTTCCTTGTGCCGCGTGCCTCGTGAGTGTGTGCCACTGACAGCAGCCGCAACAGCAGAAAGTTGATACTAAAAGCGAAGGAAACGCTTTTAACTTTATTAAGATATCACAAACATATGTACGACAGACGGAGGCAGAGACAAAGACACGCCCCTACATGCCACATGCCACATGCCACGCTGCCCCACTTGCCTCCAAAGCAGACTTTTCATTTAATTTTTGCCAAAAGGAGAGAAAGGGTTTTTCTCACTTAATTGAATCTCAGCGCCATTAAAAAAGAATTATGTCAGGGGAATGGGTGGAAAATGTGGCAGGGGAAGGATGTTTTAGGTACTTATCAGGCAAGAAAGAAAAGGAGGGGAGAGGAGGGAGAAAAGAGTAGAGATGGAGCCGGAGCCGGAGCAGGAGCACTGCCGCACACAATGATTATGATATTTCATTATCATTATTTTACTGTGTAATGCTCTCACAACGCTAATGGTTGACTGCTGCTGCTGCTGCTGCAACACAAAGTCTTGCCACAACAGCCACTCAGCGCTGTGGCCCCTTCTCTTCCTCTCTCTCTCTCTCTATCTTTCAGCTTTTACCGCCCCGAGTGGAGTGTCAGCAGCAGCAGCCATTCAGGGGCGTTGCTAACAGCAAAACTTATGGTAAAGAATACAGGGAAATAGAACAGATTTTCTCCAAAAATCACACACACAGACACGCCCTGGAAAAATGGATTGTTACTTTAATTTGTATAAATGAAAATTGTTTGAAGTTTTCGTAGCTGATTGATTAACTAACTAATTAGTAGGTGATTGTGCATCGGGTCTACTTTCTTAAATGTTCTGTCCTATGCGATGATTAGTCAGTAGCTGTAAGTCTCAACAACAGATGTGTCCTGCCACCAATAGTCCCTGAACACTAGCAACAAATGGACTCTATCGATTTAAGCAGTGGATAGGTAGCGTTCTAGAATGTTCTACACACAGAGAAACATACAATCGTTTGTCTCTTTAAGCTGCGAGAAAAATGTCTTTAAATGGAAAATTATTTTACTTTTAAAACTATTTAACATTCAGTGCTGGTGTCGTTCCATTACTGTCCTGCCCTCTGCCTCATGCTGCCATGCCACAGCTGTCGCTGTCGCTGTCGCTGCCGCTCGTTAGAGGTGCACCACATCGCACATCAAGAACGAACCGCAAAAGCAATTGCATTTAAACATTTTCCCGCACATTTCCCAGAGAATGTGATGCGTTGAACAATTACCGAGCGTTCCCCAGAGGCACGCGGCAGAGTGGCACAACCAGACCTGAAGAGTATTAAAATGAATGTGGAAAATGGCTGAGGGATGGGCATGGACATGTCCCACCCACCCACATGTAATCTACAGCCAACAGACAAGAGCCAACAGCCAAGAGGCAATTAGTTTCAAGTTGTTGCCACACAGAAGACAATTCTTTGCTGGCCATTTAGCATAAATGCGTCTGGCACTTTGGCCAAAACGAGCGGATGCCTCCTGCCATGCCTCCTGCCTACGCCTGAAGGGCGGCAACTGAAACTGAGATGAAAATGGTAGCCAAAGCTTGGAAAATGATAAAGGAAATGTGGCTGAAGATGGGCTATAATTAATCTTGGACTGCTTTCTCGGCCTACTTCAAGTGTCCGACACTCCCTCTACTCCACGCGCCTTTGCTCCTCTGCTCTACTGCTGCTGCCGGCCCTCGCCGCCTCTCATGCTAATGAGCTGCGTTTTGGGGGAGAACAAAAGATTAATCTACGTGGCGCATGTTGTGTATGCCACATTGGGCAGCAAATCGAAGTGGAATCCTCAGGGCGTAAGCAATTGCCACTCAATTTGGCCCAGAGAAGGCAGCATGGTAGCATGACAGCAGCGGCAGGCTCCAGCAGTCTGTGACCTGCAGGCGGGGGGGCATGGACATGGAGCACCACACTCCCCATGTGGCATTGCGCTCCAGTTGCCCAATTGAAAGAGAAATTTGTGGCGCGCTGCCGCTTTCTTGGCAGCCATTTCGTGACGACAACAAACAAGGTTGCCCCCACACCCTCCAAAAAAAGAAAATACACGAAAGTTTTTGACTGCTCAAAGCTGCTCGTGCCCCATCCTGTGGCAGCAGCTCCACTCTAAATCCAATTGTGCTTTCGGTAACGCCCACACGACAGCGTCCTGCACCTGAAATGCAAGCCCAAAACGAATGCATTTTGCGGCTCATGTCAGCAGCGTCGACGACTCTACAACTCCCACACGGTCTACGTTCGTCGTGCCCCTGCCACGTGGGCCAGCAGGCATAGGGGCATTGCATGTGTGCCAAGAACTAAGGCCAGAGGCAATAATATCCATAGCTACGGAGCAGACTCGTCGTCTGTCGACTTTCGACTGCTGCCATTGATTTTTATCGCCTGCAAAAAGGAGAAAAACTCTGAAGAAGTTCCATGGAAATTGGAGGAGAATATCTGGAAAACGAGTAAGTGGAATTACGGATACCCTAACTCAATAAAGAGAGAAGGGAATGAAAGATCATTGCGTAGGGTAAGGGAATACCCTGGCCAATGGATACACCAGGAAACCATGGCAACAAGGATACCCTCCCTACAAACAGCTTTTCAATATCTCTTCATAGTAGAAGCAGCGGAAGATCTGCAGATCTTGGGATTAGGAAACAGAATAGTCTTCAAAGGGTAAAGGGGGAGGCTTTGAGGCTGTGCTAAAGCAGGAAGAGCCTGGAAAGGCAACGAATCTTTAGGAATGATGCTTAGAGCTAAGATCTAAGGATAGTCTCCTAGTGCCATATCTCCATTGAAATGGATACCCTGTAAAGTTGATTTATGCAAAAGGGTATACAACAACAGCAAAACCAACAAAAAATACAAAACAAAATCCGTTTTAGTAAATCATCAAAAGCCCCACATTCGGTGGCACAGGAAGGAAGGATTCAATGGGCTGCTGATGCACTTTGCTGATGGGCTCCCGTTCCATGACCCCCTATATAGAGCACTCCCCTCTCTAAACCATACTAAAGCCCTCCTCTATAGGGGCCCTTCTATTATTTACGCCATATATTCGTAGATCGCATAGTTTTTGGGGCCTGTCGGCTGTTTGTCATATGCGATATTCGGCTGTTTGCCAAATATTGATTATGTGCTGCCCTCAAACATGAATGGAAATGCGCTTCAGTGCATTCCGTTTGAAGCGAGCGGAGAGGGGACAAGGATAGAAAGCAAAGATGGGAGGACCAAAAAGAGGAGGAAGGAGGAGTCGCAGAAAAAGAAGCACAAGAGCTGCAAGCAGGAAGCACAAAAGTAAAAGAAAAGAAAAAGAATAACAATAACGAATGTCAATCCTACTCGGCCCTGTCATAGACATCAGCAACTGCGTTTAACGTTTAACTAGGCCTAAAAACAAGCGAAAAATCCTCATCCATTTGGTGGAAAGTTAACAAATTTAATTGGCAAACTAAACGTTTCAGCGATTGCCACAGCTTGTGTCCTGTTCGTCGGGTTCTCTGTTGAAATGAAAACTTGGCAACAGAAATAAAAATTGTTTTATCAACGTCAGAGTTTAGCAGAAGCTTAGAAACTGCACTTAAAGAGAATCTCTGCTGCTGCTACAATCTTCTCGTTTAATTTCCCTTCATTTTCCCCCCTTAATTTCTCTTTTTTTTGGGAATTGCAATAAAAATGTCATTCTGCTGCTTTTCAGTATTTATAACCCACAGGCAGCGGCCATTCATAGATCTCTGGCTGGCTTTCAGGCAACAGAAAAAAAGATAAATAAAAGGCGAATAAGCCAAAATAAACGAAAATTTAAGCAAGCTTTAGCAGAGATGACTGGCAATATTTGAAAATTGTATGGCTAAAGTTAAAGATTTATTTTGTTTTAGTTTTAGTTTTTGAAAATTGAATGTAAAAGAGGATGACCGCGAGATGGTTTTAATTTTTAAAAACCATGTAAAATTGTTTAATTATTTCTATCGATCAAAAAGTTATCTAACATTCACCTGAAATTAAAAAAAAAAAAACAATTCCTCAATGCTTCTGCCTTAATTCAAGGATAAATCTATAAAGAAAAGCCTTCGGGAGCCCTGCCCTGTCATGTCCGGCGATTATCTCGTTATTCCAACAGCATTTTAAACGACTTAATCCACACAGTCTCCTTGCAAACAAACCCTTCTATTTGCTCTTTTCTGCTGTGTGTTTGCTGGAGGTAAATTGCTGTGGATGCCACGCCTTTAGAAATTGCCAAACCATTAAGCAGCATGGAACATTGTTGTCGTTGTTCGTTCGTTCACACATCCAAAAGCACATTATTTTATCACCTGTGAGAGGCAATAGGCAATACGAGTATATTCGTGGACTAAAAGTATACTTTATGGCTATGCCCCGCGCACTGCCCACATCCCCCATATTTTCAGGTGGGGACTCATAAATATCCACAAAAGTTTCATCCGGGGGATGATGACGGATACGGAGGGAGCCTCGGCCTCGTATCCAGCCTTATCAATAGAGTTGTCTGTCAACTCGAATGAGTATTATATTATTTTTATTTGTTATCTAAAGAGAGAAAAGCAGCATGATGGGTGCGGAGGGGGATGAGTTGTGAAAATGTGTTTGCACAATTTCGGTTAATGATGGTTGATAACACTTCGAGGGGAAAACTCCCAAAGAGAGTGCCAGTGTGTGAGAGTGGGGGGTGAGAGGGTCTATGGCTTTGGCTTTGCCAGCCACTAAGTAGCATGTCGGTATTACAAATGCCGCTAATTGACTCGTAAATTAGTGGAAATATCGATTTTATTAGCATAATATCCCCTTTTAAATACTCACCAACTAAAAGGAAAAGAAAAGGACGGGTTTTCCTTGTTTTTGTTTTGTTATGTTTGGTTTGGTTGTGCAGATCTCTCTTGGTTTATAGCTTAGATATATGGTTATATAGATAAGTTTTACAGCTGAAGCGTTGATTAAGTTTTTGCGTATTAAGTTTTCTTTGTATTTGTATTTTATTATATTTTTCTCACTTTTTTCTTCAATTAAATGAAACTTTATTTGATTATTTTGCACAGAGACACACGCGCTGGGTGGGGAGGGGATAAAACAGAATTTGAATATGAAATTTACAATTAATTTCTATTATTATTCGGAGAACTTTTTTGTTTGAGTGGTTTTTTTTATTTGAATTTTGAATTTGAAAAGAACAAGAAATAGACCCGTGCCGCGCCCCTTGCCATTCTACGCCCCCGTCATATCTGTAGAACAAAGCAAACAAAAGTCACAGTGCGACAAAATGAAAAACTTTTATGCCATTTCCCGCATTAGCATTATGGTAATGCCCATAAGACTCGTAGTAGAACAGTGTTGGCCCCCACTCAACATTGCCGCCAGCCTATCTGTCTGCCTTCTACTTATTTTTTTTTTTTTTTGGGGCTTTTTCTTTTTTTCTTCCTCCTTTTTTCATGTTTTTGTGCGTATGCGTATGCGTGCGGTACACGCCTTACTTTACAGGGTACACTCGCGACTAAAGACTACACACACACACACGCACACACATTTTTTGGCACTCTTCTTCAGCCACTTTTGTTCCAACTGAATTTCAATATAATCATACACCTGTATGGGTATTTATTATTTCGTATTTTGTATTTTTATTGCGTTTTCTATTGCTCCCCTTAAAGAAAAGGCAGAGTGTCAGATGGAGATAGAGAGAGTGTTAGGAGGTGGAAAAGCTCCTTTATGTCTGATTCACGCACCAAATATTTTCCAACCATACAACACGCTCCAAAGTCTAGCCACGAACTGAGCTCCAAAGCCGAAACGAACGCTGCCAGTGACAGAACTCCACAAAAACTCGAAGGAGCAGCGGCAGCAGAGCAGTGGCAGCGACAGTAGGCAGCAGTGGCAGCGGGAAAAAAACTTCCAATGTCAATGCGAAGCGACACAATCCTTTGTACGATGAGGCGGCCACGAACGGGAAATGTGTTATTTTGGAAGGCCGCCTGGAACCTGGAAGGAAGCCGAGAGAGCCCCAGCGCTTTCACTCTCTCTCTCTCACGCTCTCAGGTTGTGCGTGCGTGCCCTACTCTGCTCTCTCACACCCACCCCAAGGTGTGTCTATTAGAAGGTGAGGTGCACTTATTCTCACTCTCACTCGCTCGCACTGAAGCAGAGTGTGTATGAGATGCAGCCATACCTTATTTTGATACACCTTTGTACCACTCCACTTCTCCAGCAACCCACAAAACTCTCATACTTTTTGGTTCTCTTTGATACACTGTGATAGCAGCGAGTTAATTAGTTTTGACAAACTTTTACCGCCCGATGAAGCGTTTGTCCAAACGAAGTTTTCCAGTTTGAAAAGTTTAATTAATCTGAATGTCTTTGGCTTTGGGCATATACTTATAGTTGTAAGTGTACACACATATGTATATCTTTTTGTTTCACTTTTTGCTGTTTCTCTGAGCATTTATTGGCCATGCTTTCGGCTCGGTGCGGGCGTGCTGTTAAAAATAGACACCGCAGCCTCGTCAGCAGCGCGCACCGATGCGTCGGCAGCAGCAGCATCAGAAGAAGAAGGCAGTCCAGCGACAGCATCAAGTTCAGACTTGCTTGATGATTGGTGGGTGGTGCGTGGTGCGTGGTGGGGAGTATCAGTGGAGGGGAGGGTAGAGGAGAGCACTGGGAGACAACTTTTGACCTTAGTCAAGTGAAAAACGTGACAATGTCTTTGGCGTCCTGTATGTGTGTGCGTGTCTGTTCTGCTCTACCTTTGTGTTTGTTCTAAATACCCTAACAGAGAGGGTATATTGGCTTTGAGCAGAGGAGAATATTTGGCCACCCTTTAGGATGTATATATTCCTGACTACTGAACAATTGCCTAACTTTAAAATCTGTCTGGCTTGAACTTTAATCAAAGATAATCCAACATATGTATATATTAATTGATATCACTATGCCAACTAATATCATAACGATATATGTATGTATCTTCAAGGGTATTAAGTTCTTCGCTACCCAACAGCCTAACCTTACCTTTCGGGGGGGTGTATCTTCTCTGTAAACGGTTTATTCGCCTAATTGGCCATGTTCTCTTGCGGCTTGCTGCTGCCAAATAATACATGGCACTGCAACTACTGGGTTAATTACAGCTGCTGAATGAATTATAAAGGAATATATGGCATATAACCCCTACGTCCCATTCACCATCCACCCACCACTTTATTTCAGGGCACCCGCACGCTAAAAACCACACACACACACATGAATTTATGATTTCTTGGTCTTCCTTTTTTTGTTATTGCTTTTATGATTATTGCGACGCCGCGTCTGGGTCTGGGGCCGACTTTTCCGTCTGACGCCAGTTAACCGGTCTCAAAAAATCCCCCCTCTCTCTCACTCTCGCTCAGCCTTTCTAAAAGCCCCTTCGGAACCATGTCAATCATGAGCCCCGCATAGCCTTTGTGGCGGAGGGGGATAAAAATCTATGTTCTTGGGTTGATTGGGGGGGGCTGGATCCTTGGGTTTTGGTTGCTTCCGTTTTAGGCCATTTATTGTGTTGTTGTTTTGTTGTTTATCTAGTTTTGGCCGATTTCTTGTCCCCTCGTTCTCAGTGGAGTGTGGAGATACAAAGATACACAGATACAAATTGTTGAAATGCTGCGACAGCATTATTAATGTGCCATGCTCCACTTAGGATTCCCATGGAGATACAAGACAGAGGACACAGATGGAGGCCGCCGAGTCATGTAAAGGAAAGATCCCCTGTAACCTCCACCCCACCACTCCCCACTCGACTCCATTCTTTTCTCTTTCCTCCTACCCCTCTCTTCTGAAGCTTCTTTTACACGGTTTTTTTGGCCAAAAGAAAAATCAATTGATTGACTGCGATGGCCAAATTTTCTGCACTTTTGAACGCGTCACAAGAAATTTAGATTTCAGATTGTACGTTTCGGTATTTTGCCTCGTTCTGTCTCTGTCTCTGTCGCTTTTCTCTTTTCTCTTTTGGTTCCTCTCGCTCTCTCTGTCTGTCTTTCTTGTTCCTTCTGCTTGTGTATTCTCTATCCCTCTTGCTCCGCTGGTCGCACTTGATTTATTGTGCTCGTTTAGCTTAAAATTTGAATTCTTCCCCCTTGACTTTTTGGCATATTTTCACGAATTTTCGAAACACTTTATAATATTTTGTTGTTGTTGTTTTGTGATTTTCTTTTTTCATTATATTTTGTATTTTTGTATGACTCTTTTCCCGTTTAGTTTTTCTTTCATTGTAGGAAAAACCAATCCTGCACTTACACGCATCGATGTGTGGTTTTATTTTTTATTTTTATCGCGCTTTAATTTATTTCCCTTTCATTTTATTATTTTTCCAGGTAAGCTACAACAATCGTATCCGTATCTATTGATGGTCAGGCCGCTTGACTGACTGACTGACTGACGAACGCCTCGAAGCACGGTACTCAGCTCGACGCGTCTCGACACGATTACAACACGACGGTGCACGTCCAGTAGTTCACATACGTACAGGCAGGCAGCACCACACACGACGTCCGACCGACAAAAAGCATTTGTGGGGGGCCCATGGGAGCATCTCGCTTTTCCGCGGGGCTTTTCTTTTGCTGCCTGCGTTGGTTGGACGTCGTGGTGGATTTCCAACAGCTGTTTGGCGGGAGAAGTTCGACTGTGCTGGGTGTTTGGGTGGCAGTGCGCACAGGTGTGCTGGGTGAGATGACATTTTTGAGTTTTTATGAATTGAATTTATATACATACATATGTATGTACACATGCCTGTACATTGTACATACATACAAATCACATTTTTGTATGCTCAATTTTTAAGCTAAAAAAATTTGTATATCGGAGCAAATGGGCTACAAAACGAAGCCCATCCGATAAGCCTGCCACCGAATATTAATGCGAATTGTAATACCCTCTAAGCAAAGGTAAGCACAACAAGTTTACGCACACTTTGGGTTCGATGTGACGTCACACAACCCGCCGCCAGCTTTTCTCTAACATGTTCGATGGGGCTCTCAAGTGCTCGCAACCGCTGAGTTGTGGTGGAATATTTAATTCGAACATACAAAAATATAAGCATAAACATTTTATTTATGGTCATTTAGTTAACACGGCAGAACAAAGACAGGACTTGGCGACTGGAGTGGGTTGGGTCCACGACAGCTCATTCTCCTTATGCACAAATTTAAAGCATATGTTCCATTCTTTTGTATTTCGGTTTTTATCACTCACTTAACTCAAGGACATGAACGTGTGTGTGTGTGCAGGGGAAAATTCCTGCTCCTTTTTTTGTGGGATTTCCTTCCTTTCATCGAGCTGACCAGCAATGAATATAAATTATGCCTCAAGTGACAGCACGACAGGACAGCAGGGCGGCGATGTTGTGGCTAAACAATAATAAAGAAAATTCTGCACGAATCGTTTTTGAGCGCTTTATAGTGGGGAAAATGATAGACTTGCCAATTGCGAAATATTGTGAAATATATTTGCAAATAATGGGGGCTATCTTGCTGAAACGACAAAATAGGACTAGATAGTTCCGGCTGTGATGGTATTCGGTACAACGGCGAACAACAAAATTTCTAAATCATTTTTACCTGCGATCAGATCAGCTTTTGTCAGCCTTAGCGGATACCTCATCTGTTTGGGAGATCTAGCCAAGAAATGCCATTAAAACAAAACTTTTGGCCTGTCCCAGACTACTGTTGCGTCACGGGCAGAAGTTAGGCATCAATGGGGCTTGGAGGCAGGCAGACAACAACCTTTTTTGACGGTTTCATTAGCCAATGGACCACGCAATAGGCCAGCGACAGACTTCGACTCACCATCCCGCCCCTGGTCTGGGCCAAGCCTCTAATTAACAATTTCGTAATTGAAGCTAAGCCCCGCATGTGTGGGGAGGCTACAGCAGGGGTGTGTGGCACAGTGCCAGTGGCGGGGGCCCTTCAGTGGGTTACGGTTACGGTTACGTTACGCATTGTATTATTTGGTCCCGATTGGGCTCTCCGCTTTTGATTAATGAGCAGCTTAAGTGAATCTCAAACGGAATCTGAGCCTGAATCGTGTGTCCAGACTCGGAGACTGATGAAGTCACTAATTTGACTTAAAAACGCATTAAAAACCATTTTCGATAAGAGCTCTCTGGCACATGGTCTCGTCTTCCCTCCGCCTCCTCCCATCTAGCCACTAAGTCCGAAAGACAGGCCAATCGAATGCCGCAGACGATTTCAGTTGAGGGTTTTCCCGTACTTTTCTGCCCGCGTCTCGTGCTCTAGGTCGTCTTTGTGAAAGTTGTGCAAAAAAAATATAAATAAAAAGACCCAAAAAACCAAAAGCCAAAAATCAAAAGATTAAATTCCAAAAACGCCTCGAAAGATTCGAAGGGGGTGCATACCCGTAGCTTTTGCTTTATGGGACATTGCCTATTGGCAATCAACTGTAAATATAAATAATGATACACACTGGAAGGGGGGACTGTGAGGTCGAACAAATGATACCCTCTAATCCGAATTCAACATTGAAAATATTATTAAAAAATCCTTAGACATTCATAAATATATCCAAAGATATTGCGAATAGCCAGAAATATCCGGAAATGCTGTGGATTCTTGCACTGTAGTTGGAAGAGTTCTTTGTAGTTCCTTTGAGCAAGGCACAATCGATATTAAGCACAAGCACACAGCTCTCAATAATCTTACGTTCATGTGTTTATTTATATCGCTTTCAGCTCAAAAAGTAGACCAAACAATTGGTTCCCCTGTACATTTGACTCTCGTTCAAATGCAGTTTTCTACCCTAGGGAATGCTCTTCCAGAGCTCATCCTGCCATATCACGAATCCACTCTTGCTACCCCTTGCAGGCTTTGCCCACGACGAATCCCAAAATTGATTTAAATGCTCATTCGAGAGGGAGACAGAGACATAGACAAAGACCAACCGAGGTGCCGGTGCCCTGACGCTTACTCCTACAATTGTGCGTGGTATTGGGTGGGGGGGGCCATTAAAAGCCTTTTTTTCTCGCGTCTCATATCTTGATATCGCGGTGTCTCGAATGACTGCTGTGTCCATGTGTGAGATCTCTCCTCAATGTCTTTTTCAGAGCAAAAACAGCAACGACCGAGCAGCAACAGCACCAGCAACAGCAGCAACAGCAGCAACAGTCACAAAACAAAAACCTAAGACAGATAAAAGCTGTTAAATGACCTTCATTGGCCATAAAAAACCGAAAATCACCATCGAAACAATGAATTGTATCTATGGCCAGAAGAGCAACAACAACAACAGCAGCAATACAAACAAACAAAAATGATTGGCGAAAATTCGAGAGAAAGAGAGAGAGAGAGGGAGAGACAGGAAAATTTACAATTTAAATACAAATTCACTTTATTGCAGTTTCGCATATTTGGCGACAATGTAAAACAAACAATAAACAAAAATATCCAATAAATAAAGTGGGGGGTGGGGGCCGAAACACCCAATGGACTTCCGGTCTTGAATCGAGCCACATATTGGAATCGAATCCAATTCCAACAGAAGACAATACATTCATCGTCGTATCATATATCCATCATCCATAAATGAATCATTGAATCATTGATTGGAGAGGTTCGGATCAGGTCTGATCGGGTGGGGTCGGGTCGGGTCGGGGCGGCTGGCAAAAGTTCAAAGTTGATACACAAGACAAAAACCATTCGGAAGCGCGGCTAAATTGAGAGATTAGCCAGTGAGCCGTCAACAGTGGATGGAGTGCCCTAACACTAACACTGATACTAACACTAACCGGCATTACGCCTGCTCTGGAGAGAGGTTAGGTTTGTCCGTCTATCCGTCTGTCTCTGGGGCTCGCGCTGGGTCTGCCTGGGTCTCTGTCTCGGGGGGTCTCTAAACTTGGTTCGGAGTGGCTCTCATCAGTTGGCTATGAGAGCTGCCGCCGAGAGCTTGGCTATAGCGCGATACGGAAAACGAAATCGAAACTTAAAAACAGAAACACAAACTGAAACCAAAACCAAAACCGAAAATTCAAATTGAAATCTCCATCCATCTGCACCCCCTTCTCTCCCACACACTGCGCTCGATCGGTACGTGTTAAGTTTTTTTAATTAGCTGAATTTTCAAGTGAATCTGTGGCCAAACACGAAAAAAAACAAGGCAAAACAA
Source organism: Drosophila tristis (assembly GCA_018150885.1). Taxonomy (NCBI): domain Eukaryota; kingdom Metazoa; phylum Arthropoda; class Insecta; order Diptera; family Drosophilidae; genus Drosophila; species Drosophila tristis. The sequence goes on from JAECWT010000264.1 coordinate 2,003,583, forward strand.
AACAAAAGAGAAAATTATACAAAAGTAATACAAAACACAATTCAAAAAAATAAAAGCAGCATTAAATGCCACAGAAGAGATGTCTGTGAGGTGAAGTGAATAAATTCCAAGACAAAAAATTCCAAAAAAAAAAAACAAATAGTTGGAAGATCATCCCAAAAATCTGCTTAGATTTCAAACAAGATATTTGTGGAGAAATCCCAAAAGAAATATCTGTGTGTGTGTGTGTTTCTGCCGCGTATAGTATATAATTACCCGGGTGAGTAATTAATAATGCGAATAATTTAAATCCCCCTCCCTCGTGCAATAAATTAATACAAAAACAAAAGCAACAACAACAACCACAACAAACTCAAACATTGATTTATTATAACATTTTTTTGCTTGCTAGTTTTTATATTTTATTTGCTGCTTTTGCTGCAGATGTAACGTAACCTAACGAAAATTAAATCAAATCGCAAACACACCATAGAAATCCACAAAAAAGAAAAAGAAACCTGGCCTGGCATGGCCTGGCCTGGCCATCCATAGCCTTGAAAAGTCGTGCTTAATTTCTCAGTTAAACGCAGGCATAAAATATATATATTTTTTTTATTATAATGAAGCCCCCACCCCCGGAGAGGTATTTCCTTTATTTCTGTTAGTAATCTTTCCCAAAGCATAGTCGTTCAAACTCAGCAGAAGATTCCATTCCAAGCCTCATCCTCATCATGCACTGTCAGGCTAGCCCAAGGGAACCCGCACTGCTGGCACGTGTCGGGATTTCAACATCGATCTCGTGCTCATCAATAAATCAATGGTGTTAAAAGACCTATGGCCATCAGGTTTTGTTGGCTGGTCGTCCCATCCGCATCGCTCAAATTGGTTCAAAATCCTTCCAATAAGCTTCAATTGAATGACAAAACTTTAAAGATATCTGCTAATTAGACAGCAGATAAATTTCTGGGCTCCTCTTACCCCAAAAGCACCCAACAAATGAACAAGTACGAGTCTTTTCTTTAGCCATGTTTGGCTACATTTTGGACGAGACGAAGATTAAGAACCGACAATCGATCATTAGTCTGGCGCAAGGCAATTAATAAACTATAGCTATAAATGCTCTCGGGCTTTCGGGCCAAATCATTGAAATAAATTGAGTGGAACACAAAGCATTTTTGAGGGCAGACCGAGGCAGGGCAAATGGATTAGTGGCTCAGCCGCAGAGAGAGAGACAGAGAGGGAGGGAGATCTGATCTTTAACAATTTCATTAACCTGTGCGGCCTAATGATGTGCAAATGGCCCAAAACATACCATAAAAAAATCACCCCAGAGTTTAACTTTGGTCTCTGTCTTGTCTGTGTCTTTTCAGGCCAAACAACTTCTTTTGGCTATTTTATGATTTATGAGGTGATCGCTTGACGCAACATTTTTGGCCGGCTTTGGACCACAGAGAGCTGGGGGGAAAGACCACAGCGAGGCGTGGGTGCCAGCCAATACTCCATTAGCAGATACCAAAGATTGAACACAAAGCTTTAGGGCTGGGGCTGCGGCTGAGGCTGGGGCTCCACTGACACTTTTGTCATTGATGGTCGATTGTTGATTGATTTGTTCGTTTCGTGGGGGAACTGAGGCTTGTCTCTTGGGCTGCGATCCCGGAAATCCTATGTCAGGTGGCATAAATTCCTACGAATTCCTATTTGTTTGCTGTCACACCACATGACATGCCTCAATAGTGGTTTATGGTTGCTATTTATTCCATGTTTTAATTGTGTTACACTTTTTTTTTTAACTGAAAAACCCGACACGAAATCCGGTTTCCGTGTGGTTCTGTGTGGCTTTACTCTTGATTCGAGCACTTGTTTTTTTGTATAGAAAAATATACAATTACTTTTATATAATATGCTGTTGTATTTTTAGCCACTTAATTGCAAAGGTTTTTGTGTCATTTTTAATTAATAAATTTTATCAAAAACAAATCATTTTTCAAAATGTTCTGGAAAAGTTATAGTTTTTTTTAATGGCATTGCACAAACCTCTAATAAATCACTAATGTTTATAAATACTGTCATTATCTGTCAGCTTGCGGTCGCCGTTGCCGCCAATCACAATCACAATGGGTGGGTGTGTGTGTGGGCGTGTCTGGCGTGGCGTATACTTAATCTACGTATACTTGATCTCCGCTCCGATGACAGCCTCCATGAGCAGCCCTGCTTTGTCACTTTCACTTATGGCAACTAATCGTTAGCTATTTACGGGAGTTGTTTAAGATGTTGTAATGGTTGTTGTTGAAGTTGTTGCTTAAATTGTTGTTGAAGTTTTTTCTGTTCGTGTTGTTGATGGAAATGTGATTGTAGTTCTGGCTAAAGCTCTGTCTTGTCTTAGAGGTGTTGTAATGTCTGTTGTTGTACTTTTTTGAAACCATATTACAGGTTGTGGAAGTGTTCGAGATGTTGTAATGCCTGTTTTTTAAGCTGTTGTAAATGTTGTTGAGGTTATTGTCTTTGTTACGGATTGTTTGACACGACAAATACACAGTCAGCGGGCCAACTAATTTGCACTTACAGGGAGGGGATGGGGAGCAGGGCAAGCACTTAAGCCAGTGCAAACAAAGTCCATGGCGAGCAAATGGTGTGAAAATTCACCGTTTTCCGCCTTGTCTGCACTCTCGTTGTCCCCTTTTGGCGAATGTGATTAATATTTTTGTGCAAATCGCAGTTTCTCTTTCGCTAACAGATTGACATCACGCTCTGTCAGCGGCCGAAGACTCAACGACTCGACGACTCGAATGCAAATGCAAATCGACGACGAATGAATCGACAATGACAAAGAGTATTAAATGTCTGCGCACTTCTAGTTATAATCCCATTCTCCTTGCCCATGTGGTGAGTACTACACCTACGACTAGTACCGACTCCAACTCCCATTCCAATCTATAACTTTGACATTTATTCACAGATATTAGCTTGTACTGCAGCAGCACACAGCTCGCCACCGCCATGCGGTTTGTATGGCGCGCCGCCTTGCCAATTTCTACCGGCACCGCCCGGACAGACGCCCACCTGTGCCCGGCCCGGGAAGACGTATTGCGAGCATGTCGATAATTATCCCACGTAAGTTCGGTAGGACTCTGGCAGGAGTATCTGTAGATTCTACAGATGCCAAAAAATGTACCTGAATCAATTGGAATTCTGCCGAAAGTAATCAAAATGGTATTCCCAGAGATCTTTTCTCCCCCAAACATGGCTAAGAATTGCCGCTTAAGTGTAAACATACTTTAGCCAGACACACGCTAAGCCAGACACAGCACTTATTTAGCCAATTAAAGCTTGTATTAAAATCCACATTAAATCAGACAATTTTACGACCAGAGAACTCTTGAGAAGCTTCCAGCAAATATCTAAATCATCACAAGACCAAGCCAAAGCCTGGATTAATTCCATTAAATCTTGAATTAAATGCTCAAATTAATGGACAAGCACTTAATGCTTTAATATAAATCTCTGTGAGACTTGAGCAAACACCGCATATCCAAATGCCACTTCATTCAAATGCATTTCAAACAAATGTTTGGCCACGAGACAATTTCAATTTCAATTTAAATTCGCTAACGAAATCGAAACTCGTTCGTCGGCCTGGCCTGGGCAACCAATTAGCATACGGAGTGGAGTATTGGAGCCGACCGACTCGTACGACTGCCTATTGTTGGTTGTTGGGTGCTGCTGGCTGCTGGCTGCTGGTTGCTGGCTGATGCTTCCGCAGACGTGAGCTGCTCTCCGATGATGATGCTATGTGGATGCTGGTGCTCTCGGCCAGCTTTGGGGGAACTCCTTGACCCAATAAACTTGAATTGACAGTTCAAGACACTTTTTGTTTGGCTGCGGCTGCGACTCGGGCTTCGTGTTCGCTTAGTGCTGCTTCTACAACTTTGGAGACGACTACGACGACGACGATTCGCCCGCGTGCTTCTTGAGTATTTATGAATGCGTCCAATGAATAATCGTGTCTTCGGGCAGCATAAGTTGCTCTCTGCCGCCTCTAGCCGGCACTTGGCATGTGGTAGCAGGGTGTTTTGAATATGATTATGGGTTTGTCTTCTAGCTGAATTTCAGAGAAAGATGGCTATAGAAATATATAATTAAATACAAATTAAATTAAATAGAATATCCCCTCTCAGAGCAATTCTAATGGGGGGGATAATATGGCAATTTCCGTGCCTATTTTCTCTCTTTTAAAGAGCATTCCGTATTCTGCATTCGTCTTGAAAGACGAGTCTTTTGTCTTAGTGATGTTTGTTTTTGTTGTTTGTTTTCGGTTTGTTTGGTGCCACCTTCGCTGGCTCGGACTGGTTGCTGGCCATGTTTGTGCATCTGTGCAGCTGTCCGTTTATCCGTTTGTCCGTTGGTCCAATGCTATTTTTAGAGCATTTCTTTGGTGCCGATTTAAATAAAATGTGCGTTAGGCGGTAATGGTAATGCCAATGATAAGCCCCTGGGCCTGGCGCCGACACACCAATTAAATAGGCATTTTTATTGCAGCCCTTGCTGCTGGTGGAATGCGTTGCGTAATTATTAAAATAAAAAATCATATGGGAAAGCCCAAAGCGGGTTAGGGTTCGGTCCGCTCGTCGTGGGGGCCTAACCCAGGCCTTACTCTTATTTTCTTTTGGGAATCAGAGTCGCGGAGTCGCAGTCTGTGTCAGTGTGTGTGTGTGTGTGTGTGTGTGTGTGTGTGGCACGTGACGGGCATGCGATGCATACACCTTGATATGGGGCACCCTGCCAATTTATAATTTACGATCATATACCTCTCATATTTGCCCGTCTTCTGTCTGTCTGCGTGTCTGGAGCCCCGTGGCTGCATATTAATTATGGTATTTGATTTGGCTTGAGCAACAGCCCAGTACAATTACCATTTCCACCGCCAGATACGAGGCACTTGTTGTCAGTCTTTCTGTGTATGACTTGCATAACTTGCATGGTGCTTTCCCAGTCTGCTGTTTGAACATCTCTTGTGGCATGTTGCATCAGCCCAGTTTCCATTGTCTCCCACCATCTCGTCTCTTCTCGCAGCTATCTCATCAAGAGTCTCGTCCGCAAATGGGGCTATGAGGCCGGCACACTGCTGGTGGACGAGACCTGGGAGGATTTCGCTGCCGTGGCGTGGCACGAGACGCCCGTCTTCTATGATCCCAAGTCCATCTTTCCGCCGCGCGAACCCAGTACACAGGACTTCAATGGCTACAGCTATCAGACGCCATTTGGTGGCAGTTCTCAAAGGGTAAACGGCGGCAACTCTCTCTTTGCCAGCAGTCCCTCAACGGAGGCACCAACGTGAGTACACCTCGACTTCATCTTTGACGATTGACTAAGAGAAACCTCTCCCTGCTGCATAGGTATCTGCTTTATACCTCCTCGGGGGGTGGCGGTCATCGATCTGGACAGCGCTACAATCATCAGGCTGCGCCAGGATCTGCGGGTCAGCTGTTCTTCAATCAGGCAGGCAAGACCACACCATACAATGCCACGCTCTGGCTGAAACGTTTGGTGCGGGATCTAAGCCGCAAGCAGAAAGACGAAGCCCCAGAGGAGGAGCAGCAGCAGACAGAAGAAGAGTACCCAGTGTTGGCTGTGGCTGGAAACGAAGAGGAGCTGCTGGAGAAGGAGGAGCAGAAGCAGAAGCAGCAGCCAGAGCAGGATGAACAGCAGCTGGAGCACCATCAACTCAAACGCGATGTCTCGCTCAACATGGATCTCTTAGATATTGTGGGTGTGGCCGGTAACCCCTCAAAGAAACGCTCTCGCACCAAGCGCCAAAGTCCCGGCCGCTCCACGCTCTGCCAGACCACCTCCCAGTTCATTACGCCGCAGGCCGCCCTCAATAGTCGCGGCAACTGGATGTTTGTGGTCAACGAGCAGAACACCGCTCGCCAAATGGTCAAAGCGGAACTGTGCGCGTAAGTGGAACATCATTCAATATTTCATATCATCATGCCCAATGGGGGGATCTGTATCCGGTCCATCGAGCAAAGGGTATTGACCAACTTATCTTGTCGTGAAGACCGATGTTGGGGAAGCTTTTAGCTGAGAGATTCCATACAGAAATCTATCCTTTATTTCATATTAGATGATCCTCGATAGAATGGTCTTAGATCTTGTTTTTGCCAATCCGAAATTTCTCAAAATATTTTCGTAAAACGCATGGGTAGGGCTGGTTTTTTTTCACAGCTATTTGTCATTAAAATTTTCACCGTTACCGCCACCGGACATGCGTCAATAAAAAGTGCGTACAATAAAGCATATTGAGATACGTGCCAGAAATTTCAAAGCAAACCCCACAGGCCCTACCCTCTACGAGCAACATTCACACATGTGAGTCACAGAGACAACACTTTGAATTAAATCCGTCATTCCTTGCTGCTGGTGGAATGCATTGCATAATTATTAAAATAATCGAGAAGGAACGTGTGAGTCGTTTGTGGGGACGCGACTCTACATATAACTCAGTCAGTATATACATTTTTGAGCATAATTTTAGAATTGAAAAAAAAATTTTTTTGCTACATCTGTTATCTGCAATGTATATTTTACATCTAACATGTTGATTCTATATGTACCATTTAGATTCTACATCTCCTCCGCTAGGTGTTGCTCGCGCACTGAACGCGGCAGATTGTGCGAGCGAGAAAGAGATAGAGTAGCGTGACTCTTGCTGGAGGGGGCGGGGGAACCAACAGAAAATTAATTTCTTCATTCTGGCTATAATTATGAACCGATCTGATTCAGATTGGACAATCTGGTAGATATGGGCATTCTCTACGATACTGTTTACTGTTTTTAGTTTAATCGTATCTTTAAAATTGTACCTGCCACAGATTTTCGTCCTTTGTGGGGGCGGAAGGGGGCGGGGCGAAATTTTGAAATACACTTGTAGCAGTGTGATATCACATGAGTCTGGAAACCAAATTTGGTTGCCCTAGCTTTTATAGTCTCTGAGATCCAGGCGCTCATCGAGACGGACAGACTGACGGACGAACAGACGGACAGAAGGACATGGCTATATCGACTCGACTATTGATGCTGATCAAGAATATATATACTTTATGGGGTCGGAAACGTTTCCTTCTCTGCGTTACACTGCTATCAACAATAATAGTTGAATATTTTTGCAAAAATAGGCTCCTTATGAGCAAAAGAAATGCAAGAGATTTGGCCAGGACCATACGAATACGCGGTGTATTCATTCTGTTCAATTCATCATTTCAATGTTCAATTCATCATTAATTTTACTATAATTTAGCTCAATATATTCAATATATTATAAACGATAGGCAGTGTAAGATGTATCCAGTATGGTCGCCTCTGGGCTACGAATGGATGGCTTATTGGGATGGCGTCCTGATGACGTTCGTCCCAACAATGACGACTGCTGGAGCCATGGTCAATGGTGGCATCGGCGACAGCTTTGGCCAGTGATTGAGTGCTGCTACATAATCATTGGTGGGGTTTGCTTACAATACTATTTGGTCTGCATAACTGTAATGTTAAAATGTTTACGTTGCTTGTTTGGCCTAATAGTGTCTTTGTCCGATTAACAGTGTGAGGTTGGCAGTTTCTTGGTTTAAGCACTGCCAAGATGTAAATTAGACAACTCAGCAGATGTATTGTCATCAGATACCTCCTGATCCTTCGGGTCCACGTCCTCTTCGGTAGTAGAGTTTGTTGAAGACATCTTAATATTTCCGAAAATATTTCTTTAATTTTCTGTTGAAATTCTTAATATTTCCGAAAATATTTCTTTAATTTTCTGTTGAAATTCTTAATATTTCCGAAAATATTTCTTTAATTTTCTGTTGAAATTCTTAATATTTCCGAAAATATTTCTTTAATTTTCTGTTGAAATTTCTCAGAATTTTTTTAATTTTCCCGCTCTAAAATACCAGGCTAGCCAAAAATACCAGATTTTCAAAACAAAACAAAAAAAATACCATGCAAATAAAAAATACTTCTTGAATACAAGCAGTGCACTGCTTTGGACGCTGCTTAGCCAAGACACGACCCTTTTGTTTGTACTTACGCGAAGCAGCAAGAAAAGCAGTTCAATTTAAATTCTGGCGCCAACGCTACTGGGGTCCGCAAATTGTTTATGGAACGATAGGTGAAACGCTCCATCAGCGTCTGTTTTTGAGCTAGCAGCAGCCCCACTTGAAGCTGCACAGAACTGCAGGATTTCGCCGTCTGCACATTGTGATCAGAGGCATTAACCAGTGCATTCTGGCCAGTACTGAGAGGAGATTATGGCAAAGGCCAAAAGCTATCGCACTGTCTTTGCCCTAATTCGTTGTTTCGCTGTCGCCATTAATCCCGTCTCAATGGTGCGACCTGTTCGTTCAGCCATGCATCCGTGAAGTTGCAATTGCCGCTCATTATTGCATAATGATTCGTTCCGTTCTGTTTGATTCGTACCCCGCCTTCTATCGCATTTCTCCCTTTCCGTTTCGCAGTTTTAATCAGTGTTTGAGGTGCTAGGACAACCCTCTCCGTCGCAGCAGGACAGCGGTGACTCAAAAAGTTTCCCCCTTCTTAGGGGAAGTCTAACCTCTCTCTCTCTCTCACTCGTTCTGGGCTGAGCTGAGCACGTGGGTTAGTGCAGGTCCGGACTAAGGTGTCATAATTGCGGTTAAACGAATTATCACACCCCAGAACCCGAACGAACGGAAATGCCAAAGCAGGGCAAAAGATTCCATTAGGCCGGAATCCGGGGTACGGGGTCCCCTTTACCATCAAACCATTTTGTCCCTGTCCCTGCTGCTGCTGCTGCACGTTCCCACTACCCCTTGCACACAGTTCCTTCCCCTTTTTGGATGCGTGCGATACTCGAAAAACCTTTCCACACTCGAATTAAAAAGCGCAAACAAAGTGCGAGAAAACTAGGGTGATGTGACCGACCCCGTGGCCCGTGGCCCGTGGATGGGTCTGTTGTCCGTGTACGGTCTACCTCCGGTCTGGCTCTCGCTCTGACTCTGGGGTCAATTTGGGTTTGCCGTTGCCCTAATTGTTCTTTCTCCCCACCCCCCCTTGTTCACGTTTTGCTGCCACTTGTTGTGGCGGCACTTGGCGCAATTTGTTTAACCAAATTGAGTACCTACGCAGGCGCGCATAAATCTTGGCCAAAGAACAACAACCACAGCTGCTTGCTGTGCGTTTGCTTCCCCTGACTCTGGCTCTGGCTCTGGCTCCGCATCTGTTTCCGGGTTAGGGATTGGGAGGATTGGGCAAGCAAAGTGCCGTTGCCTTGGCTGCTCCTTGGGATGCTCCTTATCAATTACGTACGATTTCCCGTTTTAACGAGTTCGTTAAACTTTCAACTCTGACTGAAGCTCGCTCTTTGGCTCCAACATACATATATCCGACACGGGAGAGGAGGGGTCCCATCGCCAGTCCAAGTCCCAGCCGTTGCTCTTTTATTTATGGTCGCAACCCACAACTAAATTTCGTACAATTGTTGATTTTTAACATCTCCTCGTATTTACTGCACTTTATGCTCCTCTCTCTCTCTTTCTCTCTATCTTTTCCTTCCCTTTTTGGACCGTTTTCTTTTTGTTTTTTGTATTTTTTTGCAGCTCGAACACCTGCTCCAACCTGTGCGAGCTGCCCAACGGCTACAACTCGAGATGCGAGCAGAAGTTTGTGCAAAAACGTTTAATTGCGCTCCAGGGCAACGGACAGAATCTGTACACGGACACGTTCTGGTTTCCGAGTTGCTGTGTCTGCACGATAGCTGCCAATTAAACCAGGATGGGCATGAGGATTGCTAGCTGTACACAGGACCATGACAGAGCCAGTGGAGGAGCGCCAAAACCGCGGATACAGGACAGGCAGGACAGCCAAGACAGGAGAAGCTAGAGCCCATTCCGTGGACCCGTGGACAGGACACTTGTGCTGAAATACGATTTGAAAATAATTATTGCAAATTCATAATTGATATCTAAATGTTATATACAAACACCCACTCTCATAGATACACAAACACACACATACACACGAATAGCAGTAGCTTTTAGAAATTATAATTTAAAATGGAAACAAACAAAAAGCATCGAGTACGTAATTGATTTTTGAATTATTCTAGTTGAATAAGTCTTACCCTGTGACGACCCATCACCTATCTGATATCAAATATAACAACACTTCCAGGTGATCGTTTCTTCAAGTTTGAAGGATAAACGAAATGCTTTACTTTATATGCCTCTCGAAAGGGTATTTATTTATTCATTCTAAACAAGCTTCGATTCCCCAATCGACAGTGCATCAAAGTGAATATTTCCGCAGCAATAATATTGGGGGCCCATGGCAATTGCCAAATCGGATTTTGTGGTTTTCTAATTAATATAGTTTTCCACTTTCCCAGCTATGAATATCAACGGGCCACAAAGGTAAACCCAGCTCTTAATTATGAAATGGCTAAATGAAATTTCCTGCTGCAACAAAAACACGAGATGTGTAGCTGCAACCACACCTGCCACTGTGCTGCGCTGTGCCGCGCTGTGGCAGTACCAGTGGCTGCTGCAAATGCAATTACGTTCCATAAATCCAGAAACAATAATCGTAAAATAACATCAGGTGTCACGCGCACGAAACGCGGCTTTCGAAAAAGGGGCCCCACTCAGGCCAAGGGATCGAAGAGAGATGTGCCCTGCGAGGATATGTGGAGAGCATGTCAGAGGCTATAGAATGGATGCATTGCTGAGCCATGCTGTTACGATGTACGCATCTGAGGGATTGGGCCGGAAGGAAGCAGCTGGAAGCTGGTAACTGGTATCTGGCATCCGATAACGATGGATGTACATATACATACATAGCTAGAAAGTATAGAAATGTTACGTATGCATTTTATTAGAATTTGCTATGATAGAATGCCTTGCCTTCCACTCAAATGTTGCCCCCTGCATATACTGCATTTTTTGCCAAAGAACGATATGCATATCAAACCGTTTGGCTCTCACCCATACCCGTGCATACATATTTACATATGTACATATGTATATGTATGTATGTAGTTCATTTGGGTATATGATATCACATGCAAGCCCTGAGCTAAAAGAGCGTGTCTGTCTGTCGTGTCTGTCTGTGCCATTCCAAGTGGCAATCAAAGATGCGATTGCATATCTTGTGTGCATTTTGGTTGTGAAATATTTCACAAAATTCCTAAAAAAAAAACTAAAAAAGAAATAAGAGAAATATTGATGAATTGAAGCAAACTATTTGCATTGACTCCGGGCATGCCCAAAAATCCCAATTAAAATCAAAGGTGCAACAGCCTCAGCTCAAGCCTGCTGCAAATTGTTTTTCCTTTATTTTTGGTACCTGTTGTGGAAATGTGAAAATGCATTTTCCAGAGACATGGCCTATGCCAAGCGAGAATTGTGTGTGTTTTGGGAACTGTGTGCTGGAACTGTCGGACCGACCCCCTACCCACTCTATGGCTATGGCTCTGGCTCTATGTCCTTCACCCCATGACTGTGTTGAGGGTTAATTTGTCCTCTCTCTCTCCGACTCTCTGAGTCTCTGGTGCTGGGGAGGGAGGCACACATCCCTGTATTGTATTGTATGGAGTTTTAGCAATGATTAGCATCACGAAGCGAAATAGAAAACCATTGTTCCAATGCGCTGCACCAGGTACAACAACGATGCGACATTTGACAAATCAGGTAAGAAATATACAGTCACACATACGTACAATAAATCTGCAGCAATAGAAAAAAGCAAAATAGAAAAAAGTAGAAACAGAAATTGTTACAATTAAATTTCACTGGAGCATATGAAATGTTGACCGGGATACACATAAGGATGTATGTGTCTTCAATGTAGATTCTACATGCATATGTATGCACTTTTACCGTTTGAAAAGCGTTTCACAAAGCTCTCTCTAAGGACAACAGAAACAACGGTCAATGTCCAGCTCGTAGCTAGCTCTCCCTCTCTCGCTGAAATACAGCGTCGAGGAGCAGCTGAAGTTTCTGGCAGAGAGAGCAACAACAACAATAGCAGCAGGAATGACGAGTGCAAAAGGAAGCATCAAAAGCAAACGAACGGCAACAACAGGAACAGCAGCAGCAGAGAGCAAAAAGAACGGTTGTGGCGAAAGGGAGTCGACACTAGTGATACCCTCGCAGATTGATCGGTTCCCAGATCCGTTAGAGACATTCTGCCTATGAAAATATAAAAGTCTCATTATGGGATTATTCACGGTAGATATGAATCTATATCATATGGTGGATTAACAATAGTTAACTTATTTAAGAGCTGTTAAAACTGGTGCTGGTTTTATTGCTATTAATGCTTCATTCCAAGAGTTGAAAACATTCAACTAAAATCATAACGCTCTCTCTCTCTCTCTCTCTTTTGCAGGGTATCATAATAATGCAGTGCAGCAAGCAGAGAAAACGAAGAAGAGAAAAGCAGCGCAGCTTTAACGCTGCTGCTGCTGCTTCTGCTGCGTTCGTCGTGTATAAAAATTTAACATCTGCTCCTTTCATGATTTCGGAAAACTCAAAACTCGTACAAGAGCGACAGCCAGGCAGCAACAGCAACAAATGCAAGAGCGAGGGCTGTAATGGCACAAATATAAATATGTGAGTGTATTAGTCTCTCTCTCTCTCTCTGTCCGTCTTATGCGTCCTTCATTCCCTTCTCTTTCCTGCTGCTGGCTGTTAATGCATTTGGCTTGCTTTACTCTCGTATTACGTGCATTTGCTGCTCCAGAGAGATCCAAAAATGGGGCGGGGAAATGGGGATGTGGCGGAGGAGAGATGCCAACTCTGGTCGCTGATGCTGATGCTGGATTCATGCCATGGAGAGCTCGCTGTCCCGACTTTGGAAGCTGCCAACTGGCAGATCTTATGCAGAATAAAATAAATTAAAATAAGTAGAGGAAGAAGGAGAAGAAGCCGGAGAGACAGGATAGTGATAGTCCTTTGGCTGTAACCAACTCCTCCTGTTGGTGCATTCAACTTCAACGCGAGAATTTCCCTCTTTCATGGCATTTTGCCCTTGCGGTAAAGTGTTGTTCTGCCTTTGAATCTCACACAGATAGCTGCAAGGAGGAGGAGTACATTAGCTTGATTAGACAGTTTGGATACCTTTAGGGAATATCCCTACTTGAATAATATGTTTTAAGGATCAGAAATGAGCGGGTAAAGGATCTTCCATGATGCTGAACAGATTAATACTCGCACAATAGGAAAATGCAGAACCATTCAACCATTTTTGTAGAATTTACAGCCAAAATGTGTGTTCCATAATTGAGGACCAATTAGATCGGGTAGCAGTTCTAGCACATCTACAGATCCTTATCCAATCCTTTCGTAGCTAATAACGATAAGAGCCTTTGTGTCAAATATTTCGGCAATGCTTATTTCATGTCTTTCTGCCATACAATTCTCCAGACAGTGCTCTGCCGTCGTTTCAGTGTCTCCTATGGCCATCTCCCTGCACAATTCCTGAACGCAAACTCTCTGAAGTGCATCAACAATTCGGTTTCTTTTAAAAATGATTTGTTAACTCATTTTATTATTATATTTTTTACCTTATTTTTTTGTTTGTGCGCATTTCTTTCATTTTTCAAATACGTGAACTGCAGCGCAACTGTCAGATACATTTCTGGTTTCCTTTTGTATGTATGGCGGCTGCATGCAATGTGAATGTCCTTTGCTGTCCGCACAAAGGACACGCAGACACACGCAGTAATTGAGAATGAGAGAGGAAAAATATAGTGCAAAAATGTGTAGAACGTTCTCTATGTTCCAACGACAAAATCTATAACTTCGGAATCGTATCTGTGGGGCTCCTTAACTTGCAATAAAGTTCTCAATGCAACGGCCAAATGGCCGGCTGCATCTTTGTTTGTGCAGATGTTCCGCTGGCAGCGTCTTATGTCGCACATTCTTTTCCCTCTTCGCTTGCCCACCCTCCGGGTTTTATCTGTATCTTTGTATCTCTGCTTGTGCCTCGTGTGATTTTTCGTGCATGGCGCATAGGACAGGTCAGTGTTCTCTGTCTAAGGGTTGGGATATGGATATGGATGGCAGCCTGCATCGTATTCCATTACGCAATGCAAATAGGCGACGCTCAGACATTCAGCGGCCTGTCAGCGCCAGGACAATGCAACTGTCAAGGTTTCCAACGCTATTTCGCTGCTGCCACATCTCCGCATCCACGTGCAACGGGCATCAAAAGGCCCCTCTCCCTCCCCGCCAACCAACAAAAAAAAATGGGCTCCCGAGCAGAGTCCTGGGCAGTGCCACGGCTCGGATTGAGTTGAGTGAACAGGGCACAAAGCTCTACTAATAGTTGGCATGAAACGAGGTTGAAAATGGCGCAAAAAGAACCACAGGAAAAAAAGTGAAATGAAATCAACTGACATATAGAGCCAGCCAGCAGCAACAGAGCCCCCCATGCCGCATGCACCATGCCCCTTGCCCCATGCCCGACTTTGCCTCTCAACTCTTTGCAAACAAAACAGAAGGATAAAGAGAACACGAGCATGGAAGGATAGCTTAAGGGGTGCCATGGGTATATACCCCATCAGTGCCATCCAACCATTTCTACGGTGACTAAAAGATATGGATAGTGATCCCAATATGTCAAAGATTGCCTACTATAAAACGACAGCTTGTGAGAGTTTGATTGGAATCATATCAATCATTTGATTGGTATAGTTATTTTTGATAATCTGCAATCAAAGTGGGATCGGTGAAGCATTCTGCCAGAGACAGACGGGCATGTGCTTGCGTCCTATAATTCCGATCTTATATCCTTTCTCCACATCATCATACACTCTCTGGCATACAGGGTATGCAAAGACAGAAGGGGGGGGCAAAAAACTACATAGAAGGCAAATTGTACCAAAATCCAGCTACAGCAGCAGCCAGTGCATCGCCAGGATATGGCACACACACACACGCAGCAAAGAGTAAACACACATACATGCACACAAGGTCCTGCGTCCAGCTAAATAACGGTGCTGCCCCACACATACACCAACACACCAACACATGTACATGGATTGCAAGTTCGTATTGTGCGCGCGAAACTAGGGAAAAAATTTTTTAATTGGAACAACAACTGTGCAGCAGCAACAACAACAAAAGCGCACTTCAAATCTGTGTGGGTGGGTGTTAATGAAAGAGAGAGATGCAGCTGTGTGTGGACAGGACCATCGAACCGATACACGCAACTCGAACTCAAACTCATACTTTAAACGCAATAATGAGTAAAAACGCTCTCTTTTCTGGGCCATGGCAAGGTATGAACAACAAGGAAACACGGCCCCAGCAACATTTCAAGGCTGCACGCACCTCACCCTACCGTGTTTGATCAACCATATGCTTTGATATGTTGGAAATTGGGGTGGATTTTGCCTTGCATAGCGTCGTATTTGTTGTGCCGTTTTGCCTGTTCTCCACACCTTTCCATAGCCTTGCCGGCAACATGACTTCCAGCCACATGTGGCCGAGCAACATTTTCAAATTCCGAGCAACTTTTGAGGGCGGGCATATTTGAATTGAACGTCCTTGCGCCACGAACGTGATTAAACATGTTCGACTAAACGGCCTTCACCATTCGAGCAGCGCGGGTTGCGTGTCCTTTGAAAAGTTTCCTAAAACACGCGCGGAACTTTTGCACCGCCGCCGGCGCTGTTTTTAAGCGCTAATAAATAATAAATAAAAAAAAACAGCGAGTGCGAGTGCGTTTAGTTGTTTAGTGTTTAGTTTCTGTCCCCCCGCCCAACACCAAAAATACAAAACAAAAGTGAAATATTAATGGATCTGGTGGATGTGATCACGCGTTTAAGGACTCTCCGCCCCTGGAAGTTTTAAGATATTTTTATCTCTTGAATGTGACTAGTGCAAGCAACAACAACAAAAAGGATCCCTATTCAAATCCCTGCTCCCAGCATCTTTGCTTTCTTTTGCGTTACTTTCGTTTGTCGCGTTACTTTTCCCCGTTACTTTCGTTTTCGTGCGCGTCTTACTGCCGCGGCGGCTTTTCTAATGCATCATCGGGAAACTGCACTGGATTTCCAATAGCTGCAATTACTGCAAACTCCAGCCCCCTTTTTTCAATAGGACACAAGCGAAAACGGATTAAAACAACGGTTTGTACACAGCATCCTCTTTATGTATACGTATACCCTACTCGTATTTCAATGGGAATTATTTAGAGTGATCCTGCCAAGGGTTGACGGATGTGAAACGTGTGAAAAAAAAGTGTTAAAGGTGGCATTATATATTATGAATAATCCAAGAATAGGTGCAAGTGAAATCTCTACTTAAAAAGTGTCCAAATAAAACACAAAATCCCCCCAGATAATCGGTAAAACACAGGAAATAGATTCCCCCCTCGAAAAAGCAACACGTAATCCACTGAGATAACGCACATTTGTTGCTACAGCTTTCATTTGTTATTGCTCATCGGAGGATCAAATTACAATAACAGCATTTGGGGCATGGGGGCAGCCTCCCTGAGGCACTTGCTTCAATCAAAAATCCACCTAAATAGCCGACTTCCAGTGGCTTTACGGGCCATTCGGTGGAGTCGTTTCTTAAAAGCAAGCTGCAAGCAAAACAAACAATAAAATGGCCAGCAAAAATAATATAATAATAAAGTTTGGGGCAATGAGTAATGACACACACACACACACACACACAGACAGACTAAAGATGAGGCCGAACAGAACACTGTTGCTGCCATCTGTATATCTGTATCTGTGGCAGTGGCAGCATCAGCTCAAACTTAAATTAAAAAGCTGTCCCCCGACTCCGACTCCGAATTTGAAGAGTTGAGTGAGGCCTTTGCGTTGTTGAGTTATGCCATTCCCAGGGCCCCGAAAAACGTGCCGCGAACGTGAAGGCAACAAATAAAAACAGAACAGAAACAGAACAGAAACAGAACAGAGCAGGCACACCACACACACACAAAGATACACAGATATACAGATACTCGAGAAGCCTAACAGTAACGTGCGTACTGCCTCAGCATCAGCCTCTGCCGCAGCCTCTGCCTCTGAAGTGCGGCTTCTTTTTGGCGCGCTCAAAACAGAAGCGCCAAAAAAAAACAAAAAGAAACACAATATACTCAAGAAACGAAAGAAACGAACGAAACGAAGAAGAAGGCATCAACAGAGAGCACAATAAATAAGATGTCCAAAAGCGAAATGAAAAGAAAGCGAAAAGCAAGTCGAAAAGCCACCCAGACCCCACCCCTTGGACGAAAAGAAGGCCCACGCCCAGAGTCCACTGGGCGACTGCTGCTGCTGTTGGAATTTGAAGGCAAAACGAAAGAGGAGCTTTGTGGACCGAAAGTTCAGATACTCTGTGGAGCATTCAATTGAAAGATTTATAAGAACACTAATTCGTAGTTGGCTTTCGACTTTGGAGTGTCTTTCTTATGGGACATTCGCTAGATAGCCTATAAGATCATCCTCCTCTCTGTGTCACAAACAACTTTCCAAATTCGTCATACCCAGCCTCTTCCAAAGGGCAAGACAAATAATAAAAGCAAACAAATTGCGGCAGAGCCGAGAAGTTCAAGTTCAACGACGAGCTAAAAGCTAAATGTATCTTGCAGATGCGGCTGGGCCGGAGTATACCAGTATCTCGGTAGCTGGACGCCGGGGCGGGGGGCGCATCATCATGCAATTTGTCGGGCTCTGTGCGGCACATGTGCCGCCAACTGGCCGCGCGGCTGCTGCTGCAATTTTATGACTCCTTCTTCTTCTCTCTGGCGCAGCCATTGAAGATGATGCGATTACCCCCAATGAATTAGCAGATCCATTCTATATTTAGATGTATTTATAACACCCTCACACGCACGCACTCCACCGACACGAACACGAACGCAGGCATACATGCTCGGTGTATCCCTACATTCTGTTTACATTTTTCCCACATTTTCATTCATTCATAAAACACACGAAAATTGGAGGGAAATACGAATGGAAGGAAAGAAAAGCGCGCGCACCGCTCACGGCACAGGTAAAAGGCATAAGGACACGCAGGCAAATTAAGGCTTTGACCTAGAGAAAAAATAAAATAAACAACAAGCAAAGGACACCCATCCACCCACTGCCACTGCCACTCCCACTCCCACTTTCCCTTCTCCTGTTAACACAGTAACGTGCGTGACTTTGAAAGCAAGAGAATGGGCATGGGGCATGGGCAGGAGCATGGGGCATGAGGCAAATGACAAACTCGTAAATCTCAACACACTCACACGGAGAGCGTAGGTTGTGGCATGGAGTGGCAGGGAGTGCTGTGGCATAAGTACTTGCCTCACATCCAGTAGGATGTGTAATACTCTGTAAGGCTCTCCTCCTTTGCATGGCTTCATTGTGCCGCCTAGCACGTTTCATTTCGTCCACACACACCTGCACACCCTGCCACACAGCCACACCCCCAGGCGGGGGCACAACTCAATTTACACGTGACATAAAGACCTCAAGAGAGAGGGAGCGAGGGCAGAGCGAAAAGGAGAACAAATTAACCCATGAGCGTGTGATATTTAACAAGATATTTTTAAGATAAATTTGCTTGGTTTTTATTGTTGTTTCGTTTGGAAAAGTAATTCCATTTTAATTGGATTTAAGGTTTGATCTTATTTTTGATGAAACAAACTGCATGAAAAATATATAAATGGTAAGAGAAAATATTTGAGAGAAATAATCAAAAAGAAATATTTCCAATTAACGATTAGTTTGCTAGTGGAAAGAATAGATCTGCAGATTTATTTGGTCCCAAATATCCCTATTGAAAGTTACCTTTTGCTTAGGGGAAATTTAATCAGCGGCGAATGTAACCCTTGCGGGCGCTCCTTGTGGTTGAGCCTTGGACAATCCCTCCACGTTATTGCCGTCAAGGTTATCAGGTGTCCTCTCAAGGGAAACCTTGTTGGATCAGCCACTGTCCATGCCAAAGCAACCCCCTCAATTTCACAGAAATGCAATTTCCATGCTGCAATGTTTATTGCGAATTAAACTACAAATACAAGTACCTCGTAATTTCCCTGCTCATTAACCCGTTTGTGCAGGGTCTCCTTTTCCTGTCATGTTTTTACACCCCCCTTATACACACACACACACACACCCTTCCATGCCGCCCGAAAACTCTGCAAAACGGAAATTTTATTCATTAAGTTTTGGCTGGCAGTGGATGTTGGCCAAACTGCAACATAATTATGCTGCAGATAAAAATAGCACAGTGCAGTGGGAGGAGGATAGAATTTTAATAATATATTTTACAAAACAATCTCTTTCGGAAACAATTCTCATATGGGAAACAAAAGTTGTAAACAAGCGCCGAAAATGTTCTCTGGATAACATATTAAAATATTACATTTAAGCAGAAAACATGTTGCAAGCAATTGGGGGTGGAGCAGCTACTGCTGCAAGGGGCACTTCATTTGCACAAATCGGAATCGGAGAGAGATACAGGGAGCTAGCTAGAAGTTAGATTGGGGTAGAAAAGCAGCGAACATGCCACTGCCACACACTGTTGGGGGTTTGCACTTAATGTAGGGTATTATTTTTGGAAAGTCCTTCTATTTCAGCTCTGGTTGTGGGAGCTATTAAAAAGTCAAAATTGTTGCATTGCAATGTATTTTCTTAAGAGATAAACAGAAAACAGAATAAGCTTTTAAACACAGTTTTCAGCCCCTTTTTTTTAGTTGGCTAAATCTGAAGCTTCGAAATACAATTTCTCTTGCAAGTATTCCGTTTTCTATTCAAGGGTATTTCACAGTTGCAACATTCCATCTCTGGATTCCTTTCGCTTCTTATGATTCCTCTCTCCCCGCAAACAAGTATCAAGTCAAAACTATTGCTGCACAGGTACTACTCGTGGCAGTACGGAGTGGCATTTTCCATAGGTGGTTGCAACTTCCTTCTGCTTCTGCTTCGCCTTCATCCTCCTGCATTGTCATGGCTGGCTTCACTTGCTCTTCCTTGCTGCTGCTGCCACATGCAATTCCTGTGTCTCTGGCTCTGTGTATCTGTGTGTAGCCTAGTTCTTCTTCCGCTCTCTCTCTTTAGATACAATATACCCGAAAATAAAACAGCCCTCACCGTCACCTAGATTCTGCTGCCACATTCCCCCCGGACTCACGCAAACTCCATTCCCGAGACTTTGTTTTCCAAATGACGCATTGTGCAGTCACATGTATCCCACATATGTACATATATCCGCCCTGTTTCAGACTCTCTGTCTGTCTTTATGTGTGTGCGTGTTTAATTTGCAAATTCAAACAAAAATATATGGAAAAACATGGAATAAAAATGTTGCAAAAATGTGTGGCATTAAACGTAAAGCAGCGGAGGAGCAGCGGGGCAAGCAACGGGGCAAATTGAACTGAATTGCGATCATTGTACTGTACGCTGCTCGCTCTGTTTTATAAGCCTTAAACAAACAGCACACAGAACATGCGGCAGTTGCAAATAGCAATCATCCAAAATGTGTCTAACATTGAAATTTCCATGAAGTGTGCGGATCCCATGGCGATAAGATTACCCAAAAGATAAGAGCTTTTGGTAGACGATCCACACATAAGAGCTTTGGTCAGCTTTCGATTCGATCAACGATTGTACAGGCAGGAAATCGATTGGGTAATACAATTTATATAATTTGGAGAGCGGAAATGCTTGAATCTGAGTGCAGGATTTGCTTTTTGAAGCTTGAATTGTGCTACGCCAACATGGTGCCACATGTTGCAAGATCTCTCTCTCTCTCTCTCTCTCTTCTCTCTGTGTCTCGCGTCTCCTCTTCTTTGGCCTAATTTTGAGCAAATCGCGAATACGAATCTGGATCTTTATCGCGGCGGCTCTCGTCGTAACTCTCCTCCCGAGGGACAGAGTGTGGCAGAAGGGGCACAGAGTCGGTTACAGCTGCAACCCGACAGGATGGCCTGACTGCCTGTATGCCGCAGAAGTGGAAACGCGAAACGGAATCGCATAAAACGGAAAGTGCAGCAAATTGTGGCAGCTGCAACATTTCTGCAGGTTCTCTCCTTATTTTCTTGCCATTTTTTTTTTTTTTTTCACTTCTCTTGGCCGTTGGCCTTTTACCGTTTTTATGGAAGGCAACAAAGAAGAAGTAGAAGCAGCAGCAGAAGAAGAAGACGACGATGATGAGGCAACTAATGTGGCAAAGAGTGTGGCAGCGGCGGATAAGAAGAGGGTACGAGGGTACGCGGTGGGCAAGGGCACAGCACAGCGCAGCACAGAACAGCAATTGCAGCACGCAAATTGTAGTCGACAAAATAATCAGACTTTAATTGTCGTTCTGCAACAATGTGCATGGCAAACGGAGTGAAGAGGGCACGGGGACGGAGGAGGACAAGGAGAAACGACGTAAGCCACAAGGAAACGATGAGAAAAGTATAAAAAAAGGAGAAAAAGCAACAGCAGCAGCAGGAGAACAAAGGGAGAATGAGAGTCAATTTTCAAAAGTTTGTCAACTAAAATCAGTCGAAAAAAGTTGTGAAATTTGAAAGTAAAAAAATTGAGGGAGCAAAACGTAGGGGAGGAGATTTAAGTTATTTTAAGAGGGGTTAGAAAAGTAGAGACATTTTATTTTATAGCCAGGGAACTCTGACACGAAGAGATATTTCCAATTAAAGAACCAAAAGAGCGACCGAAAACGATCGATAGTAAGAGATCTAAAATTTATATGGCATTCATGGGATTGGATTGCTGTAATTTGGGGAAACGGAAACCCCCGTTCATAGATTCTGTAATGCACATCGAAGAAGGAGTTATAGTTCCTTATAGAAAAAATCCCATCTACATATATTATACACAACCCACTTGAAAACAATTACCGAAGAGACTCATTTAGGATCGAGGATGCTTCCCGTGTAGCCCACCAATTGTCCTGCAGTTCAGAATCATTCAATTTACGGATGCATCTTCTGTGGGAATTTAAACGCCTTCTAGTCACGCAAAATGTATCCGATGATGATCGTTGGGGCTAGTCAATGTCAAATTATCTCTCACTTCAACACCTCCAACGAAACGAGCACATATGCAATGATAATGCACGTATCTGTGTGTGTGTTCCGGACACATCCCTCTGCCTCTGTGGCAATGTCAGCTTGGGGCAACATCATCACGATGCCATGCCGTGAGCCCAATGAACTTTCTGAAGCGCAACGAAACGTTCTGAGGCGCTTGCCAAATGCAAAAAGCCATAAGGACGCGAACGCGGCACACAGCAACAAAAAAAAGGTACACCTGTGCCTTCGAAACAACAAAAATAATAAAACAAAAAATAAATAAAGAAAAAAAGGAAGAAAAGGAAAAATGGCGAAAAAAAACAAGGCAAGAAAATGACAACGGGCGTTGAAGGCAACTGAAATACGCTAAAGTATCTGTGTGTTTGTATTTTGCGAGTGTGTATGCATGTATCGGTGAGTGTGTGTGTGTGTGTGTGAGGCTTTACAAAAGCCAAAGAAACTTGGCAGCAGCATAACTTACAAGCCAAAAGCAGCAGCAGCAGCAGAAAAAGCAATAAAAAAACCCAGAAGTGAGTGTCCTTTAGCTTCATTTTTTTATGGGAACTTTGTGTTGTTTTTTTTTTGTTGCCGCCGCTTCCTGCCTCGCACTGGCACTGGCACTGGCACTGGGACTGAGACTCTTCTTGGGTCTTGGCCAACGCCGCTCATTATACAGTCAAAGACCATAATTATGTGTTGAAGCGTTGTAGCTGTTTAAAAGCGAGAAAGAGAGAGTGAGAGAAGAGCACAGCAAAAAGATGGTAGAGCCAAAGTATAAGATAATTTTCAGCAAGGATATGCCAGAACCTTAGCTTTAGTTTGCATTTTCTTTAAAGATTTCTCAGGTCGTAGCTGTTCTTTAAACTGTGAGAAAGTGTTAAAGATTTTTGTTATTCCATTTAATAATTTATTCCATTGGAAATAATTTAATTTTTAATTATTTCCTATATCCCCTTTTGTTCTTCTCCTTTAATTTTAATCTTAATTTATGTTAGCAGATAGTTGCTAATCTTCAATAAAATAATAAAGTAATAAATACTGTATCTGCATCAAAACTAACACAATGCTATTTTTTTTTCTTCCATCTACTTACAGCTTCCAATCAAAGGATTTGAGGATACAGCAAAAAAACATCAATTATATTCTGGCAAAATTTTGGGAAACACTTCCTTTACGTTTTGGCTAACAATCAAAATTACAACAACAAAAAGAAAACAACTTGGAAACCAAAAAAATAAAACGAATTAAAAATCATAGAAAATAATTGACAAAATATCTAATATTCTAAGAATTAAGGCCAACAACAACAACCCGCTAATGTTTATGTAATTCTTAAGAATCCAGAACCCAAAACAAACAAACAAACGGAAGACAAAGATTTTTAAGCCTACGAATTAAGTACAATCTACATTAAAAGATATTTAATATAATGCAAAAAACTTCACTTAACAAAAATCTGCAACTATTTTTATAATCAACAACAACAACAAAAAGGAAAACGAAGGAAGTAAAACCAACAAAACAAACATAGTACAAAGGATTCATCAATTTTACAAAAAGCAACAACAACAAATATCAAAACAAGAGCAACACTTAATCAATAACAAAAAAATCTATAAATATATATCTTAAAAATACCAGCAAAAACAAAAACAACAACAACAACGCATACAAAAAAAATACAAATTTTACAAATTACAAATTTACAAATTTTTTAAGAACAACAAAGTCGAAAGTCTGCTACAAATTTTAAATATATTAAAGGTATAAAAACCAAACTTTTTGCATATAGCTGCCGTTTTACAACAACAACAAGAATAAAAGTACAAAACAACAACAACAAATATTTGAAATATTCAATACAAATTTTTAAATACAAAAGCACTTTACACAACATAAAAAACGTAACCTACAAAAATAAAACACGCATAAAACCAGTAAAGTTCAAACAAATAAAAATAAAACGAAATACAAATCTTGGAGTAGCTTCAAACTTCTATATATAGAAAATAAATACAACAAATTAATAAATATATAATCACAAGTGTTTCACACTAGCCAACAAACGCAAACACACACAAAAAGTTGATAGAGGAGAGGAG
Source organism: Drosophila tristis (assembly GCA_018150885.1). Taxonomy (NCBI): domain Eukaryota; kingdom Metazoa; phylum Arthropoda; class Insecta; order Diptera; family Drosophilidae; genus Drosophila; species Drosophila tristis. The sequence continues at coordinate 2,027,708 of JAECWT010000264.1, forward strand.
CCATACCAAGCCATACAAACAAAAACAAAGCATAGAATTTTTGGATTGATTTACTACCTCAAAGAAAAACTGAACAGAAAAAAGCCCGATAAAGTGAACAGGAAAAGTGTACAAAAAAGTTACAGAAACGTAGGAAAAATCGAAAATCTAAATACAAAATTTAATATTATATAATTAAATAAATAAATTCGCATAAAAGAATCAAGGAAATCTGAACGACTCTAAAAAGCAAGTAAAAAACACAAATAATCAATAAATCCACCAAAATCACCTAAACCAGGCACTAAATTCGGTTGCAAGGCCATTCCACCGCCAAACCCCCATCACCCCCGCACGCAGTGAATCATAACTGCGTAGCCATGCCACAGTCCGTGCTTAAATGGCGTCTTCAATATTAGCCCAAAGCCAGAGCACAGGAGGCGGTAACGTCGACAGCAGCAGCAGCATTGTCCATCCTACTGTGGCAGGGGCAACATCTGTGGCAGCAGCCGTGTCCGGATTGCACAATACACACTTGAATCAGCTGAGCAGCCTCAGTCAGCACTATACAGCGCCATACCATCATCATTACCACGCACAGCAGCAGCAGCAGCACCAGCAGCAGCAGCAGCACTACCAGCAACAGCAACAGCACCAGCAGCAACATTGGGAGTACTATGAGAGGCAGCAGCAACAGACAGCGGCCGCCACAAGCTCCAACAATCAGCAGACAAGCAACGGGAACAACAACGAGACAACGGTTCCTGCGCCTTTGGGCAGCAGCAGCAACAACAACGGTAGCAGCAGCGGCAACGGTCATGTTAGTGCTGCCAATGGCCATGACCATGCCCATTCTGGTGGGCACAATGATGCCAATTCTAATGCCATTTCCGCCGCCACCACCGGAGGAGGAGTAGGTGGCAACAGCAACAACACCAACGCCAACGCAAACGCCAACTCAAACTCCAATTCGAATTCCAACGGAAGCTATACACGTCCTTGGGAAATGGAGTCCAAGGATAGCGGACAACAGACGCAATCCCAAAACCAAAACCCAAACCAAACCCAGAGCCAAACGCATCTCCAGCAGCAACAGCAGCAGCAGCAGCTGCCACTGAAGAGCGGCTTCGAGCCATTTTCCAAGCTGCCATCGTTCCAGAGTCAGTTTCATGGGTTCAATGATCAGCTGATGCCGGATGGGACTCCCATGCCCATCCCTATGGCAGCAGCAGCAGCAGCAGCGGCAGCGGCCGCCGCAGCAGCCGCAGGAGGAGGAGCGGGTGGAGCTCCACCGATGAGCTCCCTCCAAACGGTGGCCATGTCGCCGGCCAGCATCTCTGTGAGTTCTCCGGGAATGATGAGCGTGGGATCGCCACTGACGACCCAGCTGCCGGGCTCCATGCAGACGAGCATTACGCCGCCATCGGGTGGCTCCAGTTTTCCGGCTCCGCCGCCGCCGAATGCCTTCCATCATCATGCACTGAATCCGCACCATCATCGTGGGGCCGGTGGATATCCCCTGGTGCCAGCTCCAGCGGCTGCCTACGCGGATCTCCAGCTATACACGGGATTCGCACCGCTAATCAAGAAGGAGCCGGGGGGAGGCAGCAGCGATTTCGATATGCTGATAAAGAAGGAGGACTTTGATCTCAGCAACAGTGGTGGTGGAAACAGCCTCAGCCACTTGCCGCATCCGCATCCACATTCGCTCCAGCATCCGCATGCACATCCGCATGGTCATCCGCTGGTGAAGAAGGAGCAACCGGCAACCGATTTCGAGATGATGCTGAAGAAGGAATCCTTTGATCTCGGCAATAGCCATGGCCATGGCCACGGCCACCTGCCGCATCCGCATCCACATCCTCATCCGCTCCAGCATACGCATTCGCATGGACATGGTGTCACGCCCATGGGCATGCATACGCCCACGTCGTACGATGGCAACAATAGCAACAGCTATCCGCATGCCACCACCACAGGATCGAGCAGCACCGGGAGCCACACACCCCACACGACACAGCCGCACACGCCCACGCCCTCGCACACGACCATGCCTACGACGACCACGCCTATCAAGGTGGAGAAGCTGCTGCAGTCGCCGATAGCACGGCTGGAGGCGCGAAAGAAGGAGCGGCGGAAACAGCGGCCCAATTCGCTCGAGTCCAGCGCCGAGAGTGAGGCCAGCGGCATGGACGTGGACCCCAGCAATCCTGGCCAAGTGGACGCCGTCTCCAGCACGGCCAATTTCAAGAGTCCGCTGAGCGCCCTCGGTATGGGCGACAGCAACGATGGCAATGCCCATGGATGCGATAAACAGGTAAGATCCCATGTCATGGGACATCAATCAGAGAAGAGGGGACTGGCACACGCTGCGATTAACAGGATTATGGTCATCGCCACCACCATTGCCTCCACCACCACCCACATCCGCAAACCCAACCACTTGTCTCACCTGCTCCTGTCACCGTCACTGCCACTGCCATGATCCACCCACACCCCACCAATACCAATACCGATACCAACACCAACCACTCCACAACCAACGACAACAACTCCTCTTCCTGCTCTCTCTTTCAGTCAAAGAAGAAGCGCAAACGCTGCGGCGAATGCGTTGGGTGCCAACGCAAGGACAATTGCGGGGAGTGCGCCCCCTGCCGCAACGACAAGAGCCATCAGATCTGCAAGCAGCGACGCTGTGAAAAGCTCACCGAGAAGAAGGTAAGTCCCGTCCCACACTCCATTTCCTCTCTCTCTCTCTCTCTGAAAGCTCTATCTCCATCGATTCATTCAGAGCGAGACCAGAGTTACTCAATGAAATTAACGGGCGAACAATGGGCAAAGATTGAAAGTGTAGTAAAACAACTTACAGATTGAGTATACCGCTGCAATTAAGTGGGAGACAATCACAATTCCACAAATCACACTTGAATAGGACTTGTACATATAATCTCAGCAAAATCCAAATAAGATAATTTCATTGATTTAAAAGTCTACCGTAATGTTGCCACTGCACACCCACTGTACTGTACCTGGATGGGCAGCTGGGAACCGGCTGAAACCGGTTTGCTAAAACAGACCGAGAGAGAGCCTGCGGACATGCTGAGAGTTCGCGGTCTTTCGCACCAGCGGTCAGTCACTCAAGATTTATGTCAGCCCAACAGATGTTCCTTGGTTCCAAGTGCAAATTAAGCGACCTCTCTCTCCCGCCTCTCTCACTGTCATTCCATATTCAGCTGCCGCAATTTTACTAGTAACCTACAAGCGGGAATCTCTGAGAGAGCCTGTGTGTATGCGTGTGTGTGTGCTTAAGTACTTGCGACGACGAGGTGCACTTGAGTGGATGGTGCAGTCTGGCGTTGGGTTCGTTTTGAAATCACTTAAGATTCCCAGCCGCGGGCTGAGCGTGTCCTTTGAGTGGTCGGAAATCAGGTTACACATGTGTGTGTGTGTGCGTGCTCCCCGGGGAGCTGAGCGCAACTGGATGTCGTCACTCGATTGCGCATCTACGGATCTCAAGTGGGTTTGGGGTCCCTTAAGTGAGGACAAGTTCAATGGCCCAAGGATCGCTTCGGAGTTTCAGAGGATCAGATTGAGAGATGGATCAATTAACAGTATGTGGAACATAATGGAGCTGCAAGAGAGACGCACATTTCCCTGGGAATACACGCTTGGACAGTTGCCAAATCCATTCCACAGCGTGGAGGGGGAACATTTCCAATATTGACAGACGCTTCCAGACAGCAAAAACAAATACAGTCGTCCGTGCAGTAGAAGCAGCAAAAACAATAAAAACGATATAACGAAACGCAGCAACGAAAACAACAATAAAAGGAAAGCAAACGTCGAGTCGAGTCGAGGAGCAGATGTTCACAAGTTACAAAACGCGGCTTTTGATACTACAACAACAACAAGAACAGCAAAAGCAAGAGCAGCAGGCAGACCGACAGAGATAAATAAATAGCGCTGCCACGATCAGCGCCGGCAGCGACAGCAGCAGCAGCAGCGCGAACTACAAACAGGAAACCAACAAAAGGAGAGTGAGGGAGATGGCGCGAGCAGGCTGCTCACACAATTAAGTCAGACAGGATAGCGAGAGCGAGTGAGTGCGGGCGCTGTACGGAATTATGGTGTATTTAGTGGATGGTAGGTAAGGCTCTCACATTTTCTGGTTAGCCTAGTCCACTTTCTGGCACAAATTCCTCACCTTATATACTAATATACCTTGTGCAAAAGGTTTTTGTTACCAGAGCCTCTCCCGCTCTCACGCTTCCACCGTTCGGTCTCAGCTGTCTCTTCCATTGACGACACACATAGATAAAGTTGTAAATTTTGCAGTTTTACAACAGCAAAGACAACGGTGGCAGAGGCACAGGCACAGGCACAGGCAGAGACAGTGACTGCGACAGCAACAGTTGACATGTCAATACACGTCACGAAGATTACGCGCAGAGATAACAGCAGCGGCTGCGACAATTTGGTGTCTTCTTCTGTCTCCTACTGTGCTCCTCCGCTCTTCTTCTTGCTCTTCCTGACGCGCGCTGCTTGGACAATTGACGCTTTATTTTATATCTTCCTTTGCTTTATCATCGCCATCCGCATCATCATTATCAGCGTTTTCATTGTCCCGCTTTCAGATGTTGCTCTCCTTCCTCTTTCGCAGGCACTCGTAGCTAGCTACTTTTATACACTGTGCGACATGATTTGTGTTTTTGAATTTGCAAAGTCTTGCGATTTAACGAAGGATTCAAAAATATCGTGGTCACAGTGAAAGCCTTTTCAGGTTAAGCAAATCCCTAAAAATCCCCCATCCTATGCTGTCCAGTGTAGTCTGAAATTACTCATGTACTCTCATATATTTATGCATGTGTCCATGGACTTTATAATGACAATGTTCTTTTTGTTCCTCCTGTGCCACCGCGGCTTTGTCCTCTGCACAGCTGGTCTCGTCCGTCCTGTCCGTCCAGGCCGGTTCGTTCTGGTCTTGTTCTCCCTCTGTCTCCCTCTCTATCGCGATAAATTTCGTACGTGAATTATTTCATTTCTTATTTTTACGAATCGAATGCGGATCAATGCACTTTCTGGATGAATTTCTGCGGTATTTTCGTGATACTCTGCCCCTACTGTTTCTACCATATCGCTGTGTTCCTTCGTCTTGCTCGTAATTTAAGATGAGCTCTGGTCTCTCCTTCCTTTTCTGGCTACATATTTTTCTTTCCTTTTTTTTAATATTTTGTACTTTCACAAATCAGCTGAAAAGGCCCTCCGGCGCAAGTCATTAACTTGGCTATTTGAATTGCGTGGTGAAGCGGTCTCCCTACCATAACGCTCCCACACTTTCCCACCCCACCCCCACTGGACAGGCCTATCTAAGAGGATATATCCTGTGTTTTGTTGATTTTCTTTTTTCTGTGGGTTTCGTCCGTTGGCTTTCTTTAAATATGCAGTTTTTCTTAGGAATTTTCTCATTAAAATTTGTAGGTTTTTTTTTCTCGACATTGTCGTTTCGTTTTTCTTTTTTCCAAATAAAGGAAAGAAAGGAGGAGGAAATATTGAAAGTGTCAGGGAGTGAAGGAAAAGTTGGGGAGAAAGCCAAAAAGGAATCAACCCCGAAAGTCCATTCGGTGTTGGAGTAACCGTCCGAGGGGTTTGAGTGATTGACTTCATTGGGTTCGGATCCATGCCATTCCTGTCCTGTCCTGTCTCTCTTTGTACGATGTGCGACGGATGTCCAAGGATGCTACTTTTCTGTTTTCCCTTATTAAATCTCTCTTGCTCCTTTTCTAGCTGTTTTTTGGCTCCTTTTACTCATTTACTTGCTGTTATTTTTCAATTCACGTTTCGCTGCAACTCCATTCAGGGCAAAGCCACTGTGAAAGTCACTAAAAAAGTGCATGATGAGTGGGTTGGGTGGGGGAGGGTGCACCCTTGGACATAGCAACTTAAAGGTTTTCCCTTCCTGCATATAAAAACAGCAAAAAAATGCTCTGCTGCTGGCTCTGGCACATGCATATGAGCATGAAAGTGCTCCCATGCACAAAAACATCCGTGTATCCTTAGTCGCTGCCATTGGGCCACAGTGAGTGCAATGCTCCTACTTGAAGATATACTCCCTGCCCTCTCCAGGTCCTCTCTTCATGACACACACTCTTGAGAGGAATGCCATACCAACACACACTCTTAAAGGACTGCCAAGCCATGCCTTGCCAGAGGTAGAGCTCACACTCGGTTTTTGGCACGTTGGCAGCTCGTACAGAAAAAAAAAAAGAAAAAAAAAAGAAACAGGATAATGCATGCACACACATGCACATGGACATGGACATGCACATGGCCTGATACTTGAGCCCCCAGGATGATGATAATGCTCCTGATGAGCTTCATTATGAGCATGTGGATGTGCATGTGCAATATGATACTTGGACGATGGTCGTGTGCTCCCAGCGATCCAGATATCCAGTTGCAGTTTCAACTCCTCTTTCATCCCCTCTTGCTATCTCCCACATTCCCTTTCTTTCACTCACTCTATCTCTCTCTCTCTCTCTCTCTCTCTTTCTCCCTCTCCCTATCTATGCATCTGTATATCTGGTTTTTCTTTTGCCAAAAATACATGCTCAATTGTTGAACCAAAAATGTTTTGTACTTTCGGTTAATTGTCGCTTATGGCCAGGCACACGACTAACTCTCCTCCATGTCTCCGTCTACCACACTCTCTCGCTCACTCTGTCATTATTCCTCTCTTCTTTGCTCCCTTCATGGCCTTCAATCATTCATTCAATATGTGCGTTTGTCATTCGATAAGTCCCAAAAGATGCTGCCAGGCATGCCTGCCTCAGCCTCAGCCTTTGCCTCTGATTCTGCTTCTGTCTTCTACTCTGAATCGGAGTATTTCAAATGCGAGTTCAATGCTCTGTTCTGTGTGGCATACAAAAACTTTTGTCCTGGCCACAAAATCCGATTGAGAATTTCTCAGTTTCCGTTGTTTTATTTCCTCTATGGAACATCTGCAGCAGTTGTCTCTCTCTCTGCACATCTGTTCGGATTTCCAGGGCCGCCCGTCTGTTCCTCTGGGCTCCTAAGCCAGCTCTAACACCGAAACCTAAGCCTAATGCATGCATGCCACTCCATGCACATGCACACACTCTATAAGGATGGATGGATGGACAGTCAGATCCAACTAGAATTGATGAATAACCAGGACTTTCTCTACATATTCGGTTCTCTATATTATTTTAAGCCGCTTAGCATTTACTTTCAAACTTTAAAAACCATCAAAATCATAAATTTACATTGTTTATTGTTCTCCCCTTTAATGGAATTCTCATTGCTGTTTATTATTTTGGCTTCGCAAATTGCCGCCGCCATGACAGCCAATTAGTGGGTTTATTTTGTGTGTTTTTTTTTTGTGATAGCGCCTGACATTCGTGTCGTGCATACATATTTATATACAAACTCGAATATGGAATGGTTTTATTTTCCATACATATTATTCGTCCCCTTTTCATGGAGTGACTGCCCCGCTCTCACAGCCTTTTTCCGCACAGATTAATTTCGTTTGTAATTATTGCTAATTATTTTCTGCATCTGTATTTATGTATAATTAATTATTTTTTCATTTTTCTATCTTGTTTTTTTTTATTGCAGGAACCCAAAGCCAAAACTGTACGTATTCATTTTTGTATTTATCCCATACTTTCCCCCATGAACATTTGTAATTATTAATTAATGAATATTATTATTTAAGCACATTTAATCCACACAAAAATCCAACAAAAAATTACATTGAAAATGTATATATTGTATTTTTTTTAAGTTCTGCCGATACAAATGTTTTTTTTTCATCTATGGACTGACGGTACTAATGGGTTGGCTGTGTGTTATGTGGTAGTTTTTTTGTTTTTTGTCTCTTTTTTTACCAGCACAATTTTGCTGTTGTTGTCTCCTCGCATAAATTAAATAATAAAATACTCGTGTGTGCGCTTGTTTCTATGTATGCATCTGTATGTGTGTATCGTTGTGTGTGTCTGCGCAATTGAATGCTTTGTGGAACTGATTTGTAGCTGCTGCTCATGTGGATGATGATGGAATGGTTGCTGCTGCTGCTGCTGCTTTTTGTGGTGGTGGTTCTTGCGTGCTGCTCTTCTCTCTACAGTTATATAAATCTGCGCTGATCATAAAGCGTTGTTAAATGTTTAATAAATAAATGTTCACATCCTTGTTAAGTTTAGACAGCGCGAAGAGCGCAACATTTGCATTGATTGCACTGGAAAACGAAAAAAACATACAGAGCAGAACAGAGAGAACACAGAGAAAATGTCATTCAAGTCGAATGCATATTAATGTTATGTAATTACGCACGGGGGCAACGTAGACAACCGCTGCGTATACTTGATGGCAATTTGCATGGCAGGTGGTGGAAGGCCAAGGAAAAGCTTCTTTCAAAGAATCAAGAAGTTTAGCAGGTGGAAGGGGGGTTCCTTGTTAATAGTTAAAGGACAAAAGTACCGCAGGGCTGGGGTGCAAATTACTTGAAAAATCTACTCTAACTTAGGGGAATTGTGATTTTCTTTCGAGGTTTGCACATTCAGAATGAAGAAACTTCCATAAATCCCATAGAAACAATATTTATCTGCAAGAGTATTTTAATCTGCTGCCTTCGCTCTCACATTTTTATGCCACTGCTTCTTTCAAAATTGACTGCAAAATCTTTTCCCCACTTTCTTTTAATGAGACAAAAAAATCCTTCATCTAATGATGCCCCAGGCTGTTGAAGCGTCAAGGGTAAGCTTGCTGGGGTGGGGCGGGGAGCGGGAGTGAAGGGCGTGACCAGGTGCAATCGCGGCAATTAAGCAATTCGTTGTTGCTATTGTTTATTAATAAACAAACAACAGAAGAGGCAACCAGAGCCCGCACGTAATTGCCACAGCAACAACAACTGCAACAACCTTTACTCTCCAGAAGCATAGACAGAACTCAAATAGATCAAGGATATACACATGTAGATATGTATGTATGTACATAGGTATCATGTACATATGTATCCTGTACATATATGCATTTCGTGGAACCCTAGAACCCCATGGAACCCTGTGTTTTATTTTGCTTACTCTATTTTTACACAGATCCAGCGATGCATAGCACCAGAAAAAAGGGGTTAAGACCTACCGGCGACGGCAGCGTCGGCTGTGTCTCTGTTGCACCCTCTGGTTGCTGGTGGCATGCGTGCAAGGTGCAATTGCAGCACATTTTTCAGCTTGACCGACTCCTCTGTCGGACAGCGGACCCTTTTCACAGGTTATATTCCTACACTACGCCCCGAACTAAGTAGATTCGCACCCCAAGCAAAACTCGCACAGAAAAGTTGGGGGGAAAGCGGAATAGAGCTACCGGGAGTTGGAGGAAACGGTTGTCATTTAGTCCAGTTTTTCGAGGGGTTAAATGTAGCCAGCAGATACATAGAATACTGAAACACACAGAGGGCTTAGAGGGTCAGCAGGTTACAAAACTAACTAATTGCTGAAGGCCTTTGCGCTACAGAACTTCAGCCAAAATGGGGCACCAGCCTGAAAGGGGGAATAGAACTAGAATACGTTTGGTAAATGTGAAAAGGGCTGCTACAAATGTTTCGGCCTTCAAATGATTGATTGTCCTACTTATAGTTATGGAATTTATAATTTGTAAGATTGAATAAAGGCTCCGAATGGGAAAATCCACTCGATACCGAATATCGGCTAGGATTTGTACAGAGTAGAAATTGGCCTTCAGGACTTGCAAAACTCATTATTAGATTCGAACTTTTCAAAGAATTTTGTAGATCTGCAAATTAACCCACTTTTCTCCTGCCAAAAAAAAATATTTGGCTTGGATTTCCCATTTCATCTGGACTTCTTCGCTTCCTGTATCTTATTTTAGCCCCTTTTTCCGCCCAAAATCCGTTTAAGTCGGAAAATGTAAGAAAAAAGTACAATTTCCCAATGCCTTCTCCCAGTGAAAGTTGCCTGCTTACAAAGTGCCTGCCTATCAGAGTAAAAAACGGCAAGAACAACAACTTTGATTGCATTTTCACAGGAACAACAACAGCAGCAGGGGAAAAACAAACATGAAATGGAAAATATTCTGGCATATTGTTACATCAAAAACAAAACGAGAGAGAAAAATATATACGGGTATAGAGATGGAGACGCACTTTCCAAATCGATTTTTGATTATTTTTGCTTATCATTCTGTTTGCACCACCCCGCCACACATACAACCCCCACACCCAAAAACAAGGAACAAGGATCCCGCGCCGTAAATTCAATTTAATTTTCTTTAAATATTATTTGAGACAATTTTTGCTTGCATTACAACGAGAAAAAGCGGGAATACAATTTTGCATTTCTTCTTCTTTTTTTGTATTTTATATCATGTTTACTTTCAATAACTTTTTCCGTCGTTTTCTCTCCCAGTCCTCAAACAATTTCCATTTCGCGCATAAACCTGACAAAAACAACAACGGAAGAAAATCCCAGAGCGGGGTGGGGGAAAACAAAATTCTGTTCGTTTGCTATTTATTTTATTTATAGCTGAGAGCCTTTTTGTATTGGACATTTTGTTTGTCGGCGCAAATTGAAAAATATAATTGAAACAATAAATTTGTTCTTGTTGAAAGAGTTGCGTTGCAGGAGGGATCTGTGGATCTTTTCTGTCAAATATACGAGAAGCGGTGGAACAAAATCAATTTAATTTCAGGGTTTTCTGCTTCGTTTCATTTCCTTCCTTTTTTTCTTTGCTGGCTTAAAACTACAAAAAGTTGTGTGCGTCAGAGACCAGATCTCTCTGACCAAAAGTCAAGTCATTCGCCTAAGTAAAGCGTACCAGAGGTCCTGTTCCTGGGCTACATAAACATCCCTTAGCTTCTTGTGGACTTGTGTGGGGGTGGTTTGCACTCAAGAAAGAATAAAAGAAAGCAGCGGCAAAGCAACGAAACAAAAATTTAAGAAATGTTAAAAAAATAAAAAGAGAACAAACAAAAAGAGAGGAAATTACGACTAGAGGATACCACCGATAATCAGATTTACAAATGAAAAATCTGGGATAGTCAAGAGCAAATATAATATCTAGCCAATTGCAAGTATTTTCGATAGATTGCTTTATCTTATAATTAAATACGATTATGTTGCTAGCAGAAGGGGAGACCATGGCGCACATTAAAAATAAACGCTTCTTTCTACCTGTAATATACCTATTCATGTGTAAAGCATACCCGCGACTAGTATACAGGGTATTCAATCCTCCACAGACTCAGCCTCAACAGCAGCGGCGGCATCAACGAACAATGCGTCAAACGTGCAACATGAAATGCGCTAACAAAAAAAAATAAAACAAACTTTCACAGTACATATGTATGTTCATACGTACATAGCTGGCAGAGGAGTCCTTGCTGTGGCAGGAGCAGAACTGTGAGCAGGACTTTGCACTTAAAATACACTCGCACACACACACACACAGCAATACTCTCGCATACAAATGCAGCACACCGTGCGTCAAACAATTCAGCGCATTGCATTACAGCTGGAAGCGCTGTGGCAAAATGGAGAAAAAGGTTGCAATGCAAGTTTTCTAATTGCAATGGCGCTACCGCCCATCCTCCCCCTCACCCATTGAGGATATTGGTGGAAAGGGACCAACAGCATAGGGTGGTGGTGTGGTCGGGGTAAAGGCGGAAATGTAAGCTAGCACGCACGCATACGCATAAAGTACTATTGTTGCTGTTGTTGTCGTTCTGCTGCTGCTGGCACATCATCAGCAATGCAAACAAATACGCATAAATAAGCACACACACACCCATGCACACACGCAACACAATCTCTCTCCTCTGACGCACTCTTTCATGCAAGAGAAAAAACGCCGAAGAAAAGAGGGGGAGGGGAACAGCAGCAGCAGCAGCATAAGAAGTGGAAACATAACAAAAATTCAACACGCACAAACAGCAGCAGCAACAGAAAGAAAGTCTGCGTCAGTACAGAAATTTGAATGCCCTGTAGGAGCCAGATAATGGGTATATGCTGACACGAAAGATCATCCAAGAAAGATCTATGCAAAGTTATGGTCTGGGCATAAATTAAAAGTCCGTGTCCGTGTATATTGACCAATGATATTTCCGCCTTAAAGGATGAGAAATTGTTTCTTCTCTGTACTGCAGCGCAGCCAATATACCCTATAAATAATAAACATAGAAGCAGAGCAGTGGCTAGAGCTAACGGAAACATGTGCAAATACCCGGCCCTCTTCCTCACACCCACTCTTCGCTCGTACTTTTGACGCACTGCTTTGAAGCTTTTCGCCTTACGCATGTTACGCGTACAGGAAAAGGGAATACCAAAGTGGAGTAGAACGAGCAGAAGGTGAAGCAGTGGCAGAAGAAGTGGTTGAAGCAGGGAGGAGAAGGAGTAACAGGAGAACCAGAAGTGGATAAGGAAAGAAAAGAACGCATTGCAATGGCTTCTTGGCTTGAACTCCCTGAACTCCTTTTACCTTTTATATGTATATTTTTTAGAGCCTCAGAACCTCACACACTGCCAAATACAGTGAGGACTGCACTGTTAAACCTTCGACTATGAACCCCTGGCAGGTATTTACTTTTAAAGAAAGTAGTCCCGAGCCTTAAAAATGTTAGCAAGTTGGATAATAAGAGCTGATTACATTTGACTCCAAAATATCCTTTTGTAGTGCAATTTTCTGTGCTGTACATCCATGGAATCAAACATGCATTCCTCTTCAAAAGTGTCCAAGGATGGTACTCTCTTCTTAATTCTTCGCCCCTTAGCACATCAAACGAGTGTAAACAATTCTTTGGGACTAAAACCCCCTTTGGGCTGTTCAGAAAGCTTCGACTTAATTAGCTTGGAGCTTTTCTAGCCCCCAAATATTCAAATTTCCTGGATTCCTCAACTCTCAAAGTGTACATCAAACGTACATCAAGTGCTTGTCCCACTCATAGCCCAGCCTAATTTTCACACTCTTTCTTATTCACTTGTTGGCACTCCTTGAAGGCAGTTGCACTTAATTGATATTCACTGTTGATCCCCAGGATGACGCACTTTTGTCCCCCTTTTTCCTGGAATATATGCGTGAAGGCACTTTCTTGGTTGCTTGCCCCAAAGCGCCTTCTCCTTGTGTGTACGAACGTTCAAGTAGTTTGTATAAATATTTGCATTTTGCAGGCCGCCCCCAGAAGGCAGAAAAGTAAAAAGTTTCGCCTGGGCTGGCACCCTAAAAAAACGTGTAAAGTAGAGTGTTCGTTCCGTGTGGCATTTACCCTAGACCCATCCAAATGCACTTGCCCCAATGCAATTTTCTTGGCATCTTTCGTGCCGCTGCTCCCCCACGCCACAACTCGCCGATTGTTGGCTTTTGATAAGCAGCTGATGCTGATGCAGAGCGTCTGATGTTGCCCCTGATGCTGCTGATGCTGTTGCTGTGCTACTTTGTCGCTGTTAATTATACAATTTTTTCCATTTTCCCGTCATTTTAGTTGAGTTGGAAAGTGGTGGAAATTTTCTAAGCGAGCGCTCAAAAGCATGCTACAATTTTTTCCCTATTTTTTTTATAAATTTGAAATGACGCTCCTTTGGCGTCAGCTTTTGTTGAGAGCGTAATACATATGTACAAGGATATATAGTATATAGAAGACTTGTTGGAACAAATTGCAAGCAAGCAGTTTATGCTGCTGCTGCTGCTGCTTCTACCGCTGCTGTGGGGTTCTCGCAACAAAAGTTTAAGAAAAAGAAAACTGTGCAAATAAAACTTTTTGCTTTCGTTCGTTTGTTCTGGGCATTTTCCCCTCCGTAAAAGTCCTTGCCAAGGGTAAATGCAAAGTTTATATACACACATACACATACACACTTGTACATTTTCCACAGTGTGTGCCAAGTGGCAAGTGAAAATTCAGCGGAAAAAAGCGATAGAGAGAAAGAGAGAGGTAAATGCGTGCTAGCGCCAAAAGATGTTGCAAGGAAAGCGTCAAAATAAGAAAGAAAAGAAAATAAAATAAAATACAAGAAAATAGTAGGAGCGGAGAGGAGTTCAGAGAAGAGGTGCGAGCAGTGCGCAGAAGAGTAGAGGGGTGTGGAAAATACCAAAGCAAGAGTGCAAATAAAATGAAGAAATTTCTGGGGGGTAAAAACTTGGCTTTGATTTTCTTCCGAATAGTGGGGGCAACTAGGAAAGAAGGGATGCAGTTGGCAAAACGCTTCACTGCACTTGACTATTATTGAAGTTGGAAGCCAGGACAGGAGCGAAGCCCCTAAACCCCCCAAGTTTGTCCTTGCCTCAAATTGAGTCGCTCTCTGGCTGCTGCTGCTGCAGCAGAAACTTTTTTGCCTTTGGGGGTCTGGGGCTTCCCGCACAGCAAAGGCAACATCTTTGGCCAGGGCATCCGCCAGGCATTCAGGCATTCAGGCATCCCTACAACATCCTCGCATCACATCATCCTCACCGTCCTTTGCATATTTTAGCGCGCGATTCGTGCCTTGCCTTGCCACTTTTTGCATTTTTTATGTGTTGGTAGGTCATTGCACGTACAAAAGCCACTTTTACTGCGCCACCAACCCAACTGCAGCTGCCACTGCCACAGCATCAGCAGCAGCAGCAGCAGCGGCAACAACTGTGGAGAAACTTTGTGCGAGCTTTGGCTGGATGCTGCCAAATTAAACAAAAATGCTGCACTGTGCACCTCTCCTTAGCATCGTTTCTGGAATTTTATTTTCAATTTGGTTTCCCCCGAAAAAAGTTGGCTGAAGGAGTCCTTTCATTTGTTGTATAGTTTGGCTAATGATATTTGCAGTTATGGTGAACTGATTAGAGCACTTTTTCGGGTTTTATTTTCATCGAAAAAACACTCAAAATTTCAAATAAAACTTTTCTGCATACCTCAGTGCAGTCTGTATGATATATTAAATTATCGAAAGAGGGACTGTACAGACTCCTTATTTCTATATTCCTTCGGAAATATTTTTTATTTTAGTATTATTAAAACAAAACGGGGTATCCCAAATGTCTACCCATAAGAAAACCTTAATTGCGTTTAATGCAGTTTAATGGTCACAGAGTTCCAGATATAGCAGGAAAAGTGAAAAAGGAACCAGAGAGGGAGAGAGAGAGAGAGAGAAGAAGAGCAGAAGTAGAAGTTAAATAGGAAACAGGGACAGAGGCGAAGAGGACAACTCTGTTGCTCCATCAAATGCAATTTGGAGAGCACTCTCCCTCCCTCCCACACACTCTCTCACTCTCTATATATCTCTGGACTCTTGTCAACTCGAGCGCATTATTTGCATTTCTTGTTATCCACACAGTCGATGCGAAAAGTTGGAACCCCATGGCCCCCTCCCACCCTCCCTATTCCATAATATTATACTGTTGAATATGCAAGTGAAATGGCTTTTTAATTTGTGATTCGTGCTGTGCTGTGCTGTGCAGAGGGACAAATGCAGAAATGCATAAATCATTTTCCGGATTTCACGCGACAAATTAAAAATTAATGCAATATCACCGACCGACCGACCGACCGACCGAACGAACGAACGAAAAATGCAGTGCAGCCGGAACAGGGACAGCGATAGTGTTAGAAGGAGAGACGGTACGTGTGGATTAACCAGTCAGGAATACGAATATATAGTAGTAGATTCCCCATATCCATGCAGCATGGCCAGCAGTGGCTCGGGTCGGTCGAATGGTTTTGCTTTTTTGCACAGCAAGCGGCGGGCCGGTACATTTTTATCGATTTTCCTCGCAATGCAGCCGTTGAAATTTTTGCAACCCCAAAACGAGTCTGAATTTTTTTCTCTTTACTCCCCCTTACCCTGTGTCTTGTTCTATCTTTCTGTTGCTCTCCCTGTCACTCTTTTGGGTTAAATGCAGAGGCTGCGGGCACGCACTTTTGGAAAATACCAGAAACGATGGCAAAACAGAGAGCAAAAAAAAAGAAAGGAGGAGAAAGGGAAGACGCGTCAAAGTGATGGAGGATGGGGGTGGAGCAGCAGCAGCAGCAGCAGGATAGTGCGTGTGCATGTGCGGGTAGAACGTAGTGGGAGTGGGAGTGGGAGAAGGGAATAACATAGAAAAAAGGAGAAGAAAAAAATTCGCAAAGAGGGTTGAAAATAAATTGCTTTTAATTTGATTTCAACTCAATTAAATCTACGAAATGGAATTTCAAATTAATTCTTTTTCTCCTTCTGCTAGTTGGTTGGGGCACCCTGTGGGTCGGTATCTATCTATCTCACGGAAAGCCCCTTGCCAATGCACTTTCATTAGTCCACACATCCAGCAATGCCACAAAATATAACTAATTAGCCGAGTTCTCTTGGGTTTAGTCTCTGGGGATATTTCGGTTAAATGGCACAGCTGGCCCTGATTGTTCTCCACTGTCATTGTACGTCCCTCTATCCCTTTGGCCATTCTTCTCCTGCATAATGGTCCTGCATCTAATTCTTTGTTTTCCATACGGGAAATCGGTTTGGTAATTGTTTAGTATTGAAAATCTGTTAAATCTATTGAGCTGTTGGCAAGTCAATTGAAAGAAGTGAAGGGGGTGTGGTTTTTCGGCAGGGAAAAGTTCTGGAAAGTTCATTGAAATTTCGAAACATTAATATGAAAAACTGAATCATAAAAGTAAAGTGGCTAGAAGTTAATTATTTTAATTGCATTTCATGTTTAAATTACATATAATAAGCACACGAATGGTGATTCATCAGTTGAGGATTCCATTTAATACCCAATGGCATGGGTAATCAAACTTATATGACCCAGTGTAGTATGACCATACATTACGCATTCCCAGAGCACCTTCAGAGTGTGAAGAGGAATCGCCGAAAATGCAGCACAGCTCTTATCTCCATTGCACTCTTCATCTCTCTTCGTTTCCCTTGCACTAATTACAGCTGCTGCATGGCTTAACTTTCAGAGAGGCGAGAGACGAGAACCAGATCTTCTCTGCTCTCAATTAAATTTCAATTCCGCTTCAATCCACAGTGAATGCCGATACTAACTGTCCCCTGTCTATAACACCGTCATTCACCCGCATTCAAAGCTTAAAAATTGTGTCACAAGGCAGCAACAAAAAATGCTCTCATTTCACTCATTGTTGCTTCTTCTGCGCTGCCCTTCCATTTGCTCTTCTTGTTGCTGTTGTGCCATTGGAATAATACCCCTTTTATCACTCATTTTCCCCGCTACCTCAACAAACAATAAAACACTTCCTTCCCCCTGTTTTTCCCGGCCATACCCTGCCCGCCCATCCTGCCTGAACTTGACCTTGATAAATATTTGAAGTGAGCTTTTTAGCACATGTCAAAACGGTTACATCTCAAGGGGGGAACGCCACAAACTAGGGGGAGGACACTGAAAGAGAGACCTTAGGTTTGGGGGAGGACGAGAAATGTCGCCTTGACTCGTCTCGCAATTGACATTGAAAATTTTTCGCATCCAAATGACGTGTAACAAATTGTCGATGACGCATTTGCCACCCAACTCCCCTTACCTCAGGCAGAAATATACATTTATACAGTATGTACATATGTATGTGTATACATAATGTATAGGGGTTGGCTTCAATTACAAATGAAACGAGAAACCCACCCTCTGGCAAAGTCAACCCCCAAAAACAAAACAAAAACCAGCAAAAAAGGAAAAAGAAAAGGCTGACAGCCGCAATCAAAATGGGATATAAGCCATAAAAAGCAAATCCTGTCAGGCGTCGGCCATGTTGCGCTCCGAGACAGTGAATCATCCAAAATATTACCCCACCCCTTCACCACGCAGACAGACAGACAGAGAGACACCAGACACAGAGAGAGACAGAGAGACATTTGGGCAACCTTCAAGGACGCGCGCGACCCTCAGCAGAAGGCAGGCTAATCAGGAAAAGCTCTCCTTTGGGGAGGGCGATGTAGGGGTACGAAAGTGATAATCAAAATAAACAGAGATTAAGGTAACCTTGAAATATTGTTTGGCCTATGAAAATCGATTTTCTCATCCCCCAAATGGTGGGGACGGGGGAGCAGCACCCAGCTGCCAGCATCCCGAAAGCAGTACCCAAAAAAAGGGTTGACTGACGGCTGCTCTAATTGCTCGCCAGGTGGAGTGGAAATAATTAATGGGAATTTTTTGGCACAGGTCAGGATTTTCCCCCCTTGAGAGAGGTGGGTTGAATGAACCTCGAATGCCGCCTTAAGAGGCATTCGATTGAGGGGGCGGGCCGCAGCAACAGCCACAGCAACAAGTAGGAGCTCGACAATACATCAACACACGAAAGCGAAGAAGGGGTTCGGCTCTGTCAAAGGAGCTTTTTTATGGCTCATTATGAAGGGCGGCAGCAGACAGAGAGGAGAGAGAGGGGGAACGAGAGCTTGTTGTGGTTTCCCCCAAAAATTGTGTCATAAAAGAAGTCTCCCGTTGGGGGGCTCCCGGGCTCCCGGGCTCTCGGGCTCTCTCGCTCTCGACTTCCTACCACAAACCCTACGAGCATTGTGCTAGGTCAGGGTTCCTTCTCCGCTTCATTTCAATATTCATTCCCTCCGCCCCAAAAAGTGGTGTGTGTGTGTTGTGTGTTGTGTGCGTGTGGCCCTTGCGGTTTTTGTGTGCTTTCGGGGGGCTCTACCTGTTGCTCCTGTTTTGCCACGGCCACTGAAACTCCATTTGGGGTCCACTGTCCATTTGGCCGGCGGCGTTTAGCTTTGAGCAGCTCATTATTGTATCGCCGCAGCTGCCACTTTCCTCATCTCATCAGTAGGGGCTTCCTTTTAATAAAAACTAATAGCCCCAATTAAGTCAGCATGCGTTTTCTGTAGCTTTTGTTGTTGCTGCTGCTGTTGCTGCTGCTGTTGCGGCCTTTTGTTCATCTTGTTGTTGCTTCTGTTTGCTCGTATTGCCTCTGCTGCCTGTTGTTGGCGATAATAAAGTAAACAGTGAACCAGACAACAACAACAGAAAAATATGATGTTCGACAAAATTAGTGGCTGGAGAGCAGACGGGCTCTCTGCTGCCATCTTTCAACAGCCGCAACACAGGAAGCTGCTGCAAAAAAATTGATTTAAAAAAAAGGTTCCATTTCGAGGCGCATAAACTGTCATCGAATTTTTGTTGTTGTTTGCCATCAGAAGTTCGTTGCCTTGTGCATCTGTGTGTGTGCGTGTGAGCCTTGTGGGTTGCCTACTTTTGGCCCTATTTTAGTAGGTCGTTGTCCTTGTGCCTACTTTCGTTCTCCCTTCGACTGTAGGAGGCCTCGCCAGGCATCATCTCACCAAATAAGTTGTTTGTGTGTAGGCCTGGAGTGGCTGTGGAAGGTGTTTGTGGGTAGAATATCGTTGCAGGGGGACTGCCTCAAGTTTTACTGTTGAAAAGTATTGGGCTGACTCAGGAAAATGATAGTTTATTGGATGATGAATATAAAGTGTTTACTCGATCATACATAATTCTAGAGAAGTTGATGAAATTTGTTGAAATTCTTCGATTTATCTTAAGCCTAAAAACTCTTCAGAAACTTTTATTGCAGAGTCTTTGAAATTCTCTTCCCACTCAATGATCACTTTATCAAACGAACAACATCTCACACTGCCATCTATTTGTGGACTCCCTTTAGGCTGCAGTGCTACTTCTGTGGCTCTCCGCTTGCTGCTGCGGCTCTGCCATTTCTAAGCACAACTGTACCGTGCGCAACTGTACTTCGCTGCAAGCAAACATTGTCTCGTATCAATTTCAACCGAAAACACCTCAAGAGGCCCTGCAAGGGCGAAACTAAATTTAGAAGCAACAGCCCCAGGCCACAGTCACAGCAGCAACCCCAACAGCATTCTGTAGGTAATCCCAGGCCCAAGTGACATCGTCTTCTCCATCATTTGGGGGGGCTGGCACACGCTCGCCCTCTGTATCTCTTTCTCTCTCTCACTAGCTCTGGGCTCTGCTTGGTCTGCAGCTCTGGGCTCTGGGGCTCTCGACTCTGCATTAAAATAATTGCTTCCGAAATGACAACTGCTGCTAAAATTGAATACCGAGTGGCAAGAGAAGAGGAGTGGAGTGGTGTGGTGTGGAGAAGGAGAATCATGTACGCAGACGCACTCTCCCTTGCACTCCATTCCATTCCTTGCCACAGCCTGCCCCATCTGCCTCTGAGATGAGATTGACGTTGTGGCAACATGTGTGCGCGCCTGCGCGTGCCAACAATGTAAAATGCGACGGCCTGGCAAATGGTAATGGAAGAATGGGGGAGCATGGGGAGGGGCTGGAACGATGGCGTCGCTTATTTACCGTTAAGATGCAGCGGCTGTCAATCAGACCCCAAAAAAATAAGAAAGACCCCCGATCCCAGTCGCAGACAAGCAGAGCATTCCAGAGGCACTCCTGCGAAGCGTCTGGAACCATATGTCGCCCTTCGGGATCTATTTTCGTCTGCATGTGAGGCAGAGCCACGAACAGAGCCAGAGGCAGTGAGGCGCAGGGGCACGCCTGCGCGCTCGCACACACCATTGAAAATTTTCCAACTTTACCGTTTCTATTCTGTTCTGTTCTTTAGTTTTCCAGCACTCCAGCACCTAATGGCTCCCGTTTGGATAGGGATAGGGATTGGGATTGGTATCTCAGAGTCTTACTCTATTTATGACTCTTCTCTCTTTCTCTCTGCGCCGGAAATAGATTTGGATTCCGCGTTTTCGGTCCAACAGGCGGTTCTAAAACCTCTTCTGTAGAAATTTGTGTGTGTGGCAGCATTTTTCATGCCTATTGGAATTATCTATGGCTCTTACGGCACTTTCGTTCCGATCTCCATATGGAGAGTAATTTAATATGAGAGCACACACATTCCCTTAGAGACAGTGAGATAGACTGAGAGGGGGGTTCAATGTCATTATTCAACTGGTTGTTTTTCTATCCGTTTAATGAGGAAAATACATCCATATTTGGGGTATCGTTTGAGGGGATGAAAGGAATGGTGGAGTGCAGGATATAGTTAGTGTTCCGTTTTATTTCTTGAGGTATCCAAAACTATAAATCAATACTTAAAATTTGGTTAGGAGATGAATTTTAGTACGAATTTCACACATGCATGTATGTACATACATATGTATTTACATATACAGTTAGATGTTAGAGCAATATGACGCGTAATATAGAATAATCTATAGAAGGAGCTCTCTAAAAAGGATTTATGGAAATTTTAGCATTCATGCCGGACCTACGATTGGAGATATATCCACTTACTTATGATCAATTTTGAGTGATCTTGGGTCTAAAAGTACCTAAGAGATTTTCATATAATTCACTGGTTAGAAAAGTACAAAAACTGTCTTACTGCTGTTCAAATACACTTAAAATATCCCCTGTGGTTTAATCCATCACAAACCCCACGGACATATAGCTATACTTATCCAAAATCGTACAGTTCTGGGCCAAATAAACCAGTAAAATGTAATGCAATTATTTATTTATTTAAATCCAACGTGTTGTTTCACGCTTTATTGATATGTATTGATGTTTTATGCTATATTTATTTATTGACATTTTCAAAAAGTCTAACAAACGCGCCAAATCGATATCGATATGTAGCTGTGTAGAATAAAATATGCTGTATACTATATTTATTACACAGTTGCATGTAGCATACACGACACTCGACACGTGCTCTACATTGATTGTTTCGTTTAGCAGCACATAGAGGGCGCTGTACAAGCATCTGAAAACAGCCGTCACAGCCAAGTGGCGCCTTGACTGTGGAAAGTTTCGTAAATGCGAGGAGAGAAGATGCTGCGCAACATATAGTTGGTGCTGCAACCATTTAGCAAATTTATGCACCAGCCACTTAAATTTAGCGCCAAATCAAAACATAAAATAAATTTAAATTTAAAAAAATTAAATAGCATGCAACAAAAATGGAGGCTGCAGTTTAAACTCGAATGGAAAGCGAGCAGTCAGTGTGAGCGGGAATAATATAATAATAGGCTTTAGATTGATTGACATGGAAATTAATCGAACTGAATCCAAATCAACACTATCCAACAGTGTTGGAAGGGAATATATGGTGGGATTTTCTTTTATATTTTCATTCAATACATATTTTACGACTGATTTAACTAATGCTATCTTTTTTTTCTCTTCTTCCGTCAACAGATAATCTATGGAGCCGATGGTCAGCCCGTTCGACCCGATTCGAAACGCGGCCGTGGCAAGGGAAAGTCAGCCGGAAACGGGAATGCTGGTGCCACTGCCACAGGAATCAATGCCGCAGGCAATGGGACACCAACAACTGGGGTAAGCGAAGCTACTTGACTTTTATTATGTCAAATTTCTGGATTTAAATCCGCGCTTTGTTTTCAATCGGATTTCTGCTTTGCCTCCCATCCCAAACGCATCCTTGCCTTCATTCGAATCTCTTCCTTTGCCTCCAGTCGAATCCCACTTTGCCCTTCATTCGTAGCAACGGAACTAATTAAGTCACGCGACGACAGAATGTCTGCGGTTGGGAGATTACCCAAAGAGTACCCAGCTGAATGCCTCTTTATGCGGCAACATTTTCCACGTCATCACGCCCGGCATTGTCTGGATACCAGCCATGCAGAATCGTCGTCATCCTCAGTGGCAGTGTGGCAGGGCAGTCATTGCTGTCGCTGTCGCTGCTGCTGTCGTTTGTCGTTGCCGGGTTTCCCCCAAAAGAGGCAGCAGAGCAGCCGTCGCAGACAGACCCAGACCCAGACCCGGGCATAATCTCCCGCCGCAGGCAGCAGACGCCGCCGCACGTAGCTCTGGGGGTCACCACCATAAAAACCAGCCAGAAAAAAAAACGGCCAGGAATAAAGCCGAGCGCGGGGAAAGGGCAACAGACAAAGTTACGCTGCGGCGGCTGTTTTTCCCTCTTACTGTCTCTGGCTCCAGACTCTTCAGAGGCGGACCACTTGTGCAGCGCAGAGCCACAGCCACAGCGAGCTGTGTGCCTGCCACATGCCGCACGTAGAAGCCAAAGACACGAGACGAGAGCCCAGAGCAGGAGAAGGGTGGGGGCGCGGCAAGCTACTTACTCGTATTGTTGCCACAGGGACTGGGACTGGGACTGTGACTGGGACTCTGGGATCCAGACCCAAAGGCAGACCAGGAAAACGCCAGAGTCAGTGGCGCTGCCATTGACTTTGACCTTAGCCCCCCGCGTGCCCCTAATGGGCCAGGGGATTCCCTTTTGCACAGCACGCAATATCCTCTGAGCTGTGGCAGTGGCAGCGTCAGTGGCAGCGTCAGGGTCTGTGTCTACCGTTTGAATTTCAAGGTCGGGGCCTGTCGTAAAAAAGTTGACACAAGTTAATATCGAGTGAATGTGGCATGTCATTGGGTTTGAGTAAGTGGCAAAATGATGGATGTACGAGCATGTGTGATGGTTGGGCTCTGTCGCAGGTTTCCATGCGAATATTTAGGAGGAAATGGCACACAATCGTCTCCGTAGAAGCTGATGAACTTTGGTTGGAACCCAAAGTGGATTTCAAGTAGATTTGCCCGACTGAGCGGCGAGCGCATCAAAAGAAGAATCTCCTTCATGTGATTTGTCATGTAAGCCACAGCCAGAGCCACAGCCACAACTTGTGGCAGCAGCAGCAGCAGCTGTGGCTGTAGGACGGGGTGTAACCGTCAATGAAGCGTTGATTATGTCATCATTGCCACACGACTCTCACCAGTGACTCCCCGGAGTGTGTGGTACGCACACACACACATGCCACATGGGTTTGGAGTGGCATAAAAAGGCAAAAGTGGCAGAGAACAGAAGACATCCACCCAAGTGCGGCGGCTGGCAGTCGGTCCTCCTCGTTTCGTTCTTTGGCTCCATAAAATCTGCAACAAGTTGCCTTCCAACCTTCCATCTTCCGCTGTCTGGCAGCCAAGTGGCGTCGCCCGCTCGCTCTTGTGTGTGTGTGTGTGTGCCACAGTCTGTGGCGGGTACTGGTTCCTGCTGCTGCTCCTGCTCCTGCTTGGTTGCATGCCTGGGCAGGGCAGGCCTCTCTGCCTGGAGCCGCCTCGACTTTGAACAACACACGACGGCAAAACGTTCTTTAAGTTTTGTGGCATCCGACTCTTGGCTTCGGAGACTTTGTCTGCAGCTTGCTCCACTCCCTCCCCCTCTCCTTCTCTGCTTCTCTCCGTCTCTCTCCTGGTGCTGTGCAACATTTGCAAAGTTTTCCTTTGGCTGTTCTGTTGCCACAAATGCCTGTGTGTGGGGGAAAGTGAAGTGCTGTTCTCCTTCCTTTTTTTTCGGTGGCCCAGTGACACGGACACCGATACGGATGCGGATGCGGAGGCAACATGGGTGTGCCACTGCAGTTTGTTGCTTGTTGCTGTTGCTGCCAAAATCCAGGTCGCGCTGCTACCCCCTTGCCACCAGCCATGACCTTTCAGGCCGCAAAAACAGCAAAAGAAAGGAAAATCCATTGGCAGACGACAAGGCAACGGGATTTGGCCCGAATGTGCTGCCTGCCACATGGCCACCGCCATTGCCATTGCCATGACCATGACTCCTACTCTGTGGCATGCTTTGACGCCTGCAACGCGGCCGCGGGCACAGGCTCCACGGCCGTCCTTTTTTGGCCTTCATGTCTGGATGCAGTTACCAACAATTTTGGGGCCCATTGTTTTGGGAGAGCTCTGGACCCGGTGCTCTGGTCTACAGTCACGCGCCCATTCCCTGTGCGCCCCATGCCTCTCATTCGCAGTGCCCACAGAGTCAGAGGCCAAATGCCCGGCCCTGTCCTTTGGTCAACAACTTGTTGCACTCTCTCTTTGTGTCTCTGTGTGTCTGCTGCCACTCCCCCATTGAACGTTCGCTCTCTCTCTCTCTCTCTCTCTCTCTCTGTATATCGCTGTGCAAAATCTGCATATGGAATGCGGCTGGAATTTGTCATCATTCAGGCCTTTGGCATCCAAAGGCTTACACTGAACTACAAGCAAATGTTTCACTAGATTTTTGCAATTTTGAAATGAAATTAAAGTTGATTCAGTCTATTCAGTCAATTTGGATTAGGACACAGTGAAGAGGAAATGAGATTGGGATAACTTTGGAGCTAAGTTCATTGCATAATTTGCACAACTCAAGAAAACATATTTAAGGATATTCCAAGAAGATTATTCCGAAACGTCGATTAATAATTCCTACTAAGGAAAAACTTTAACAGACCCACGAAAATACTGTCTTACTGGAACGCACATCCATGAAAACCCAAAACAGACTTTATATTTAGATTGAATTTGAAAGGAAATTGCTTCCTTCATATATTGAATATTAATAATCTTTAGATCTGAAGGATCCATAAATTAATTACCTGAATGCCTTTCCATCTAAAATCTTTTCATTTTTCAAGCAACAAAATCCCCGCCCCACCCACGCTCCACTCCCAACTTTGTTGCACAGTGTAATGAATATTTTGTTCACTGGCAAATGTGCATTTTTTTCCAAGCCGTGTTTTTCCACCCGCCTTGTGTGTTGTGTTGCATGTTGCCTGCTTCTTTTTTTGTTTGTGTCGTGGTACGGCGTTGGCGTATGTCCAGCTCTGGGACTGGGGCCCCGCCATGCAAGCAGCGACATTCTCTAGAGGGGCGGCAATTAGTCAACACATGCCCCATGCGATGCAATCGCGCTGTCACAATGTTTGGACAACGAACAGAAGGAGGAGCAGCTGCAGCAGCACCAGCACCAGAAGCACCGTGTCTCTGGCTGTGGCAACTTCAATTGGAAGCCGACCCGTGCACTTAACGTCTAATTAGGCGCCGCAATCGTGAAAAGCCGCTCAACGGGTTCCACCATTCGATGCGGTCCGGACTCCGGGGTGTGTGTGTGTGTGTGTGTGTGTGTACCCCTGCCACCACCTGCCACAATGTCAAAGCGAAGGCTCTTTAAGACTTTGGCCACACCTTGGCCATCACTCAAAACAAACAGAGAGGTGGGAGAGGTAGAGGAGCAGTTGCCAGACATAATCGTAAATGCCAACATGAACCAACAGCAACATGTTGTGGCGCCAAGACGGCTACCTCAGTGGCACACAGTAGTTGTGGCACGGACCAGACCCGAGGCCCGCACCACCAACCGTGACAGCAACAGCAGCTACAGCTACAGCACTAGCAGCAGCAACAGCTACAGATGGAGGGGACTCCTACGTGCGATGGCGATACAAGAGCTTACATACAGCTCGTAAAAAACAGAGCCACGGGCCTGTGGCAGACACCGGACTGGTGGCAACAGGCGGCAGTCAGACAATTTGTCGTCCAACTGTCCGCATTGGAGGCAGCCCACCAATTCGAGGTAGCAAAAGGCAGCAAGAGCAGCAACAGCAGCAGCAGAGTCTGCCACTTGGCACTTGGTGATGTCCCAAACTGTAAGAGGAGAAGGCGACTTTTGGCACACGCAGCACGTGAGACAGCAGCAGCAGAGGCAACCTGTCCCGAGTATCGAATCCCTTGCCCCACTGCCACACAGCTCATGTTGCGGTTGCTTCTTTTTCATCGTTATGAAAGACTGAGCGGACAGACAGGGCGAGCGAGCGAGCGAGCGAGCGAGAGACGATCCCCGTGTGGGTCTTAAGTCGAACAATGAAAGCGCTGAAAGCAGCCACGCAACAGGCAACAGTTGCTGCCACTGCCACTGCCACAGACACATCCATGGGAACGGGACACAGCCCCAGCCCGCGGCGCCTCTTCATTGAAATCCAAGCCAAGTGGAGGGGAAAAATACAACAACAAAAAACGACAGCGACACAGCAAAGAGGAGTGGGAGATGGTTACGGGCCAAGTTCAAGGTCTGCTGTGGCAGCAGCAGGTCAAGGTCGGCCAGGGGCAGTGCCATAAAAATACCCTCAAAAAATAAAAGAAAAGGCAACAAACAAACACAGAAAAAAACGAGGACAAGTGGCAGCAACTTCTTCGTCTAATAAAGAGGCCAATGAGCTTCATTACCAGAGGCAAAAGGACGACGGGCGAATAAGGAAGGAAGGTTAACATTAACCCTTTTTGGTTGAATGTCCTTGCTTTGCCTTGCCGGCGCCCTGCCACGCGCTCGCACTTGACCCTTTCTGCTCCCCAGAGGAATGAGCCACAACATTGTTGCTGCCGTTGCTACCGTTGCTACTGCTGCTGCGACAACATCCTTGAGGCAGTCAACCTACTACACACAGGCTAAAAAAAGGTCCTTGCCTGCCTCCCGCCTGCCTCCCGAGTATCCCTTGCATGGGATATCCCTGCCGTAGCCGCCGTGTCGTCAACCTTTTGTGCGCCGCTGACTCGTAACTTTTTCCATCCTTTTCCCTGTTTTTTTGCCGCCTTTCTTCAATTTTTTTTTAATGCTGCCTGTTGCGGCATTTGCATGTCCTTTTTGTCCAAAGCGTCTGCCGGGTCGTCTGCCGGGGTATCCCCGAGAAAATGGTCTCCCAGCAAGTTGATTGACCTTCCTTGGTTACGGCTTGCTTTTGAGTCCTTTCTCGGAAAAACTCCTCGATGCCACTGCCACTGCCTCAGCCTCAGCCTTCTGTTTAATTATTAAGGGAATTTCCCGGAGAGAATTTAAATTCAATTTTTGCCAAGCAGTACTTAGTTGTCCTTCGCTTAATTAATATTCTTTTTTGGGTGGGGCTACACGACAATGAAATTTACAACACACACACGTACATACACATAAAAGGAAAAGCACTTCCGTTTCCGGCACACGCACACACAAAAGCAGCACCGAAAATTGAAGCAATAAATTTGAAATTCAATTTAAAATGAACATAAATTGCGCTTCAACTTTCGAAGCTTGTCATTTTTAAAAAACATTTTTCAACTAACACACAGACACAGAGACGCATACCAATACACGCACGCACACACACACAGAGTACACCAATACAAGGGCACACGCACACACACAAATATACATCTACATAAATCGCATTAAGCGCTTTAAGGCACAAAATGCTGCCATAAAAATCGTTTGCTCGTTAATTTCTTGTGCGCTTTTTTTATTTATTTTTTTATTTACTGCCATTTTGCTTGTCTTACGCGCCACTGCCACACCCACACAACGCAATGCCACCCCCCAACTACCGATTCCATGGGGCGTACATAATGGCAGAGCCAGAGCTACAGCTACAGCTTCAGCTTTTATATACACTTGATAAATGTGCAGGACACACATACTTCACACTCTATATACACATGCATATGCACACACATATACACATGTATATACGTATATATATAGCCATATATATTGGGCAAAAAGTAAGCGAAGAAAATGAAAGAAAAACACTAGACAAGAAAATTGAACTCAATGCATACCCAGCAAATGGGATCCCAAAAGACAGTGGGAGAGGATTTGCCTTCTTTCTTTATGTGGGTTGACATCAACTTGAACGAAAATGGGATTCGATTTTGGGCAGATCTGCAGATATCCATGGGAATAAATAATATTTAGGTTCAAAATAGTTTCAACAGAATGCGAAAAACCACAACGAAAACACTACAGCGAAAATCGGAATAGAATCAATAGACTAACTAACAAACTCATGGACATCTTTGAAGAAATCGGTGGATATCAACAAAAATATTAAATAATTTATTAAGATAATAGAAAAATAATGTAGCAAGAAAAGTGTTAAAACACCAAAGAAGGAATGTTGTATGGGTAGGAAGAAGGAATAATAAGTAAGAAAAAGGAGCGATTCAATCCTTTCGTTAGCACATCCTGTCCAGCATACCCCACATATACCCCCGCTGTATGCCAAGGGGTAGCTCTGCCACGACAACGGCGACGACGACGACGACTTCGTCGATGGAGATGGCGTTGGGCGATGACTATGGCAGCAGTGGAGCGGCAACAGCAGCAGCAACAGCAACAGCAGCAGCAGTAAAGCTTTTTCAATTGCCACCCCCACACACAAATGCGCGTCTATAATGCCTTATATAAACCAACTCTCTCTCTCTCTCTCTCTCCTTCAATCTCTTTCTCTACCCCATACATACATATGTACATATGTGCATGTGTGTGTTTATATGCATGTGCATGTGTCTGTCTGAGTTCAGATGAGGTTGAGGTTGAGGTTGGGTTTCGGTTGAGGGCGGCTGGGGGTGAAGGGGATTGAACAGGCACAGCGCCATTCGCTTTAATTTTGGCATGCATTAAGTGCGCTCCTGGGGGTTGTTTCCTACCGTTGCTATTATTACTATTATCATTCGATAGATATTTTTATTATATTTGTGCGTTGACGTAGAAGCAAGCAATTTTCGTTTGTTGTTTGCGTGCGACTAGAACAATTTTTGTTTGATTTTGTGGCTTTAAATATTTTATTGCCTACTTATTTGGGCATTTTGCTTAATTGCCTAACCTTCAGCATTTTGCATTTGATGTTAATACCCTGTGTTGCTCTCTCTCTCTCTCTCTCGTTATATGAGCTGACTCTTGCCCTTTGACTCGCCCTCTTTCCACCATGAAGGTTGGCAGACAGACAGAAACGCACACATACGCAGAGAGAAACAGAAACTCAGGGGCTTTGTCTGCGATTAGTTGCAACCCTTAAAATGGCCCCTGCATTGCTCATACGACACGTTGTGCGCTTCTGCTTTCTACTTTCGCCATTCTCCACTCCCTTCCACTCTCCTTTCCGCTTCTCGCTTACGTTGCTTTGTTTTGCCCGTCGCTGTCGTCGTCAACATCTTCTCGGCGCAGTCAACTTTTTGTACTAACACACACACACAGACACACAGATACTCTCACATACATGCATGCACGGGAACTAATTTTCTTTGTTTTTCAATATTTCTACACTCCCCAAAAGATCTGGGGGTCTGCTGCAGCAGCAGCATCACCGTCTGTCTGGCCCCAAGCCTCCAACTATATCTCCAACCCCTTTTCATTTTTTTTGTTTTTGAGGGGTATGGAGCAGACATCAACGTCAGCCAAAAATGGTCATAGACATGCCCCTCAACCTTTGTCGCAGGCTCCCATTGAAAATGCACGAACTGACTGATTGGCGGGTAGCCTGGGAGGAGGGGTGTATGGGGATATGTCTGGTCTCCTCGTCCGCGTCCGCGTCTGCGTCTGATCTGGTCGTGGCGGCGGCTGTCTAATGCTTATTTGATGGCATTCGCTAATTGCTTGATTAGCCATGCGCTTCCCACGCACTCCATGCGCGGCCGCAGCTTCAAAGGAACGCATTTGCGGGAGGGGTGTACACAAGCAAGCGATAAGCCTTGAAATAATTCATCATAAATTATAATTATTAAAGGAAACAGGAACACACACAGAAAGGCAGTAATGCGAGGCATATGGGTAGGGTCGGGTACAGGGTACGCCCAAAGATCACGACCAAAGGGCGTGACACCAAAAGACATAAGAAACGTACGCTAGTCGATGGAGCAAACCGAAGCTTTAGATACCCTGTCAGATAGGTTTTTCCTTGGTAAACAGTCGGTCTAGTTGACCAATTTAAGATTTATTCATTGAACTATGAAAAGGATTTACTTAGAACAACAGACTTAAATTTTTGGTATTGGAAATGCTTTCATGTTTCATCTAAAACGTGCGGAGACACCCCTTTTCAAGGGTAGAAGCAGCGCAAAGCTTATCAGCAAGATCAAAAGCAGCATAAGAT
The DNA here is from genome assembly GCA_018150885.1 of Drosophila tristis. NCBI lineage: Eukaryota > Metazoa > Arthropoda > Insecta > Diptera > Drosophilidae > Drosophila > Drosophila tristis. The sequence continues at coordinate 2,058,301 of JAECWT010000264.1, forward strand.
GAAGCAAAACAAAAAGAGGTAGAGCAACAACAACAGCAACAATAACAATAATAGCAAGAGCAGAAACGATCGAATGCAGTAGAGCAGGCAGCGGCAGCAGCTTTAAGTACTGTCCAAACGAGGAGGCTGCAGTCCATGCACAGCCTTCGTATTGGCTTTTGTTTACAGAGTGCAGCAACCCTTTGCTGTTAGTATTCTACTGCCCATGCCTAGAAATATATTTATGTTTACTTCTTCTGCTGTCTCGTTTAGCCAGTAGTTGAAATCGGACACACGAACGGGCAGAACCAAAGACCCAACAGCATCAAACAAAAAAGAACTGGCAAAAACCACAACAACAAACAGCAAAATGCAGGCACAAAAAATATTCTCAATATTTGCGCAGCATTAAATTTCATTTTATTTTAGCTTGCACTTCTCTCCGCTTCCTTTGCTCTGCCGCTCGTACAACTTTTTTGTTCCATTTCATTTTGTGGCCTGCGAGAGCAAGAGGCCCAGCAGAGGCTGCAGCAGCAGGCACATAAATTACAGAAAAACAACAGCAACGGCAAAAACAGTAAAGTAAAGAATGAAGCTTGAAGATGAAAGCAACAACAGAACAAAAAAATTGAAAAATGAAAATGATAAATTGCAAACTGCACATAATTATGCAATTAAAGTTCGACGTTGTACTTGTACATTCTTTTACTTATTTGCTTGCCTTCTCTTCTGCATCTTCATCCAGTTTGTCTTTTTCTTCTCTTCATCTCATTCTTTCTATGGCTTTTATTATGGCCAAAACAAGAAGCTGCAGCAAAAACCCACAAGTGGACTTTGTTTTTGCTGATGGTTGGCACTGATTGTTGTTCTTGTTTTCTGTTGATGTTGCACCAAATGTAAGCAGTGCAGTGCCCGGCAGCAGCAGCCCACAAGAAATCTATTTGCAGCTGGCGGTGCTTGGAGATGAACCGTGTGAACTTCTTGATAGGGCGTCATAGGGCGCGGTTCACCCAAAACAGGAGAGAGAGATGAGAGGAAGGAAACTTTCTCCCAATTATAGTATAAGTTTCAATTAAAACTTAATCTTTACACGAAAACATTTTCGCAAACTGATCAAAAAATGAAGTGTAAGAATAGTTACAGTAGCCAAAAATAGTTATCAGCCACATAAAACAGAAAAATCCAAGAATAGTTTTGAGAATTAAGCGTTTAAGGGATTATTAAATTTCTTAATCTTAAGTAATCTCAAGTAATCTCTAAGAATGCTTTAAATTTTCCCTTAGATTTAAATAAGGGTTAAATAAGGATTTAAATTCTATTAAGTTGAAATTCCAACATGTTTCCTTTATTTTTCCCTGAGTTCCATTGACATTCGAAGCTTAACATTTTCCAACTGTCGCAACCAATTCAAAACCCAAGTAAAAATCCCATTATCGACTGAAGAGCAAGCACAAAAAATGCATTTTCATTTTATTTTATTTACCATTTGTTTTTGCCACACATACAGGGAGAACTATGACAATACATACACACACACAGACACACAAATATCCCATCCGGATGGTAGTGTTTGTAAAAAGTAAAGAAAACTACGAATATTTTCCGTATGCACGCCCAATTTAAAATTAATTGCCAGACATAAAAGAACACTGCGAAAATGATGATGACAGGAGGGGTATTGTGGAGTGAACAAGAAGTGGGTGGTAGAGGGAGTGGTAGGAAGAAAGGGCCAGTTGTGGGGAGGGTACTATGCGAGGGCGTGTATGTGTGTATCTGTGTGAGTGACTGTGCACTGAAGTATGCATGCAGAAAATTAAAATTAATAATTTATATATTTAAAGAAGAGCCAGTAAGAGTGAAAGAGAGCCAGGAAAAAAGACAGCGATAGAGAGGCAAGATAAGTCGATGGCTGGACGAAAATAAATAAAGACCACGCCATGCATATAATAATAATAACATTATGGTTTTTATTTCGACTCCGAGAATACCCTCTGCTCAAAGCCGAACAAGAATTTTGGTTGCATTTTCTGAACATCTTCTGAGCGAAATAATCCTCAGACTTTTTTGGGTAAATTGATAGAGAAGTCTAGCATACCCCTTCTACCCTTTAAGTCCCTTGGGTTAACTGCAGAACCGCAGAAGTACATAAATTCATTTAATGAAAATCCCATTTTACAATTCGCTTTCTGCCAGTTTTGCCACTAAAAATAAATAAAAATGCAAGAAAACAAATATAAAAAAAAAACTATACAACACGAAACAGAAAGCAAACAAATTAAAAAATTATTTTTCATAATTGAGCAGAAATACCCCAGCGCCCTCCTACGCTGAAGGGGCGACTGCCGACCAAACAAAGGCGTGATCCAAAAGGGGGGTGGGCGAAAATCGTTCAGCAAATTGCAGTAAATTATAGGGCTCTGACCTAAAAGGGGGTGTGGCTGGGGAGAGGCCAACGCTGGTCGAAAGATTGACAAGTTTGTTAAGGTTGTGTCTTGTGGGCGTGGCAAGGATTTGATAGGCCTTACCTAATGGATGTGAGGGAGGGGGTTTAGATAGATTTCTTGGGAATCGTTTAGGGATACATTAAAAAGGTAATTTCTTAGAATTTATGAATTAAAAATTATTTTGACTTGATATTGGAAAATGATTTGTCTTTCAATTCGCATGGGAATTCTTTGGAGTTTTCCCTGAAGAGAACACTTCCCTTAAGCTTGGCTACAAATTTTAATCAAGCTCATAATCACTTTTCCTTATACACATATGAATGTATGTATATAGAAGGGGTGCCGGTAACCCCTAGCCACAAAAGACAGCCCCACAACCAAATAAGAGGGCAAAAACTGTCGAATATTTTCCATTAACATTAAAAACCATTTACCCAAACCGCACAACAACAACAAAAAACACACCCGAAACAACCCTTTCTGTAAGGGCACCCCTTACAAACAGTCACTCCAATAAATACACACACGGACACAGAGGGAAATGTGCCGCCTTTCATTTCATTTGCCTAAAATTCCAATTCACTTGAAAAACAAACAAAAAAATTGAATATTTTGTATATTTTACGTGGACTTGTGTGTGTGTATGCTTTTGAATTTGTGTTTAACAATTTTTTCATGTTTTTTTCCTCTATTTTGCATTAAAGAAAAGCGAACAACTTTTTGTGCCAGAAATTCCAGCAGCCAATAATAAAAAATATAAATAAAATGGAAAATAACGAAAGAAACAAGAAAATAATGTTGGCCATAAAAATTGTTGCTTATGGATGGTACAGAGGGGTACACGAAAGGGGAAGGGGAGGGGCGATTCACTTCAGGTTTATAAATAATTCATCCGAATTGCGCGTACAAGAAATTAAAAAAAAAGGAAAATACAGTTAAAGAAAAGGCAAAAAAACACGAAGATGGCAGGAAAAACTTTGAGGAAGCTTATTGATTTTCTTATGTGAAGAGGGGAAAGCCCCTCAACAGACCTCACTCCCCTCACCTTGCTTACCCCCTACCACTTCCAAGCACCTTCCATTAAAGACTCGAAAAGCGGGGCGAGGCCGAAATGGAAATGAAAATGTAAAAATAAAGGCAATTTTTATTGCAATTTGCATGAATAAACTATAAAAAAAAACAAGTAAGCATATAAATATAAATAATGTGTGTGTGTGTGAGTTGCCACAGTTACAAAAACAGCTACAACAACAATAACCAACAAACAAATAAACAACAACAACCATAAAGAAAACAAAAAAAAATCGTAGAAAAACTCACGGGGGCAAAAAGACAGACAAACAGCAGTAGGAAAAACCATAAGAAACAAGTAGGGAAAAAACAAAAAATAAATAAACGAAAATTGTTTCTCCCCTCTCCCACCCTTATGCCCACTGAAACCAAGTGGAAATCAAGAAAAATACCAAGAAGCAAAAAAAAAACAAGGAAAATGTTGTGCTGGAAAACGAACCGAAGAGAAAATAAAATAAATTGCATCATAAAAACGGGCCGAAAGTAGGGAGAGAGAGAGAGCCCTGCGACAGAGAGAGATGGCAATCGCAATTGTAGGAGCACAGAAAGAGATGGCCATGGCAGTTGCAGGAGAACAGAGAGAGATGGCCAGAAGAGGAAGAAGCCACGAGCAAATAGTAGGAAAAGCTGAAGAAGTAGCTGAAGCAGCAGTTAAATTAGAATTTTATGCAAATGAGATATATTTATAGAAGAGATAAAACAGAAGACGAAGCAGAAACAGAAACAGGAAGAGGGAGAGAAGGAACAATAGGCGAATGAAGAAAAAACTGGAAGCGAAAGAACCAAAGCAAAAAGCAATAGAAGTTTGAAGAAATCGTGCCTACTATTTGACACTAATTAATGCATCTCAAAAGCATTTCAAAATGTTAATAGGTTTTTGAAATATGAGAAAACTTTATTATACCAATCCCAAAGAAGTAAGCAATTTGGCATTCGCTTGCCATACTTTCAAATCAGGTTTTAGGTTTCCATTGCCTGCTAATATTGCTGGCATTTGCCATTGCTTATGCAAGTGCTTTCTATATCTTCTTTCATGTAAATTTAATAAACCCTTAACTCAAAAAAATGCACCTTATTAAGCTTCATTTTACCCCAAAAAATAAACCAAATAATTGCTTCAATTAATTTATATTTTTAATAAAAACTACTTAGTTTTCCATTATTTTGATCAACTTTTCATTTTATGACTCAAAACTAAATTCCCAAAAAAGAAAAAACCAACTTTGTGCACACGCAAGAAAAATAACCAGAAAATTGCTGGAAAAGGAAAAAGGTCAAAAATAAAAACTAAAAACTAAATATGATACCAGCTAAGTGATATATGTGCACTATAGTGGATGCCACACAGTGACTGTCCCACCCGTGCCCCATATTCCACCCCCTTTTTTCTGTTGGTTCTCCGGCTGTAGGTGCATTAAAACTTTGATAATTACATAACTTTTATGTATATGAAATCTCACAAAATGTTTGGCTGCACATTTTTGCCGCAGGATGCAGGATGCAGTATAGAAAAGGGGCCATGACATGGAATGGAATGGATGGTATAGGGGTTCTCTGCCATAATAAATAAACGTAAATTTTGCATGTGGCGAGTTAATGCAAACACACTCACACAAAAGCACACACTAAAAGATACTCACACACAGATACAAGTACAGGGTGGGCTGGGTTTGGGCATGGGGTTTGCTGGGGGTTCCAGAGTGGTTCCAACGGGTCCAGGAAAATGTAAAATTAATGCATAAAGTTTACAACAATAACAGGAACAACTACATAAAACAACAGCAACAATGTCCACAGCGACAGCGCCACTAAACTAACAAGAGTCCGGGCCCCAAATAAAGACAGCCAAATGCTGGAGGTGAAGCGATGGTTATTAAAGGAAATATGAAGCGCAAAAGAGAGAGCGAGAGCAACTAAACAGGCAAGAGCGAGAGAGCAAAAGACCCAAAGTGCATGATATTACGAGTAAATAATGTTGCCGTTGTAAAACGATGATAAAAACTGGCATAGTTTATGTTTATTTAGGGTTCCTGTACTTATTTTGTGTAATTATCACAGACAGAAAGAGTCAGAGAGAGAGAAAAAGAGAGCGAGAGTGATGGAGTGCTAAGAGGAGTTAAACAGAGTGAAGGAAAGGTAGAAGGAGTGAAAGAGGGCCCAGCCAGCGGAAGTACCAATGTAAATGTCAGACAATCTGGAAGCCGGAAGTATTCCCAAAAGTGATGACAACAACTCAACATTCTGTCAATTCCGTAACCGGACGAAATGTAATTTTAAATAGAGTCAAAGGAAAATGGCAAAATTAAAATGAATTTTATTAGAAAATTTAATGTGAAATAAAAGTCCTTAAAACTGCTATTTGTGGAGTTTAGCTTAGAAGCTGTCTTAGTGGAACTTCTACTTTAACTGAGCACATATCTCGTTCCCTAACTTCCTCTAACATTTGCCAAGATCAAACGAAATCCACAACAGCACAGAGCGACTGAGATGGCATGCTTTCAAATTTAAAGAGAGTGCAAAAGTGCCGTTTGTTTGCCATCGTTTCGCTCTCTTACTCACGCGTCATACGCAGCTCTGTTGTTGTTGTTTTATTGTTGTTTTTTGTGCCTTTGTTTTTGCTGCTTATTGAATAATTTGATTGCAAAAGTTGATTGCATTTGGAAATTGTGTTTTGGCAAATAAAAGTTGGCGGGCAGGAAATAAATCAAACTGAATATAAAAAAGGGCCACTCACAGCGGGGGGTGGGGCGCGCAGTGCAGCGCAGGTGAGGTGTGGAGGTGGAGCATAAGCAGACCGCAATATTTGCCTCCTCCTCCACCTCTGCCAGCCACTTTTTATGCCCTGGACTGGAAGGGTATGATGATGATTTTGGACCTTTAGCTTCATTTAGATTAGCATCGAATAAATAGTTCATACAGCGATCTTCCAGGCTGAATTCTAGGGTATCTAATGGCTCGAAAGGCTCCCCCGCCAGCGAATGCCTTATTTTCTTGTTTTTTTAATGACGTTACGCCCGCTTCCTTTTGGGGCCACGAAAGCGCATAAAGGAGAAGAAGGAGAATATTTTTATTTAAACTTCTCGATCCATTTCAATTGAATTCGCTTTGCTCCGGTGGGGATGGGGGGGGACTGGAACGGGGGCTGGGCCTGCACGTTTCTGCTCTCTTCTTCTTCGCCTTCGTTTGGCTCCTTTTATTTTTATTATTTTTTGTTGTAGTTTTGGTTGTTGTTGTTGTTGGTTGCGCATCGAAGAAGTATTTTTAATTTTCTGCCTTTTGCACTTTTCTCAGCTCAGTGTTTTTACCGGGCCATAAAAATCATAAAAATAAAAACCCCAAAGAGTGAGCCGTGGCGGGGAAGAGAGGAGAAAACGAAAACGCAAACGAAAACGCAAACGAAAATGGAAACGTGTACGAAATTTTGCGATTTTAATTAAATGATATGAAAATTGCAAGCAGTCGAGGAAGAGCAGGAAAAAAAACAACAGAAGAGACGAAGATGGGTTTTGTGGTGCTAAAGAGTGAGACAGAGAGAGTGAGAGAGAGAGACAGCAATATGCGATAGAGAGGGAGTGTGCTGCTGGGTGTGTGGGCGTAGGTGTGGCCGCGCCCAGTTCCTTCCTTCCTTTGGTGGGTGGAGGGAGAGTGAGAGGTAAGGAGATTGTCTCTTTTTGAGCGTGTTTCATGTTTGGCAATTATCCTCTTCGTGAACTTTGTTTCGCAACTGCAGTTTAAGGGGAGAAACTGATGGAAGGAGCGAGAAAACTGCATAATGGAACCCAACATTGAATTATATGTTGCATATATTGAGCACCCCCCACACCCCACACCACATTAAAATAACAGAAAATTCCACCATAAAAAGGGAATGAGGGAAAACAACTCGAAGATGAAAGCGCAGAGAGAAAAACAAACAGACACAGACACAGCAATATTAAAAATGTTACTCTCAGTGTGTGTGTATGAGTGAGAAACACACACAAAAAAATATAAAAGTAATAATAATAATAAGTACAGTGGTCCCTCATTCGGGAAGAAAAACCCCTTCGGTTGCAAGCTTGCAAGTAGAAATACCCGCGAATTCCACCAAACTAAACCAATTCTTGGGCTTATCTGTAAGAACATCTACTGCGTTGATCCCTAGAACTAACAATTCTTTTTAATTTCTGGAAAAGTTTTCCTAGTTTTGGCTTGCAAGTTGCCAGTTTCTGAGCGACCACTGTAATAATATAAAATGGCGGGGGGGCCATGTGCACTTTTCTTGTTGTTTTTGTTGCTCCTCCTCTTCCTGTGTGTTTGGTCTTCTTTCTACCGCCCTACCCCTACCTGCCGACTGCCGTTGCTCAGCTCTTGCTCTTCCATGCAATATATTTTCTGTTGGTGTTGTTGCTGGCTGTCGCTTTTATGGCTTTAGTTGCGCTTCCAAGGCATACCCCCCTCCAATGCTCCTCTGCTGCTGCTGCTGCTGACCCCAACGAAAGCAACAAAAACATTTAATGGAACATTAAAAGCAGCTTGCGCTGCCACCACCCCCCAACCCATTGCCCACCCCCATTGACGATGTAACCAGTCAACCCACAAAATGTTGCACAGCTCGACAAAACTTTGAAATTAAAAGCGAAAACTGTTTCGTGTTTGTGCAACAAGATGTTGCATTTAGTGAAAAGCAACATTTGAATATTCATTCCACTTGATGGTTAATTGTCTGTGTGCCCCAGGGTGGGCTGGGGTGTGGTGGGCTGTGGGAAATTGTGCCATAAAGGAACTTGAGATACGATTACGACGAGTCTGTAGATGGTTATGGGAGCAGCAGCAGCCCGAATGGGGAGACCTTTTTAATGTTCGGTTAAGGTTTTTATAGCAAGTATTATGTGTTCTTTAATACTATGTATAAATAGAAATGGAGGCGGCAGAAGCCTGATGACAGGTGTTGCTATAATGGGTTCGCCTCATGCTGTGGCAGTATTAAATATTAAGTTACCTCTTTTACTTTGCTTTAAAATGTGTACTAATTCATCTTAAATTACATCCCCACAATCTTATTATTGCAATACGTAAGGATATATATTTTCCAATATACTTGTGTGTGTGTGTGCTTCTTCTTTTGTGCCCCAAATTGTATTTTTAATTTAATTTTACTTTTAAATCAAAAGCTTGCTGCCACACGCCGTCTACCCACCCATGTCCCTTTGCTGCTTCTTTTGCTTCTTTCTTTACTTTTTACACTTCTTGGATTTTACTTTTGTTTTCGCTGCTCTTCTGCTTCGTTTGCTTGTGTGTGTGTGTGTGTGTGTGTTTGGATGTGTGGGTGGGAGAGAGATGCAAAAAGCAAACTAATCAAAAAATTCAATTTCCTTGGAAAATTTAATTTTGCTCAGGGAAAATTCAATTTGCTTGTCTTCGTCTTCGTTTCTTGTTTTTTGTTTTTTTTTTCTTTTTTCTTTTTGTGAGAGCTCTTGTGTAAAGAGCTTTTCGTGGGGGTGTAGGTGGGTGTATAGAGTGCTTCTCGCGGCTCTTTTCACACACACACAACAGCAGTTTTTGTGGGTGTATGTGTGTTTGATAAATTGTTCTCTTTTGTGTGAAATTTTCGCCTCTTTGAAAAATTGTGTGTGAAAGATAAACATTTCTAAAATTGTTATCAACCTTTTTCCTTTGTTGTTGTTGCTAAGTTATTACCTTGTCTTACCTGCATGAGAGTTGTGTGTATGTGTGTGTGTGTAAGCGCCACAAAGTATGCAGCACACTCTTTTTGGTTTATCATTTAATTAATATTTATGCGGATTATAATGAAGCTGCCTGAGCAGATAAAGGGAGGCAACCTTCACCAGAACGGTGAAGCAAAGGTCACGGCCAAACGCAAAACCAGCTAACAGCAACAGTCGCAACAGCAGCAGCAACAACAAGTTGCCCCGGCCAGCTGCAACTACGGCAGCAACTCGCCTTGACTCTTGGTTGCGCTCTGGCAACAATGCCACTGCCGCAGCCGCAGCCACAGCCGCAGCAACAAACTGGAAACAAGTTTTCGAGCTGCCTTTGGCTTTGGGCGCGATTTAAACATATTTTTAGCCCCACACACACACACACACACACACACACACACACAGATGCAGAGACACAACAATTGCATGCATATTAAAATAAAAGAAAGAAAAAAAACAAGAAACGAAAACTAGCCTCAGGGTAAAAGCTTTGGATACCCTTCTAGTTCGAACGTGTATCTATGATTTGCTACATGATTACGATGCATTTTTGTAGAATAAAATAAAACTCTCATGAATATATAGTGTATAGAATCGAAAATAATTACTATTCTGCTTGGGAAACCACTGCTAAAATTCTCACTGTCGCTCTCTGGGAAAGAGTATAAAAAGAATGCGCCCTGGGGTTCAATCGCCAGACTCTCAATTCGAATGCTTGACCCCCAGAGCACTCGTTTGACTGGTGCTTTACCCCGTTCCAAAAGACTGGCAGAGGGAATGAGGATAGTTGGGGGCAAGTTCTTTCGAGGTTTGGGTGAAAATTAAAGACCAACACTGGGCACAAGAAAGAAAAAAGTTCATTAAGGGGAGATGCGATTCTCTGGCAAATATTAAAAGTGAAAATGCAATTTATGCGTCCATTGTCTTCTGTCTCGTCTCTGTTCTCAGGAGCAGCAGCACTGCAACAGAGACAGAGACAGAAACAGCAACAAGCTTTAACGCCTTTTTGTCGTAAATTTTTATACAACTTCTTTCTACATTTTGTCGTAAATTTTTATACAACTTCTTTCTACATTTTGTGTCGGGGTGGGACAGTGGGGCACGGGTGGATGAAAATTGATTTACACATCTTCTTAATTAATTAATGCAAATTAAGAGCAGAGGAGCTACCATGGAATTCCATGTTGATTCTTTTATCTCTACGTGTGCCTTAAACTATTCGAATTTTCAGGGATTTTCTTAAGCATTTTCTACATACAAATACTGCGTCGTATTTGCCAGTTCTCATTCCACTGTGCATTCCCTTCTTTTTTCAACTTTTCGCACATTTCTTAGCCTGCCTCCGCCGCCTGGTTCCTGTTGTAGCCGAGTAGCATGCCCTTTTTGAGCTTTTATGTCCTTTCTGCTGCTGGCTGTAAAATGCACTTAAGCTCTACGGAGCCCCGTCCATGCCTGCCCCCATCCCATCCCAGAAGCAGCAAAAAGATGCAGCTTCCAGTACCCATTCCACTCTGTGCTCTACCCTCCTTCCTTCCTTCCATCCTGTTGTCTGCCTGTGTTGTATTCCCTTTGTTTTTTGTCTGCAGATCCAGGCTCAATTTTGTTGCCTTCTTTTGCCACTCTCCGCCGCGTTTCTGCTGCTGCTGCGGCTGCTGTTGCTGTTTTGGGGCCTGTTGCCTTGTACCTTTTAAATATTCGCAGGCATCCATAAATCATTCGAGGTTATGTTGAATTTTTAGACAATTTTTTGTTGTTGCCGGCCGGCCGTCTGCTCCCTTACTCCTCGTCTCTGTACGTCTCTCCCCCACCACTGCCAGGCAGGCAGCCTCTGTTGTCTTTCTTGGCATGATTTGTAGTTTATGGCCGCATTTTGCCTCCTTCGGTTTTTATTCCCCCTTGTTTTTGTTGTTGTCTTGGTTTTTGTTTTTGTTTTTGTTTTCCTTCTTTTGCATTTTGAGGCATATAAATAAAATAGTGGCACAAGTTGTGGCCTTTCTCAGCGATGCGCTGCTTGCCCATCCATCCTGCTCCCGCTCCTGCTCCTGCTCCCGCTGCATCCTGCTGTCTTGACTGTCTGGCAGATTCTCCTCTCTGATCCGATCCGTGTGGTTTCTGTTGTCAGAGATGGAAAATTAGTTTGGTTTTTATTATATTTTTGATAAGAACAAAAAGCACCTACAAAGACAGGCAATTAAAAGTTGGGATAGGGTTAGATCTACCGCCCGAAAAGGGAAGCTGTACGTGGTCCTGCCTTGAAGAATTTGTTGAATCTGCAACCTGTTTCCGTTCAGGAATCTCCGTTATGCAACCCCCTTTTACCACCGCTTATAATTGCTCTCTTTGCCCTAGGCTGCCGCTTTTCCCACTCCTTTTTTCGACCTCATGCAAATTCTGTTAGCAATTTCGCGCCCTCCACTCTGGCTTTTGGCCAACAACTGTCTGGCCATAGTTGCCACATGGTTTACCCTGTACTCACTCTATCTCTCTGCCACATTTAAATGGTTGAAAGCGAAAGGATTTTGCCAAAGTCCAAAATCAAACAGCGGACAAAAAAAAAACGTTTTTGCGACGCGGCTATGCGAAAACAACAGCAGCAGAAGACTAGGCAGAGGGGCAACCAGAAGAGTAGTGCAAGTTGATGGAAAGGGGAGAGAAGCAACCAGACAGACGACCTGGGCTCTGGGACTGGTCCTCCATGGGGCTATGGCTATGGCTGTTGATGTTGATGCTGTTATAGCTGTTGCTTTTTTCCAGTTGACCAGACTCGCGGCGGCCACACCAATAAAAAAAAGAGCCCAGAGCGCGTAGCACTCGAGAGGGAGTAGAGAAGGGCAGCAGGGCTGTGACAGAAGCGCAAGAGGCAATAGGAGAGAGGGAGGGAGTGTGGACTGGAGTCTGGACTCTGCATTTCGATTTCAGTGATATTTCTGTTTTGTTGTTTTTATGGATTCGCGCGTGTTTTTAATTAAGTGCAAAATAATGAAATTTTTTGTTGTATACATGAGCGAAGGAGCGAAACAGGTAGAGCGATGGAAGGCAGGGAGGCGGTCAGCAAATGCCAGAGAATGAGAGCCAAAACGAAAGTGAATCTGCCACGCACTGTCACATTTGGTTGGGCTAAACTTTTAGCACATCCCTCTAGAGCGAAAGGCAATAGGGAAAAAGGACTGCTGCATTTTGGGCAGCCGAAAATGATGGCCACTGACTTAATGCGATTTCTGTCGCTCTCAGAGATCGCGCCATGAATTTTCATTACTTGCAGCACACACACAGAACATTGTCGTCGTTGTCCGCCAGTTCTGGCACACACAGATACACACCCACACATCCCCCGTTCCGTGGCACGTAATTCAATTTCGAACTGAAGTTAAAATTCAATTAAAATGAGTCAACTTGAGCGTAATGCAATTTCAGAGCCAGAGCCAATGCCATTAGTGAAATATTAACGCAAAAAAAGAGAAAAGAGCAAAGTGTTGGGAAACAGTACGAAAGAACCCAACGCGAACGTTGAGAAATAACCAGAGAAAATCGATGGGTCGACATGGACTGAGTGGAGGGTGGGAAAATGAGGAAAAGCATTGCATAAATATGGTTTAAGCAAAGGGAATCGATCAGCTTTATGTACGCACGAAATCAACGCAAAAAGAGTACATTTCCCCATAAATTATTGCAATTGAATGGCAGCAAGAGTTTGATTGAAGGAAATTCATTTCATGGCACATTTATTATAGAGTGGCAAAAAGGGGATTAACTTCTCATTGGCTTAATGGTGGAATAAAAGGAAGGGCCTTCAATGAGTATTCTACCATGAAAAGTACTGAACAAATATAACCACCATAAATTAATCTTTAACACGTCCGCATGGGAATATATTTTAACCTTTTAAGAAAATTTTGTGCTCTGTAAATGTTGTGTTCTTACTGGTGGATATATGTAAGTATACTCCACGTTTATTAACTCAATTTCCAGTGAAAAATTCCTCTCAACATCTCGAGCATCACTGCAAAAGAATAAATATTTATTTGAACCCATATTTCTCGAGCATTTTCTCCCTCAATTTTTCTAAAGAATTTTCCACCTTCTCGTAATCGTAATTTGGTGGGTGTGCGGGGGGAGCTGCAACTTTTCTTCCTTTCATTCTTTCCCCTTGGCTTCCCACAGCTGCTCCACACACCAATTTTCGACCTACTCCCCTCCCACCCACTGTATCTCTTGTTCACTTACATTTCCTTATTTTTTTTTCTGTCGGTGGTGGGGGGGTTGCTTTCTTTCTCTATTTCCGCTTGGCTCGTTATGTAAGCCATAAAAGCTGAAATAATGTGCCTGCTGCCCTGGCACACGCCTAAAAGTATGCTATAATTCAGGCACACACCAACACACATGCGAATGGAACTTTCTATATACATATGTATGTACATGTACGAGTGTATGTATGCGTATTCATGTGTGTGTGCAAGTATGTGACTATAAAAAAATGAAATTATTAAATTTTATGTAGCGTAAATTCTTTATGGCGGAACAAAAATAATATCCGAAACCGAAACACAAACAAAAACAACAATTTCCTTTACACATGAAGAAGTTGCTAAAGGGGGGATTGGATTTTGTATTTTGTTAACCCATTGCTGAGGATTATGCAAGTGGTACAATGAGTGCTGCTCTCTAAGCGAACACATCTTTTGTAGTGGGACAAAGTTTTCGTGTATTTCTAGCATCATTAAAGATGCTTCCCTCAAAGTTCCTGTTAGTGGTTATCGTTAAGCATTTTAGATAATTCTCAGGCGAATGGAATTAGTACAGTAATCTAGTGTTTCCGCTCAAAAGAACTATCATCGTATTTTATAACAAGTCATAGATTTGATAAACAAAACTTGTTAAATATTTAGGCTTTATATCACCTTTTGCTTTATGAATTTCGTGTCTTTTAGGGGGGTCATCTTCTATTAAATCTGTAAGCATTCCAATATAGAAATTCCTATTTACAGATCTCTATTAATAGTTGAAGTTATATAACTTCTACTGACACAAAAAATAAATTGGTTCGGGTAATAAGTGAAGCAATGAAAACCTTCTCGTCTGACATTGAAAAATGCGCGGTCACGTTTTTTTTCTCCTTTCTTTTCCACTCCCCACTTTATGGCTCTCCTTCCTCCACCTCCAACCACACCTCTGCCGCTCCACCCTCATGCCACATTCCCCTCTGACGTACTCCTTCACTCATTTTGGGTCTTGTTTGATTTCGTTTCGTTTTATTTTAGAGCGCATATAATTTTTGTTGTTCTTCTTTTCGCTGAACTTCGCAGACGAAATTGTTTTTGTTGCGCTTTGGGTCGCTCATTCGTACAGAGAGAGAGAGAGAGACACTGGCCCCACACCCTCCCCCTCCCCCTCTCTCTCGAGCTCTCTCGCTCTCTTGCGAAATGTTTATTTATTTATTTCTTTTCCTTTTATCCTTTTTTGCTGGAGCACATTCTCTTTCTCTGTTCTGGCTTTTGTTGTTTCTGGTGTCGGCATCGCTGCTGCTGCCATTGTTGGGGGCCGCCAGCAGCAGCAGCAGCGCTCGTGACTTGCTTTTTGTGGCTCTTCCTCTTTGTGTTCTTCTTCTGCTTTAGTTGTTGTTGCTGTTGTTGGAGACCATTAAAACGACGCAGCATAATGGCAGCGAGGAACAGCATCGGACAGAGGGAATGGGAACGAGACAAAAAGCGAAAACGCAGCAGCAGCAACAACAAGCGGCAGCAAAGGCAAAAAGGAAGAAGTAAGATAAATAAGAAAGAATGGACTGACACCGAAGGAACCGAAGCAAGCGATACCCTGAAGGAGATCCCTCATTCAAGTGGTGGCTATTCGATATTTGATATTCGCAAATTTCATCAAAGATTTGGTTCACCCCATGGCAGCTACATATTCCAGCATGATATTCCAATCTAATTGCATTATTCGACTATATGAAAGTAACAAATATATCGAACCTTTCCTGTGAAATTCTTGAAATATGCATTCAAATGATAATATAGTATTCCGATATTGCAAGTATCTTCAAATAGAAACTTCAAATCAGAATGCCCTGCAAAAGAAAGAGTAGCAGGATTGCAAGAGTAAGAGGGATGCCTTTTTAGAGGGAAGATGAGCATTCACATAAATTAAACTACCTGTCGCTCCAGTGGCGTGTTTCTCTGTCCCTCTCCTTCCTGCACCTTTCGTACCATGAGACCCTCCCTTTGCCATCCATTTGCCATAGGTTCCACCGCCATGTGCTCAAAATTAGTTTCATCTTCTTTCAATTTCTTACATTTGACTAATCATTATCTTAATTGCTTCTCTCTCTGTTCTTGTTGCTCTCTTTGCAGGTAAGTTTCCTTGCGAAGGCGGATGAGAAGTGTAAGGTGAAGATACAGTAAGTACAGCTAGATAACTGCCACGTAGCTATCGTAGGTCACGCTATGGCACTGGTCTATGGCTTATTAAAACCCATATATTAACACTTTGTATATGTACATGGTTTATATGTATGTATGTATATATGTGCCATATGAATTCTCCAAGCGAACATTTTCGCATGTTGCATGCAATTTGCAATGCATTTTATTACATGCCATGCAGCACCTCCTCTCCAACGCTGCAACAAGGCAACAACAACAGCCCCTTCTTGCAGACTGAAACCGTTGCCGCAGGATATTCCGCGCATCCTTAACATTGCAGAGCAGCAGAATCACAAAGAGAGAGAGAGAGGGAGAGAATTCCCACTCAAAAATGCAAATAAGTTGCAAACTGCATTTACCATTTTTGCATATCGAACAGTGTTGCACATTGCTTTAAGTGCTTTAAAGTAAAAAAGAAAGAACATTGTTGGATGACAAATTAAACGCCAGATTGAAGGGGAGAAAGGAATAGAAATTTGTAGGTAGGAAAATAGCTAAACAGGCAATTGGATACAAGAGTATTAAATATAGCATTTAATAGCGAATAGAGAGATATATACCGTTTCCAGTGTTGCACAGGTGCATCAGGAGCAGAAAGTAAAAGTAAATCAGTGTTGCAAAATAGCGTAAATCAAATTAAAAGAACTTTAAAAATATGAATATGCCAAATGAATAATGAATCAATTTTCAAATGTTCTTCCCACTCTAAAATTTAATGGAAAATTCATATAAATTTATTAAGTATCAGAGATTCCATGCTGTTCAAGCATATTGGCTTTCAAATCTTCCCTGATGGAAACATTTTCACACATCAATGGACGGGCACTCCGCCGTACATGGAAAAGGCTGGAATGGTGGCAAAGGCAGGAAGGCGGGAACGAGGACGAGGCCAAAGCTGTCTGAAATTATGCCTAATTGAAAATGCATTTTAAAGCAGGCAGCCAGCCGTGGGGGCGACGACTCCTCCACCTTCTCCAGCAACCCTATGCCATGCCATACCCTTCTATGGGCTCTCGCTGTCGTACTCCTCCGGCTCCGACTCCCGCTTTAGAGGCACTCTTCGGCAATGCCATGGCCAACAGAGCTCTGGTTCCTTCTGCAATAATTGCCATTGGGGCCCGGACACGACTCCGAGCCCCGCCCGCCTGTCTGGCACTCGAGAGAGAGAGAGGCTCGGATGAAGGCTGAAGGCTGCTGCCACTGAAGGCCGCATTCTACACACTCAAACAACTTCTGCCACTGCCACTGCCGCATCAGACTCCTCTTTAGCTCCATGCTGCTGCTGATGCTGCTGCTGCTGCTGATGCATTTTGTATAGGGGAATTTGCAACTGAAATGCATTAATCAATCATTCATTAAATCAATCAATCAATTTATGTATTCCTCGCGGTTTTCCCTCTGTTAAAACTCCTTCATTCTCTCTCTCCCTCTCTCTCTGTCTCTCTTTGTACTGGCTTGAGCGTTTTGCCAGTTTTTGATTGATTGCCATTAATAACTCATTTTTTCCTCTTTGCTTTAGTTTCCATTATTTCCTCCGCGTTTTTTTTCTAAAAATTTATTTGTTTTGCTCGCTTGCTCGTTGAGTGGGTTTTGATGATGGAAAACTAGAGGGAAAACGTAATTGGATGGGGACTCAGGGACCTCTCTATGTCCGCTTGATTTGAAAGCAAACAAAGCATACATTTTGTAAGGGTTTTCCTCTAAATTTAAAGCATTTTTAGTTGGGAAATTTTAAGCAAACCCATAAAGGTTCACTTCTATTAGTATTTTGAAAGTTATAAAGGAATTTATGATATATTTATAGATAGCTTTTAGATGCAGGGGATCAGCTTAAATCGTTCTGAAATTTTTCAAAGAATCCTTTACGCATCTTTGAATACTCGTACATTAATGCTCCTTGAATACTTAGGGCTGAAGCATCCTCTTTCCATTCCAAGCTATGGAGTTTCAGATTTGTGTTTTAATCAAAAGAAAACCCAATGAGACTTTTACCCCATCAAAAATGCTTACAAATATTTCAAGAAACTAAAGCAAATTTTGGGCAGAAATAACAGGAGTGCTTGTCCCCCTTCGGTTTCGTCCTGTTCTGTGTCCTGTGTCCTGTGCAATATAATATTGTAGTAGCAAAAACAAAAAGCGGGGCGAAAAACAAGAAAAGAAAAACTTGCACAGGGTTTTTAATAACGTGGAAAACACAAGGAAAAAGCAAATATTGATGCAAGCCGCAAATTTCAATTAAGAACAGGAAGAAGAAGCAGACAGCACAGCGACGACGCCGGCGACACCGCCGCATCCAACCGCAGCAGCAGAAGCAGCGACGCCAGCGACAACGACAACGACAGCGAGGAAGAGAAAGAGAGAAAGAGCGAATGAAAAGCCGAGCAAAGAGCGAGTTGCTGCTGAGCAGAACAAGAGAGGAGCAAACGTAGGAGCAAGGCAGTGGAGAGTCGAGTCGAGTCCAAGCGTTTGATGTAATAAAATAACGTATACGCCGGGGCAGCCGCCCTCGCCGTCGCCGTCTCACCCAACACCACTGCTCACCCAACAAACCGAAGACCGAGCACAACAATAAGAGCAATTTAAGCCACAGGAATGTGTGGTCCAAGGGGTTGGGTGGGTGGTAGGCGGGCAGACCGGAAGAGGAACAGGAAGAGCAGCAGGAACAGGAAGGAACTGAAGCGAAATAAATGGAAGCAAAGTGAAGCAACCCAAACCCCCAACCCCTATCGACTGTAGCTGATAAAAACAAAAAGCAAAAAACAGGACCTTCGAGACAACACCCCCAAAAATAATTATAGACAGCCTCCGCCCTACCCCTTCTGCGCGGGAACCATATGGAGAACGGAAGTAAAGCGCAGATCGAGCAAAATAAGGAAATATTGCGAAAAGAGGCACAAGAAAGAGGCCTTTAATCTGTGCAAGAAGCAGAGGCACAAAGCAAAAGTACGCGAAAATTGAGCGCAAACTCGCAAACAGCGGAAGAAAAACCAAGAATCATGGAAGGAAGGAAGTGAAAGGAAAGAAGAAAGCGATAAAGAAACGCAGGGAAAGAATGGGAACGCGAAGAAGAAAGGGAGAAAGAAGGAAACAGGAAGACGGAAATGGCAGGAGCCCACAAGAAAAGCGGAAGTAAGAATATTAAAATAGAAGCCCCAACCCCAAAGCCAAAAAAAAAGTTGGATGCCCGAAGCGCAGGGCCAAAGCGCAAAGGCCGATGAAAGTAAGGAGCAAAAGAGACAGGGCGAGAACGAAAGCAGACGACGACGACGACGTTGCCTGACTCCCGATGACATGACGAAATGGGAAGTTATGTGCGAGTGTGTGTGGGTGCGAGAGTATCTGTGTGAGTGTCTGCCGCGTGAGTTTGCACAACATTTTGCTACCCTTGGCTGCTGGCTGCCTGCCACTCATGCCTGCCACCCCCTCGTGCGCGTGGCGTGGCGAAGCGATGCGAGGCTGCTGTCTCTGTCTGAGGCATATCGATTTTTTTGACGCCTTCCTCCGCAGCTTTTTCCAATTGCTTTTCTTTTCTTTCGCTTTTCCCCCCTGGTTCTGGGCGCGTCTCCCAGGAAACGCTTTTCATTCTCCAGGAAAAAAAACGTTGCCTTGTTTTGATTGCTATTTTTAGATAGAGAGCAAGGGAGAGAGAGAGAGAAAGAGTGTAGAGTGTCAATGAACCTGAAAGAATTGCAATTTGTTAATCAGCACTTAAATTAACTCCAAACTTTCGACGCAACTAAAGTAAAAGAAAAGAAGAGGACAGAAAAAGAATATATTAAAAGGAGAGTAAAATGTGGGGAAAATGGCGTAGCATAAAAGGAGTTAAAAAGGAAGTTCCAAAAGAGTGGCAAAAGTTTTTTTTGTTTTTGTGTTTAAGTGGCAGCTTCCGCTGTAGACAAGAAGTTTCCATTTTGTCGCCCCAAAGAAATTGCATAACAAAGGGGAAAATGTGTGTGGAGCAACAAGGCGTGGAGCGGGGCTGGGCGGGGTAGAGAAAGCTTGGAAAATGTCGGAAAATGTAGGAAATTCAGGGCAGGCAAAACAATTGTTGCAACACACACAAATGAAAGAAAAACTTGCTCATCAAGTTGTGGCAGGAACCCAGCAGCAGGATGAATGCAATGAGTGGGCGTGGAGTGGAGTGCGATGGAATGGGATGGGTCCTGAATGTAGCTGCAACGTCATGCGGCAGCGCGTGCGAAAGTAAAAAGGAATCCCGGGATCCACAAAAGGAAATGCTCTCGTGTCTGGGACTCTCTGGAAACCCACGAGACTCCAACCTGAAGCTAAACGTTTCACGCTGTCTGTGCCACACTGCTGCTCCCCTGCAGCTCCCCTGCTGCCCGTTGCTGTGTGTGAAGGTTGACATTATGAACTTGAAAGTTGTACATAGGAAAAAAAGCAGCAGCAGTAGCAGCAGCAGCCGCGTTGACAGCTGGAAAGCAGCGTGAAATTGTTATGAATGAATGAACCACCACACACCCCTCGCACCGTGCCACGCTACGGCCAGTGTGTGTGGCTGCTGCTGCCCCACCAGGTGGCGGCTAGCTTCATTGGTTGGTTAGTTGCCATGCCACCCGCCGAAAGCCACTCGACAAACGCCATTTTTGCGTGTCAGCAGCGGATACAACAATTTGTATGATATACATATGTATATACATTTTTTTATTATTATTTCTTGTTGTTGCTGTGTGGGGTTTTGTTTTGTAAACAAATGTCAGCTGTGGGGGGCTACGTCATCAATTACGCATGCAATCGACATGGCCACCGAGCCACAGAACCACAGAACCGGGGCCAAAACCAGGTCAAAACTATTGGCCAACAAAAATTCGCGCCAAGAGAGTCGACAGAGAGAGCGACAGAGAGATGGTCAGCAAGAGTGAGGGGAGGAACGCCGAAGGACGACTGTTAAATCACAAAACAAAGCACCTGCCGCGCCGATTGATTTCGCCTGGCCAAGCGATGAATGAACTCCACACACACACACACGCACACACACACATAGATACACAAACCCACGCATACACCCACTACGTGGCTGCAATCCAACAGATTCATTCATACACATTACTCATACGCCGCGTGTTGCAACAGCAGCAGCAGCAGCAGCAGCAACATATCTGCTGCTCTGGCCCCATAAAAAAGGGAAGAACTTTTCGGCGGGCAACGTTTTTTGGGCCAAACTTTTTTCCCACGGAATGCAGCCAGGCTCCATGGGTCCCGTGGCCGTGTTTCATGGCCGTGTCCGTGTCCGCGTCCTGGAAGAGTCCCTGCTGACTGCCTGACCTGCTGCTGCTGCTGCTGCAGTGTCCTTATGTCCTGTCCTGTCCTGTCCCGCGCTAAAACGTTGTTGCTGCCCAATTTTCCCCGAGAGTCGAGGACATTTGCACTTTTATTTTCAGTCACATTTTCAGGCGGCGAGACTACTCTTGCCCCAATCCGCGAATGGATTGGGGTGTCCTGGCACTCGAATAGGGTACGTCCATAATACAAAGCCACTGGTGTCATCTGTAACAGCAGCTGCAATTAAAGAAAGGAGCCGGAAATCAGAGGATATGTCTATGGTAGCGGGAATATGTAGTGTGAAAACATGCCAAAGTGAAACCAAAAATCAACGCAGATCCAATACCTCTAGCCGCAAGAGCCTAAAACTGCGAGGTATCTCCGTAGTCGCCAGCCAAACTCTTGGAGTTCTTTGTTGCTTTGGCTTTGCCTTTGGCCAGACGCGAAATTTGAATTTTTATGCAGCGTGCAGCAGCGGCAGCAGCAGCAGCAACAACAAGGAGCATGCCGCAAAAGTTTGTCGACCTATATAAACGTTGGCACTCGAACACCCTCGCTGGATTGTACCGAATCCCAATCCTCCCCTGCCTGCACCGCCCCGCCCCCCGTAGCGCATACGTGTAATGCAAGTTCAAAGGAGTCAGTCGGCAGCAGCAACAACTGGAACTATTTGGGGAGTCACGTATTCGGATTTGGAATGCAACAACCTGTTGTCTGTGTCGGTGTCGGTTTCGGCGTCGGGGAAAAGTCCTGCACCAGTGGAGGAGTTGTAAAAGAAATGTTGTTGGTTTTCCTCTTACTGGGATATCCTTGAGCTCCAGTGAAAGTCACTTGCGGAGCGAAGAAACTTTTCTAATTGCGGGACAATCAATATCCTATTTGGCGAATATCTAAGGGAGGATGAGCCACAAACCACCCCACCCACCCTCATTCAATCAACACTCACCCCTGTATTCTCGCACACCCATCCTCCACCCTTACGTACCTCCTCATCCCCCGAAGATTGTTAGCGAAAAGAAGGTGCGGCCCAGGTTAGGAATGTCTAAGAAATGGCCCAGGGGTGACGGTGGCGGCAAGGTGCACGTACCCACCCCCAAAACCCATAGAAAGCAACCACTGCCCCCCAACCCTTACGAAGAACATTCCCTCCCGCTCGCAACCCCCTTCCATTAGGTGGTGTGGGGGTGAATATTTTTGGGTGGCGCTTTTAACAAACGATAGCAATTTAGAGAGATGCCAGAGGTATGCAAATTTATTGCCGGAAATGTAATTTACAAAATACGCTGCAGGCAAAGTGGAACCCCAGCGCCGCCGTTGAAGCCAGCGCCAAAGCCAGCAGTGACGCTGATAGCAGCAGCAGCAGAGCCGACAGACATTGCAAGCTGTTTTTGCATTTTCCTTTGTCCTGCTCCTTCTTCTTGTCATTTTGGATGTGTGGGTGGGGAGGGGGAGAGCGGTTGTGATGAATGTTGAGGTTGGACCCGCACAAAAAACTCAATGGCAGAGTGAATGAGGGAGAGGCAGAGAGAGAGCCTTGAAATTGAAGAAGACAAAAACCAAAAACTAAGTGGGAGCTAGCCGATCAGAGGGGGCCATGGGGAAGAATACCAGCGATAGGGAAGTAGATTGGTAAAGAGATGGTGGTGGTGGAGAGGGTCGAGAGCTTGAGTGAGAGTGGGCGAGTGAGAGTGGGCGAGTGGGTGGGTGGTGGGAGGGCAGCTTACAACGCTTTTACATTACACAAACAATCAATGCAACGCATGCGCCTCGCCAGAGTGACAGAGAGAGGTAGAGCCCACAAGAGTGGTACAGTGGAGAGCCCTATGAGTGGAAGAGCAGCATACTGTTAGAGGGAGAGAGAGAGAGAGCAGCTGCACCAACTCTTTCTAGTCGGTAAGAGGAGAAAGGCAGATGCAAGCAGCCCCCAAATAGCAAATAGTAATGAGGTGGGGCAAGGACCGTCCCATCGGTGGAGAGGTAAAGCGCGGGCGAGGCGCAGAAAATGAAAAAAATAAGAAAATTGGCAACGCGACCAGACGCTGCAGCCGCCAAAGAAGATGAACGAGAAGTAGAATGCAGCAAAGCAAAGAATGAGAGGCAGCAGGCGGCAAAAAGTTGATGCTGCTTATGCAAAATGCGCAGCAAAGGGCAGCAACAACAACAATAACAACAACAACGAGACGAGTATTGAGCAGGCGAGACAACAAAGAAGACCCCAAGCAGAGGGGCCAAAGCAGCAATAAGCAGGAGAAAGAGAAGGCGATGGCGAAGCCGAAGGAAGGGAGGCATAAACAGAGACAACGCCAGCGTCAGCGACAGCGACAACGAGCCGAGCCATGTGCAGCGCAGCGCAGCGCATATGAAGGCAAAGCCAAAAGGCAAAGCGCAAAAGTGCAGCGACTACGACGACCGACCGACAGCGCGCGACCGAAGCAGAAGCAGAAGCAGCTGCTCGACTCGGGAAGCGACAGTGCACAGTGGTTGAACAATTTGTTTTAAAGGAACAGAAGACAGAAGGGTATTCTCAACAATATCAAATCAATAGAAATAGTATCCAAAGTGCAGCTGAAGGAGAAGAAATATAGATGGTAATATAATCACCATAAGTAGGATCAGATTCCCATATAATCTCCGTACTTATGTACATATATTTTGTTGTGCTGTGACTGCCACATTTCATGTCACATATTTAAGCCAAACTGTTGCAATATCCAAAACCAATAATCAATCAATCCATCAGTCCCACTGTGCAGACTAAGAAAGTGCTAGAGCAAGAGCTGTCCCTACACGTGTATGCACATGCATGCATGTGTGTGAGTGTGAGTGTCAGCGCGTCGGCGGCGCAGGAGGCATGCAATGCATAGACATGACTCTGGCCGTGGCTGCGGCTGTGGTTGTTGCTCCTTGCCCTCCGCCCTCCCAATCCAAGCCCCAATCCAGAGCCTGGTCTGCCTGTACTTTTCGCTTTTGGCATTTTGTGGCGATATTCGCGAAATGCGCGCAGCACACACAGGGACAGGGACAGACAAAAGACGAAACAAAGTGCAAGACGCACACGAGAATAATTGAATTTTATTACATTGTTTGGAGAGGCACAACATACAAGAGAGCGAGAGCGACAGAGACAGACAGACAGAGAGAGAGAGAGAGAGAGAGATAGAGCGGGAGCGAATGTATGCAATCCACCAACATATGCACAAGTGTATGTATGTGTGGTATGTGCGCGAGTGTGACAGCAACCACCAAGGCTAGCTGCAGCGACGCCAGCGCGACGTCAGCGACAGGCGGCGGCGGCAGTGGCGAGCGCCTCGAAGAGAATAATGACCCCAAAGGCTTGTCGATTGACTGCTATTTTGTGCATGCGTGTGTGTGTGTTTGTGTATGTGTTCGCTCTCTCTCTCTCTCCCGCTCTGGCGACACTGCATGGCAGTGTATTAGTGTTGTTGCAGTTTTTGTTGGAAGAAGAGCAAGAAGTAGAAGCAAAGGCAAAAGCAAAAGCAGCAGCGACAGCAGAAGAAGAAGCCGGCATATGCTGCGGCTCCCTCTCTCTCTAGGTCTCCTCTAGCCGCCCCACCACCCTCTTGCAGCTGCAGAAAAGAGGTCGATGATGGGTGGGTGGGTTGGTGGTATTGCGCGGGGGTGTGGGGGCCTTGTGAAAGGCGTAGACACGGGCGTAGTTGTGGTTCCAAGGAGGGGCTGGAGGAATGTTAGAACTCCCTGCAAAACGAGCGAGAGCGAAAAACACGTTTCAGCAAAGACAACAAAAGCGAAACGAACCAAAAATAAACAACAAAATGCACAAAGGAAAAAACTCTCACAAAACAAAAAGGAAATAAGCTCAAGGAAAACGAAAAAAGAAGCAAAAGAAAATCCAAATCAAAATAAATAAATGCAAGACCAACGCTGCCCCTGGAATTTCCATGTCTTTGTAGTTTTTGTACTCTTGCGCTGAGGTTATTACGATATCGAGCAGATGTTTGCCAGTCACAGAAGGATAGATGTATCAGCCTGTATCAGCGCAATTCATATCCAAGTTACGCATGTTCTGATCCTATATCAAATATCTGCCATAGCAACAATCGATCTGAGCACAAGTCTTCTGAAGATAATCCAATTCGAAGGGGAAGATACAAACAGAACGGATCTGCAAGGGTATCCCAATCTTCACTTCCTTTCGTGGGTTTGTTTTGTTTTTTGTATTCGAGGAAATTATAAAAGCATTTTTCTCACTGTCTCTGGCCCAAACGACAGCTTCACAGATCTCCACTGTTGATGCTTCCTTTTCTCCTTTTATTATTATTGTGTGTTTGGGGGCCGAAATGGCGAAGCAACTTTGCTAAATCATAATAATAATAATAAAAAATAAAATTGCCAACGAAAATTCACTAAGAGAGAGCGAGAGAGAGGCAGAGAAAGAGATAGCCTGAGAGCAGCAAAATAATAATAAAACAAAATTGAAATTTGTAATGAAGCTACTTTTTCACTCCACACAGATGCACGCATACATTGGTGTCTCTCTCTCTCTCTCTCTTTGTGTGCATGCGTGTGTGTGTGTGTGTGTGAGGGGGCGGAAATTGCCTGGTCGCTGGAGTAGAGAAAGAGAGAGAGAGAGAGCGAGAAAAGTGGAGTTGTGGGTGTACCGGCCACCAGGGGCTGACTTAATGGGTGGCATGAAATATTGCCGGCTAAAGTTTTTTTCCAAATGAGCAAAAGCAAAACAAAAACTCTAACAGTGAGGATGAGGGAGAGAGAGAGAGAGAAAAAGAGATAGATAGAGTGGTGGGGGGTCCACGAGGAAGTTAAAGTTAAAGGCAATTCAAGGAAACCAATTTAAATTGAGTTTGATCATCTTTTGCCCCATCTGCCCATAACAATGTCCCAATATCAAAATAAATTGCACCAATATTCCCCGTCGTTAAATCCAATCAGTTCTATTAGGATTCCAGGGAAATTCTCTATAATTTGGCATCTAAACTAGAATATTCTGTAGAATAATTAAAATACGCAATAAAAAGGGGAGTGCATATGTATGTATGTATGGTATTACATATGCAACTCCCCCTTTTTTTTTTAACTGCAATACAAAATTTCGCAAACGGTTTATAAAAACTTTTGCTCCACTTTGTGAAAACACAAATTCTTTCTTATTCGAAAAAATCTCTGGATATAAGAAATATACCACACGGAATTTCAGTCTCCTTGGGATTCATCTTCCTTTGAACATTCCTCATGTAGACCCAATCTTATTAGGATTGAATATCCGTCCTTAAAACATTCTCCACCGAAACGAGACCCAATCGTCGTGTCCCAGGAATGTTTCGCCTTATCTAGATGGAAGACCTCTCAGCCGAAACGTAATTTCACCATCTCCTGCCTCCCTCGTTCTACCTATCTCTTTGGCCTATCTAATCGATCTCTTTTTCTGCTCTCCTTCTCGTTTCAGGTAAGTAACTGACTGCTTATCGAGATGCTCTCAAATGCTCCGAGCCGTAAGTAGCCTGGAAATATGCAACAACAAAGTGGCCGAAAAAAAAGATCAGTTATCAGAATGCCAATTCCCAAGACATACTTTTCCAACCAGACAAGCAAAGAACTTGACTCAAAGAGAGGGCAACGAGAATCAGTTTTTGGGAAGGGGGCGTCGCATTATTGTCGCGTCCAAGGTGTATTTGCGCAAGGTGAGGCATTGCTTGGCTAGCTCTCTCACAGTGCAAAGTTACTTGAGCGGTTCAACCCACGTGACCCAAAGAGACCAAAGGGAACGGGTGAAGCTACTCGTGAGCACAGGAATGCCTCACCTTGTGGATAACACACCTTTGTCGCGTCCATGTCCGCCTTGAAGGGAGCGTTTTTTGAGTTGTTTTTTTAGTTTTTCCTCTTCGTTGTTGTGGTCTCTCTCTCCTTGCTCTTCTTGCGTTTTCGTTTTCAGTTTTTGTTTTCTTTTCCCGCTGCTTTTTTTTGTGCCTTTTTTGGTTTACCGCAGTTATTTTTTACTACCTTTTTGCCGTGGCAACCTCACAGATACGAACACACACACGTGCAGCTGTAACAAAGAGCTGCTGCGCTGACGGCGACGTCGCAGTCAGCTGCGCCGCTTACTGCTCTGCCGGCGTCAGCAATGCCGGTGCTATGAGTGTTTTCGGCTTGATTCGGCTCTCTCTCACATAGCGCCCATAATGGCGGCAAAACACGTTTTTGCTGCTGGCTTGTCTTCTTCGGCTCTCCAGCTGGCGCTCGCATGCGCTCTCTCTTAACATTGCTCCACCACCATTACCATCCATTGCCATGCTCTGCCCAACCCAGCCAGCCGCCTTCTCTCACTCACACTTGCACTCGCACTCACACTCGCACTCATACTACGCCAGAGAGAGACCTCTTGGGGAGGGCAACGTTGCTGCTGCTGCCTTGTCGCCGCCGTTGCCGTTGCCGTCGTCGTCGTCGTCGTATCTGTATCTTTTACGCTGCTTACACTCCACGTTCAGATTCATTCTGTAAACGCGATTCCTCGAGGACGTAACGTGAAACGTTGGCCAAGCGCGCTCTCCGCCAACTGCTACACAACGGTTACCGAGCGGTTCTTTGTCTCAACATACTGCTCCTGCTCCCCCAATACTACAACTGAAACTACTCCGTCGTAGCCGCAGCCTCAGCCGCCCACGCGTCGTGCAACAACAACAACAACAACAACAGCAGCAACAGCAACATCATCAGCAGCAAAGGAAGAGAGAGGAAGAGCAAATCGCGTGCTAAAATTGTTGCCCAGCGTGATAGTTTATCTCTTTGCCCTCACTGTGTGGTGTGAGAGTGTGTGTGAGTCTCTGCTGTGTGCGTGAGTGTGTGTGCAAGTGTGCCCCCCCAATGTGGTTGTGTGTGTGCGTAAATTCTTTAACTAAAATTGATTGTTTATTTCCGTTGTTGCAACAAAAAAGCAGCAACAACAATGCTTCATAGATAACAAACAAAAATGAAATTTGGGGCAGTTGCCAATTGAAAAAAACAAAATGTGATTTCCTTATCAGAGCAGAGCGCACTAACAACAACAACAACAACAGCAACAAAGAGCAAGAGAAATATAGAGAGAGGGAGATAATAATAGCTATATATAGTTTATATAGTATAGTGTTTGCGAGGCAATCGGCTCTCGATCGATCATCAACGGAAATAAAATCAAATTAAAATTTCAAAATGTCATTCCAAAAGCACAAACAAACCACAAAAACAGCAAAATTGTTCAACAACTAAAACAAAAATACCTTAAATAAATAAAAAAAAAATAAATAATTATTGTGTATATAAAAAAGATCATCACAAACAATTTAATTGTTTAATTGTGTTGTGGAAACATAAAAGTAACAACCAGTAGAAAGATAGAAAGAAGAAACAAAAATTAATCATACATATAAATAAAAAAATATTAAATATTCAATAAATACGTAGTAGGATAATAACATACTGATTATTCCGTGCAATCTATTTCTAAAATAACAAAAACAAAACGAAAAGCCATAATAAAAACGTATATATATATATTATATATAACTGATAACTGAAGAGCCCGAAGAAGAACGCAAAATAAAGAGCCAGAATCAAATTGAAAACTGATCAAACTTGCCACAAAGACACACAACATAACCCTATACAATACCATATATATCCAAAGCAGCTTTAACTGGGAAATCCTCTTCTTGACAACCGAAACGTGATAAAAAGTGAGTAAGATCTAAACGATTGGAGGGGAATTACCAGAGTACCTGGAGGTTATTAAAAATCCATTTGGTTCTCAAGGCAAAAAGCATCAATCACTGAGAGATTTAAGTGAACTTATGCAGATTATTATTGATCGAATTTCCACCACCACAGGGGGTAGAAAACCCGAAAGAAATAGGAATACAGGGGTAGACAATAAATCCACCCTTGAAAATAGTTGAGGAATTTATAAGGAAATTAAATACTCTTCTCTTTGAGCTTTTACATAAAGAAGGGAATCAACTAGATCTTCTAAATCGCATTGAGCTTATTGATTTTAATTTAAAGAAAGTTTGGTTAATGAAAACCCAAAGCCAAAGCCAATCCCATGCCCCCCAAACAACCAAAATACCAAAAGTCACTGCAGGAGTCGTGACAATGGAGTTTCCTTTCAGATTTAAAGAAGTCGAAGGTTGAGCGACGGCTCTCAAGAATCTCACATTCTGTCTGTCATTCAATGGAACTTCAATCACTTTGGAGACCGAGATATAATCAATAAATGTGCCCCATGTGAAGGCCAAAAGGGGAGCTGGAGCAGGAGCGGAGGTTGGCAGATGGAAGAACAAATAAATCAAAGGAAAAACAACAACAGCATTTTGCATTAAAATCAAAGCGAAGCGAATTGAAATTGAATTGAAGACAAGATAAATGAAAGAAAAATCAAATAAAATAAAAAAAGAAATAAAGAAACGCTCTCTGGCATTGATTACACTTGCAAAACTCGCTTTGGACATCCGGGAGAACCTTTTTTTATGAATAAATAGATCTGTGGCCCTCTCCACTCGTTGACCCCTGGTTAGTGCTAGTGATTTTGTTTCTATTAATAATTCATTTGCTTAAAGCGACCATAGCATGCAATACGTATATTTTTTTAATGTATTAATTAAGTTTGGCGCGTTGGAAAAACCGAAATGAAGCCAAAATAGAGAAGAGGTTCGCATTATATATTTCGCTCTACTTTATAGATAGCGAGTGTTTAGCGTTGCATGACGCTTTGCTGATGATGAGGCATGCACCATGCACCAACGTGCACAGGGCACAGAAAATTTGTGCAACACATCGCTGCAACAGAGCGAGAAATTAGCTTTACTTTTCGCAAAAAAAAAAAACTTATTAGTAAGGAGGTAGGGGATTTAGTATATTATGGACTGTGGGCAGAGATTTACTTTAAATTTAGCTTAGAGATACGGAATTTATTATGGTTGGATATTGTGGTGAATATTTCCTGTGGAACTAAAATAAAGATAAAGATTTATCTGTATTTCTTGTTTGAATTCTTTTCTTTGCAATGGCATTTTATTGAGTCTTTTTCGTTTCTTTTCGCTGCTTAAGATGTGATCCAATAAATCCATTAAATATTCCTTCATTTATTTATTTACAAACACTCAAATACTTTCTAATTGGAACTTTTAAGTCTTATCCAATCCATTTCTCAAACAATTTCTTTGATCACTTAAATAGAATAAAAGGAAATATTCGTTTTTCTTGTCCATTTTCCATTTTTCAAGAGATTTTCTTTCTGATAAATTCCAAAAGTTTCTTTGGAAAAAGATCAAGAAACCAAACGGAAAAGAAAAAGGAAGAAAAACAGATTCCTTAATCAGACGGCAGAAATCTAATGAAGAGAAATTGCTAACAGCAACAATAACAATGCAACAATGTTGCAGCTGCAACTGTGGCAAGAACTTTATAAATTTTCTTTTTTTTTGGGGAAGCACGAGTGTGTGAGAGAGATGGAGGAAGAGGGGGCCTGGGTACTGACTAATGCAAAATGGCGGGTCGCATAAATTTTTGTTACTCAGCCGCGCGACACATTGTGTGGCAAGAGAAGAAAGAGAACAACCAGAGAGTGAGAGAGAGAGTGAGAGAGAGAGGGTGGGAGGGAGAGAAGAGAATGAAGAGTAGAACAGAAGAAGAAAATAATGGGGCAGAGATGCGAAAACTTTGTTGGAGTCGCCACAAAAGAAGGAAACGGCACACAGAATGGCAAACATGTGGCCGTCGCTTCTCTTTCCTCTCTCTCTCTCTCTCTCTCTGTCTCTCTCTCTTTCAACTATGTGTGGCCATGTGTGTATGGGAGTGTGTGTGTTGTATCTGTGTGTAAGAGCGAAGCGCAGACAATTAGTTTTATTATGCTTTGTTGCCGAGCTTCTCGCTGAAATGGCACGACATAAAAAAAGGCAAAAAAAAAAAATCAGATAAAATACAGCACACCAGAGGGAGGGGAAAGAGAGTGAGAGAGAGATAACAACGAGATCGTGTTTATATATAGATTTATATGATGTGCATCTTAAAGATACATTTACTACTAGCAGATACATTTTGTAGCTGCTTTGCACTAATTATTTGTGTGTGATGGCCAAGAGCCAAAATGTTCAAAAGTAACACAGAAATAAAACTGCATTCAGCGACAGAGACACCAATAGAAAGAGAGAGACGGAGAGCAAGAGACATTATGCAGGGCATGCAACCATAAATATTAATTTATTAGCGTTGCGCAAATTTATCTGCGCAATTAAATTCCTGTTTTTTTGTTTTGTTTGCTTTCGTTCGTGCAAACAAAAGAAGGAAGAAAGTTGTGTAAGGGATGTGGATGAGAATGGAGGGCAAGTGGTCGACTAAAGGTTGCCCTATAGAAACCTAAATCACGATCACCACATTTATTTACTTTATACCAAATATAAAACGTACCCGAAACGTCCCCCAAACTTCACTTCTTGCCTTCTAAGCTAACTAAAAACATCTTAATTTGCTCATTGGTGTCATTTCCAGCCTTAACCAATGCTTCCGTCTAAAATACCCTTTCCCATAAAGCACTCACAATATACACATATTTATGCGTAGCGGCGTATTTTGCCGCGACTCAAGTTCCGAACAAAAGCCAAAAGGATATCCATTAGGGGGAAAAAGAGGTGCCACATACACATGCATACGTACGTGTGTGTGTATGTGTGTGCGTGGCATAACAAAGATTAATGACCAAAAGGCAAAGGGCTGTGCAGCCCCGAACCCCGTCTCCAACTGCGACTCGGCTCTGGCTCATCGCACACATCGCAGCACAAAGGCAATAAAAACATAATAAATTACCATATCAAGTATACGTATATACTCTGCTCCCCCCTCACCCACCACACCACACCACACATCTCCTTGGGCAGCATTTCCGCGTGTGCGAATTTATCGTCTCGGGGACTACAACTACTATGTACCTTGAGATCTATTTCTCTCTATTCAGTTAAGTTTTCCTTCCCTACCAAAACTTTTCCACACATGATTTATGCAATTCAATTCATACAACTTCTCTTTCTGTCTCTCTCTCTCTCTCTTTGCTGCTGCCATTCCTTCGTTTTTTACCAGAGAATTCTTCAGCAATTCACTGCAATTTTTTAAGTCATTTTTTGGTCTTTTTCTCTTCTGAAACTGTCATAAATTTGTTCCCTTAAAAGTTTTCTCTGGGAAACAAAGTTTTTCCCAGCTTATAAATCCATGTAAAAGTTTTTGCATGCGCAACTTTTTTTTTTTGCAGAAACAAACAATTATGTTGGCAAAAACAACAACAAATTTTTGGCAATCAACTGCCACATGTGTGTGTGTGTGGCATCTTTCTGTCTCTCTATAAGAATCTCTCTTTCCCTCTTGAGGAGAAACTCATTAAAAAAAAAGAGTGAGAGATGGATCTAACCCTTTGGGCAAAGTTCTGTTTCAGGTTTTCTGTCTAATCGAAATTTCTTATCAACCCTTTTTTCTCTGCGTGTGTGTAAAATATGTGTGCCCCAACCCTCATTAATCTCACCAGGACTTGCAGCTGTTCTATCATTCCTTGGGGGAATTTTCCCACAAATCTCATTCCCTATATCCAGCATTCTCAGCTGCATGAAAGAATATGTTTTTTTCCCCCCTATGGATAGTTTTGCCACAAATCCCTGGCTTTAATGTAAACCAAAACCGAGATTTGTAATCTAAATTGATTGGCTTACCTTTGTGTGGAATTGGAGATTCGTTTAGCCGTTTTCTGTTCGGTTTTCTCTTACTTTTAATTATTTCATTATGCACACCACTACTTTGAGGTATTTGAGGGAATTAATTATGTTTTTTTAGCTTAATTTCGAATGTAAATGAGTACAGAAATAATTACATGAAAATATGGTTACGAAAAGCTAATTTACCAGCATTTCCCAATAATAAATATGCAACGTAACACACTTTCTCAACATCAAATGGATTAAATTAAATAATAAAAAATAGTAACCAGCAAACTCTATTAAATAAAAACTAAATACTCAATAAATCAACAACTAAACACGCCACAAAAAATGAAAAACAGCACCCAAAACCCCCAAACAACACGAATGGAATGCCTGACATTTGAGCAGCAGCCAAATACAAAAGAAAAAAAAAAAAGTAAAAATCCAACACAAATTTTCGCTTCTGCCTTTCCCCAAAAACTGTGTTTTTCTTTATTTTGGCAAATTGTTCATTACAAAACAGGCATTGAGAAAATACAAATTTTCCGGCATTAAATTTAATTTATACATAAATTAAAGTTTGCTTCGTGCAGATCATTAGAGGTACATTGCATACAACACAACAACGCAATGCAACAAATAAAAACAAGACGAGGGAAGTATTCATGTGAGAAAGTCTGCTGTGGCAGCTGCATGTGGCAGTTGCAGTTGGATAACAAACCCAAAAAATTTCGTTGCATGTCTGGCTAAAAAAGCAGCAGAAAGAGGGCCCCCAGCAAACGTGTTAACGTAATTTGATGCTAGTTTTGAGTGAAAATGTTGAAATAAATGTTCAAATTATTGATTGAGAATACAAACTTCGAAAATTGATATAATTATTTCAGATTGAAATTTGTTTGATAGCACGAAAAATCCACTCAACCATTAAAAATGTTGAAGAAAAATGCAAATATGTATAGGAGGCTGCCTTCAAAATAGATAATCAGACAGCTCAAAGTCAAAAGACACTTGGCCCCTAAATAACATGACGTTTTCAATTAGCATTTGAAAGAAATTTAAACACTGTTGCAAGCCACATACTCGTTCATACTCGTACATCCGTTCCCCTCAAAAGAACCTTTGTCTATGCTCTAAATGTAAATTTGTACAATTTTCGCGCAGGCATGTAAATATTTATTTTGCAGCAGACAGGAACAAAAATGCAAGAGAACTAATTTTAGAAGAGGAAATTTGATATAAAATATTGTACGAGTTTTCCCGCGTTATCCCAATAACATTTATCTAATGCCCCAATATAAATCATTGTAATGAGCTGATAGCAGGAGTTAGGCAGTGGCAGCAGCAGCGGCAGGGCCCACAAACAGAACCATAAATAATGCTACGATAGTTGCCCCAAAAAGCCCCATACCTCATACTCTTTCAACAGATAAACCCACTCACATAGCCAGAGAGAGAGAGGAAGAGGGAGCGAATCCCAGAAAGTACTTACTGCGGGGCACTAAATCAATAGGGAGAATCCAATAAATACTTTTAGACATCATATCTGTGGCATATATAATGGTGTTTTTTTTTTCTTGAGAAACGAAATCAGGTATGTCATCCAAATATGTAGGTTTAGTTTTGCATTTATTGGCATCTACATCACAATGCGAACACACGCTCTCAAGGAAGCCCGTCGCTCGTCAGATGTTTCTGTATCTCTGAAAAAGTATCTATAGAAAGTTGTCCCCCAAACCAGTTTGAAACAGACGGCCAATACCTGTCGTGCATTCGGGGATTTATGCCGCACGTTTATTATATTTACATTTAATTTAAGTTTCTCAAATAGTATTCAAATTACTCTGACAAATGTACTCGTACTTTAGCCAAATGTATCTCTGAGATATATGTCTAAATATATCTGCAAAGCATACGACTATCTCTAGCTCTCTGTCCCTGTCTATCTCTCTCTCCCTCTCTCTCTGCCTGTTGTAATCGCAAGAAAACAATTTTCATGTAATCTAGGACATTGTCATAAATTACAGCAATTTCGAGAGCCATTTTCAACTGCCAACAACTGCTTCTTGTGGACCATTATGGCCAGGTCCAAACAGATATATGTACATATGTATATACGAGTATACATATATACATTTTAATACATACATCTAAGACATACAGAGATACAAACGGCCCAAGTAAAGGCCTTAATAGGTAATTATTTAAAATTTATTACGCTGCCTTTCGCTTATTATGGCAAACAACAACAACAACGTTTGGGCCCAAACAACAACCGACCCTATAAGGGCCATCATGCTAGGCCTCCACTAAATTCCTTTGGAATACCCCTGTGAAAGGAATTATTTATTAAAATTCCGCAAAATGAGGAAAGGAATCGAAATTAGAGCTTAAAACGGCGGAAAAATAAACAAAAATTCCTTGAAATATTCCGAAAAGTAACAGTACTTTGTATCTGTCCCTTATTTCCTAAAACAACCCTTAAATATATTAAGCTCTTCCATTTCCCTCAAAGCTGTACTTACCTCATTAATAGATTTAAACAAAAGTTTCAGCAACATTTAAAATCAATTTGGAATGCCCCACAATATAAGTATTTTTCTATCGCAAAAATACCCCACCCTATAAATAAGATAAACAATATTGGTTATCTCGCAATCGTTACTGATACCGAAAACCATGATAAAAAAATAAATAGAGAACCTCGTTCCATAATAAAAATTGGAAACCCACAATCTCACCTCTGAGTCACCTCCAAAGTTGAGAGTCCAACAAAAATTTATGAAATTTATGACAATCGAGTGGAAATATTTCCGACAACCATGTGTTCGCAGAAATCTTAATTACTTTAAAGTGAGAAGCAATGGATGATGATATAAGTGCGGGGAAATTAAAAGCGAATCAGTGTGTCATGCAAGGGAAGAGTACCATAAACTTCAATCTTTCATTTTGGGGGTTTCTTTTGGCGCTAGGGGGATGGTCACACCTTCCTTTACTTTGGATTCCAGCTATCTTAATGATTTACTTCTGCTGTTCTTCAGTTCTTATTGTGGCCAGACTGGTCACTTAGATCTCTTTTGCTCTTTTTCTGGAACTCAACCAGGATACTCCATTTTTTATTGCATTTCTTTTTGCTAGACTGGCCACACTTATTCCTTTGGACTCCCATTCTCTTCCCCTGCTTTTGCTTTTGTTGTGCTTTTGCCCGCTTCTGTGGCCAAAGAGTTCACTTGGGTTTAAGTGCATTTTAGCCATCTTTATTTGCACTTTTGTGTGTTTGTTTGTTTGGCTGTGGTAGTCGGCTGCGACTGTTGTAGCTTTTTGTTTTTGTTGTATCTTAGACTTTAGCCATTATACACCGACACTTTTTCATATCCTGTCTGGGCTTCTACTCTCTGCGTTCCAGTCTGCAGTTTAAAGCCCAACTGACGGCCCGTCGTTGTCTGATGTGAGAAATGCGGCTCCATGACTTGGCTAAAAACCGAAAAAGCGTGCAAAAGGAAAGAAGACAAAAAAAAGACCCAACTAAACTATGTATGCAAAGAGGAAGAAGATGAAGGGGGAGGGAGGGGGAATGGGAGTGTAAAAGAGGGCTAAAAAGACTACAGGAAAAGTGCACAAACAATGGCCAAAAGCGCTAACAAGCGCCGATGCATGCCCCACCTCTCCTTCGCTCGCTCACTCCCTGTGTATTTACCTCTCTTTCTGTGTATCTGTGTTCCTGTCATAGCTTTAGGCCTGAAGCACAATTTGTCAGCGACTGTGGCCATGAATCGGGTCAGGTGTCAATACAACAGAAAAACAGACGGAAAAAACCGGCAGAAACTAAGCAAAATCTGCCTTGCGCCGCGCCAGCTCGAGATACATTTGTATCTATGCATCTGCCAGCTACTTTAATGCACTTTCAGCGCTCAACGTCAATATGTCAAATTGATAAAGAAACGCTCGCAACGTTCGCAAAAGGAAAATAGAGAGGAACAAAATTACAAGTTAAGTGTTTTTTGCATTTAGAGAAGGATGAGGGTGGGGGAAGAGGAGAAGGTTGCAGCAGCAGGCAGCCATGCAGGCAAGGAGTCTATGGGTCTGGAGTGCCCTTTCGTTGCTTAGAGTGTGTTGCCACAGCACTCTTCTCCTGTCGCTGGAAGCGTGTAATGCCACAAACCCATGATAACTGCAGACGATTATCGAGTGTGGTGTGTGTCTCGAGTAAAGATACAAATGGAGTGGAGAATACAGATACAAATATCGATACCGAACATGGCTTTGGGAAGAGAAAGGTACGGCGTGGTCTCCTAATCAGCTCGTCTTAGCTCAGGTGCTAGTAGATTGTCCGTGTAATCTATACAGAGGGAATGTGTTTGACTAGCGACTCCACACTTATCGCCCGAAGAGAACTTCCAAGGGATTTATCTGGTAGATATGACACTTGTTTGTTCTAGATATTGGCTTAAAAGAAATCCGACGCAGGGCAGAGAAAAATGTCGTAAAATGATTTACATTTGCCTTTGAAGAATATTCAATCGTTAAGATTCCTTTCACGCTTTCCTTAAATTCACATAAACTACAGAATTTCTTTCATTCTGATTTATGACTTTATTCAAAATGTATCTCCCACTCTTGCAACTCTCCTGCAACACTTTCTTGTGACTTCCTTTTGGCAGTACCCTCCCTCTGCTTGGCTTATCGATTCCGAACACCTGTGACAGCAATTGGATTTAAATGGCAGATTAATTGAATTGCCCAAAAGTCGAAGGATGTGTCCAAGACATCCTTTACATCCCTGGGAAACATATCTGTTGGTTGGAAATGGTTGAGTGGAGCTGACAAAGAGTATATAAAATTAAAGCAAACACCAGGCGACTCACAGCATTTTTGACTTTTCTCCAGCTGATTCTCTCTCTGGTGTTTTCTCCCGTTCTCTGCATTGTTCCGGGGGGGCGGGACGTACTCTGGGCTGTATTTTCTGCTTTATGTTGAGCAAATATTGACATTCGTTTATTAAAATTGCAGCAGTGGGCCCCAAAGACGAGACACCGAGACTTGAGAGTGTAGTCATGGCATGGCATGGGGCAAGACCCTGGAAGATGCTGCACAGTGGAGGGGAACCTTGGGGGATAGGGAAATGTCATGTTTGCATATGTAAATGTGCCGCTCTCTCTCTCTCTCTGTTTCTTTTTTCGACGTAGGGATAGGGCAATATTTGCTTTTAATTTTTGCTTTGTTTAAACTGCAGTTTAATTTTATTTTCCACACAAATATTTCCAACAAATTGGAAACGAACAAGCAATCTAAATTGCAGACCAAAAAAATAAACACGAAGACAGATACAGATACTATCGGTTACAGCCACAAGATACATAGATACTTTGTAGTCAATACAGGCAACTGGTGCTGTCAGACTTCAAATTTAATTGACACATTTCTTTTGGCCATTTCCTCGGCTGTGGCATTTTTCTCCTCCTCTTATTTTCTCCTTTTGCGAAAATATTTTTTCCCCATGAGCAACCATTTTCACATACCACTTCGGACAGAAAGCGAAATAAATTTTCATTTAATGCCAAGGGGCGCACCGACCGCAGTTGCAGTTGCAGTCAAAAAATAACAAATGTCTGAGCTACAAATCCGAGCAACAACAACAACAACAAATAAACATTCAACGACAAATTCAAGTGACAATCACAAAAATTGCAATAACAATGCAAATAAACTTTCAACTTTATGGTTTCTTCATTTGCATTCATTTTAATTAAATTCAAGTGACAACACGACAAATGGCCAATCAAATGGAAGTGTTTGGGACACTGAAATACCCTTAATAGAGTTTCAGTACTGTGTAGTTGCACGTAAAAGAAGTGTTGGAAGGGAAAGTCAAGTAGTTTGTTGAGCTCTCAAAGTTATCATTTTGCTCTAACTTGTAGCATCAGTTTTGGCTTGGTTTCTTTCTGTAGTTGGCTCTTCTGTAGTTCTCTTAGCAACTGCTAAAAAGTGCGAGGTAGCTAGAATTCCTGCAACAAATGCAAAGCATTTGATTAGCCACTTTTTTGCATATTTTGCATATTTGATTTGTGTTACTATTTCTATTTGTGTTTCTATTTTCTGTGCTTCTCGTTGCTTCTTTCGCTTCACTCTCCCCCTCCTCTTGACTACGACACAAATAAAGTTTTCGTGCAACGTTCACATACATACATACATAAATAAATAATTTGATGATGATGATGATGTTGGGGGAATTCATTCTTGTTATTTACATTTATTAATATTTATTTTTCTTTTGATTCTCTCTCTTTCTCTGTCTTCTTTTCTCCTTTTTGTGCGCCTGGCAACAAATTAGAGTTTTATTTATATTTTGATTAACATTTGGCTCTTCTTTTGTTGCTAGCTGCTGATTGATTTTCCTCTTTGTTGTTCACAGGAAATGAGGAAATATAAAAGCGCAAAACTCTAATTAGGCCTTAAAGAGGGCCCTCCGATCTGGGCTCTGTGTATAGGATAGGAAGATCCCTACATTAAATTCCATGAAAGTCCAAGTCATTGGCTGATTGGCAACTAAAACGAAACAGGAAAGGCCATTAGCCAGAGCCAAAGCCAAAGCAGCAGCAATCATTCGAAGATGATGATGTGGGGCAGGGTATTTTATTCCAGAAAATTGGGTGAAAGTTCCAGATCAATTCGTGAAAATTTTAACATGGTAAAAGGGAAGGAGGGAATGACAGGCCAATGGGGAAGGGGAACAGATAAGCAAAAATAGATTCAAGGAAGTTTTGGCTACTCATAAAATAGCGCGTAAAACCCCTTCGATTCCCTCTTTTCTGCTTCCAAGAGCTGACAATTCTTTTTCCCACTAAAAATTCTATAAAAATTCCAATAAATTCCCTAGAATTTCCCGCCAGTGAGAAGAATCCCCTGCAACGCTGAAAGTGCAGTGCAGTTGAGGCGCGAGCGATGCAGGAATAATTGATTCTGCTCATCGGGCCGCAGCGAATGAGAGGCGGCTATAAAAGTGTCCATGAAGCAAGGCAACGCCTTGGGGCCATGGGCAAACACCTTGAGAGTGTTTTCGTCGGAGTCTTCTTTGGTTTTTGTGCATTCCATGAACGAGGACCAGGGCAAGCAGGCAGGCAACAGTCGGCGGACACTCTTTCGTTCTTTCGAGGCCTGTGTCGGGGTCACGTAGACTCCATTTATATCAAATTATCTTACCATAATAATGAATTGTTGGCAATTATAGGCATTATCGTTATTTATGGCCACAAAAGCCGTGTGTATTCTCTCCATTCCACCAATCTCTTTGCATCTTCACGACAAGGGTCCACCTCATTCCCCTTCGCCTCACCCTCCGCAAGGGAGCCCTTAAGCCTCCCAAGTAGACATAAAAGTAAATCTAATTAAATGAAAACGCTTTGCTCTGGGCCATAAACAATGGCCCCAGCTCCATTCTTAATTGCCTTTGGCTAGAAAGAGAGACCTTTGAGTACATAGTAGAGTCCCTCTCTCCTCTCTCTCTCTCTCTCTCTCTCTCTCTGTCTCTATTTATATATAGACTTCCATTCAATTCGATTCCTTGTGTGAGTCACTGTACTCACTTGTTGTAATTGCCAACTTCCGACGAACAAGTCGGAATTAATGAAATGTCTTCTCAAATCTTTGGCATTGAACGTACAGCTAATTGAGTGTAACATTAATTGGCCTAGATTCAATGCGACTCGATTCGAAATAGCAACCTCCCTGCCTGCCTTCCACAGTGACGATAAGGTGCCCGAATTGGCCATAAAGCATTCCCCTATGAACGGAATTATTATTGGTATTTCATTCCATCGATAAGAAATTCTCTATTGGGTAATATGATGTATGATATGATGGATGTTTTTCAAGTTGGAAACTACTCACCCGTATGGTGAAATGTTAGTGGCAGATTTGGCAGGCGGGAAGTACCTTTTCTACTAAAAAAAGTTACTAAAATGAAGAGTTTCAATGGAATTCCATGTGGAAAAACATAAAAGAGCGGCTATTAAAGAAATATATGTGGCTACCATCTATTACTTATCTTAGTCAGACTCTTTCTCTCTCTCTTCTTTCATGTATGGGAAGTACTTTATCATAATAAGGAGGAAACCCAGTAAATATTGTGGGAAAGTCTTT
Organism: Drosophila tristis; assembly: GCA_018150885.1. Taxonomy (NCBI): domain Eukaryota; kingdom Metazoa; phylum Arthropoda; class Insecta; order Diptera; family Drosophilidae; genus Drosophila; species Drosophila tristis. Next base: position 2,099,049 of record JAECWT010000264.1, read on the forward strand.
CCTGATATCATTAGAACGTTGGCCTCCCTAAAGGGAAGTCGTTAATATAAAATATGAATGGCTTTTGAATATGTTTTTATGGCTTCATTGATTGCATCTTCAGAGGCAAACTGAGACAGAGACAGACAGATAGAGAGAGAGAAGGTAGAAACTGAGGCAGAGAGATAGAATGATTTACGATCGTTGGATCGTTAAAGTCAGTTTCACTCGAAAAACGGAAATAGAACTCGTTTCATAAAAACACTTTGCATTTTGGCAGAGACACTCGAGGGCAAACAGATAGCAGCAGCGAAGGCAAATGCAAATGAAAATATAAAATACAAATTAAAATTGAAATTAAAATAAAAGCAAACTAAGAGAGACAGAGAATCAGTGCAAAGCAAGAAACAGAGAGGAAATTCCATATAAAATAGGACCAGAGCATACAAAAACAAAGGGCATTCAAAAGAAGACAAAAGCAAACAATAAAAAAAAAACGAAAAAAAAGACAAAAGAGGGTAAGAGGCAGGCAAATGTCGAATCAAAATTAATGTCGAGTTAATCGAGTTTTGTTGTTGCTGCTGCTGTGTTCTCTCTCTCTTTTTGTAAAAGAACAAAGAAGTAGGAGAGGAAGAAGATGCAGACGAAGACGAAGGCGAAGGAGAGGAAGATGAATAACGAAAAGAATCTGATTCTCAATCTGAAAGCAGTTTGTCTTCTTCCCCCATTGTTTGCTCTCCCTCTCCCACGTTTTTATGAGTACAGCCTCTGGTTGAGAGCCTGTTTATGCTCCTGACAACAACCCTCCCTCTCTCCCTCTGTTTGGCCAGAGCGCAGCCGCAGCAGCCTCCTCGGGCATATGGGCATTGTACTGCTTCAAGGATAACCACTCCGCGCAGAGTCTACTTTGCTCTGCTCTGCTCTGCTCTGCCCTGCCCTGCTCTGCTCTGCTCCTTTGTGCGACCCTACGACTCTGGCCTTCGTCTGCTCAGGGCCCATCATAAATTGCAATCAATTACCGCCGTTGCCAGGGAAACAGGAATTAACATCAATACTTATATTTAATAATAATAAAAAATTTCCTATCCTCGTGTTGTACAACTTTTACTAATTAACTCTTTTTCTTTCTTTCTTTCGCTTTCCTTTGCAGGTAAGTTCTGGACGGACAGTTTTTGTGCACTTAACCCAAATCGAAGGCTCCGACAGGAGGAGGAATCCAGGCTAACAAGACAAGTCACTTAATGGCTGTCTCCATTTTACTGCATTTTGTGATACACCTCATTTCGGGATGATCTTATTTTGGGATGATGTTTGTAATGGAGAGAAGGAAGTATACATTAGATAAACTAGTCTCTGCAGCTCTTGAAGATATCCTTTCCGAAGATATGGGACAGAAATCGAATCGATGTGGGGAAAAGCGGGACTCTGCTTGAAGATAACTTACAAATTTCTATCTATCGCAACAGATTTAACACATTTTAGGAGCATTCATGCAAGGGTATAAATTGCCTCGGATATCTCCTGTGGCAATCATTTCCTTTTCGTTTCTGTCTTTTGTTTTTGGGGCCAATTAGTGAAACGAGTTTCTTCTGTACAAGAAAAATAAGAAGCAGAGAGACAGAAAGACAGAAAGAAAACATTTCCGCAAAATAAATAAAGTAAAGTAAAGTACATAAAGTAAAATAAACGAAAGGAGAGAAATATACACACAATGGGACGGGGGTTGGTGGAGTGAAAGAAGGCTAAAACCAGCTGGCCGAATCGAGTGTGTGAGTGATTCATGCGTTTACTTTTTTCCTCCATTTAACACGCTCCACAACTCCCCAGGGCCGGCGAATCAGGTTCCCCTCCGTTTCAGTCGTTTCACTCCACTCCCACTCGCTCCTCCAGTAAATCCGCTTCGTTTGCAGGCAAGATAATGAGGCAGGCCGTAAGGAAATTAAATACAGTGATTAAGTAACTTAATGACGTGGGATAAGCCTCACAAAAAATGTAAGTCGCCGAGGAGTGGATGAGATGAGATGATGAGACGATAGAGAGTGGCTTGGGGGAGGCTACAAGTAAAGCAAAAAGATTTGAATGTAATCCCATCGAGTGGTATGGTAAATTTCGAGTGCTTTAGGATCTGATTTTAATCCAAAAAATAGAATGGGGAGGGGAGTACTTTAAACTACTTTAAATCCGATTTTTATCTAAATGAGAGGGGAGTACTTCAGATTGATGAATGATCTAGGCTCTTAATAGAACCCCATTTGATATGCCACTTGACTCCACTTCAAACCCTCTCTGGAGTACTGGTACTCTCTGTCTGTACTCACTTATGCCAAAAGTTCAATGCTGTTTTTTTGGCGGTCACTGAACTCCCCCGTTTTATCCACTTCTTCTTTTGGTTCTTCTTCCACTTCTACTTCATTCTCATTTGCATTTTAGAACAGCCATTTAATTGCGTTTAATTAGACTCGAAATAATTATCCATAATTAAAAACTATTTTGCAATCTTTTTATACACTTTTTTGCACTAAGTAGAATTTTAATCTCAAATTCTTCAAGGCAATAACCTTATAAAATAAATTATGCATGACTCGAAATATGATTTAGATTTATTAAGGCACAATTTCTTGACTGATTGTCACATAAAATCAATCGCAAATTCATTTCGATCAGACTGATGATGAGATCAGATTCCGCCTAAAATGTATTTCATTTTATTTCGATTTCAATGATAAATTATTCATAAAAGTTTCCAAATTAACTCCATTTCTTACGTATATTTTAAGCCAGTTCAATGAACTAAAAGTAAGCAACATTTTTATTATTTGGCTTAAAACAAACACCGGGGGGAGGTAACGAAGGGAGTGCCAAAAGCTGGAGAGGTTTAGAGGCAGAAGAGTACTCGAAACGAGCACAAGCAAATACTCGTAATGCGAAATAATTGGCTTTTTTCTGAGAATCAAATATGTATGTGGAATGGAATGGAGATGGAAATGGGTGTGTCAGGTGGACAAATGGATGGATGGATGATTGCTTGCCGATTATCGACTCATTTGCATACACATACATGTTGAAGTTAATGAAATTTCTCAAATATTCGTTTGTGGGGTTAAGACTTCTGTGCGGGTGGCTGTGTGACAAGCATATTAAATAGTCTCGATTGTAGAACAGGTTCGAGGTACTATTACTTATAAATGGCAACCAAATAATAGAAAAGCTCTCGACTAAGTCTGCCGTCGAGTGGAAATGAAGCTGATTGCAAAGGAAGTAGATCAACAGCTGAATTGAACATCTTGAAGAACAGTAGGTACAGTACGCATTTCTGTGGATCTTTCTGTTTAAATCTCCATAATCTAAACCCTCAAGTGAATAATTGAATAATTATCTCTCAAAAGTTTTATACATTAAATTCCCAAACTGATAGAATGCCACAAAAACCGAGTAAGATCTTTACTTACCCTATTCTTAGGGTTACCAGGCAAACATACACACACACACACACGCAAAGACATACATATGCATTTGTGTTTGTATGTAAAACACTTTAAACGTGTTTTCATTCTGACTTGTTTGCTTTGCTCTTTACCTTCTGATTTTGTTGTTGTTCCTCTTACTACACTACACAAACTACAAAGCAACAAAACCTACGACTACAACAACAACGGTAACCCTTTTCTCATTTTCGGTTTTAGTTGTTGCTTTGTGGTTGTTGTAAAAAATTATATTTATTTTTGCATTAAGCACGAGGTCAATTAACCTCATGCCGCGGCGCGAGTTCAATAAACGGAAAGCACACACACACTCACACACACCGTACACAGCAGAGAGTGTTGTGTGTAAGAGAGGGAAGTGAAGAGAGTGGCCGAACAGGGAAGAGAGCAAGCAAAACTTTAAAGTTGAAACCAAACTACATGGAATAGCAGGTGAGGTAATCTCACGCTCCAGGTAGCTTAGTTTTGTTTTTCATTCTTTATCAATACGAAATCCCCGCAATAAAGTCGCTCTTGCCACTCTCTCATATTGCCACACCTTCTATTTAACATGACTTGCTTTAAACTTTGTAGATATGTACGCTCACGCTGACAAAGTAAACGGCACATTCACATTGCAAAAAGAAAAAAAATGTGCTGTTGTGACGTCGTTGACATTTTGCACAGTTACAACAACAGCGTTGGAAACGACATTCGCATTTTTTTTACAATTGTAAATTGAGTCATTTGGTTGTAGCACCCCACCCCCTTCACAACACGCCCCTCCCGCTCCGCACGTTGCAGTCATGTAGAAGTTGTTTTTGCGATTGTTATTTCTGTTATGCACTTGACAACCGACAGAGAGAGGGACAGCAACAATCAAAGCTCATTCATCAACACGTTGCTTTTGTTGTGCGAGTATTTGCTTAGCCAAAGGCCATCAGCGTGTGTGTCGGAGGGAGAGAGGCATATGCATTGGCATGGTCATTGATACACCGCTCTCTCAAAAGCAAACTCTGCTCGAAACGAAAATACTCAAACTGCAGGTCGCTCACGTGCTGCTGCTGTAGATGCTCTTTTTTGTATGCCCTTGGAGAAAGGGCATATCATATAGAATATTAACGATCCCCTCGCTCTTAATTAACCTTTTTTTAGACCATTTAATGTACATACATAAAAATTAATTGTAGACACGTTGGTTCTATTTTTGTATTAATTCATTATTTTGTTGGGTTTTTTAGCGTTGCCAAGCACAACAACAAAAAAGAATGAAAGAAAACGTTTATTCGTTGTTTATTTTTTGCTCAACCTGGTAACCGGTAACCGATGGCCGGCACATGTACTATATACATGCGGGGGGCGAGGCAGAGCACCAGCAGCACAGGTGTGCAAAATGATTGTAAATCAATAAAGCAACCAAAGGGAAGTGCAAAATTGCAAAAATTGCAAAATAAATGAAGACAAATTGAATGAAATTTTTGTGTGAGAACTTTATTGCAGAATAATTTGTTGGGAACGTGCAAAGGTATGAGGAAAAGGTGAATACAAATAAATGTAACACACAAAACTCGTTATTTTATTAACAATCGATTGAATTCCCCTTAAAATTCCTGCTGGAGTATCAATCAATCAAGGGGCGAGCATTTGGAATGTTTTTGATACACTTACCCTCTCCCCCGTTATGATTTTGACAGACAGATGCATTTAATTTTCAGATTATACACACGGTTGCTCCTCTGAAATGTTGATTTTGCAATTGCTTGTGGCAAAAATAAACGATTTAATTGCTTAATATATGTAAATTGCCCATTCATTAGAAATGCTTAATTTGACTTCCATTTGATTTGCGAAAACAATTTGCTCATTAAATGACTAAACACTCGCGGCCCATCAAAATATCAACGGCATCAATACGTACATATGTATATTGAGATATTCGCAAGCTCGTAAAATACAGAAAATCAGATAGAAGTGATTCATTGCTTCAATTTGTTCAGCAGTCGCCTTTTATTAGTGGACTCTCATATGTTTATTTGCTTCAGAAAGCTTTCAAATAGAGAGATAATATTGAAATTGAGTTGCCGGTTCGGCATTTCCGCTAAACGCTAAAAAACAGACACACAACCAGTAAAAAGACCAAAAGCAACAGCTTCCCCATTCATGAGTCATTCCCCCAGTGCAATTACACTTACAGCTAAAAGTTAAGGCACGCTAAAAACCACATACATCTCTATATGCAAGCAATTAGCCAAGTTGATCTAATAACCGTACAGAGGAGGAGAGGAGCCATGCCATGGCTGGGGGAAATACTTGTACACGTACTCGAATGTTGTTGTGTTGCCAATGCAAACATTTTCCACTTGGCCAAATCGCGGCCAAGCAAGCCACAAAACTAGTTTATGCAACAAAATACTTATACTCGTACTAGAAAAACAAAAAGAAAAACCCACAAGAAACTAGTATTATAATAATGACTTCAATTTTCAGGCTTCAAAGAGATTGTAATAAAAATAATAACGAAAGCAGAGCGGAGCGGAGCGTAGCAAACAAAAAGAGAACGAAATTTGTACGAGTATTGGGCAATTTGGGAACGAGATTCTTTGACGTGGATTTATGGCAATTGAAGACAAGTTTTTAATTATCTTAGTGGCGTAGAGAAAATTATATTACCTACATTCCTGGAGGGCAGTGTGACTGGCGGAAGAAGGGATATATGTATATAAAAAATATAATATATTTCGGTAGTTACAAAATTATTGGATCTTTGGCTAGTAATAGGTATTTTATAGTCGTATATCGACTAAAGTATTACTTGCTTACTTGATTGCTGTAGTTGTCATGGCTGTTATGGCCTGGCATAATAATAATTTAAAATCTGCCGAGGCCTGGCCTGGAAACGAAGTGGCGCAAAGCATTAAATCATCGCGTGCCGCTAAAAAGGATCCACAGGCGACATCCACAGCAGCAACAAAAATGTCAGTCAAATGCAACAACAACATCAGAAACTGCAACATCAGCACCTGCCAACAATTTACGTTTTTCTTGAGTCAATTTCTGTTCTCTGACTTAATGGAGGAGTACGTACTCGTACTCCTGGTGCTGTAATGCCAATTACTCAATTATAAAAAAAAGAGAGCATGCAGACAGGCCCCGTGGAGTGGGAGAGCAGAAGAGCTCCCAATATCCCAAGTATTCATAAAGAAATAACAATATTCATGCAAATTCTTAGTGTCCGTTGGTGTGGAGCTGTTTGGTGTGGAAGTTTTGTAATTATGCGAGACATTGTTGCTGCTGCTGCTCCCTCTGCTCCCTCTCACTCTGCATTTTCTGTAGCTGTTGTTTTTATAACCATGCTGCAGAGAGGGTATTATTATTTTGAGGAAATGATTGGCAGGCAGAGAAGGAAGTAGAACGCCAAGTAGCAGTTCTTGATAAGCAGGAGCAACAGTCTGTCAATGGCTCATCATAATCATGTGACTATAGAATACCATAGAAATAATTAAAGTTCTACGGTATCATAGTTGCGACCCCCCAAAATTTAGTCATTCTTCTTGATGCTGGTGCTGCTGCTGCTCTGCTGTAGCTGTGGTTTTTGCTGCTTCTTCATCTACATTGCAATTTGTATGCAAATACAATCCACAATGCAGACACACACAAAGAGAGTGAGAGAGAGAGATGCATAGGGAGACAGATTTCTCATTCTCTGCATTGCCTGCACACACACACATGCACACCACACACACAGACACATGCATATACAACGTGATTAGCATAACTGTCGAGGAGGCCGTAAATATTGCATTTTAGCATAATTGTTTATACTTTGCAGCTGCTGCCAAACCAAAAGCCACGCCTCTCTTCAGTTTCGACCACTTTTGTTGGCCAAGTAATTAAACCAACAACAAACAAACACAACAACCACCAGCAACGAGCACTCCATACATACAACATACAACGTACAATATAAATTTGAATATTTCACTAGTTTCTGTTGAAATTAATGACCAAATATTATGAACATTTGCAATTTGCGGCTGGAGGGATCTTCTTCCAGCCCCGAAATTTACCGCAAATTACGCATTTTCGGAATGAATTTCATATGCAAAGTGCTTAGAGGTTTAATCAAGTCAAATGCAGACTAAATCGAGTGCCATAAACATAATTTGCTTTGCACTGATCTTGAGAGAGCTTTGAGCAATTAGTGATTTTATTGCTTGGAGTTTCCCTTGCAAGTGCAATAATAATCGATTCACACAATGACAGAGCTTAAGTGGATTTAAGTAGAGAATATCTGCAGAATAAAAGAGTAGGAGATGTCGTAAAAAATGGGATAGTGCATAAACAGAGAACACATTCACTCATTGTTTCCAATTCCACTTGAATTCAAAATTTAGACTGGATCATGACAAATTACTCACACTAGTGTCACACATGGAGACATCTCGATGTCGCTAGCAAGAGAATTCCATACGAGCGCAACAAGTAGGGGGACTGCTCTACTCCCCTGTGCCCATTCCAGATCTGCGAAACCAACTTTCTATTGTACCATGTGATCCAGTCACTTGTTTCGAGAGTGTGTGCCCATTTCCATTCCCATTCCCATTCCCGAGCCATGTACCATGTCTAACTGCCTGTGACGTTGCTATGTTCTCTCCTCCGAAGCCACTCTCTGCTCTTCTCTTCTCTGCTCTTCTCTTCTCTTCTGTGCTGTGCCGGGCTTTTTGCTGTGTTGCATGTTATCCCCGCATGGCATCGCCTGTTTTTGGGGCCTCTGCTTTGTATCGTGTTCAGTTGGCAGTTTCCGCGCTGCCAACTTTGTAATTAACTGTTGTCACGACGCGCCGCTCAGGGGAGGACAGGACTCTTGGATGGATGCATTTGTTTGATCAAGAGTCAGATGGAAAGCAAGAGCCTGCCTGCCTGGCTAGAAAGCATAAATAGTTATTTATTTGCTCAATTAGCAATGTTGCCAGCTCAAGAACAGATTAAAGCGAAAGAGAGAACGAGCTAAAAATAAAGCTTTAAGCAGAACAATAGAATCAAGAACATAGGAGGAGAACGATGGAATGATGAAAGTAGTGAGCGTTGGGAAAGATAGAGGGGGGCACATAATAAAGCATGCCATGGCGTGCCAAAAAAAAAGAAGGAAACGTAAAGAGTGGAGTGGAAAGGGGGAGAAAAAAAGAATTGCCAAGGAATTCGTTAACGACTCGACATGCCAAAATTAATGGCATGCCTGGCAATAATTAAAACAAAACCAACAGCAACAACAACAACTACAACGGCAGCCGGCAGCAACAAAAGACCCACAAAGCTGACGTTGCAAGAAAAAATAAATCGAGAAAGGAAGGCCACCTTTGGGGAACGAAGTCTCAGATACTCTTAAAGATCAGTCTTTCCCCTGATAACTCTAGATGTTGCAGTTGGAATTGAATCGACTTTCGATGAAATATTTCGGATTAACAACATGGATAATAATACCTTTAAACCTTTCTCCCTGCCCTGGACAAGCCATATTTACATATCTATGCTGAAATTATGAATACCCTCTCCGCAAGCGTATAAAACGAGCAGAGAGAAGGAAGCAGAAGAGGGTGACTGCCAGAGGGGAGCGAGTGCTTCCCAAAACAAGTTTTCTGGCAGACAGGGAGCGGGAGTGTGGTCCCTGGAATTGGGGCTCCAGCAAATGCATTATATAACACCCAGCATCCATTTCGAAAATGACTTTTCAGGATGTCCACTCAGATCTGCTGCACTCTCTTCTCTTCTTTTCCTATTTTTTTCGGGGCTGATTTGCAAATATTTGCTCTATTGATTACCGGCGGCCGGCATTGCATTATAATTTACTCTCGCTCTTCCGCTCTCCTTCCTCTTTACTGTTCTCTGCTCTGCTCTGCTTTCCTCTCTGCCCACTCTCTCTCACTCTGCCTGACTGAGTCAGGCAATCAGTAAATATTTCCACTGCCACTGCCACTGCTGCCGTTCTGCGCTGCGCTGCCTCTTTCCAATTTAATTTATCGCAAATATTCAATCAATATAATGAACGGGAAATGAATGAGCAACTGATGAACTGATGGTTGGATGACTGGCCGACTGGATGGAAGGACAGAAGGACGCATTGAGGCTTTAACCATGGCAAATGACAGCCAGAGCAGAGCAGAAGGCGAAAATTGAGTTAGTTCTGCATTTCTTGGTCGAACATTTCAAGCGTTGATTATTTCGGTTGTAGTTATGCCTCGAGCCAGAGCACCCCGGCAAAAGCCAGGAGCAGCAGCAGCCGCAGCAGATTTGAGACGGGACGAGGACGAGACTGTTTAGGAATGCAAGTGCCGGAGCAGTGCCAACGGACGAACAATTGCAGCCTAATTGAAAGCTAAATTGAATAAAACACACACATGCAGGGAGTGAGAGAAAGAGAGAGCAGAATGCTCGTAGATAGCGGTGGTGGGGAGTGGAATATGAAGCTGGAGCGAGAGCGGGATAGACAGACCCTCGACACATGCTAACAAGGCAGGGAGGCAGGCAGAAATGGAGGCTCCAAAAAAATAGAAAAAAAGAAAAGGAAACTTTGAAAGGCGAAGCACTAGATACCCTTGCATCGCTACTATGGGTACAATATCCATATTTTGATCATAAGCTGATCTAATTTGTGTAAATATAAAATGGCTGACTGGCTGTCGGCTGTTTTCTTTGATATTAAATATCGTAAGAATAAAACAAGAATTTTCAGAGACAAACTGGCTGTTACTATGGCAGCTACATATAATCTAAAGTGTACCGACCTTGGAGGCTCCTCTTAGATATTAAAGAGTATACCAGAAGGAGTGCAAAAAAGAAATAGCTGTAGTCTGCTCAACGGCGCACACTCGACACGTACAATTACATGCAGGCACACACATACAGACACAAACAAGAGCAGTTGCAATTACGTGGGCGTATGTGTGTGTGTATGGGTGGGTGGTAGAGGAAGAAGATAGCCAGCCAGACAGACAGCCAGCTAGAAACTCAAGAGCCAGGCTGAATGTGCTGCAGGATAATGGAATGGAATAAAGGAGCGCACACAGGCTGGGCGTTAGGAGCGGATGGTGAGGATGGGGGAGAAGAGAAGTGCAGAACACACAAGAGAGAAACAGGAAAAAGGAGGACTAAAGTGGGTGGGCGAGAAAATTGTGGAAAATGCAAAATTAGCATGAATACGAAATACAAGTTAAATATTTGAGCAGCCCCCAAAGGTGTTTCCCCAGTCAGAAGAGAACGAGAGAGAGGCAGAGAGGAGAAAGATGTCTGGATGCAATCATAGGAATTGCATTTACCGTTAAAGCAAATGGTACATGGAACAAAAGTGCGGTGTGGGGTGCGGGGTGTGGGTTTGGTAAGGGTGTGGACCCAATGAAATATTCTGCTGAAAATGCAGAAATGTTACCGATAAAGATTTGCTTTAATTGCAAACGATTATTTTGGAAGGGTAATCTGAAGTGTTCTTTGGCAATTTTCAAGCACGAAATGTGTAAACATTTAATTTACCACTTAGGATAAAGCAGACTCTGGTCTGCCTTCATTTCTGTAGGGTAGTAGTTCTCCTTAGACCGGATCATGCCCCATAGAATATAGAATAGCTTAAGAACTTTTTCATTTGTCAACATCTTTACAACATTTTCCAATCATGCCATTGAACAAACAGAATGCTGATAACGTTTGTAGAGCAAATAGAACAGTTAAGAAATAAACGATAACTAATATTTGATTTATTTACAGTTGTGTTTACATTCCCCCGCTGCATTTTTTTACAATTCAATTCCACGTGTTTTCTTTTCATTTGCCTTTGATTTGCTTTTTATTCCCTCCCCTCTCTCTCTATTTCTCTCTCTCTCTCACACACCCTGTGTGTTCGACCTTATCAGCAGACTTTGACTTTGGGGACATGTAAATAATTTATATTATACGAGTGTAGACCCTGTTGTTATGTGCGTAATTTATGAGGGGAATACAGAGAGAGGTGTTGGTCGTATGGTATATGGCCTCTTATCAGTGCAGAAGATCGAATACAAAGATATTTTGCTGGGGAACTGTACCCCTGGCCAGGAAATCATCTGGAATTGGTATTATAAACCAAATTTACAGGAGATCAATATGCTAAAGCTGCTCTTAAGAGCTTGCCTAACCTCACATTTCGAATATCTTAAAGATCTGCGTAGTTTTAATAACGTGATAAACCTACACAATCGTAGTGTCTATAAATGTTGTAGCAAGGTTTTTACCTTTACTTAACCTTATTTCGCAGCGTTTTCTTTTAAGTTTTTTTTGTCGTTTCGTTTCGTTTCGTTTGCTGCTTATCAAGGCAATGTAACGCACACATGCGCGCACACGTGCACACACGCGAGCAGCGAAGATAAACGCACACAGAGCCACAACTAATTGCTGTTTACTCAGCGCGCAATTTTCTCTTCAACACTTTTGTGCGAATGAGTGGGTGGGGGGAGGGAGAGGGGGCGTGATAGGCAAAGGAAGGCATGGCGTGGAGCTCCTCTCTCTCTCAGAAACGTATCTCCTCCAGGGCCATCATTCATTGCCCGTAGCTCGTGTTGTTGTTGATGGTTCCTATACCCTTCCAGATAGACAGAGTGTATTATGATTGTTTGCTAGGGAGAAGAAGGAGGCTCTAGATTCTAGACATCACATCTGTTACCATGCATAATAAAATTTCAGGGCATTAGAGTATTTTGCTGATACGATTAAAGGTCTCTTTTTGCTGATTTTATAGGAATACTAAACCATGCATCTGGCAAGCGAAGGATCGGTGCAAAAGAACACGGAACAAGGGTATCCAAGTCTTCGACTCTCAAAGCGCAAATCTTTCTTTGTGTTCTCCATTCTGTGCCATCAACTGCAGTTCACTAATCTCTCACTATCTCCTACCAGCACACACACACACACGTCCTCCATCTTCTATGCCCCGCTGGAGGCCATATTTATCTTGTGCTCTTTATTTATTTTACCAAGAAACAAATACAAAATAGTATCATAAAAATTTAATTAACTTTTATGAACTCGGTAAATAGTGAGTGTGTTGTGGGGGCCGAGGGAAAGTGCATCAAAGAGCAGACAAACTAGAAAATAACATTTATATTTATTCTCTTGTGTCTCGCTTTTTACGATTTTTCATTTGTTTTTCCATTTGTGTTTGCGCCTGTCAATGCCTGAGCAAATACAAATATACAAATATGTTGCCCTGTTGCCCAATGTTTGCGAAACTTTAATTAATACCTCCATATCGAGAGAGATAGAGAGAGGTACAGAGTATATGCATACAATATATACAGATGTTTATCTATCGCTTGTTTGCTCAAAAGCAGCAAGCAACATGGAGCGAGAGAGAGAGAAAGAGAGACAGATAAAAAAGGAACAAGAAAGGGAAATGTAAGCAGAAATAATTGGCAATTTTCAATTTGAAATTGCGTGCAAATTTATTTTAATTTTTGCACCTGCGCTTCCGCCTCTTCTCCACCTCCGCCTCCTCATTTTCCTACATCTCGATATTTGCAATGCAAATATTTTTAGAAAGCAAAGAGAAGAAGGAGCTGGAGCTGGAGAGAGATACCCCAGCAGGCCCGCCCTCTCCTTCCTACACCAGCACTCTGGCAGGCAGGCGCAACTCTGTGTTTGCTCAAGATATTTGGTTGCTTCGTCGCACCTGGTCCCCCCTGATAAGGGGTAAAAAGTGAGAGGAGGAGTATCAGAGGGGTAGCCAAGCATTTGAAGGCGATCCAGTGATGGTACAAACTCCTCCATTTCGTGCACGAAAAACACGAAAAGGCGCACAACTGCACTAGAAAAAGACTTCATAACTTGTATTATTAAATCGGATGTACATATCTTTGAGATTATTCGCAGGACTGTACCTTAAGCCGACTAATTTACAGTACACCTTTAATTAATTCGTGCTGAAAAACACTCATTTTTGTAGCATTGTGTATCTGGGGGGCCCACTGCCATCTCTAATTCGAACTCTGTGGAATCTATTTGCATTGCATTATGCTGGATAAGGCCACACGCCGCACACACTCTCACACACACAGTTGCAGACAGGCCTGGCCTGGCCTGTCAAGGTGGCAAATATTATTTTATACATGTGTAAAATATAAATCATTTTATTGCAGCCAATTTGCACAAACGATTTGCTCCTACTGCCATTCCATTCTGTTGTGTCCGTCCACGTATGCAAATTGTATTTATGTCTACACAAAACCCCAATACGATGCCCCAATCCCCACCATCTAAGCCACTTTAATTGGCCAGACCAGACCGTCTATTGTTTCAGTTGTTGCCGTTGTTGTTGGTTTGCATTTTTGGTAAACTTTTGATTTGTGCCTTTCGTAATTAGCAAAAATATTTAGGAGCGGAGAGGGGAATATGCGAGAATATTTGTGCACAAGATTCGTTTTGAGGTTTTGTTGATTTTGTTTGTTTGAAGAATGTTTATTTATGCAAGAGCTCTCTCTCGCTCCTTCAATGCCTTTTTTGGCCCTCGCTTGTGGTTCCTTTGGTCGTCTTTTCTATTGGATTCCTCTGAGATATATTTTTACCGATCAACTGTTATCGGAGTGTGTCAACAGCTGAAGTCACACTGTCTGCCTTAAGACCAACATACTTTATTTATTTTTGTTTTTTAATGGATACAATCGATCCCTCAATCCTTGCACAACCATTTTCTTGGCTTGCCGCCCATGTCATGGCCTCAGACCGCTTACCCTCCAACCCTTTGGTCTGCCGTGGAATCTATCTAAATATAAAGTATTATGAATAAATCTGCATTATTTTTGCCACAACATTTCCACTGCATTTTATGTCAAAACCATAAAAACTAGCTCAAGGCAAAAAGGTTTTCCAACTTTTGAGGCTTCTCCCCCCTGCGCATTTGAGCAAGAAAACTTTTAAGCATTCCATCCATATTCTGCAGCACATACTCGGCCCTCGGATGTGGTGGCCATGTGACGCTATCGATTGACCTGCCCCGAGCAGTGTGGCAACTATTTATACACTTTTCCACAAGAGAGAATGCATCCCTGGGAATTCCCTACCCCCCAAACCAAGCAACACACAAAAAAACAAAGCAACGACGACGGCCACTCTTTTATGAACATAAATTTTGAAAGCCTTTAATGGGGAGTGCAACATATTTCAGTTCGGAGCAGTGGCAGCAGCAGCCGCAGCTGTTGCTGTTGTTGCAGCTATGCATTTTTGCAACATTTTGCAGTTGTTGTTGTTGTTGTTTGGCTGCACAAATAAATTGCACATAAATCGTGGGGCACATAAATTTTACATGTTGCCGGCGTGCAGAGCGAAAAAAAACAAGCTGAAATTATGTGAACGAAGCGAGCATAATTTATGCGATCGGATGGGGTCTCCTATGAAGAAGAAGAAGAAGAAGGGGTGCAGCGAGGAGGCAATTAAAATATTTTTGCCACCAACAAAATTTACTTAATTAAAAATATATTTTAAACTAATTGCAAGTCTGCAAATTTCATAGAACGAGCAGCAGAAGGCAACTCGTCTTTGTTGGCAGTAGTAGTATCGGAGGGTATAGATTATAGTAGATAAATTGAGAGCTATATTATCTGCTTTATCTGCAGTTTTTGTAGCCTATTCCATTAATGGCGTCCACTAATTAGAGATCGTTCTTTTATTGCTTTACTTTCAGCAGTCACGCGCCCGCAAAACCTCCACCAAAGCAAATAAACTGAGTGCAGCCGCTGCATCAGCCACATCGCCCCGTCTAAGTCCATCGCCAGCAGCAACACTGTTGCCGCAGCAATCGCCAAATACAACAACAGCAACAGTTGCAGCCACCGCTGGAGTAGGAGTTGGAGGAGGCAGCTTGCAGCAGCAACATCAGTCGCAACAGCAGCAACAATACCAGCAGCATCAGCAACTGTTGACACAGCAGCAACTATTGTCGCAACAGCAACAGCAGCAGCAGCAATATCCGCAGCAGCAGCAGCAGCACTTCCAGCAGCAGCAGCAGCAACACTTGCAACAGCAACACGCACAGCTGCAGCAGCATCAGTCGCAGCAGCAGCAGCAACATTTGCCCCAGCAGCAGCATCAGATAACAGCACAAATTCAAACCATGAAGGATCAACCGCAACAGCCAATGGTGAGCCCAAACTCAGATTGCATTTTCATTTCCATTGCCATAGCGATTTCCCTTTCATGTAGCAATTAAAAGCAGCAGCAACAGCAGCAGCGGCTGCGACCTTTGACCATTGACCTTCGGGCCATCATGCTGTTGCTAGTCAATCAGTTGCATTTCATTTGATTTCATTTCGTTTTCCGTTTCCAACAACCCAACAAAATGCAAAATACAAACCCATAAATTCTCGCTTGTGCCTCCCCTGCCCCGCCCCCCCATTGGTTTCGTGTGGACAACATTGCGTATACGTCACGTCACACTGCAGCTGTGCAAACACACAAATAAAGCCCAGAACCAGACACCAGACACCAGACATACACGAATATCTATAGATACCGCACACACATACATACGTATACGTGTATACTACGGGCAGACAGCGATTCGTTCATTCATAAAGATTTTTGTCGATTTTTGTCGATTTTTATCAATGATTGCTAAATGCTTTTGAAAATAAATCCACACAGAAAAACAACAGAGAAATTTTCTGTTGAACTTCCAGATAAATATATTTCTAGGGCGATGGGGTGGGATGGGGGCGGTGCAAACAGTTGAACTATGAACAATTTTGTTTGTATTTTAATTGTTGCATTTTATTTTGGAATTTTATTGTTGCCTCTCTCCATCCTTCATCCTTCATCCTCCATCCTCCTACTCTTACTCCTACGCCTACTTCTCCCGCCACCCTGTTGTGGCTTTCACTTTCATAACTTTTTCAGTGCCGTCGTAAAAATGCAAATGAAAACGGGTTGCGGATGGCGGATTGTGGATTGTGGATTGGCGGTCCTCCGACTCTCAGTCTGGTGGTATTTGCTGCTGGTTTTATTTTATTTCTATGCGGTGGTGGGAAGAGGGTGGGCTGCCTGTTTTCCTGTTTATTCGGAGCAAAACAAAGCGTAGCATAATTTAAGGCGCGTTAATTAACAACAAACTGCAGGAGGAACAACAATGAAACTGCTACTCCATGCCACAGCGCGGATATTGTAATTCAGGGCGGGTGCGGGTGCCGCCACCACGGCTGTCCCATACCCGCAATTAGTTTGTTTGGTGGCTAATTAGGGCAAACAAAATATGATTTATGGCTAATATTTATTCACATGCATACAACAGTTTGTGGGAGTCTGTGTTTTTATTTATGAATGAAATAGCGGATGAGTCGTAGGAAACGGATAAAGAGGGGAGCCATAGCTATGGTCTGGAGTATTCCAATTGCGTTAGGAACTGCAATGAAGATATTTTTAATTAATTAAAAGAATAATAAGTCTAATGCAAATCCATTTCCCATTTATTTGCAGGCACCTATGGCCTTCTATCCCACATGGCAGGCGGATCCATCGCAGGGCTGGCAGAACCAGTTCATACAGCAGATACCACAGAACACCCCGGCCATTACATCGCTCAATTCGCTGGACTTCCAGACGCAGTCGTACGCCTACCCCTCCAACGGCTACGTGCAGACGGGCCTGGGCTTCGATCCCAACTACGGCCGCTCGCCGTACGCCGCCCCGGTCCAGCGGTACGACTTCCAGAGCCAGCAGCTCTCCACGGCCCCCTCGGCCATCAATCAGGTGGGGCTCCAGAGTGTCGCCGGATTTGCGCCGGGCAGCGTCAGCTACGCCGGACAGGTATCCACGGCCCCGGCACCGCCCTCGTCCTCCGTGGGAGTGGGCGGATTGCAGCAGCAGCAGCAGACGCAACAGCAGCAGTCCCAGCAGCAGCACCTGGGCGCAGATCTGAACAAGACGATGTCGGGAAACGACACGCCTGGATATCCGCGGGTGAGCAGCGTGCCGCCGCGCTCACTCAACTGTAACGGGTATTCAGGCGACTACAGCGGTCCCCAACAGCAACAACAACAGCAGCAGCAGCAACAACAGCAGCAGCAGCAGCAATCCCAGCAACAACAAACACAGCAAGCGACGGCAGCGGGCGCCGGGGGCACCAGCACGCCCGCCCCACCAGCCACAGTGGCCCAGCCCGCCTCGTCGCCCATGCAACCACTACCCAATCAAGGCCAACCCCTGGCAGTGCCCCAAAGTCCGACGCGGACCAGCCTCATCCAGCAGCAGCAGCAGCCACGCCTCGTGACCCAGTCGCCCACTGGCAACGGACTGCAGCCTTATGTGGCGCCCCAACAGCAGCAGCAGCAGGGACACCTCTCCTCGCCCCCGATGCAGGACTGGAACTGGCAGCAGCAGCAACAGCAACAACAGCAGCAGCAGCAGCAACAGCTGGGAGGCGAGGGCTATCCGCAGGGAGAGCGAGTGCACCTGAACACACGCATCAAGTCGATGATCATGCGGAAGAGCGATCCCAAGGATCCGCCGCCCGACCACCAGCTGCAGGGCGGAGTCTCAGCGGCAGCCGCCAGCCAGCCGCAGAGCCAGAGCCAGCAGCAGCAGCAACACCAGCAGACCGGTCATTTTTTATCGTATAGCCACCACCTCCGGCCCGAGGCGGCGCTGAGCGCCAACGGACCGAGCAGCGCCCCACCCCACCAACAGCAGCAGCAGCAACAACAACAGCAGCAGCAGGCGGCGGGACCGGGCGCTGCCGAGCCGATCGGAGGTGGTGGCGACCACATCTGGAAGCCGCACCACGCCCAGTCGTTTAAGAAGCCGACTGTGGTCGGGGGCGGCTATCCGGGAGCGGATGCCCAGCTGCAGTTGCAGCTGCAGCAGCACCAGCCAGGACAGCACACGACCATCAGCCACGCAGAGTTGCCGCCACAGCCGGTACCACCGGTGCCACTGCCGCTGGCACAGGCCCCACCACCGCCTCCGCCTGTCGCACAGCCCAAGAAGTCGCGCAGTCGGAGCAAGGCGAGCCGGGCAGCAGCCGCAGCGGCAGCCGCCGCGGAGGCAGCAGCGGAGATTGACAGAGACAGAAATGCCACGGATCCGGGGGGTGGACTGAAGCCCGGCCTCGGCGCCCACTATCCGCACCCGCATCCGGCCGCGGGGCAGGAGTACCACGGCCAGTACATCAAGACGGAGCCGGGTCTGCCCCCGCCACCGGGTGGTCCTCCCGGACAGCCCAACAAGATGGAGGGCTACGAACGCAACTACCAGAACTTTATTCAGTACGCGGACTTCTGCCAGAACGACGGCCAGGGGCAGCCAGTGCAGCAGCACGGACATGGCCATGGCCACGGCCACGGACATGGGCACGGACACGGGCATGGGCATGGCCACGGGCAGCAGGAGTACGCCGGATACCATCACAACTCGGCGTACTACGGGGCCGGAGCGAGCAGCTTCCAACAGAACTTCCAGCAGAACTTTGTGCCCGGCTACCAGCACTCGACGTACGGTGGCAGGGGCAAGCCGCCACCCGGCAACAATCCGCACCATGGCCATGGGCACGGGCACGGCCAGAGCATGCTGGAGCTGGACCGCAAGCCGGACACCAACAACATCATCCCGCTGCCCACCAACTACGAGAAGGACATACCAGCCCACGCCTACCCCATTCCCCCGCATCGCTATGCCCTGACGCACGGGGCGCCGCCGCATCTCAGTCACCACGGGATGCTGGAGCCGAAGCTGGAGGACATGGGAATGCTGGGCCACGGCCACGGGCATGGCGGCGGCGGGTATACCTATCTGGGCGACGGCAAGCCGCTGAACAACGGCTTCTCGTGCTGTCGCCAGGGCGGAACACGCCCACCCACCGCCGAGCATCTGAAGGACGGCACCTGCCTGGGTCTGGGCATCCAGCCCAAGGAGGAGCTGCTGGACGAGGATGAGCTGGTGGACGCGCACAACGGCATGAAGGGCGCCGCCAGCAAGGCGAAGGGCAAGCAGAAGCCGGACGAGATACCCGAGATCATCGTGAAGCACGAGAAGATCAATCCCCTGTTCGACACCACGGACCGCCTGGAGAAGGGCAACAAGACGGAGATACCCGAGTGCGAGTGCTTCCAGTCCGACAAAAACCCGCCCGAGCCGGGCACCTACTACACGCACCTTGGTGAGTAGCCTCCAGTAGCCTATCAGCATTCCAAACCAGGCCACAACTAACCCAAAGAAACCAATGCTAATCTGTGGTTAATCTTCTCCAGGAACGGCCTCCTCCCTCATGGAGTTGCGGCGCGAGTTCGAGGATCGGTGTCAGCTGACGGGCCGGCAATTGCGCATCGAGAAGATCGTCTACACTGGGAAGGAGGGCAAGACCTCGCAGGGCTGTCCCGTGGCCAAGTGGGTCATACGCAGAGCCGATCTCGAGGAGAAGATACTGGTGGTGGTCAAGAAGCGACCGGGCCACAGGTAAGCCACCTCACAAGCCACTCCATACACAGTCGTCGCCCCCCCGAACATTCCTATTTACTGCTGGTCTCCTCCGCCATCTCTTAGATGCATAGCCGCCTACATTGTGGTCTGCATGGTGGCCTGGGACGGCATGCCGCGTCTGGAGGCGGACAATGCCTACAAGAACCTGATTCCCAAGCTCAACAAGTACGGCCTGCCCACGACGCGACGCTGCGCCACCAACGAGAACCGCACCTGTGCCTGCCAAGGTAAGGCAGAGCATCATTCCCCCATTCAGTTAGTACA
This sequence comes from Drosophila tristis, assembly GCA_018150885.1. Taxonomy (NCBI): domain Eukaryota; kingdom Metazoa; phylum Arthropoda; class Insecta; order Diptera; family Drosophilidae; genus Drosophila; species Drosophila tristis. The sequence continues at coordinate 2,119,235 of JAECWT010000264.1, forward strand.
TTTCCCCCGTCTCTCCCTCTCTCCCAGGACTCGATCCGGAGTCATCGGGGGCGTCGTACAGCTTCGGTTGCTCGTGGTCGATGTACTACAATGGCTGCAAGTACGCCCGCTCCAAGACGGTGCGCAAGTTCCGGCTGTCGGTGAAGAGCGAGGAGGCGGCCATCGAGGACCACATGAACCTGATAGCCACGCTCCTGGCGCCCGTCTTCAAGCAGGTCTGCCCGCGATCCTACGACAATCAAACCAAGTACGAGGGAGAGGCCTCCGACTGCCGCCTCGGCCTGGAGCCCGGCAAGCCCTTCTCGGGCGTGACGGCCTGCCTCGACTTTTGCGCCCACTCGCACCGGGATCTGCACAATATGCAGGACGGGTGCACAGTCCATGTGGCACTGCTGAAGCCGGGCAACCGGGACAACCGCCTGCCCGACGACGAACAGTTCCACGTGCTGCCCCTCTACACGATGGACGGCACGGACGAGTTCGAGAGCATCGAGGGTCAGCGGGACAAGCACCGCACCGGAGCGGTGCAAATGCTGGACAAGTGAGTGTAGCGTTGAGTTTTGAGCAGCAGCTCCTCCTCCTGCCCTCTGGCCACTGCTAACATATCCCCCCTTTCTGTTCTTCCTCCCTGCCCGCCCTGCGTCTCTGTAGATTCCCCTGCGAAGTACGCGTCCGATCCACGCCGCTGATCCCCTGCCGCCGCCACGGAAAGAAGCGCAAAGAGGGCGACGAGGCGCCTCCACCGGATGGCGACCAGGACGCCGCCGGAGATGCCAACAGCCAGAGCAGCTCCAGCAACGGAGGAGGCCAGACGCAGACGCAGTCCCAGCAGAGCAGTCCGCCCGCCCTGGGCGGGGCGCACATCAAGAAGGAGAACGGAACGGGCACGGGCGGGCCCGGCAGTGCCAACGGCGGAGCAAGTGGCGCCAAGTCCAAGTCCAAAGCCAAGTCCAATCAGTCGAACAACTCCAGCGCCTCCACGCCGGGCTCGGCGCCCCCTCGACGCCCTCGCCCCGCTGCCAGACCCCAGTGACGAACAATCCCAGTCCGGCGGGCAGTGCTTTCAGCACCCCGCCTGTGCACGGCGCCAATCCGAATGCCAGCAATGGCGTGGGCGTCGGACAGGTGGGGGCACCGCCAGGCGCCGCAGGCGCCGGACAGCAGCAGCAGCCCGGCCAGCTGATGAGCTCCAACTCGAGCCTGATGAACATGGCCACCATGATAGACACCTTCACGGACGCCCAGCTGCAGTCCAACCAGATCTCGAGCACCGTCCTGGACTCGCCCTACTCCTACGACTACCAGACGGGCTCCTACATCGACTCGCGCAACTACTACGGCAACTGGCCGGCGCCGCACGCCATGGGCATGGGCGCCCAGCCCGGACCGCCAGGAGTGGGAGGAGCACCAAGCGGAGTGGCTGGTGTTCCGCCGCTCACGCCGACCACGCCAACGGCACAGCCCCAATTGACGGCACAGCAGCACAGCACTGTGACGCCGCCAACGGCCACCGCCGCACCCCCAATTCTAGCAGTTGGTGGAGGAGGAGCGCCCGTCACAGGGCCACCTCCGATCACGCCCACTACGACGGCCTCGCAGCACGATGCGACCAACGGATATGTGCCAAGCTACAACAACCTGACCCCGACAGCGGTTACCAATCTGGCGGGCACGGGTCCGAGTACGGATATACAGCAGCAGCAGCAGCAACAGCAGCAGAGCGCCGTAGCAGTGGGCGGAGTGCCACCCGGAGTGGGTGTTGGAGTGGGGGGAGTCGGGGGAGTCGGGGAGGGAGTGGAAGGGCTGAAGGGCCGGATGCTCAGCGAGGAGAACCCGGACTCGACGACCCTGGTGAACCACAGCCTTGCGGCCGAGAGTAAGTTAACCGCTTTGACAGCCATGCAACCCATGACTAATCTCGCACCACTCACCACCGCCGCCTCCGCCGCTGCCGCCGCCACCAACCACCATCCGCACCACCACCATCCACACCACCCGCACCATCCGCACCACCCGCAAGAGGGATTCGTGAAGCCGAAGCCGCCGCCCAGCGACTACCAGTACACGGCGCAGTACGCCAACAACTACCAGATGTACCCGCCGCCGCCGCCACCCCCGCACTCGGCGTACTCCGCCTACGATGCGTACCAGAACATGAACTACAACTACGGCTACCACCACCAGGCGTACTCGCCGTACGGCATGTACCCGCCGCAGCAGACGCCTCCGCCCACGCCGCCACCGCCGTCGCCCAACTGGAACGTGTACGGCCACCATCAGACAGGATCCGGCTATGGAGCGGCGAATCCGGCCGCCGGAGGAGGTGGCACGCTGATTGCCTCGCACGGGGCCGTTGCGCCGACGATCGCAGGACTGCAGAAGCCCTCGATCACGGCGCCCGCACCACTGCACCACCAACAGCATCAGCAGCAACAGCAGCAGCAGCATCAGCAGCATCAGCAGCAGCTGGCGGCAACGCCGCCGCAGACCATTCTGCCGGATCTCAGCAACGGAGCTGTGGGCGCTGTCGGCCAAATGGGTACGGTGCCCACGGTGGAGCCCACAGTGGCGACGCCATTGGCGGTGCCGCCACCCGGTGACTCGACGGGCAGCGATGCCAATGGCGGGGGATCGGTAGGAGTGGGAGGAGGCGGATTGGGTGGAACGGGCGGAAGTGGACCCACGGGCCCCACAGCATCGCCGGTCAGCACCAACTCGAGCAAGATCGAGCCCATCGGAGAGGTGGCCGAGATCAATGAGAACATCGAGGCCTTCCAGGATCCCCAGATGGGGGGCGTGGCCATCGCCTTGAACCACGGCAGCGTCCTGATCGAGTGCGCCAAGCACGAGATGCATGCGACGACGGCTGTGCGGCGGCCGGACCGCCACCATCCGACGCGGATGACGCTGATCTTCTACCAGCACCGCAACCTGAATCGCCTCCGGCACGGCATCGACGAGTGGGAGGAGAAGATGCGGGTGAAGAAGATCAACACGGACCTCGACAACAAAGCCAAAGAGGAGCGCGAGCGTCTGCTGAAGAAGGCCGCCGGCGAGGACGACGACCTGGACCTGGACGATGCGATGCTCGGCCACGATGAGCTGGCCCCCGTGCCGCCCTCCGCCATCAAGAAGGAGAATGGACAGCCGCTGAAGAACGGAGCCAGCGGCAGCAAGAAGAAGAAGAGCAGCGCCGATGCGGGCGCCAAGAAGTCACAGTCGAACGAACAGCAGCCAAAAAACGAGAAAGTTGCCCTCCACGTACCAACACTAACGACCACGTCGTGGACGACCCTGTTTCCTATGCATCCTTGTGTGGTTACGGGGCCCTATCAGGAGGGCAATAGCAGTCCGACTTCGTCCACGAATGGCAGCAACAACGCCAGCGCCAATGGCAATGGGAATGGCCAGGGTGGCCAGGCTCCCACGCCAGGAGCGGGGCAGCAGCAGCAGCCGCCGCCGCAGCAGCAGCAGCAGCAGCTGACCTGAACCGCCTGTCCGCCTATCAGCGGCTCAGCAGATCCTTCTACTGGTAATCATCAGCATCGGCATCAGCAGCATCATCATCATCCTCAGGAGCAGCACTCCCCGCAACGGGATCCAAGGGGTGCTGTTCCAATTCCAGTTCCCGTTCCACTGCTGCCTCACAATGACTGAAAATTCTCTCAAAGCAAAACCCAGTAAATTATTTTTGTATATGCGTCTGATTTCGTGTGCCATACGAGGAGGAGAAGGGAGAGTAGAGAGCAGAAGAGCAAGTTGGATGAATACGAAAGAGAGTTGGCGCTGCCAGTCCACCATTCCACAGCACACACACACACACACACACAAAGCCCAAGCTACAGTGAATGAAAATAAACCACAAGAACATGCAGCTAGTTTAATAGATCTATCAACTTTAGTTTCTTAAGCCAACGACAACCGGAGCAGCCGTTGTCCACTTGTGTTACGAGTAAATTAGTTATTTTTGTCTATGTTTAAACTTGAACGGAATGAAATGGAGTGAAAACGAAACGAAACGAAACTTAACGAAACAATCACACTACAAACAAAACCAACAACAAACTACAGAACAACAAAACAAATACTAAAAGAAAAAACAAAAAACAAATAACAAAAAAAACCAACACACTAAAACTAAAATAAACAGCAAAAGCTAATGAAACGTTGCTTGAGTTTCTCTCGCGAGCAGCAACGAAGGAACATACTAAGAGTTAGTGGAAGTTAAACAAAAAAAAGATCATTGCCAAAAGTACAAATAAACAATTTTTTAAAGCAACTAGAAAAACGTAAAGAATTTCGCAGCATACACACACACACACACACACATACAAAACCATATTGTTGGTAACAGAAACAGAAGCAGTTTTTACTATAAAAAGCCAAGTCGATAAACTACACTACACTACACCACACTACAAAAGAGTACAGTTCAGTTCCACCTAAGTTCCCTCAATTTGTCTGTCCCTTGGTGCTCGGGCCAATTCCAGTGCCAATCGGATTCAAATTGCTCCAAAGACAAATGAGAGGCTGTTCCCCTTGGGTGCTAAATGTGGATGCTGTTTGGGTGTCCCACTCAGCACTCAATCAGAGCAGGCTTCCATTTGGATTGATTAATTAATCGTTAGCTTCAATCCTTCCAAGCAGGGCCAGAGACGACAGATCAGTTAGTTTTCTGTTAGAGAAAAGAGCGCGAGTGTGTGTACGGGGCATTAAAGCTGGGAAAATGTAAGGCAGCAAGACACTTTTTTAAAACTTAAATCATAATTTAAACATAGTTTAAGAAACCCACACACACAGTTATATATTTATTTATGCGCTCAAGAAAATGATCGTGAAATGTTTTAGAGTGTAGTTATTATGATTTTTCCAAGTGAGGTGAGCGCTGTAAGTGTGGATGGCAAAGAAAGGCAGAAATATAAGATTTCATTTAAACGGCAAAAAGAAAAAGAAAATGAAAACGAAAACCCAAAAAGACTCGAAACCAATCAAGTATTAAGCACTAAACAAACAAACAAACAACCAACAAAAACAACAACTACTATAAATTAACTAATTATTTGCCTACTCATTTGTAATGTAATTGTTGTATCCATCCAAACAAACAAACAAAACTTACACAAAGACACAAAAAACAAAAACAAAAGCAAAAACAGAAACAGAAAATGATGAAGATGATGAGGAATATGAAAGTGTGGCAGCGCAACTGAATTTCAAATCAAATTAGTGTAGACACAAACCAAGATATACATACTATACATACAATACATATATTTTGCACAAAACAAACAAAAATGGTTATTGAAAATAATACGTACTGTACTTTTATAATTTGACGAACTAGTACGATAAGAACGGAAGTGGGGAGGAGCAGAGGCGGATGAGATGTAGATGCGACGAGAGAGATCGTAGTACTTGCATGTAGAATGTATAGTTTACGGCGTAATGTAATGTAAATGTAAGGCAGCGAAGAAGACTTTTGAGCAACAAGAAAAAACATGTTTTGATAAATATTTAAATGTTTATATAATTATATATATATATATATATATATATATAGTATATATATTAACGTAAATTATGATAATTGATTAACTGATTATGCGAGCCAACAACTATTATAGTTTGTAAATGCTTTTTTATCATTTTCAAATAAAAGCAAATCCTTTGCCATTTATTAAGTTACACACAAACAAACAAACAAACAAAAAAACACACACACACACAAATACAGATCCTCGAATTGCTTTTGAGTTTTTGCGGGGCGCGCAGCATACATATGTAGTTGCATATACATACACCACCAGTATATACACACCCATATATACTATAAATATTGGCATATGATAAAGCAGAAAACAATTTAAAAAAACACTGAAGTATAGGTAATAAGCGAGTATAGAAACAGAACAGCAGAGAAGCGAACAGAGCAGAACAAAGATAAGGCACGGCGCACCTGACGAGCGCAAATGTCAGAGAAGACGAAGGAAGATACATGAATACATATTGTAAGACGAGATACACAACACAATACGCGACTCTAAGAACGTATATAACAGTATATACGGAATGTGAAGAAGTTACGGCGTAGAGAGGAGTGGGAGGAGGAAGAAACATAAATTATATTTATTTAAAGTACGCGTATTGAAAGCAAACAGATATTAATATTAAATAAAACGAAAACAAAGTTACACTCGCTCGTGTGCATTTTTCTTCTTGTACCTCACACTGAATTCATAAAGTGTTTTAGCACCCACATGATTACTACAATCTTCGTACACGTACGAGTATAAATGCATGAACATATCTATGCATATAATGTATATAAAGTCTCGTTTAATGCAGCATTGGAATGTGCGCTTGAGTCGTGGTAAATTGGGCCAATTGTCTTACAACCTACATATATGTATGTGTAGCCTAGATATTTACATCGAAGTGTTAAGAGTGTTAAGTACATGGCAAGTGGGAATTGGAGTCAATCAAATCAGATCTAGGACGAGATCCTTGTCGTAGTTGTCTAGCGCCGTCTTATTGAAGGAGCCAAAGTTCCACTTCATGAACGGATTAGTGTCGTTGCACCCGTTCACCACCAGCTCCTGGGCGAAGGGCACCAGCTCGAGGCATCGCCTCCCCTCCCGGCCGTGCTTGATAGTCTGCGTGTGGTAGTCGTACGACCAATATTGATTGCCCCCCTGCAAATGGCAGTCCCAGAGCCAGACGGGCGCATTCTCAGTCCAAATCTGGACATCTAGGCATTCCTTTTTGCGACGCAGCCGCAAGTCCCGCTTCCAGCTGAGCTCCCAGAACTGAGACTTTTGTGGCACTTTGAGGTCATCGGCACAGGCGTACATGCCCATCCGGTTGTGTTTTCGCCGTCCCATCGTGTCTATGCATAGGCGCTTATCGCCGACATTCTGTATGGCGCCGAGCGCGTATGTGGGCGGATCTATGGGCGGATAGCTATTGATCAAGTCAAATGCCACCTCCTCCATGAACCACTTGAAGGATTTGCACTTTAACTTTTGACGTATCGCCTTCTGTTCCGTCAGATCTCCGGCATCGATGCGGTCGTAGATGCCATCGGCATGCTCGTACAGGAAGTGCTTGTACTCATCCATCCAGACTTCGGCCACCCGCTTGTAGTTCTGCAAGGTAAGGGGGACCTGATGAGAGACGATTCAATCCATTTATAAACTGATTACACTTACTCTATGAAGGTAGTCACCCTTTCGGGGACTGGGCACGTGATTGCGAGGGCCGCGATAAATGTGGCCAATACGGGAGCAGGGCGCATCGTACATTTCGCCACCACACATCCAGATCTTGAAGCTCAGCTCGTACTGCTCGCCGCCCCAGATGTCCAGGCCCTCGTCGTAGCCGCCAAGTTCCCAGAAGAACTCCCTGGATATGGCAAAAAGGCCTCCGGCCATGACGGGACTCTTGAAGGGGTCGGCAGGATACTTTAGATCCTCCTCCAGCACAGGCAGTCGCTTGTAGTAGAACTCCCAGTCGAAGGCACCGCGTGCACCCTCGTCCTGGGCGCGATAGTTGAAGTTGGTGTGGTCGATGACGTCGATAAAGGGACAGACAGCCGTGCGCTTGTTCTTGGCAATCGGCTCCAGTAGCGGTGGCAGCCAATTGTAGTTGGCCTCCACGTGCGAGTCGAGAAAGAGGAGCACTTCCGCGGTTGCATTCCGTGCCCCGGCCGACCGGGCTCCAATCAGACCCGTGCGCTTGGCCAGACGCACCACACGAACGATTTGACTGAAGTGCTCCTTTATGTAGAGCTCCAGCTCGGCGTGCAGATAGTCCCGATCACTAAAGTCGTCCACCAAAATTATCTCCTTGAGCAGCTCTTGGGGCGACCTATTAATAAGACTGTGCACAGAGCGCATCAGCACGCTCAGATACTCGTTGTAGAAAATGATGATGACGCTGACAGTGGGCAGCTTGGCCAGGTAATCCTTCTGCCGGCAGCTGTATGGAAATTAAATGGTTAGTGGGCTGATCGTGGGCTGCTTTTACCTTACTCACAGTTTGTGGCGAATGTCGGGCAGCGACCGATTTACAGATATGGAGTCGGAGAGCAGAGCATTGAAGCCGTTTTCCAAAGACATTCTACGCTCCTGCTCTTTCGTCGCCTCATCCTCCAATTTGGCCGGCTTTCCCCCTTCCCCGATACCAACGCGCACAGCATCTTTATCCATTGCCACGTAGTCGTGCCAATCTTTTACGATCTTCCCATTGTCATGTGGCTTCAGATGTAGCTCCAGCTCAGGCTGCTGGCCATAATCGTCGTTCTTCGGCCGCACCCGTTTGCGTCCTTCGTCAGGATAATCTGGTTCCGGTTCGTTTTCGTCTACGTCTGGTTGCGCCTGTTGTTGCGGCTTGGGATGAGGCTTCGGCGGATCTACCCGAATGGGCTGGATACGTTCTACTACATTTTCGTTGACAGCGGCGGCTTTTGGAGCCAAAAGCTCTGCCTTCTCGGGCTGTGGCTCGACGCTGTGATGAACGGGCCGGTTGGTGTAGGGGCTCGAAGATATCCAGCTGGTTATGAGCACCAAAAGGGTCAGCGATATCAGCAGCAGCAGGATGGACTTGACCATCCACTTGAAGTTGGGCCTCCGCATTCTTGGTCCTTGGATCTCCTTTTCCTGTCACTGCATACGCCGAATACGTGTCAGGGCGGTGGCTTCAACGACATAGGCAGCCACGCTACGTTGGCGTACCGGCTCGGTGCTGCACTGCACGGCAGTTGTTGGCGTGTATTAGCTCAGGTGTTGACTGGACCAGCCGCTGGAGCTAGACGTAGTACCGTCGTCGAAAACAAACTGAAACGTGGGCGCCAGGCCCGACAACGACTTGCTGCAAAGACAAACTAGAAACAGACACATAGTCATGTACAAGAACGTATATATAAATAAGTATATCTTTGGCGAGGGCTCCGAGCAAGAACACATTAAACACGAGTCGCCGATAAGAGGGCGCTGTTGTTGCCGTTGCTGTGGCAGTGGCAGTGGCTGTCGCTGCTTGCAAAGACATTTTTACCGAATTGAAGTTGAGATAAAGCAGTACAGAGCACTTGAGGAACTTCCGGCGACGGCCAAAAGTGACTGAACCGAATGCCCGGCGGAGTTCCACACGGTGTGTTCACTGTCAACGCAATCAGCACTTACCTTATTTAAATACCAACTATTCGCACTAAATGTGTGCTATATCGTATTTAAGTTTGTTTATTTGTTATTACTTTTAATTTGGCTATATTCCTGACAGTTTTAAATCTCAAAACTAAAACGTGCTCTTATAATCTAACATTAACTAAACGGAAATCTGGAATTTAATCTTCTAATTAGCATAACAAACAAAGTGTCGTTGCCTCCACGTCTACGAAAATTAGTTTAGTTGTTTTGTTCATTTAATCAACAATAACATTCTATAATATCGAAGGCATCTGAACGCATGGTATAACCACATTAGGTAGGGTTCAAAAGAAGTCAGTTCTTTTGGTCATCTTCTATTACACTACTCAACAAAATTGAACTTTTTATTTAGGCTGTGAACCAAAATGACTTTTTCTGATAAATTTCGGGATTTAAAAATTTTTTCTTGTACTTTATTATTTTTTTTGGTGTGATTTTTTTTTAAAGAATTTTTAAAATGTGGTATTTTTTTCATGGTTTTTTTCAGAGGTAGTGCTTCTATTTTTCACATAACTTAAGTATCTTATGTCTGGTTGCATATAACTGTAGAGTTCTGAAAAGCTGACAAATGCAGCTATAAATCCGACCCAACCCTTTGTATCTGCAGCTTAACGTCTGAAAGATATTAAGCTTTCAAATTTCATAATTTTTTGGCGAATTTTGTTTCGAAATTTTGACTACGTAGTTTCTGCATTAATGGGAGCCTGAAATTACAAACAATATCTCAAGTCCATAATATCCATTGACCAGATTGTTGCTCATTCAGTGCCAAAATTTCAGGGGAACGAATATAACATCTTCAGCGGCAATGGTCCACAAAAGCTGACCGATATGAAACCAAAATTCTAATTGCTCTCTGACAAAAGCTGACCGATATGAAACGAAAAATTCGAATGGCTCGCTGACAAAAGCTGATTGGTATGTAACGAACAATTCGAATTGCTCGCTGACAAAAGAATTGATTGAAATCGTATTCCATGATTTTGATATTCTGTTTATTACTTGCTAGTTAGGACTTTAACAACTGAAAATATCATTTTATCAGATAGATGAATAAATGGTCTACGATCTGGCTTATTTTAAGCACCTTTTTGTACGTAATAAACTGGCAGCAGTTTATAGCGTTATTTACAAAGCTTATAAGTCTGCCATTTCATGTGCGATCTGGGCGTGCCACGCGTGATCGGTACAATAAGGATAATGCCTTGGAATCGCTATAAATCCGATGTTTCTTGTTTGATCTGGCGGGCCACGCCTCTATTTGATCGGGGGATAACTGTAACTGATAACGATGGAGTCTGGATCTTAAAGATATCTGGAAAAGTAAGTATGGCCTCGGTCGGGGCCCTGTTGTCCGAGATGTAGCGTCCCAAAGTTTTGGCTGCCAATATTTAAAATACTGGTTGAGAATCCTGTCCATCTATTGGCATCCGAAAAAAGGACATTCGGAAAATAATGGTTTCCGCAAAAATAATTATGGTACCCCGCACTCGCTCACACTTCGGTCTAGTGACGATGACAACTTGTTAAAGTCGCATATTCATATTCTTTATTGCCAATTAGTTAATTTTTACTGTGCCGCAACATTCAACATCTTCATTACCTCCTCCTTGTACTTGGCCAAGTTGTACTCATTCTCGCCCTCGTTTATCAGTTGCTCCACGCTCTGCGCATAGCTGGCACTGGGTGCCTTTTTCTGTGCACCTTCCACCGCATTCCAATTGAGGATGGCTTCGGTGCAACGCTTGGCCTGGTTCCGCTCGAACAGATACACCTCCATGTCGGCCTCCGACTTGGTGGCCTCCCAGGGCTCTGTGATGAACGACTCGTGGTAACAGGCCGTGAGCAAATACATGGCGTAGTCGTAGTTCTGCTTTCGCATGGGACAGCGATCGGTCACGAATGTGAGCACATCCGTCTCCTTGTTGTAGCGCTCGCCCACGAGACGCAGGAACTTGTCTCTTGAATGGTTGTCAAACTTCAGATCCGACAGCTTTAAGGAGACGGTGACGCGACGTGCCTCGGGATTGCGGACCGTGGGCAGACTTTGACAGTAGTCTGTGGTGATGACTTCTACGGGAAAGTGGCGCCTCCACTTGGCCTCGGTCTCCAGACCCTTCGGCCAGGGCGTGCAGAACTTCTTAATGGCCTCGCACTGCTGCCGAATCGCCGGCGGCGTCAAATGCAGAAAATTGGGGATTTTCATCAGCTCGGCGTTGGCAAACTTTGAGGGCGCCGCTGCACCGCGCTCCGTGAAGCCCTGTCGCAGTGGCAACGGCACACTGGCAGGGTGGAAGGAACGCGGACCTGGCCAGGCCGCCGTCCAATCCTGATCGACAGCCATGCGAGTGGTCCGCGGCGGGGTAACATCATCCCGTTTGATGTCCCTCCTCCTCTGGAATTGCTGCTTAACTGGGCGCAGGTTCAGCACACGGAACTCTACGAAACGGTTTGTGAAAAGCTATAATTTGAGTTTTAACACCATATTTGTTTACCCTCGTCGTCCTCCACTTCTGGCTGCGGCTGTTGCTGGTTGCTATTGCTGAAAAAACGCACACTGCTCTGAACCGCGTGTGTGGTTCGTAGGCTGCGCTCCAACAAGCGAGTCAAGCTGGCCGCCATTGTGCTTTGCTTTCGTCTAGTTATAAAAAAAAGCGTTTCTATTAAAAAATTAAAGCGGCTTTTACGTAAACACCATGCGACTGGCATTCGCAGCGACTAGCAGACACACAGCTGTTTGAATCTTGGTATTTTTTCAGTATCTAAGCAAATTGCAAGGCGTGTAACCTAGAGAGGGTAGAGCGCAGGAGCGCTCAATTTAAGACGGTGGGGTGGTGGAAACTGAATCTCTCCCGTAGAGCTGTCAATCGATACTGGTTACTAACCTGATTAAATAGAGCGGGGCTAAGCTATTTTTTTCTGAGGTTTCTGAGGTTCCAGTCACACTCGACAAAACAAGTGAACTATTTATTTTTCCATATATGTACATTTAAAAATGACCGCCAAACTCATTTAGCGCACAAAAATATCGATATTATTCGCTCTCAAATCGATTGATTTTTCAAAATTCGCTCTCAATTCATGGTGGGTTTTTAAAATTTGTCCTCTTTTCAGTGGTGAAGAGAGCGTTTTTGTGGTGACTTTCCCCTCATTTTCGTGGTGTGAGAAACATGTTCTTAACGGGAACGCGTAGCAACAATGAATCTCGCCCCCAGAATGTTTACAGAAAATTTCGAACGATTTGATTGGCTGAAAGTTGAAAACGCGTTGAATCTTGTTGATCGTTATTAGTAATGTTATGATTTAAAAAATGATCAATTGATATTTTCTTGATACTCAGCGGACTTGTGAAGAAGAATATTCGGCACTATTTTCTTGTTTCATGGTCGCGCGAACATTTTTTTGGACTTTGCCCAGAAAACCACCCCAAATTCTTACAGAAAATTACGAACGATTTGATTGGCTGAAAGTCGAAAACGCGTAAGTAAACCGGTACTTTTATAACGGATTTTATATCGAAAAGTATTTTTGGGTACAAAAAAGAAAATATTTATTATTGCTGATAGCAACTACGAATTGCACGAGTCTGGCAGCGCCAAAAAACGACGACACATTCATTGAGTTGGTAAAATGAATTAAAATTATTTTAAATTTGGTAGACTATTCGAACATTCGTTTTATGTTGATTTTGTTTGAACCTTAATATGTAAATAATCCAATAAAAAGGACTTCTAAAAACTTGCCAATCTTGTAGAAAATTTATGTATTTATCGTATAAAATTATTTGTTTAGGGCTGAGAGTCCCAGCTAGCTAGTAATATTAAACGGAATATCAAAATCGAGGAATATCAACGTTGAATGTTTTGAAAAAACAATCGATACTATCGTGATAACTCTAATAATTATTGAAAAACCATTGAAACCTTTTAGGAACTTGTCCATTGTAAAAATTAGATGCCACCTGTCGATTTTTTTTACAAATGTGTCTTCGTATCTTATAGCAGACAATCCAAACATATTAAAAGCGCAACGACTGTAGCTCGATACTATCATGATAGTCTCAAAACCATCGATAGTAGAGGCTAGCAGCAAAATATCGATACTATCGATAGTGCCCTCGATGGCTTGACACCTCTACTCTCCCGTACCGTGCTCACGACTTGTTGTTTGCGGCCATCACAATCTGTCTTTGTGCCTCTTATCGGTTTGTTTCGATTCACAGGCAGCTGCAGATAACAATTCGAGCAAACAAGTCCCCATTGACCGGCAGTCTCTATCCCTACTCCATCGCGAAAATGGCAGCAACAGCAACCAAGCGGGTTCTCTCCATCCAGAGTCATGTGGTGCACGGCTATGTGGGCAATAAGGTAGCCACCTATCCACTTCAGGTTCGTTATCTCCAAGACGCCTACTCTTTGCACGTAAAGTAATAACCTTTGGATAACCAAGTTGCTGGGCTTCGATGTGGATCCACTGAACTCCGTGCAATTCTCAAATCACACGGGCTACAAGACCTTCAAGGGACCCGTTTCCAACGAAAAAGAACTGGGTAAAGTTAGCATCTATCCCATTGATGCTGATTATGATTATTCATCCATCCACTTGCAGTCACGATAATCGAAGGTCTTGAGGAGAATGAGCTGCTGGGCCACTACTCTCACCTGTTGACGGGCTACATCGGCAATCCACTGTTCCTACGCGAAGTAGGAGTCATTGTGCAGAAGCTACGCCAGGCTAATCCGAAGCTGGTTTATGTCTGTGATCCTGTTATGGGCGACAACGGTCAGCTGTATGTTCCTAAGGAGCTGCTGCCCATCTATCGTGACGAAATCATTCCACTGGCAGACATCATAACTCCGAATCAGTACGAGGTGGAGCTGCTCACGGGCAAGGAGGTGCGCAACGAGGCTGCCGTGTGGGAGGCAATGGATTGGTTCCATAATCGCCAGATCAAGACGGTGGTCATCTCCAGCAGTGATCTTGGCCAGCCGGGTGTCCTGCGCGCCTTCCTCAGTCAGCTGAATGGCCCCAGGCTGGCTATCGACATACCAAAGCAGGGCGGCAAGAATCTGGTTTTCACCGGCACAGGCGATCTCTTCGCCTCCCTTTTCCTAGCCCATAGCCATGCCTGTGGCGATGTGAGCGAGGTCTTCGAGAAGACCATTGCCAGTCTGCAGGCAGTGATCAAGCGCACTGTCGCCGCCCTTCCTCATGGAGACGGCCCAGTCAAAGCATGCGAGCGCGAGCTGAAGCTGGTGCAGAGCAAAGCAGAGATCGAAAAGCCTCAGGTTCTGCTCAAAGCGCAGCGCCTTAACTAGACTTCGAAATTGGACACGCGACGCGGGCAAGCAGACAATAACCTTTTGATACCTTAAGATGAACAGCAATTACATTAATCACATTATATTAAATTACTTTATATACAAGAGATCAACGATTACCTTAAATAAATATATGCTTATTGTACGTTTCCAGACTGTCATCTTGACAGCGCAAACGAACCACGAGCTGTCACCGGCCACCTGTCACGGTCCCAGTCACGGTTCATGCCCTTAGCAGCAAGTGGCTATAAAAGTGCACGACGAGCACGCCAGGTAAACAAGCTTAAAATAGCAAATGGAAGATATGTGGCTACCCATTATCTTTATTGCCTGTCTCGCGGCTGCCAGCGGATCCGGGAACGATGGCAAGTCGGTCGCAGAGCCAACCTTTGTGCCGCGTTACACTCTGACGGCCGAAAGCAAGAACAAGGATCTGGACCTGAGTCCAGACGGCGATCGGCAGAGGCCGCCAATCAACGAGAATGGAAATCCAACACAGAAACCCTGGCGACGCGGAGAGTATGCCTACGACAGTGTTTACACCGCCAACTGGCCCGTTCCTTCTGCTCCCAATGCCATGATGGGCCTTCTCGGTCCTTTGCTGGCACCCGGGCTCCTGTTGATGGGCGTGAATCTCGGTGCGCTTCTCTACATGCTCCTTGGGCTGCTGGGTCTAGCGCCGTCTCGGAGCAACAGACACGCGACTGCGGACGACATTTACCGCAGAGAAGTACACAATCTAGGTGATGGCAAGGAACCGGCCATATATTTCTAGATAAAGCGCGTAACGCAGTTCTCATTCAACTTATAAAATTAACGTACATAAATATATTCAGGGTAGGGTATTTCTGTTTGAATAAACAACTCAAAGCGACTATGGTTTAAGGTTTTGAATTTGGATGGGTTAGTGTTCCGATGTTCTGTGGGCATTAAATGGTTTCGAGTCCCCAACACAGAAAATTGTTAAATAATAAAAAGCGAACAAAAATTAAAACTAACGTGTACAACGTCCCTCCTCCTCATTTCTTCAAGCGAAAAGATGCGGCCCGATTGAACTTTACCAACGGCGGCTCCTTACTTGCCGATCCCAGTGGCTTACGGGTTAACGTTGAACTTCCCGCCATTGCTGTGAGTGGGTAAAACGAATGAAATAGCGAATAGAAGACGTTTCCTCAGGTACATACTTTTTGCCACAAGGGCTCGCGGACTCTTGCGCACGTAATTTCCGTTGTATTTCACGTTTTCCTTGGCTATTGAGGCCGCGGCCAGGGTTCGCTGCAGGCCTTGGGTAGTAAAGTTGTTAGATTTAAGCAGAACTGCAAGTAAAAAGTATTAATTACGTGCTATTCGATCGTCTGGAAGAACTCGGCTGTAAATAGTACCTTGCTTGATCTTGTCATTGCCACCGCGCACATTCTGTTCGGACAGCAAGTCCGTGACAATGCGTTGGTGGACTTTACGCTGTTTTGTGGCCGTCGATGAATGTGGAGCATTAAATGTAGTGCCCAGGACTTGCGTCTGGTTGAGGTTACGTGGCTTCATGAATGTCTTGTGCGCTTCCTCAGAGTCTGAGTCTGTTTCCAGGCTGTCGGTGGTACTGTCCATACTCAAATGGAGATCATCATCAATCTGAGCTTCCCGCACAAATTGCCGCTTCTTGGCGCTGGCTGTGAGTGTCTCTGCTTGCTTCTCGTCCTCTTCACTGCCCAGCAAACGCTTGTGCACAGTCTTCTCAGTCTCGTCCGTTTCCAATTCCAAAACGTTGGCCTCAGATTCAGCGAATCGCATTTTTCGCTGCAGGCGATCGTACAATGCTTGAATATCTGGTGTCAACTTCTCGGCCTCCTCGAGCCGATCGTACGCCTGGCTCAGCACATCGCAGGCAGTGGTAAAGGATTTGCGTATAAGGTCCGAGTTCTCCACCAGCTCCCGGTTGATCAAGTACAGGTGATTCCTGGATTTATTTTTCTTTGCCATCTGCAGCTCGAGATCCTTGCTCTTTACATACAGGCCAAGGACTTGCTGAAGCTTCGATTGATTGACCTCACGCTTCAAACTCTCCACTTCTCGGTAGGCGTGCTGCACTTTAGCTAGCCAGCTCGGCAGCTCCTCAGTGAATTTGCTGTTTTGACTGGCCAGCGTACTCATATAGTTAATAAAGCGGCGGTAATCCTGAAAAGGTTAATAAATCATTATATTAATTTCTTTAAAACACAATTTAAAATTCAAATAAGCCCGCGTTTAGCATGTTTTCCTAGGTTACGTGACGTTACGTGATTCAAACTTTTATGAGTTGGCAGCCCCAAGAAACAGCTGTTCAGACTCTGCCGCATTTAATCAAACAAATTTACAAAAGTAATCTGAAACAAATGCTCAGGAATACACTGCATTTAATGGCCCTGGGTGGGCGCCAGGCTCCAGTGCGATGGTCGCTTCTCACCTGCCCCACCAGACTGTTGCCGGAAGAGAAGCAGCCGCAGCAAATACAGAGCGTCTGGCTGCAGGCGCGCTGTTATGCAAAAGGCAAGGACAAAAAGAAGGAGAGAGGCGGCAAAAGCAAGGCGGGAAAAGTGGAGATCAACGAGCAGCAGCTGCGAGAGATTATCAACTTAGACAGCCTCAATACACAGATGGAAAGGTCAGTGCAGCAGATGAAGGAGGACTTTATCAAGCACCTGTCGCTGCGCTCTACCAGCGGAGCCATTGACACGCTGCGCATCAAGGTGGACGGCGATGAGCACGAGCTGCAGGAGCTGGCACAGATATCACGAAAAAATCCCAAGACGATTATTATCAACATGATTGCCTTTCCACAAACCATTCCCGACGTGCTGAGGGCCATCGAGAGGAGCGGCATGAACCTGAATCCCCAACAGGACGGCACAACACTGTTCATACCCATACCCAAGGTGACCAAGGAGCACCGCGAGAATCTATCCAAGAACGCCAAGGCTCTGTTCGTCAAGTACCGCGATGCCATACGAAACGTTCAGAATGAGCATATTCGCAAGCTAAAGAAGCAGCCGGACGTTGGCAAAGATGATGCCTTTGCTGTCCAGACCCAGGTCACGGCCATTGCGGACAAGTTCATTGCCGAAGCGGAGAAGCTGCTGGCCAGCAAGCAGAAGGAACTGCTTGGCGATAACTAAGACTGATTGATGTGTTTTCGATCCCGTTTCGCTGATTTAAAAGCAAAATAAACTATTATCATTTGTTACTTACCTCTTGACATATTCGTTGGTCCTTTGACAACATCTTCCTGAATTCCTCGAAATCCTTTTTCAGCGTCTGTCTATAGTTAATAGTCTTAATCTTACTACGTATGCCGACCTCGCAGTCCTGGATCGTCTTCGCAGTGGCATATACAGCATCTATCTTGGTGTACCATGACTTCAACTCCTGGGGATCGTAGCCATTGCTGCCACCGCGCTCTAGTTGAACCACCTTCGCCTCCAACGCCTTGTTGCGCTCCTTCAGTCGCTCATTCTCGGCCATGACCTCGTCGATCTTCTTCACATAGAACTCTGTGGGCATTTTCGACTTTAGCACGTTCTGCTTCAATGTTGTTCGGATCTTCTTCGCTCGACTAGCATACTTCAAGGTATTGTAGGTGTCCTCGTATGTAAGGGAGCTCATCGACACGTTGGCCACCATCAGGGTGCGGCAATTGCCGCCGAGAGAGTCTTTAAGGATGCGGGTCAGGTTCGAGTCACGGTAGGGTATGTGCTTGAGGCCATCGGCCAACTTGTTGATGCAGTTTCCCAGCGCCAGGAGACTCTTGTTGATGCTGGCACCCTCCTTGAAGCGCACACCAATACCCTTGGTGCTGGCCGCTCGTTCACTGCCCGCCAAATCAATCATCGAAAGCTTGACCGTTCGCTTTGTGTCGGTTTTGCGATCCGTGATGCGTATGTGCACCTGGAAGATGGCATGGGATCGCGAACTCTCCGCGTTGGCATCGGTGGGGTGTTGAGTTCGATGCGAGTTTCCCAGGGCAAGCATCCGCAGCAGTTCTTCAGCGCTGTAGATGGGCGTCAGTCGCAGCCCGCTCACAACCACACCGTTGGAGTCCTCGCGTAGTTTTAGTGGACCCGACTTTGTGAGCAGATTCATAACGTGCTCGTTGTATACCTCAAGGTATGAGACACCCACATCGAATTTCCTCACATCACTTTGCGACTGGATCTTATCGAACAGGTCGCGCATGGTCAGAAACGTTATGCCGGGAGTTGCGTCGCTGCCCAGCATGGTGAATGTCTTCCCAGCTCCTGTCGCGCCATACACAAACACGGAGCAGTTGTACCTGTACACACACACAGAATTAGAGACGTGAAATACTAGTAAACAAAGGCATGTAAGCCACCCTTACCCATTGAGCACCGCGTCGACCAGCGGCGCCGTACACTCCTCAAAGAGATCCTGGTTTGTGTTGTCTATGTCGAATACGCGATCAAATTCCATCGTCAGCTTCTTGTTCATACGTTTTGTGATGTCCCGGTAATTCTGTTTGGTGCCGTGGAAGAAGAATTCATCGTCTTCTTCGTCCGGATCGAACAGCAAAGCCGATCTATCCATAACCTTGATAATACTACGCTGTGTATGTTCTAATTCCTTAGCATTATACGGTCTGACGCGCACCGCCACTTTTATATTAGTGTGCTCCACCGGCATTATGGTGTATTATATGTTATCATTCGTTTTTCTAAATTAACAATTTGTAACCACTCAGTTTTTCCGCAAACAAATTTTCTCGTACAGCCTGGAAACGAACGTTGTTGTTTGAATTGAAACTATCGCCGATTCCCTTTTGTTGGCGTCATTATCCAATTTGCTTTGTTTCTCGGACTGAACTGTATTTCAGGGTTGCTTCGATAAATATCTATAGTGTACTGGTATATTTACGGTATATTACGAAAACGAGATGGTATATTTCGGTATATTTCTGAGGGTCATGCGGGTACATTTTATCCATAAAACCGCGGTCACATTGACCATTTAAAGCAAAGCAGAAACAAACAAAAAACTTTAAAAACTCTAGCACAAAATTCAATTGCACACAAATATCATAACGTCTAACATGAGTGCAAAAGTATTATTCGCATGCTCCAAATGTTTCTCGCGTCATCCATACGAAGAATTATCCTCGGGACAGCAACTTTGCAAGGTGAAAAGCGAATGGCGCAGACAATTAAAAGAAAGAAAAAAAATAGCATGACTGTGGCCCTAACAAAATGCAGTAAACAAAATGTTTGATGTTTGTGTGTGTTTTATCTTGGCAAGCGACAGCAATGACGCGTCGCTTTGTTGCGAAAATTTTTCTGCGCATTTAAGTGAAAATGGACGGCAAGAAGAAGCAGCGTCTGTCGCGTCCACAGCGTCAGTTGTTTGTGGCTGGCTGCTGTTGTGACTAATAAACAACCCGAACAGCACAGCAGAGTCTGCAGCATTTACTAAACCTACATTAAACTTGATATTCGCAGGGCTGCCGTGGTTCTACCTCAGTTGTTAAATGTACTTACTGCCGCTCGGAGTTCCAACCCGCCACGTAAGTTGAATGGATCCCCCCAGCCTGATAATGACCCTCTCTATTGTCCATTTATGTACTACACAGCAAATCACAGAGTGCCTGTAAAAAATGCGAACACTATCTGGGAAAATACGGTAAGCCCAGTCCGTGCGAGTGCTGCAAGATTGTGGCTGCCTTCGCGGGGTCCAAATGCATGAGGTATGTTCATTTCACTTCTTGGTTTTTCCTAGTTTTTGTAAACTGAGACACAACTCTCGAGTAATTCTTATCGTAAAAGTAGTTTGGTTCTATTCTGGGGAACGTGTGGCCGTGTAATTTGAATGCACAATGTATAAGCAAAGCTGGAATTTCTTTTCTATTTTTCTTAAGGTAATCCCCATAGCCTAGCTACCCAACTAATTGTGCCTTCAAAGTACATGACTTTGTAACTCCTTCAGTAGTAGACTCTTCTTTCCTGATTTTCTATATATTGTACCAAAGAACCAGTCAAAACCAAACAATACAACGTCTCTTATGAACGCAAAACATTTTTCTTCTTCTCTTTTTCTGCTGCAACGTGTGAAACAATTAAAAAAAAACTCAAAATCACACAAAATCATGCAAAATAGATGCGCCAGCTACGAGGCAAAGTATGGACCACCAGTCCACTGCGACGAATGCAAGCTGCGATCAGCCTTTGACAGGCGCGACGAGAACAAAAAGGTCAGCGTCCCTCACTCACTCACTCTCACTGCACCCGGCCAAGGAGCGCCCTTCGGAAGCAGCCCTTAATTTTAAAACCATAAATTTAAGACAAATAAATGTATAAATAGCGAGCGGGGTAAACTGTACCAATGCTGCGCGCCACGCCACTTCGTCGATTTGCACGAGTCTAAGAATCAAGTATTTGCGTTCATAAGAGACCAAATCTAGTATAAGATTAGGGCTTAAGCCTTTGTAATCGCCCTTAATCGATCACATGTTTCGTTTCGCTTTCAGGTCAATGGAAAACTCCTATGCTGGCTGTGTACCTGCGCCTACAAGCGTGCTGTGCTGAAGGCCCAGCAGGAGGGCCGAATACCCATGTCCAAGAAGCGACCTCATGAAAAGTCTTCATCCTCGCACAGAGACAGCGCCTCGGCAAAGAAGCCATCTCGCAATGAGCTCGGCAAGAGCGGCGGCAGCAACAATGCTGGTGGCGTTACGGCGGTGAGCGGAGCCGGATTGGATCTTCCGGACAAGATAACGCGCGGAAACAGTGGCAACGGCACAATCGCAGCCCCAGCTGCCATCACTGTGGACACTAATTCGTCCGATCATGTGGTGGCCATCACATACCTTAAGGAACGCATCGCCAGCCTGGAGAAGCGCCTCAATCAAAAAGACAAAGAATTGCTGGAGAAGGATAAGCAGGTTAGGAACGCGAATGTCTTTTTGCTACTAAATATCTGCTAATATCTACTCATGCCTATTCTCTCCCTATAAGTTGACCGAGCTGAAAGGCAAGAACTTCGAAAAGGAAAATGACATGCGCAACAGGCTGAAGGAGGTCGAGCGTCTGCACGACATGAAGGTGGATAACTTGAACCGTAAAATTTCCAGTCTGATCAAGGACCTGGCCACTTTGAAAAAGAGCAGCAAAAAGGTGGCCAGTGGGCCCAGCAAGGCAGAAAGGGAAGCTATCAAGCGGGAGAATCTGTCGCCCAAAGAGGATGTTATCGCGGCTGCACCAGAGAAACAGATCAAAACATCCGAGCCTGCCAACCTGGACAAGCACGAGAAGAGTTACGACCGTGAGGAAGAGCGCAGCGAACAGGAGGATCGCGCCAGTGTGCGCTCGCGCTCCGCCTCCGGCTCCACCAGCCCCAGTCCCTCATCGAACTGAGAGTGCCCTATCCACCACCACCCAGACCAGTGTGCAACATTTCAATCCCCACGACACACACACCCAAATGCATGGTTGTAGGATTTGTTGCACCGCTCTTTTAGTTTTTTGCTATTAAAGTTTATATTTTTGTACTTTTCTTTAATTGTAATATAGTTTTATCCGATTGTTTTATATACACTTTTATGTCTCTCATCCCAATCCAATCCCCACAGCGCAGAAAACGCGAATGTTTCACCTGTTTCTGTCCACTGCTTTCCCTACAATTGTCATCATAGAAAATGTAATTTTATAGGCTCCACTTAACGAATTCAACTTTAGTTTAATTCACGATGGAATGACACAAAGCGAAAGCATTGTATACATTTAAGAAATATACAAGTTGGGAAAGATATACTTTCAACACGCGTGTTTATTCAACATTTAAAGCTATTAACAGTGACCAGAGCGGGACTAGTGGGGCTTTGGCTTGTGCCCATCGACGTAGAAGTTTCGCGTCGCCTTTGGCAACTCGAGCTCGATGCCATCCATGCTCTTGTCAAGCAGGATTTGGCAGCCAAGGCGCGAGTTCTCCCGCAGAAAGGGAGCCATGTCCAGCAGGTCGTCCTCTTTCTCCTCGGCCTCCTTTAGTTTTTCGAGAAAATCGTGCTCCACGTACACGTGGCAGGTGGTGCAGGCTAGCGATGCCTCGCAGGCGCCCTCCATCTCGATACCGTGACGATGGGCCAGATAGAGCACATTGTCTCCGACTTTTCCCTGCACTTTGGTGCGCTTTCCGTCCTTGTCAACGTACGTGATGTTTACTCTGCGTTGCAGGGAGCTCCACATTAATTTAAGATGCATGAAGGATAATGCTCCTACTCACATTTCATCCGGAGACTTGGGATCTTGCCACTCGTATTCGCCATGCCGCAGCCCTGCAGATAGGTAACCATTTCATAATCTCATATACGGATTACATTTTCAGTGAATTCGCTCCGGATGGGCAATTACGGGCTACTTACACTGTGAGGTATGCAGAGCCTTGGTGGGTGCAAGGCGGGAGGATCTGACAATATGTTTTCCGACTAATTTGCAATAATTGCCCGACTGCCGCAAAAGTAAACAAAACATTTTTGAGGTTACTATTTGGCTAGGGATGGGCGATATCCGAGTATCTGTTACATGACACAAATATTTTTAACGTCCCAGTCACTGGAAAACCGCCGAGAGGAATACTGGATCATCAGATATCTTTGTTTTCTGGTTTTATGCGATTTTTATAATGTAAAATAAAAACTTCACCGACTTACAGCTGTGAAACTTTAATTTGTGGAAAAGTGACTGAACACTGAAAGCTCGATATATCGATGAAGAGACTTGGCGCCAATATAAAATTTAAAATTTAGGAAAAAGGCTTTCAACTCCTTAAACTCACAGTTGAGGGAAGCTTTTATTGGGGCTACAATCTGGGGACATAATTTGCATATGATTATACTTTTTCTCCCCATGTCTTTTGCAATGCCATATGGATGCAATATGGAACAAGAAACACCCAAAGAACAAGCAGAGTGCTGCGACAGTTATATTCCTTTATTAATAATAATGAATTTTAATTAGTCTTAAAATTGGGCTTAATTGGGCTTAAAAATGTAGTTGGTAATTAGTGAATAAATACGATTTGGTGCATAAATTTGCGTCTTTTTAGTGCAACGACAAAAATAAGGGAGTCTTGGGAAATCACTTGGAGGCCGATAGCGCGGCAGTTTTTGTTTGGCTAAGCTGTTTACTTGGCCTCGGAGGGAGGCGAGGCTGACTGCTCCTTGTGGCCATTGCCATTCTGGAAGAGATCGGACGGGCCCACGTGCTTGATAGTTATGACGCGCTCCTTTGGTTCGTCCTGGGACACCAGAGGCGGCACGGTTATGGTGAGGACGCCGTCCTCAGTTAAAGTGGAAGCCACTGCATCCAAATCGAACTCCTTCGGCAGCGGATAGCGCCTCATAAAGTGGCGCGACACATGTCCGTGATCATCCTCGCGCTCCTCATGTTTGCCCTCCACCACAATGCAGTCGTTGACCAGCTTGACGGTCAGCTCGCCAGGTTGGAAGAGACCCACATCGAGATTTACCTCAAAGTTTCCCTTCTTGTCCAATGAACGAGTGCCGCCCAATGCGGCCAACTCGCCGCTGCGCTTCTTGGCCACCAGATGATGAGCATGGGCACCCATCCGGGCAATCAATCCCAGTGTGTGAAGATCCAGCTCGTGGTGCTGACGGGAGTGCGCGCGGCGGTACATGCGATTGGGGAACATGTCGTGGCCATAGTACATGGGGTCGGACGAGTCCAGGTTCAAGACAAACGGAATGTCTGCCATTTTCTCGAGGTTTTTCTTGATTTAGATTCTGTATCTGGCGGAAGTAAGTTCGCTGAACTGACGACCTGATTTCCTTGGGACTGTGGAGGGTTGGTTTACCAGCGGGCGGTGAATACTACGGTAGGCAGACGCTGCAGTTTCGCGAACAATTTTCCGTGAATTTTCCGACTCAAATGTAGAGTTTCCTGGGCTCGCGACTCCTTTTTATAAGCACCAGTGTCAGGCAGACAGGGAGGGGAAAGAAAGCTTGTGCTGCAGAGCTTTCTCTGGAGAAGCAACAGACAGAGGAACATTCTGGGGCTGCTTGGAGAGACGAGACATGGCACAAACAGCATTCGAATTAGAAATGCTCCATGGCATTTGATGGGATCTACAGACATATGTATATAGCAAGCTCTGTCTGGGAGACAGATCCATATCCAATTTGAAATTCAATATGGATCTGGGGTCGCCTCCAGTCAGACGTACATATGTACATATGTAACTCGAACGCCGCGACCGCGACACTATGGCAATTAGAGGCCCCACTGGCGTCAACTACAACGGCACACAAGCAAGAAACACTGATAAGCCAGACGTAAGCAAACAAATCACGATTTAGACAGAAAATGTATCTTTCAGTGCCAGCGAGAAAGTCAGTTCCGTGTCGAGTGGCGTACAAGCTGAATGCTATCATCCGCCCACTGTGCAACATGGCCACCTATGAGCAAGTTAAAGACGTGCCCAATCATCCGGAGATCTACTTGATCGACGTACGGGAGAAGGAGGAACTACGGCAGACGGGCAGCATTCCAGCCAGCCTCAACATACCCTGTAATTACGTGGCCCTAGGTCTGTCGAAAGATTTAATAGGAATTCTTTGACTTTTCAGTGCCCGAGCTGGACAAAGCTTTGTGTCTGGGTAGCAAGGAGTTCAAGAGTAGCTACGGACGGGATAAGCCGGGCAAGGATTCCAAGATTATATTCTCCTGCCGCTCGGGCAAGCGGGTACTGGAGGCTGAGAAGATTGCCAAGGCCCAGGGTTTTTCAAAGTGGGTAGCAATCCATTAATTTCCTTAATACATAGTTTCTTAAACCGGAAATTGTATTTTCTTACAGTGTGGTGATTTACAAGGGCTCCTGGCTGGAGTGGGCCCAAAAGGAGGGTCTCTAAATCCATTACATAGATTTTTAAATTAATGTACATATAATCAAAAGAAGAAAGACGAAATAAATTTGAGCTTTTTCTACTACCACCAAGCTTAGCAATACATACAAGCAAACGAGTACACACATGCATATGCATTTAGCCAGCCACGAACGATAGTTGTCTCGCTTCCACTAACGCTCTATTTATGTGCTCTCTCTGCCGAAAGCCCTGACCTGCCTCAAGAAACAACCAAAATTGAGAGAGCGAGAAAAGCTAATAAACCGTAAATAAAGCTGATTTTAGAGGTTCTAGAGTTTGCGAGAAAGCCACCCACCCCATTGAGTGCCACCAGCCCATTGCCCGCTCAAAATTGCATCAGCCAAGAAAGTTCCGGATACTTCTAGACACTTGCGGTGGCGTGTATAAATAGAGGCCGCAGAGGTCCGGCACTCGCAATTCAACAGAATCATAGCAAGAGAAAGCACCTCACATACAGAGAGTGCAGAGCAAGCACCGGAAATTTCAACAGTTAAAGGGAAATTTACATCAGAATGCGATCCCTACCGATGTTCCTACGTATGGCCGAGGAAATGACCAGGATGCCACGCCTGTCGCCATTCCAGGCTTTCTTCCACGAGCCGCCCGTGTGGAGCGTGGCTCAGCCCCGCTACTGGCAGCAAATAGCGCGCTGGCAGGAGCGTGAATTCGCCCCTCCAGCCACCGTCACCAAGGATGGATACCAGCTGACTCTGGACGTAAAGGACTACACCGAGTTGAAGGTCAAGGTGCTGGATGAGAGCGTTGTCCTGGTCGAGGGCAAGGCCGAGCACCAGGAGGAAGGTGACGCCGGAGGCTACAGCTCGCGTCATTTCATGCGGCGCTTTGTTCTGCCGCAGGGTTACGAGGGCGACAAAGTCACCTCCAGCCTGAGCAGTGATGGTGTCCTAACGATCAATGTTCCCAATCCTCCAGCTGTTCAGGAGGCGCTCAAAGAGCGTGTGGTCCCCATCGAACAGACTGGCTCCCCGGCCATTAAAACCACTGGCCAGGGGGAGGAGCAAACCATCGGAACCAGCAAGCAGTAGGCCGGACCCAATTGTCTATGGAAGAAGATGGCGTAAATCAAAAGCTAGTGAAACCTTTTAGCCTATGACCTATTCCATAAGTCATACCCCCGAGTACTCCCTTAGTTTAAATACGGAAATATATAGAATATTATGAGTAACCAAGGAACTGTCGTTTTTTGTAACCATAGTGGTGCCTGAATCCCCTACTTGCACATTCCCGTAGATCACCGAAAACACTTTCGATTAATTGCGTCCCCTGTCTGGCCCTTCCCCCATCACTTTCCTAGGTGACGTAGACGCCACTTGACGCGGATCCAATTGGCCACGCTCGTGTGTGTCTCGTTGGCCTTCTCGCGGCTCTCGGTGCACTTGGCCCGAGCCGAGGCGCATCGGCTGGGATGAGTCATCGCTGTCCCATCCCCATCCGCATCCGGCGCTGCATCCGACATCAGGCGAGGCCACCCGGTCATCTATAAAAGAACTAACGTCGGCCAATACAAATTTTATAAGAATTGTGAACGCGAAAGCGAACGAATCGTTGCCAGATCCCGCAAAGAAATGACTCTGGTGCCGACCACATATCGCGATCTGTCGCGCGAACTGGACAGGCCCCGTCCGCTGTACCAGGCTCCCTACGACTTCCAGATGTATCCGTACCTCTGGGACGATCCGCGAGCCTGGTGGCCCGCCCACCAAAGTAGCAGGAGCGACCTGCTGCGGCCCATGGACGAGCTGGTAACGCGTCGCGTGCGGAACCAGCTGATACAATCCAATCCCTACGATTGGGCCTATCCCATGCGGTGGGACAACTACTACTCCGGCGAGCGGGTGCACGTGGACGAGAAGGGATTCCGCGTGGATATCGATGTGCGGCAGTTCCATCCGCACGAGATCGTGGTCAAGACCAACGACGACTATGTCATCGTCCAGGGCAACCATAACAGACGTAGCGAGGGCTCCAACGGCCTGGTGGAGCGCCACTTTGTGCGGAAATACCTCCTGCCGCGCGGCTACAATGCCAATGAGGTGATCTCGGACATATCCACGGATGGCATCCTCACCATCAAGGCACCGCCACCGCCTCCATCCAAATACTACAGTCCGGGCGAGCGTATGATCCGTGTCCACGAGACGGGCAAGTTGGCCCTGCCCTGGAAGTAGATGGGACCCTTTTCCCAATCCAATGCTAAACGCATCCCAGCCGAGGGAGAGACATACCATCCCCCACTCATCAAAAAACGCGCCAAACTCAAGGTGAACTATTTTTGGGATAGCAGGCAGAGGCAAGTGCAGCCGAAATTTCAATTGGATTCAAATACATAAACACAATTTGTACCCGTGGGTAATATAAAATGCGCAATAAATACGATATTTATCAGAACCGAGCAAGAGGATATTTTGGTTTGGGTTTACGGGTACGGATGCGGTTGGCTGGTTGCGCCCAAATGAAAGCGTCAATGTGGGACGTTATGTGGAAATATTGGGAAACAAAATAAGCAACTTTTAGTCTACATTATCTGTTTTTTCTGCTTCAGAGAGAAGAAGTTATTCATTCCTTCCTCTGTTTTGTTTGCCCATTTACTTTGCATATTTGTATTGTCTTTCGACCAGTCCAAACTCCATCAACAGAACAGCTTAAGAAATCACTCTCAATTACACTCATTTTTCACGCCAGGTGTATGATATTTAATAAATTATTTCTCAAGTCTTTAGCTCGTTACAAATGCATTTTGAATAAATAGGTTACAGATACAGATATGTGGGGGAATGATGGGTGAACTTGACAATGCAGCAACTTGATATCGTCATGGACGGCATTCTCTACTTGGAGCTGCCATTGGCAGAGCCATTCTCCTTGCCCTTATCCTCGACGGCATTCTGTTTGACATTCAGATGGGCGGGTCCCACCTGCTGGATCTGGATGAGTCGCTCCTTGGACTTGTCTGCGATGGGCACCGGCTTGGGGATGCTCACAGTGAGCACGCCGTCGGAGGACAGCTGCGAGGCGACCTTTTCCGGCTCGTAGCCCTGTGGCACCTGGTAGCGGCGCACAAAGTGACGCATGATGTGGCCGTGATCATCCTGCCGTTCCTCATGCTTGCCCTCGATCATGATGGACTTGTCCACGACCTTGACGCTGAGCTCGCTCGGCTTGAACTGGGCCACATCCATGCACACCTGGAATCCCTCCTTGCCCACATGAGTCACGGGCCAGTGGATGTCGTTGTTCTTGGCCATCTGGCGGCGCGCGGCAAGCACTTGGCCCGTCGGCGAGGCGGCACACATTGGTGAGGCGCAAGGACAGCCGTTGACGGAGTGACGCTGGGGCGCGATGAGGTGGCGGGAATGCGGATGCATACCCAGACCAAACTCGTAGATGGGGCTTCGGGGCTCCTGCAGCTCGTCGACCAGGGAAAGCAGTGTAGAAAGCGCCATTTTGTGGTATAAAATAAACTGATTTGACTTTTAGGTTATGTTTGAAGAGAATGATCTTGCGCTGCTTTTTGCAATGTTGCTCGGTGGAAGCCAACGGTTGTTTTGCCCGCTTTGATCTCTTGACGGGGCTTTTATAGCCATTCTCGCTCTTCTAGAAGCGCCTGGCAATTGCTGGGAGTGTGTGTGTGTGTGAGTCAGAAAGAGAGAGCGAGAGCAAAAAAGCTTGTTTTTTGGCCCCTATATGTGTTGTGTGTGTGGGAGAGAAAATATTTCCTCTCCCGTTGATTCGCGTGTGCGAGGGAGAAAGAGTTACCGGCAAACAAAATGCAACGCCGCTCACTTGGAATTCTCTTCATTTGTTTTTTATTGTAAGTACATTAAGTGGTTTTTTTCTTTAAGTTTTACTGGAATACTTGTAGTTGTTGTCACATATTTGTTAGGAAATCATACTGCTATCTCGCTCGCGTAGTAATTGAGTCGACATCATCTCCCTCTTTGTTTGCCTTCCTACTTAGCTTCTATCTCTGTCTGTTTATAGCGAAATGCCAAAAGAGAACACAGGAAACATTTACGAATAAAACTCACGCATACATACATATTATTTTTCTCTTTCTCTTTTCCTTTTCTTTCAGTCTTCACTTTGCGGCCACCTCTTCGGTTTTTGCCGCAGCCGCAGCTCCATTCTCCCCCCCGGCAGAGGCACCGTTCTCCACACCTACTGCGGCTGCACCGTTCTCCCCACCGTCAGCAAGGGGCTGATTTTTGGCCAGAAGTATGGCAGCATCGACGGCAGCCAGCTCCTCAGCCCCCTTGCTAGACTTCTCGCCCTTCTCCGGTTCCTTCACCTGCTGCTTCTCTTCCCCAACCACCTTCGCAGACATGGGCATGTCTTCATCTTCGCCGACAACGGGCGCCACATCGGAATTGCCGTTGCCATTGCCGCTGCTTCCATTGTTGGAGCTCACGGCCACGTCGTTGGCATTGGGTTCGGTTTTGGCCTCCTCCTCGGAGCTGCTTACCACTGGAGCAGTGGGATTGGGAGTAGAATCTTCCTTGGGAGTGGAAGCCTCTGCAGTAGTTGCCACCTCCATGGACTCGGACTCGGACTCTAGTTTTACGCCATTATTGGCACTGGAATTGGAAGTTGTAGTGGAAGTGCAAGTGGTGGAAGTAGTTTCCACTGCTTTTGCTGCAGCCTCAGCTGGAACTGCAATGTCGGCATCGACGTTAACGTCAGCAGCAGAAGCTACAGCCTCTGCCTGGCCATTACCGTTGCTCTCCGGGGTGGCTGCTACTGCTGCTGCTGCTCCTGCTGTTGGTGTTGGGGCGGCGACACTCTTCGACTCTGCCTCTGCCTGTGCGTTTGCCTCTGTCGGAACCGGTTTCGGCGTCTGCGCATCCTTCGGCTGCAACTGCGACTGCAAAAGCTGCTGTATGTCGACGATGCGTTCGAGCCGCTCTACACCCGCCTTGCTGGCGGGTGGAGGGGGCGGTGGCGCCTTCACGGTGAGAATGCCGTCCGAAGAGAGCGTCGAGTGGACCTCGGCTGGGTCGAAGCCCTTGGGCAGCATGTATTTCCGGATGAAGTGGCGCGAGATGACCCCGTGACCGTCCTCCTTTTCGTCGTGCTGTCCCTCGACCACGATGCAATTGTCGATGGTGCGCACCGTCAGCTCCCGGGCGGAGAACTGCTTCACGTTCATGCTAACCTGGAAGCCGTTGCGGTTCACCACGGAATAGGCGGACTTGCTGGCCGTGGCCGGAGAGGTGGCAGTGGTGCCTCCAGCTCCTGATCCACTACCCTTCTCCCCCAACTCCTTTTCCAACTCCAGCAGCGACTTATTGCAGCAGACGGTCTTCGCACCCGCCACCCGGTTGTAGGGATGATGGCGATGCTGCGGTGCTGGTGAGGCCGCATGTTGCCCCTTGATGGGCACCCACAGAACCGAAGAAGATGTCGTAGGACTGGATCCCAGGCCCAGGCGGAGGGCGGGGCGGCTCAGCTGTGGGGCGTAGGGGTGGGAGTGCGTCTGCGTCTGTGCCTGTGCCTGGACTTGGTGCTCCAGCGGATACATACCGAAGCCCAGGTCATCGATGTCCATGGCCAGGCTGCGGTTAAAGTCGTGCAGCTCCTCTGCCAGATCAAGTATGAACGGTATTAGCGACATTTTCCGAAACCGATTCCGTATCTGGGATTTAATCTGCTCTGCACTGCTCTGGCAGTTGGATTTTGATTAGGATTTGGACTTGGACTTCGAGTTGGAGTTGGACCTGACTGGGAGCAGCACGCGCGATCCGTTCTGGCCTCTAACTGGATTACGTTTGAGGGCTTATGGCTGAATGCCGGCGCTTTTAAGCGGCTGTGCAGCGCTGAATGGAAAACTGTCAAGTCTGGAAGGAAAGGTCTGGCCTGGAAGTCCGCCGCCGCTGTGGCTGTCCCTGTCTCTCTATCTTTGGCTCATGCAAAAAGTTAGAAACCGTCCGAAGAGGGGGAGAAACTGGGATTTCCCTACCCCTCCCTTATGTGCAGTCTTATTTACTTGCCCAGTTTGCAGGGCGGAACTGAACCCTCAGATAGAAATTCGATTCCCAAATCCCTCTTTCAGATACTTTTCCGCAACCCAAAGAGAACAAAGAAAGTATTCCAGCCGAAAAAAAACCAGCCTTCGACCGGCAGAAGCAGGGTAAACCGGCTCTCCATTGAGACATGGGGTCTGGTCTCTATACCCCAGGAGATATCATCTCTATATAATGCAAATATATGTATGTATGTACATACATACATATGTGTGTGCATGTGTACATGCATATATGTAAGTGCTGCTGAATTCCATTCCCGACGCCAGTCAAACAGCTGAGAGGGCTCTAAAAAAAAAATTCTCTTGCCGGGTTGGGAAGCCGGCGAATGGAGAAACTACAACAACAGCTGGTTTTCGCTCTGCTGGAAGGCAGTCGAGTATCTGTGTGTGGACTGTTTGGTGCGGTGGGGTAGGGCAGGGTGGCGGAGTGGGGCGGCGTCGCGTAATCATGCGCACTCACGACGTCTGGAGCAGAGTACATACATTACATAGGACTTTGCAACTGTGTGTGCATCTGATGCATCATCTGCACATACATACATATTTGTATGTCTGTGGGTGTGGGTAACCGGTTGCACACACACACACACATATACACACTGACACCCTACCCAGACCCAGACAAGAGCCAGACAGACTCCACAGTACACAGTGGAGTCTTGAATGTCTGGCAACAATTAAATGGGAGCACATCCAAGAGCAGAGGGGGATCCATGTTGTGTGTATCCGTGGAATAGCAATAAGAGACTGCTACGTGACTCTATATATCCATACATATGTACATGTGTATGTTTGTATGTACTTGCCCCCATATATACTCCAGGAAAACAGTGTACCAGAGATTACCACATACAAAGTTACCTTCAGGAATAGACATTTTCCATTTGCGTTGCTAAAAAATTGTGTAAATTTTCAGCTTATGTACTACAACGAAAAAAAACCTTCATAAATGATATATTATCGAAGGAAAGAGATATTTATATGGCTTGGACGTTGCTTCGTGAGACACAAGGGAATCAAAATTCTTGGTAACTTTAAATTTACAATTATTGATTGATACAATTTTTTTAACTGTATATTTTCGTAGTGCCAAATTATTAGTCCTTACGAGAAACTTCTAGAAATTTCCTTTTCTTTAAGTTAATAGATTAATAAATAAAGATATTGCAACGAAGAAATAAACGATGCAAATAAGAAAGTAAGTACTTTACACATCTGTGTAAATTTTACATATTTAGAATTCATGTATCGTATCTGCATCTCTCTATTTTCTATTCCTCCATACATACATAGGTGAATAAATACCCATCGAGAAATTTCTAGATATTTCCCTTTAAATTGATCAGGGGCGTACGGCAAATACGAAGCAATAAAAATAAAGTCTGACAAATTTCATTTTTGTTTTTTTAGTCATCAACTAAAGTTAATTGATGAAACGCTAGCACATAAAGCTATTCATTAAATTGCACCGAGAGCTTCCAGAATAATCCAGAACCTTTATCCTTCGTGGACTTTTGCCCCTTACTTTTCATCCTATATGCGTTGTACATAATATTTTTTTCTGTTCCTCTGATGATGGGACTTATCATTCCACATGGCTCCACATGACACTCATCCCTTATCATTTTCGCAGCGATACTCTCGCTTTCATTGGGCAGATAATGCGTAATTTCTGCGATTTCAAGAACATTTTGTGCTGCCAGAGCGAGATAGAAGCTTCGTGCAGTTTCTAGATGTTGATGCCACATCACACACAGACGCAAGTCACACGCAAACGGGCCTCGCAGTGGAGCTGCCACCACCCAGCTGTCGTCAGAGTATAAATAGCCGGGGCTTTCGTTCGACCGGCATCAGTTGAATTCAAACCGTCAAACCGTTAAAGCGTTAGCCAGCAAAAGCTTTCTCTCAGAGAATACTACCGCAAAGAACCGTTAAAGCAAGAACAAGATGGCAAACCTACCGTTACTATTGAGCCTCGCCGACGACCTGGGTCGCATGTCCATGGTACCCTACTACGAGCCCTACTACTGTCAGCGTCGCCGGGGCAATCCCTACCTGTCGCTTGCTGGCCCTATGGAGCAACAGCTGCGCCAGCTGGAGAAGCAAATAGGAGCAGGAGTAGCTTCGGGAGCCGTGCCAAAGGTGGGCAAGGACGGTTTCCAGGTTTCCATGGACGTGGGCCATTTCAAACCCAGCGAGCTGAGCGTTAAGGTGCAGGAAAGCTCTGTTCTGGTGGAGGGCAAGCACGAGGAGCGTGAGGACGATCACGGCTATATCACACGCCACTTTGTCCGGCGCTATGCTCTGCCTGAAGGATACGACGCAGAGAAGGTGGCCTCCACCCTGTCTTCGGACGGCGTGCTCACCGTGAGCATTCCCAAGCCACCGGCCATCGAAGACAAGGGGGCCGAGCGGATTGTCCAGATCCAGCAGGTGGGACCAGCCCACCTCAACATCAAGCAGAACGAGCAGGTGGAGCAGAACAACGGCAATGAAAAATAAGTTTAGCCGCTCAAACCATTTTAGATTTAATCATATTCAAAGACCATAATCTGTTTTATACGCTCTAGTTATCCCTGGACACTCGCACTAGTTATAAGGAGTGTCCTGTAGTAATCGTAATTTTAAACAAAATGACTGTAATTTGCGTTGGCTTTCCAAGACTACCAAATATATTAATAAACCCTTAAAATATACTTTCATCATTCCTTATTTCTGGTTTGAATGCTTAGTGTGGGCCAATATCATCCGATTTCAGACTCCGCACATAACCAATATTTTGGAAATGAGTGTGCACTTATTGCTATCTTCTTCACTCTTTGAAATTGCAATCAGCTGCTGTTACCATCGCTGCATGTACTTTCAATAATTTAAAAACTAAATTTCAAAATACAAAGCCCTATTTTCTGTATTGTTTTAATATTTATGCAAATTGGGACGATTCTTCTTACATACTCACTCAGCTCAATATTTTGACTTCCAATGTTCGTCAGCTGCTGTTGACGTCGATGGGTGCATCTGGTGTAATTGTGAACATACATACATATGTATGTACATACATATGTATGTACATATGTATATATGTGGGCTATACGAGTTAAAATGAATACTTTTGCTCATTGCCTCATGCAGGCTACCACTGTAGCAGACTGCATATATATTTAAAATTCTGCTTTACTTTAGATTTCTCAGCAGCAGCAGTGGCTGCAAAAATGTTTGCCACAAATAAATAAAAAAACGCAAGCACAACGATTCGAACACATGCATACATAACAACAGACACTGCGCAGGTTCAATGCACCTTCCAGAAAATATCACTGCACTGGGCTGCACCGCACACAGCAGCACGAACGTGCCTTTAAACATTTAAACAATTGAATTTGCAACAACTTCGATAAGAAAAGAAAATGCTTTAAATAAACGTGTTTGTATGTACATATGTACATACATATATGCGAGAAACTCTCAGAGATTTCAAGAACTTTCTCACGCACACACAGCCAACAACCGGCATTGTGGTGTGCCGGCTGTGCCAGAAAGAGCGCGAAGCTTCGAGAGAGAGAGAACGAGAAAACAGCTTGTTGCTTGCGCAAGTGTGCGTGAACAGGGCGTCGGTATAAAAGGCCAACGTAAAGGGCGACAGTTAACAGTTGCATTCGAAGTTCATGTTGTAAAAGCATCAACGTGAGAGAACATATTTTGCCCAGACAAAGAGTTTTGTGAAAAGAAATATTAAAATGTCGCTTGTACCACTACTGAGCCTGGCCCGCGAGCTCGAGCATGACTACCGCAGTGCCTACAACAACGAGTGGGATCACTTTCTGGAGGATGACTTTGGTTTTGGGGTCCATGCCCACGATCTGTTCCAACGTCCGCGGCTGATGCTGCCTCACCACGGCTCCTCATTGGGGCGCCGCCGCTTCCTGCCGTACGAGCGTAGCCACCACCACCACTCACATCCCCATCAGTTGGTGCCACGCCGTCAGTCAGGCGGTGGCCAGAGCTCGCTGCTGCCGGCCATCGGCAAAGATGGCTTCCAGGTCTGCATGGACGTGTCGCAATTTAAGCCCAACGAGCTGACCGTGAAGGTGGTGGACAAGACAGTAGTGGTCGAGGGAAAGCACGAGGAGCGCGAGGACGGGCACGGAATGATTCAGCGACACTTTGTGCGCAAGTACACACTGCCAAAGGACTTTGATCCCAACGAGGTCGTGTCCACTGTCTCCTCGGACGGCGTGCTAACCTTGAAGGCGCCCCCGCCGCCCAGCAAGGAGCAGCCCAAGCCGGAGCGCATCGTTCAGATCCAGCAAACCGGTCCTGCGCACTTGAGTGTCAAGGCTCCCGAGGGTCCTGTAGCTGCAGTCGCCGCCGATGGCAAGACTGAAAATGGTGCTGGCGAGAAGATGGAGACGGGAAAGTAGACGGGGCGTAGAGAGAGGACCGGTTGAGAGGAGGTTTCGCTGGCGAAAGCGGAGTGTTGCAGCGCTTCTCGGAGAGTGCAAGACTAAAAGGATGCCGTTAGACCATCTCACGTAGAAAAACAGAGACAGACATCGTATTACACGCCCCAACACACACACACACCCATACACAAATATACACGAAAGACACACTTGTCATCACATTTTAGTGTTAAGCGGTTTTAAAATCCCATTAAATAATAAACGCTTTGTATTAGTCGCTATAATTAGGCTACGAATATACATATGTATCTATGATTACTGGAGAATCGGATTCTCGCTTTGATATTATACTTTTTTTTTGTAACAGAACAGCCGCAACACTCGGAGAGAATTTTGCATTTTTTTTGTGAGTAATCAAATAAAATATAAAGAAGAGAATTTCCAGTTGTCTAGTGTATTTTTTATATCCATCTCTTTCGCGCTGCCATTGTCGTTTCGTTGGCTTTTCTGTTCCTGCATCTGGATTTCTTTCCCTTCCAACAAAACACCATTTCTCCATATGGATAATGTAATCATTTGCACATATTTATTTAAATATTTAGTACATAATAAAAAATTTAGTTGTCCCTTTTTTGTTTATTGGATTCTATGCTCGTAACTCGTAGCGATCATAAGTATATACTGTAATGCTATAGTCTACCTCTAAAACGGCTTTCATTCATTTCTTTCAGCGAGAGTGTGGAGCGGGAGAGAGGAGAGTAAGTAAGTTTGTAGTAGACAGGCTTCTCTCTCTCTCTCTCTCTCATGGCTTCGCATGTTTAACCGCGAAAAAGCTTTTAGTGGTTGTCATGTTGCTGTAGTTTTTATTGTTAAGTAAAAATGTTGATACTTCTGCAGTTGGTTTTAGTTTTTGTTGTTGATGTTCTTGTTGTCAATATGTATGCTTGCATTTATGTATGTATGTAAGGATGTACGTTTGCATTTATGTATGTATATTCAATGACGCTTAATCACAGATCAATTTTTAAAATTTCATTTGACTTAGAAGTTAAGAAACAAAGTACACAATTCACATCATCAGACCATGACGATCCTTCGATCCTTTCTCCATCATTCTATCTCGTACTAAATATTACTTTCATTTGTTGGTTTTTGTGTATTTTTTTTTGGCTTTGGACAGCGGGCTGTGGAGCTCAATTGAAATGTCTGGTGGATGTGGGATGTTGGATTTGCTTTTGGGTTTGTGGATCACGAGTGCAGAGACAAATTAGCGACTAAAACTAGTTACATTCCGCACATTATTATTCTTTCCCAATGAAGAACACATTCCACACATGCTGTTATCGTACAGTATTTTCCTCCTTTAAGTTGTTTTCTTTGCAGTCTCAAATTGTTTATGGGGTTTGCTATAATATGTAAAACAAGGAGAAGAAAAACTAAGTGGATTCTCCGCTTGGCAGGAGTCGTTAAAGCAGGGCGTGTGCGGTATAAAAAAACATGTCCATCTCCATCTGTGGATATCTTGTATAGTGGATCGTTGGTCGGACTTGGACCAGCGATGAATACTTGAAAACAAAGGGGTTCCGGCGCGGGATGTGTATTGGGAGATAGAGAGCTCTTAGAGGGGGGGCTTCAATCACTTTTTGATGAGACTCTCGCAGCTGCTGCTGAGATTTGGCAACGACTTGAAAAAGAGGCGCGACCGATCTATTTGGGCATCGGCGGCACTGTGTCCCTTGCACCTGCCCTCCGGTCCAGCGCAGGTTCCGTTCACGCCTCTGTCGAAGGAGCGGTGCATGACCAGAGTGGGCTGCGGATGTTGACTGGCGTAGGCGGCTGGCGGTGACAGGGGCGACGTGGGAAGGTCAATATCCAGCACGGTGTCCGCTGCACTAGCCTTTAGCTTGGGGTCTGAGTAGCGGCGCAGCTCCTCTTTGCCGTCGCCCTTGCCCAGACAGTCGGCGGCACAGCAGCCGATGGGCTGGTCCGATCCCAGGATGGTCGAGTGGCGATAGTCAATCTTTGGCGGCGTGCTGTAGTCGTACGGGTGCACAGCGGTGTCCAGGCCCACGCTAGGGTCGTTCAGCATATCACGGTTCTCCAGAAAGATGGACGAGTTAGAGTAGCGCTTCGTCTGGTGCGGCTTGTATACGAATCCCCCCAGCCCGTTGGCCACGGCATGCGACACCCCCGAGCTGATCGAGGGCGCCTTCTGTTCCCCGCTGCCTGCAAACAGAGAATAGTACACATTATCAACCACTATATTAAGAAAGGCGGAGAATCCACTCACCACTGAAGCTGCTGAGCTGGAGGGCGTGCTCGCGGCCCGTGTCTGTAGATATGCCGCTGGCACTGAGATTCTGCCGCGAGCCGACACACAAATCAGTGGCGGAGCCGCGACTCGACCCCTCCGAGTGCTCCAACACGTTGTGTATGGAGTCGTGAAAGGGCGTCATGCTGCCCGATCCCTGGAGACAGGGCCGGAACGAGGAGATCTGCGACACCACGTCGTCTAGCGCCCAGTCACGGTCGTAGTTATGCTGCGACTGCGAGCACTCAATGTTGGCAGCTACCGCCACCTGCCCCAGTGGCTGTCCTGGTAGCTGCTGGCGCTGTCCCAGTGGGTCTTCGGTTTGAGTGCAAGTGCTGCTACTGCTATGAGGCACCTCCAGCTCTGCGGCCAACTGCAGCATGTGGTGCGGCGAGGCATTCAGCAGCCGCTGTTGCAGCTGCATCTGTTGCTGGTTCAGCCCGGCCGCACCCGCCCCGCTCTCCAGTGCCGCACAGCTCGAGTCGTGCGCGGCATGGGCTACAGCCACGCCAGAGGCATTGATCTCCACCGCCCCACTGCATGCCCCACCGTGTGAAAGGGGCTCACTGAAATGCTGTTGATGACGGGCGGCAACTGGTGAAGGCGGTGCCAATGGATGGATCTTCTCCGGCGCATTCTGAATCAGAAGGATTCTGTGGAAGGATAGAAAATAAGTTGCATCAGTGGAAATGGTAGAAACTCCTTATGGAAAGGCTGACTTTTACACAGCCATAGCTATTTCTCTTGGGTGGAACTACAATGCCAGTGTACAATCCCAAGAAGTAAATGATCCTGTGATCTGTGTTCAATTGCCCCAAGCATTACAAATTATGTTTTAAACATATTAGAGTCTGAAATTCAAGCATGGTTCCTCTTAGATTTATAGGCAACCCATTCCAAACGTAACGAGAAGGAACGTGTGAATCGCTTCTGGAAACGCGACTCTACTTATACCCGAACTCAGTCAGTATATAAATTTTTGAGCTTATGATTTTTTAGAATTTTAAATTTTTTTGCTACATCTGTTATCCACATCTGCATCTACAATGTATATTATATCTCTAACATGTACATTCTACATGTACGATTTAGATTCTACATCTCCTCCTCTAGGGGTTGCTCGGGCATTGAACGCGGCAGAGTGTGCGAGCGAGAAAGAGAATGAGTAGTGGATCTCTTGCAGGAGGGGGCGGGGGAAGGAACTGAAAATTAATTTCTTCATTCTGGCTATAATTATGATCCGATCTTATTTAGAATCTGCCATCTGGTAGATATGGTCATTCTCTACGATACTGCGTTTTTAGTTTTATCGTATCTTTAAAATTGTGCCTGCCACAGATTTTCGTCCTTTGTGGAGCGGAAGGGGGCGGGGCGAAATTTTGAAATACACTTGTAGCAGGCAGTGTGATATCACATGAGTCTGGAAACCAAATTTGGTTGCCCTAGTTCTTATAGTCTCTGAGATCCAGGCGCTCAACAAGACGGACAGACAGACAGACGGACATGGCTCTATCGACTCGGCTATTGATGCTGATCAAGAATATATATACTTTATGGGAACCGTTTCCTTCTCTTCGTTAAACACATCCACTTTTACCACAAATCTAATATACCCCTTAACTCTTTTTTAAGTACGGGTATAAAAATAAAGATTTCCGTGTGTAGTTATTCCCCATGCCAGGGATCCGAGATGCTGACCTGTTGCGTGCCTTCCAGCGGTGGCAGAGATGCAGATAGGCCTTACACTGGATGTACATGAAGACGATGCCGCCGGTGAGTCCCACCGTGACTACGGCCAGCTTTGTCCAGAAGGGCCAGTCTATTACGAGCACAGAGAGAACGTGTAATTAGAAGCTATAAGCAGTTTTCAGTAAATGACAGCCCAGCGATTCGGTTCACGGGGGGCCAAACAATTACACAATTACAGATATTCTGTGCACTTATCTGACCTGCATGAACCCAAAGCTGGCACTGGCGCTGTAGTTGGAGAGCTGGAGCTCTGGCAGCTAATTGCGATCGAGACGTACCTATGAGACCATTTTGCACGTCGTCTGCAGCCCGCTCGATGAGCACACACAGCGACCAGATGACGCACAGGGCGGCCGCGCAATGGAACAGCACCGAGCAGCAGAGGCGCCGCCGTTCAATTCCGGAGATGTCAAGGCTGCGCCACTGCAATGGAGACGAGCACAACCGCAATGGGGAGACACACATATCAACATCCACATCAACATCCGAGTCCAAGTCCAATCGATGCAGCAGAAGCCAAAACAGTGCCAAAACGAAATGAGATAAATTAGATGCGGATTCAAATGGAAACTGGAGCCGGGGACTTACCTCGTTGAAGGGTTTGATCTTAGTGTGCATGATGAAGGGGAACTTGCACAACTCGCAGGAATTCGTCTCGGAGGCGGTTAGCCATTGCTGCAGGCATGCCTGGTGCACGTACTTGAGGCTGCCGGAGCAGTAGCAGGGCGTCAACAAGGGATTCAAAGGATCACTCTCGCAGTGGCAGATGCGGCAGATGTCACCGCTGTTTTGCGAGGCCTGGCTGCTGCCAGAACCGAATCTGCAATATAGATTAGAATATCATTAGTCAAATGCTTGCAAAGTTATGAAATGTATAATGCATTCCACATTTGGGACCCCTCTATCAATCCAGACTGCTCGCTCATAACCAACAGAAATTTCCCTTTATCTGCCTTGATTGGCAGCACAAAAAGGCAGACTACGGTGCTCAGGAGGAGGAGCGGGAGCAGGAATCCAGGAGGCTTTTGTGCCCGTTGCCCTTTCAGCGATGTATTGGAACTGAAAATGAGTGATGCCTCAGCTTCTGTTATACTCATATATTAACCTCATTATGCCAATTACAATACACAACGAATGGGACAGTGCGTTTCAGCATTTTGAGTCACAGTTCAAGTCAAAATAAATGCCTCAAATTTCAATTATTGCAGAGTTCTGCAAAAGGAACAATATTTGATCGTAAATGGAAGACACGAAATATACCGAAAATAGTGAATAATATCATGATTGTACCCATTGCATTGAGGGGTTAAATTTTGAGAGGATTTAAGTCATCAAAACTATTAAGTAATAATCATGTATCTATCGGTCGTCATCGAATTAAGTAACTAATCGAATAAGACATCGAGTTGAGTCAGCAATTAGCAAAATTCAATTATGAAACATCATTAAATTGAATGAAAAATAAACTAAATAAACTATGGAATAAATTAACTAACCGAATGGCGATAATTAACGAATAAATGAATTTATTTTCCATTAAAGCAGCAATCATTAAATATACTGACGACAAATTAAATTGCGATCATTTAATGGACACATAAATTCCGCGGAATTAACACAAATCTTGGGTGGGGTGTTCCTATAGCTGTGAAACGCACTGTACACAACCCCTTGGACCCATGTATGCACATATAAAATTATTACGCCTGATAAGCCAAACCAATCCAAATGGTTTTTTTGCATTCATTTTTAAAGCATAAATTAATATAAATGATTGCGAGCCCAGATACGAGTATGTACATCTGAATAATGTTGGGAGAAATTTCAATGAAAGCTTTCACTACGAAATCATTGGCTTCGATTGAATCAGAATTGGCAGCTATTTAAACAAAGAAGATTTCTCGAATGACGTACTGTGCTCATTATTTCTATATTTCACATGTGAGTCGTAACATGGCAATACTCGTACCATAACGATGAATTGAATCTACAAAGCAACAAAAATCCTACAAAATTCCCAGAAAAAACCGATTTGATTTATGGAAATAAGTACCATGCACAAAGGTCAAATGGAAACGAA
The DNA here is from genome assembly GCA_018150885.1 of Drosophila tristis. NCBI lineage: Eukaryota > Metazoa > Arthropoda > Insecta > Diptera > Drosophilidae > Drosophila > Drosophila tristis. The sequence continues at coordinate 2,161,260 of JAECWT010000264.1, forward strand.
ATCGAGCAACCAGTAATCTGAATTTCAACGAAACATCCAACTATCAACAATGTATTTTTTTAAAATAATAGTACTTAGAAACGAAAACCTTTTCTAAGCTTGTGCTTCAATTTAAGTTTATATATTGTTCTTTTTATATCCGTACTCAAAAAAGAGTTAAGGGGTATATTAGATTTGTGGTAAAAGTGGATGTGTGCAACGCAGAGAAGGAAACGTTTCCGACCCCATAAAGTATATATATTCTTGATCAGCATCAATAGCCGAGTCGATATAGCCATGTCCGTCTGTCCGTCCGTCCGTCTTGATGAGCGCCTGGATCTCAGAGACTATAAAAGCTAGGGCAACCAAATTTGGTTTCAAGACTCATGTGATATCACACTGCTACAAGTGTATTTCAAAATTTCGCCCCGCCACCTTCCACCCCCACAAAGGACGAAAATCTGTGGCAGGCACAATTTTAAAGATACGATAAAACTAAAAACGCAGTATCGTAGAGAATGACCATATCTACCAGATGGCAGATTCTAAATAAGATCGGATCATAATTATAGCCAGAATGAAGAAATTAATTTTCTGTAGGTTCCCCCGCCTCCAACAGCAAGAGACACGATACTCATTCTCCTTCTCGCTCGCACACTCTTCCGCGTTCAGTGCGCGAGCAACCCCTAGCGGAGGAGGTGCAGAATATAAATGGTACATCTATAATCTACATGTTTGATGTAAAATATACATTGTAGATGTAGATAACAGATGTAGCAAAAAAATGTAAAGTGTAAAATTTTTTTATTTTTTTCTAAAATTCTACAAAATTATATCTCAAAAATGTATATACTGACTGAGTACGGGTATAAGTAGAGTCGCGTCCCCAGAAGCGACTTCCACGTTCCTTCTCGTTTTTAGTTTCTGATTTTAGAATCGGTACCTACATAAATTTCAAATTTGTTGACAGATTTGATTCATTGAATTCAAAAGTTTTCGACCAATTAATTAATTCCAAGAAGTGAAATTCGTATAATTCGTCTTGGCAGCCGAAGTGAAGAATGCGCATAGAAAGCTGATTGTGTTACATACCTCATTGTTGACCCCATCATATGCATGCATTCAATGTAATCAAATGCACATTTATAAAGCATTACTTGGACTTTACGATGGGCCGATTCGATGGATGGTTAAGTGATTAGCGTGTGTGTGTTCCTGTTCCTGCCTTTCGCAAGTGAGCATTCACTTTTCCTCGTTGAGGCTCCCCTTTGGGTCTGTGGCAAGCTCTCCTCTGGACAACGGCAATTAGCCTTTGTTGGCCGCCCTATCATTATGGCTGAAACACACGCCCGCCCACCACCAACAATACCAACAACACCAGCACCACTTGTGAGCCAGTGTACCTGTGTGTGGGACAGTAGTATCTAATCTAAGTAAGGGCCAATGGATGGTGGAGAACTTTTACTTTCTACCTTTTATCTACTTCCATCTCCCATACCCTCCACTCTCTCTCTCTTTGTGTGTGTGTTGGTGTGTGGTAGCACTTGTGTCTGCTTCTATTTTGGAGTTCAGCCCGCAAGTGCGTGATTGAGTCGAAGGACACACTCTGCGAACAGGACGAATGGACAATTGGTAAGAGTCAAAGCCCAGGCAAAGGCAAAGGAAAAAGCAAAGGCTCCTACTAAACAAATTTGTTGTGGCTGTCAACCGCGGCATGGTCATGGACGTGGACATGGACATGGGAGTAGAGTTGGATGTGCGGACTTGTGTCTCTCTGTCTAGTGCTCGTGTTTCGAGTCAATAGACTGTCCTTGGATCGATGAATCGCATTTGTGGCCTATACCGCAACAGAGCTTACATGCTTAAGTTAATAAAGTACACAAATAAAGTACATATACACTGCAGAAAAAAGAAGTCACCTTTTGGAAAAAGTTTAAGTAACAAACCATTCAAAAAGAAAGAAAACTCAGTTCTTGTATGGCAAATAAAGAAAGAAATCTAGCCATAAAGTGGCTTATCGAAATGACATCATTGCTGCACATATACAGTATTATTGATGTCTTAAATTTTGCTTTTTCAAGTGCCAGTTTCCCTCAGTGTAGGTCGTACATATGTTTGCCTCTTAGATAGTTATCCTTTTTAGGGCCCTCCTTTCTGCTTCGATGGATGCCAGCCAGCCGAAGACGCCAAAACAACAACATTTCTATGCGTAAGTCGCAATTTTTATGACTTCATTAGGCTCTTGGGGGGCTCCAGACAGTCGCTGGCTGTTCCTACTTCTCACCTCTTGGTCCATGGGTCCATGAGTACCCAGTGGCATGCATACATTATTCCTCGTTGGGGGGAGAAGGCACTCAACAAATTCCACAAATTTTCAACACAATTAGATCGGAAATGTCGATTCAAAGGCATGAATATAAATAAACTTATGTACGTACATACATACATATGTACACATACGCGTTCGATCACTCAGAATTCTACGGAACGTGAGAGAGCAGCCGTAATTCCTCAGAAAGATTTATCATGGATTGTAGGGCATTACTTTCCAAGCAATTTCGCTCTTCTTGGACATTTCATATAACAGTTTTTACATTGTACTTTATCAAAGGGCATCTATAAGTACGGGCAAAACAAACATTTGCAATGCTATCGCATTGCTCCCTGAGATGAGGGACAGGCAGGTGGGGGCTAGGGTTTCAACACAAGTCGAAAAAAATAAAACAATACGAAACTTTTTTGCCCCTTCGGGTCTTGGGTTTCCGTTGCGAAATGCAGTTAAGCACTTTTTGTTCTGTTGATTTGTTGATGGTTTCCCTTTGCTCCACAGTCGCTTCCTTTTTCCAAGAATATCAGTCAAAGTGAGCCTCTTCTTTAGTTCTGGGAACACTATCAGAAAAATATGTATATTATACCAATAAAATAGAAAAACAGCACAAGCTAGAAATCTAGATTACTCGCTACTTACATATGTACATAGATCTACAAATGATCATATACATACATACATATGTATATTGACCGATTTAACTCTACCAAACGGTAGCGCAGCTCTATATATCTCTCTTTTCTATCAATCATGCAGGATTGAAATGGCTCTTTTGTTGGTTATTCAACCGAGCTAAGTAAATGTACAGCATTGTGTGTATTTGTGCTATCTTCCCACTGTTATCGATGGCAAACAGAATAAATAATCAGTAGAGTCGTTCGGATTATTGATACGAGTAGTGTTGTCTTTACGAAACGATTCAGGTAGGATGACGATGATGATGAGCAAACCAAGTGGTGGGTAAAACCTATTCCATTATGATGGAATACCTTACGTGGTAGCAAGATCACTCTTACTCTACAGCTTACTCTCTCATTCTCTTCGTTAGACATTGTAACATATTCCATAATCTTTGCTTCTTCTTCAAGCTGTTTAATTTCAGAGAGATTCAAATCTGGGTTGCATTTAGCCCTCCATTGTACTCAAATTTAATTACAACTAAATTAGCGCATTTTATTTTGTATTTCATTCCAGTAACAGGCCAACGAAACAGGGCACGCCCTCACCCTAACGACCAGATCCGACAAATAATCGTGGTATGAAGACTTAGGTGACGGACCTGTGGGGAGGGGGGAGTCTGTCGCGGAGTCGGATCCAACTGTTGTTGTGCTTTGTGTTTTGAACGCTTTGATATTTTGCGCATTATTTTTTGTGTGCTGTGCCTGTGTTTCGGAAACTTATTTTTAAGTCCCAACTGGTTTAAGTTCGAGGTAATGCCGGGCAATTAATGCAAAAGTTATACAGAGCGAGAGAGAAAGAGAGAGATGGGGGCGAAAATATAATGTGGTGAGCACATGGAGTGAGTTTCCTTTGTTTTGCAACCTATTCGACAGTACAGTAGAACATCCGTAAAACGAACTGCCACCAAAAACAGCAGGGACAACTGCGTGACTCTATTTATGGGACTTTAATTGTAGCAATTTTTCCATATAAATCTATATGAAATTATTCCTATCCATTGTTGCCATTTTTGATTATGAAAACAAAGAAGTGTCATAAATGGTCATGCTGCTATAGAGGACTTTATCTTTAAAAATGCTTTAGGAATACTATAGTATGTATTGGCGAGACAGTCCATTCTAGTATGGAAAATTTGTACAGCGAACTAACGGCAATGAAAGCTTTAAGAATATGTTTTTCCGTGTGGAATCAATCTTTGAAATCTGCAGAGCTTCTGTGACTAGTTCCACTATACCTGCTAGAACACACCCTTCTCTCTACCGCCCTCTCTCTCTCTATGTGAGTCATACAACAATAGTTGGCGGAAGCCTTATCAGCTGAATACCCCGCTCTGCTCCACTTTACATTTTCATTATACTCTGTAAATATTTGGACGTAATTGCCCAAGCCAAAGCTCTGGCCATGCAACATGTTCGCACATACATACAAAGGTACATTCATATTCGTATACGAGTATTATATGCATTTAACAGCCACCACAGTTGCCAATATTTATTCAACAGAAACAAGAGCGAGAGACACATTTCAACAGCTCAACGACAGATTAGATTTGTGATGTGTGGCTGTGCCGTGCTGCTTGCTTCACTGCTGGTGATAAGCCCTTCAAAGTGCGGACGTGTGGGAGTTTGCACCGAGCGAGTGTTGACGTTGACGGGTTCGTGTCCGCCTAGATTAAAACGTCACAGCTCCCCCGGCGGCTATCTGAGTGCAATAATTATGGCTGGCAAATATACCCAGTTGCACTCTCTCACACATTTGCTAAGGCATGCAAATCCGAGCGAAAGTGTTGACCCGACGACTCTGAATAAACTTTATATATAAATCGCAACAAATTACCAATTAGTCGAGCAGATAGCAGGCGGCAAGCGCCAGCTGTCGGTGTCCGGCCACTTGACACTTGAACAACATTATAAATCCCAGTACTTTGCATTTCAAATGGAGCCGATCTGAATAGATCTTGTTAGATAGCTAATCTATCGCTCCCCCAATGAATATCATTAAGTTCTCACTTAATGGCTGTCATTAAAAGGCGCTAAATGTTGATTTCTTAACCGCAATGATTTTCTGTAGGTTCCCCCGCCTCCAACAGCAAGAGACACGATACTCATTCTCCTTCTCGCTCGCACACTCTTCCGCGTTCAGTGCGCGAGCAACCCCTAGCGGAGGAGGTGCAGAATATAAATGGTACATCTATAATCTACATGTTTGATGTAAAATATACATTGTAGATGTAGATAACAGATGTAGCAAAAAAATGTAAAGTGTACATTTTTTTTATTTTTTTCTAAAATTCTAAAAAATTATATCTCAAAAATGTATATACTGACTGAGTACGGGTATAAGTAGAGTCGCGTCCCCAGAAGCGACTCCCACGTTCCTTCTCGTTTTTAGTTTCTGATTTTCAGAATCGGTACCTACATAAATTTCAAATTTGTTGACAGATTTGATTCATTGAATTCAAAAGTTTTCGACCAATTAATTAATTCCAAGAAGTGAAATTTGTATAATTCGTCTTGGCAGCCGAAGTGAAGAATGCGCATAGAAAGCTGATTGTGTTACATACCTCATTGTTGACCCCATCATATGCATGCATTCAATGTAATCAAAGCATACTTGGACTTTACGATGGGCCGATTCGATGGATGGTTAAGTGATTAGCGTGTGTGTGTTCCTGTTCCTGGCTTTCGCAAGTGAGCATTCACTTTTCCTCGTTGAGGCTCCCCTTTGGGTCTGTGGCAAGCTCTCCTCTGGACAACGGCAATTAGCCTTTGTTGGCCGCCCTATCATTATGGCTGAAACACACGCCCGCCCACCACCAACAATACCAACAACACCAGCACCACTTGTGAGCCAGTGTACCTGTGTGTGGGACAGTAGTATCTAATCTAAGTAAGGGCCAATGGATGGTGGAGAACTTTTACTTTCTACCTTTTATCTACTTCCATCTCCCATACCCTCCACTCTCTCTCTCTTTGTGTGTGTGTTGGTGTGTGGTAGCACTTGTGTCTGCTTCTATTTTGGAGTTCAGCCCGCAAGTGCGTGATTGAGTCGAAGGACACACTCTGCGAACAGGACGAATGGACAATTGGTAAGAGTCAAAGCCCAGGCAAAGGCAAAGGAAAAAGCAAAGGCTCCTACTAAACAAATTTGTTGTGGCTGTCAACCGCGGCATGGTCATGGACGTGGACATGGGAGTAGAGTTGGATGTGCGGACTTGTGTCTCTCTGTCTAGTGCTCGTGTTTCGAGTCAATAGACTGTCCTTGGATCGATGAATCGCATTTGTGGCCTATACCGCAACAGAGCTTACATGCTTAAGTTAATAAAGTACACAAAAAAAGTACATATACACTGCAGAAAAAAGAAGTCACCTTTTGGAAAAAGTTTAAGTAACAAAGCATTCAAAAAGAAAGAAAACTCAGTTCTTGCATGGCAAATAAAGAAAGAAATCTAGCCATAAAGTGGCTTATCGAAATGACATCATTGCTGCACATATACAGTATTATTGATGTCTTAAATTTTGCTTTTTCAAGTGCCAGTTTCCCTCAGTGTAGGTCGTACATATGTTTGCCTCTTAGATAGTTATCCTTTTTAGGGCCCTCCTTTCTGCTTCGATGGATGCCAGCCAGCCGAAGACGCCAAAACAACAACATTTCTATGCGTAAGTCGCAATTTTTATGACTTCATTAGGCTCTTGGGGGGCTCCAGACAGTCGCTGGCTGTTCCTACTTCTCACCTCTTGGTCCATGGGTCCATGAGTACCCAGTGGCATGCATACATTATTCCTCGTTGGGGGGAGAAGGCACTCAACAAATTCCACAAATTTTCAACACAATTAGATCGGAAATGTCGATTCAAAGGCATGAATATAAATAAACTTATGTACGTACATACATACATATGTACACATACGCGTTCGATCACTCAGAATTCTACGGAACGTGAGAGAGCAGCCGTAATTCCTCAGAAAGATTTATCATGGATTGTAGGGCATTACTTTCCAAGCAATTTCGCTCTTCTTGGACATTTCATATAACAGTTTTTACATTGTACTTTATCAAAGGGCATCTATAAGTACGGGCAAAACAAACATTTGCAATGCTATCGCATTGCTCCCTGAGAGGAGGGACAGGCAGGTGGGGGCTAGGGTTTCAACACAAGTCGAAAAAATAAAACAATACGAAACTTTTTTGCCCCTTCGGGTCTTGGGTTTCCGTTGCGAAATGCAGTTAAGCACTTTTTGTTCTGTTGATTTGTTGATGGTTTCCCTTTGCTCCACAGTCGCTTCCTTTTTCCAAGAATATCAGTCAAAGTGAGCCTCTTCTTTAGTTCTGGGAACACTATCAGAAAAATATGTATATTATACCAATAAAATAGAAAAACAGCACAAGCTAGAAATCTAGATTACTCGCTACTTACATATGTACATAGATCTACAAATGATCATATACATACATACATATGTATATTGACCGATTTAACTCTACCAAACGGTAGCGCAGCTCTATATATCTCTCTTTTCTATCAATCATGCAGGGTTGAAATGGCTCTTTTGTTGGTTATTCAACCGAGCTAAGTAAATGTACAGCATTGTGTGTATTTGTGCTATCTTCCCACTGTTATCGATGGCAAACAGAATAAATAATCAGTAGAGTCGTTCGGATTATTGATACGAGTAGTGTTGTCTTTACGAAACGATTCAGGTAGGATGACGATGATGATGAGCAAACCAAGTGGTGGGTAAAACCTATTCCATTATGATGGAATACCTTACGTGGTAGCAAGATCACTCTTACTCTACAGCTTACTCTCTCATTCTCTTCGTTAGACATTGTAACATATTCCATAATCTTTGCTTCTTCTTCAAGCTGTTTAATTTCAGAGAGAGATTCAAATCTGGGTTGCATTTAGCCCTCCATTGTACTCAAATTTAATTACAACTAAATTAGCGCATTTTATTTTGTATTTCATTCCAGTAACAGGCCAACGAAACAGGGCACGCCCTCACCCTAACGACCAGATCCGACAAATAATCGTGGTATGAAGACTTAGGTGACGGACCTGTGGGGAGGGGGAGTCTGTCGCGGAGTCGGATCCAACTGTTGTTGTGCTTTGTGTTTTGAACGCTTTGATATTTTGCGCATTATTTTTTGTGTGCTGTGCCTGTGTTTCGGAAACTTATTTTTAAGTCCCAACTGGTTTAAGTTCGAGGTAATGCCGGGCAATTAATGCAAAAGTTATACAGAGCGAGAGAGAAAGAGAGAGATGGGGGCGCAAAATATAATGTGGTGAGCACATGGAGTGAGTTTCCTTTGTTTTGCAACCTATTCGACAGTACAGTAGAACATCCGTAAAACGAACTGCCACCAAAAACAGCAGGGACAACTGCGTGACTCTATTTATGGGACTTTAATTGTAGCAATTTTTCCATATAAATCTATATGAAATTATTCCTATCCATTGTTGCCATTTTTGATTATGAAAACAAAGAAGTGTCATAAATGGTCATGCTGCTATAGAGGACTTTATCTTTAAAAATGCTTTAGGAATACTATAGTATGTATTGGCGAGACAGTCCATTCTAGTATGGAAAATTTGTACAGCGAACTAACGGCAATGAAAGCTTTAAGAATATGTTTTTCCGTGTGGAATCAATCTTTGAAATCTGCAGAGCTTCTGTGACTAGTTCCACTATACCTGCTAGAACACACCCTTCTCTCTACCGCCCTCTCTCTCTCTATGTGAGTCATACAACAATAGTTGGCGGAAGCCTTATCAGCTGAATACCCCGCTCTGCTCCACTTTACATTTTCATTATACTCTGTAAATATTTGGACGTAATTGCCCAAGCCAAAGCTCTGGCCATGCAACATGTTCGCACATACATACATATGTACATTCATATTCGTATACGAGTATTATATGCATTTAACAGCCACCACAGTTGCCAATATTTATTCAACAGAAACAAGAGCGAGAGACACATTTCAACAGCTCAACGACAGATTAGATTTGTGATGTGTGGCTGTGCCGTGCTGCTTGCTTCACTGCTGGTGATAAGCCCTTCAAAGTGCGGACGTGTGGGAGTTTGCACCGAGCGAGTGTTGACGTTGACGGGTTCGTGTCCGCCTAGATTAAAACGTCACAGCTCCCCCGGCGGCTATCTGAGTGCAATAATTATGGCTGGCAAATATACCCAGTTGCACTCTCTCACACATTTGCTAAGGCATGCAAATCCGAGCGAAAGTGTTGACCCGACGACTCTGAATAAACTTTATATATAAATCGCAACAAATTACCAATTAGTCGAGCAGATAGCAGGCGGCAAGCGCCAGCTGTCGGTGTCCGGCCACTTGACACTTGAACAACATTATAAATCCCAGTACTTTGCATTTCAAATGGAGCCGATCTGAATAGATCTTGTTAGATAGCTAATCTATCGCTCCCCCAATGAATATCATTAAGTTCTCACTTAATGGCTGTCATTAAAAGGCGCTAAATGTTGATTTCTTAACCGCAATGAAAGGGAATTTTAATTTGAGTTTGAAATGGAGCAAAATGAATATGACCCCTCCGCTTATGAATCAGCTTTGCTTGAAGAAATCATAAAGAGGTTCTGGCTATGCATATCAAAGTGTTGAGATGGCCGACAGCTGGGTGAGCGCTCCAATTTATAGAGAAAATTTGTATTTTTGGGAAATCTCCCTGAGTCACAAAAAAAAAAGCGTTTTTCTCCAATGGAGTAATTTCAAGGGAATCAGAGTGTAAACGCAATTATTAGCGAAATCAGTAGAAAAAACACAATTATTTTGACACCCCAAACGTTCCGTTGTCGTCTCCCAGCTATAAATAAGCAATGGACAATGACGATGGCTGATGGCCGCGCTCCGATCCAATCCGAGTGCCAAGAAGAGAATGAAATGTCAGGCCCCGCCGCACCAATACCGCTCCCATCACCCACAAGACCCCATTCAATTGCGTGCATGCACTTATTTCGGTTTCAGTTGTACTTGAATGTTGGCCCCAGAATACTTAATTTATAGAGTTCTTTTGCTGGCTGCTGGTCGTAATGAATATGTTTTGCCGTTGCACGCCAAACTATGCGACACTTGGCCATGTCAAGGGCACGACACGGGGAGGGATAGAAAGAAGTTTTTAATGGTAGGAACACACACTCACCTGACATTGGCATAGTGCTGACCGGAATTCCAATCCACATGCTCGATGTCTGAAGACGTTTTGGCGTTATCGCAAGGCATCGCTCGTCCGGTCCGGGGATAATGAATGGGGGCGCGTACTCCTCTCTTTAGATGTCGGAGATCGCGGCAGGGTATCGCATAGTCGTGCAGACTACGGGCTGTTTCTCTTTGGGGCTGTGACCCCTAGGGTTCAGTTCTCTTGTCTTTGTCTTTGATGCGCGCTGGATGGCTGGGCCTGTGCCTGGGCCTTTTGTTTATTTTCAATGATAAACAGATGCTGTCGGTCCTCTGGCTGCTGCCGCTGATTTATTTTTAGCAAACTCAGCTTGATATTTTCCCAATTTCGCTGGCTCTTGGTTCGTTTTAGTTCGATTTTTGCCAAACGGACCCGCAAACCTATTGCACTTTTAAGTTCTTTTGAGGCTCAACGCAACACCAACGAACTTCTGCAATCACTCTTTGCCTCTGTGTTTGTGTTGGTGCGTCTATTATTATATACTTTTGCTGCTGCACAAAGAATGGTTTCTTCGCTCGTATTGATATTTTCCCCTTTGTTATTGTGACCGTGTCACAATGCTTTCGGGCCCGTAATCTGTTTGCTTTCACAAATTATACATATTTTTCTCACTGCCCATTACAAGTTAAACACAAAGGCATCCTGATTTATCCAGGATATGAAATTTTCTGATTTCAGACAAAAGGTCGTCCCCGTTGTTTACGTCCGCCGCGAAAAAATTGTACAGTGTGACTGCAGATTCATCTATAAAATAAATCGTGTGATCCCTCAGATATATACCGTAATAATACCAAAATATTGGCATATATACTATTTTATGTATCGATAGGCCACAATTAAAGAAAATGATCGACGGACACAAACATATCGGTAGTTTTGTGCGATAAGCGGAAAGGATTCGGCGGTACCTTGACTTGATTTTGAAAATAATAATAGAGCCATTATCCGATAGTCGCCAAAATGGGCACATTTTCTTTTTATTCAAATAAGGAACAATCCAAATTTGTTTTGGGCTACCATACACCCAATAGAATGCAATTAAAAACCACCGAACATGCTCCTGTTGTAGTGTACGCGTGTTTATTTTTCGTATGTTCCAATAATGATCTCTACAGAAAACGGGTTGATTTTGTATTGGCCGATTTATGCAACGATGTTGAAGCGTAGTAGTGTTTCGTTTTCGTTTTCAGTTTCTTTTTCATTTCGGGGATGTTGTGTTACGATTAATTTCTGTTGAGTTGTTAATAAGAAGCAATGAAAACAATTTAAAGTCTTGTGTAACGACTGACGAGCAAGGCCCGCCACTTACAATGTGTATATAGATTTCACGTTGGATCCCTGCTTGACCATGGTATCCTTATGAAGTTGATACTGCAGCGAGTTCTGGCGTCCCAGACGTAAGGCATCGCGCAGCTTGTGGCCAATCTCCAGAGCAGCTTCCTCGTTGTTTCCATCGGCTGTCCAAATGGCTAAAAAAACAAGTGCACACAATTAGCCAAGGGATTCATAAAATGGGCATTGATTAGCTTACAGATTTTGTTACTCTTGCCACGAATGTTAACGACAGCACCGCAAATCTGATCCGAATGATCAAAGGCCTCGCCAATCAGGCACAGCAACTGATGGATAAGTTAATATAGGACTTAATAGTTGTCAGGTGATGTACGATAACTTCCCCGCTTAGCTTACCACATCGAGCCACAAATTATCCAAATCGCTCTTTGAGCTCTTGTTGAGGGTGATCACCCAGCGACCGCCCTGCTTGTTGGCAGCATCCTCCCACATGGGGCTGGAAGATGAAGTAATCAGTTGTTATACGGATGAATTCCTGCCACACCCTTTTGCCGCTCACCGTATACCCTTCTTAAAGAGCGAGTAATCACTGCCCAGTTTGATCTCAGATGGAGGCTTGATATGGTTGTATAGACTCCAGAAGTCCTCGACGGCATCGAAGCTTGTGATCTCATTCTGCATGTCCTCCCACGACTTTGTACGATCGTTTTCCAAGTACCAGAGGGTCCATGTGTTCTGTAGCGGGTGCTTGAATAGATGCTCTGTGCGAACATCGTCACCGGCCTCGGTAGGCTTGGCCTCATCCTTAGGCTGAGCTGGAGCTGCAGCCGGGGCCGGAGCTGCAGCAGGGGCAGCAATAGCGACAGCTGGAGTGGGCTCCGGACGTCCAGGGGCTACTGTGTTGGCAGCCAGGTTGCCACCCTGATCGGCGGTGGGAGCACTCGTCTGTGGGGAGAGAGAACAAAAGACACAAAGAGAGTGGAAAAGAGATCAGCAAACTGCTGTGGGCAAACACTCAGCGGAACCGAGTTCGGGTTGGGATGTTTACTTTGAACATAGACTTGGGATTGGCAAAGTTCTTCATTCTCTGAAAGTCGCTCTGCATGTCGGTGGCCGTGTGTGGATGATTCTGTGGCGATTTGATTTGATTTCGATTAGATTCTTGATTCTTCACGCTGCTTCTGCCCGGAGGAGAGACGATCAGTCGCTGATTCACTTGTCGCTATCGTTTGTCTGTGTCTGTGTCTCTGTGAGTGTGTGTGCTGCGAGCGAGCGAAGCTTTTTCTGTTTCTGTTTCTTTCGTTTCTCGGTTTTCGTTTCTCTTATGTGTGTATATGGCGGCCGGGTGGAATTTCTTGATATCTGACTGCACTGGACAGGGTTTAAACGGCCTGGAGATCGAGTGCTAGCTTTTCACTTGTCTTTTAATTTGGAAAAAAAAACAACAAAAATAATTTGAAAAAAACTTGTTAAACTTGTTGTAAATGGATGTACGGTACGGTACGTTGGAAGCGTTGGACCGCGTTGTCCGGTAGCCCGATTTACTTCAGAGAACCGCTTTTCTATTTCGATTCGAAAAAATAAATTTTAATAAATAAAACTTATTTTGTTCGTAATCCTTGAGACTCCCGATACGAAAGTGAAGTTAGTTGCCCTACAACACTTCTACACTCACACGCACGCACGTATTTGACACAAAAACACAGATTGCCTGTTGGAAAAATTTGTAGGTATTTTTGAGTTAAAGGGTTTTCACTGAAAATTCTGCCAGATTCGAGCAGAACAAAGAGTTAGCTAAGTTTTTTGACTGGGTCGCGAGGCGGCAACAGCGCGGATTACCAAAAAAATAAGTTGAAGACGAGAGAAAAGAAAAGCAACGGTTCAGGCGATGCTCGGACAACTGCAATGAAAGTCGTGGTCGGCGGCCGCCGCCATACCAGAAATTATTTAACTGTTGTTCGCTGCCTCTGCTTCTCAGTTGCTTATTGCAGTAAATTACTTTTTTTGTTTCTCTGCTTTACCTATTTATGCTGTATATACACACGCACACATACAAGTACAACCGATAGCGATGTGTGTGCGATTGTCTTGACAAATTCCAGCGACGGAGCAGCGAAAAAAAAGTGTGGTATGCAAATGGTGAGCGTAAACGCGAGAGAGAGTGAGAGAGAGCGAGAGAGTTATGACGTTGACAACAGCAAACGTGCAAATAACAATTAACTGTGAGTTGTTTTGCTAATTGCGTGCAAAATTGCGGGTTTACGATTGATTTGGTGAATGAGAAGAGTCGTCCTCTGCGATGATGCCACGCCAACGCCAGCTGCACGCTTTTGCTCGACTGTTTCTGCCTTCACGTCGTCCCCCTCTTGTGCAACAACCCTGTTTAGCCTGTGTGCCACGGCTAAAACCATGCGGCTATTTTTTCCTATTTGCGCTTACCTGCTCGGTCTCCGACACTACCATGGTTGTCGCTCTTAGCGCGTGGGTAACAATTAAATACGCACTTGGTTTGCGTAAAAGGCTAGCGGTTCTATTTAGTTTTAATAAATTCTTTTGGTTAAGTTCTGTGCGTCCGGCCCTCAGTAATATACCAAAATATACCTTCTCATTTTCAAAATATACCGCAAATATACCGAGGAAACGAAATTAAACCTCCTAACACCTGTGTTTAAACAGGTGAACAACTTGAGCTAAACCGTATAAAAATAATACGGTTTGTAAAGGCTCATGGTAGCGCCATCCTCCTATTTACTTACAAAACAAAAATGACCACCGACATCTTTCCCCTGTAATGCGAAAAATTGGTTAAAGTTACATAAATTTCGTGGATATATTAAAGACCCCCCTGGGCAACAATGGGATAACGTTCTATTTTATTGATTGAAATCGTATTCCATGATTTTGATATTCAGTTTAAAATTACTAGCTAGTTGGCCCTCTCAGCCCTAAACAAATAATTTTATCCGATAGATACATACATTTTCTACAAGATTGACAAGTTTTCAGAAGTACTTTTTATTGCATTGCTTACATAAAAAGGTTCAAACAAAAACGGCCAAAACATAAAACGTAAATCGCCAGTGTTGCTGGTCAACCAAGTTTCTTCTATGCGTATGTACTTTTGTATACCTTATTTCTTTTAATTGATGTTAAATGTTTTGTTCCAAGCTCCATTGAAACATTATTGATTTTATCCTAGATTGACATGTTTTTTACATATTAATGCACATGTTTGTGTTTTATATATACATTTATCCCTGTTCTGATACCAATTATTGGAACCCATGAGCTGCAAAATGTCGTTAATATCTTTAAAATAGAGACTGCGTAGTCTCTGCATTAATTGGAGCCTGAAATTAAAAACAATATCTCAAGTCCATAATATCCATTTTCCCAAGGTATGCAGATTGTTGCTCATTCCGCTCATTGTCGCTCATTGCACAACAATGCTGCTACTTCATTTCCTCATGCTGCTGAAATTTTTCCCATACAAATCAAATGTTCTTAACGGGAACGCCGTATGGAATGACGCAACAATGAATCTTCATTCCATACGGTTCCCGTTAAGAACATGTTGCTCACACCACGAAAATGAGGGGAAAGTTACCACGAAAACGCTCTCTTCACCTAAAAAAAAAGAGAAAATTTTGAAAAACCACCACGATTTGAGAGCGAACAATATCGATATTATTATATTATATTATATCGATAAATGGAGTTTGGCGGTCATTTTCAAATGTACATATATGGAAAAATAAATAGTTCACTTGATTTGTTTTGTCGAGTGTGACTGGAACCTCAGAAACCTCAGAAAAAAATAGCTTAACCCCGCTCTATTTGATCAGGTTAGTAACCAGTAAATATCAACAAAAAAATAATTAATAATTATTTGAGCCCATTCCATACGCAAAACATGTGGCTCACACCACGAAAAGGAGGTGAAGCTCCTGGTTGACAATGGGTTAATCATCAAGACTTTTTTAATGGATTGTTTATAAAATAGAACTTGCACAAAAAGGAAGCATAAAACGATAATTTGAATGGAATGTTTGGGACATTGTTGCGATGGAAATCACTATGTTGCGAGCTCCCACAGCGCAATCTTTTATTATACGCAATTATATTTTGTATACATAATAAAGTCATTAAAAAGAATAAAAATATATTATAAATTTGTGAAAGATGTTGCTTTATTCCCGTTAGATAGTGAATGCCGAAAATTATCACGGGGGATAAATCCAACACCAGCGTTGCCGTACTCGATTGCGGAATTAAAGGCCTGACAATGTGCAGCGCTGCCGTACTTCGATTGCTGATATGCAGCCCTATGGGATTATTGAAATTTGAAAATTTAAATTGGTTGAACTTGAAATTGAAAGTGAATTTCAATTTATTAATTAATTTTGAATTGAACACGAAATGCATATGCACCTAATTTGATTAATAGTTGTTTGTGTATATATGGCTGGACTACTAGTGGAAGATGGTTGCCTAGAACGATTGGTATTTAAGTGCCTGGCGCAAGGTCATGCAATCCACCTCGTCGATCTTGCAAGTATTCGCCTTTATATTGATCTCCTCCTCCTGCATGACCTGGACGTGCATCAAGTAACGCATCGATGCCTTGTTCTCGTTCAGCTTTTGATTGAGCTTGCAGACGGAAGCCTTCAGAGCCTGTAACTCGTTGTAGAGCGCATCCTGGACCATGTCGCAGGTCAGCTCCAGTCCCGGGCGATGGGCGCGATTGCTGAGTCGCGTCTGGCAGAGAGTAATGGCTCGCTGCTTGTCCATCATCTCCTTCTCCAGATCGGTCATGTTGCGCTGCACCTGGTGAATGTGGTCCATGGTGTCCTTGTGCTTGTTCTCCAGGCACTGCTTTACGTGCTTCGTCTCGGCAATGCGCCGCTCGAAGGCCTCGTTAGTGCGGTCCGTCTGGTTCTGCATGTCCTCGCAGACCTGCTTCAGCAGCAGGTCGATGTAGGCGCGCAGCTGGCCGGCCGAGACCAGAGCTTTGGCATTTGCCTCCAGGTTCTCGTAGGTCTGGGCCTGCCATTCGGTCAAAGAGAATTGGCTGGGAAAAAAAATCAAACGGAAATATAGCCACCACTCTTCCAACACTCTACCACCGACCACCTACCAGTGCGACTTGGACAAGTCCTGACCCTTGCCGAGATCGTGCTGGAACTCCTTCAGCTTGAGATTCTTCTCGTCAATGGCCAGAGATTTGTCCTTGGCGGCCAGATCTTGGTCCAGCAGATAGATAGCTGCACGCAGCTTGCGAATCTGCTCCTCGGCCTCCTTCAGAGCGGCATCGGCCAGCCCCTGACAGCCCTTGATCACCTTCAGCTCGCGGCGAAGCGAGCGATCCACCTCGTCATCGCAGAGATCCACCCCGATGCGGCCCTCGCGCAGGATCAGGCACTGCTTGCAAATGGCCAGTGACTTATCCTTGAGGAATTCGATGGCATTCAGCACCCTATTGCGATAGGTGTTTAGAGCTTCGTCCTCCAGCATAGCCGTCTTCTTCTGGCGATTCAGCTCGTCCACCAGGAAGCGAATCTCGCTGGTGCGCTCGCGCATGTGGTGCTCCACCTCGCGCTGCCAGTTCTTGGTGGTGTCCTTCGTCTCGTCCACCACGCGACGCGATTCCCTGGGTTGGGAGAAAGTTGTGGAAATGCCATCCCATCCCCCCACACTCCGCTAAAGATACTCACTCGACAATGCGCTCGGCCAGCTTCTCCTGGTCGCAGGTAATCCTAAACTTGATCTTGTTGTTGTAGTCCCAGTCCTCCTCGGAGTAGCGAGGCGGGCACTTGGCCACAGGCCCCAGATGCTTGCCTGCCAGCTGCATGCCAGTGATGCGACGTGCCTTCAGATTGGGCAACATGATGAACGATGCTCTGTGCAGTAAAGATTGCGTAAGAAATATGAATGAATGTTCGCTTGAGGAACTTGGATTTTTGATTGAGAATAGATTTGGGGTAGCTCCAATAAGAGGAATGGGGATATGGCGACTGAGTTCGATTCGATTGCTTTTAGCTGGCACACTTTGCGATTGAGGTGGAAAAAATCTGTACCTGCCTGAATCTGATTCTGAGCCTGACTAGACTCTCGACTCGACTTTCAATTGGGTTCCTATGCTCTCCTACGGGGTTCGTTAAATCGATTCATGCTAAGGAATTTACGGTTGCCTAGCGGTATTTATTGTTATGTTGCCCCTACCCCAGGTGCTCCTCATCTGGGTAAAAAGTCATGCAGCCATTGCGCTTGTGCCGTATGTCACCTGGCAGTCACTACACAGAATTGGGCACAGAAGGAAACGCAACCAAGGAGCCTCCCAGCCTGGGCCCTATTTCTGCTCCTTGTGGTCTCGTCTTACAGCATGTTTATAAATAGGTTTATGCCTGGGAAGCCTTACCCCAGAGAGAGCCTTGGGGGCTTCTCCTACTGCTCCTATTGATCGATTTATGCTAACATACTTTCGCTTTTGCTGATTTTCGCCTTGGTTGTTTGGCAGTTTCTTAATACTTTTCACATGATTGCAAACTTTTTGGTATTAATTATGCTAATCAATGGCCATTGCGTGACCTGCGGCGATGGGCGGGTCTAAAAATAAATCCCTGTCAATGATATTTTATTTGATTTGCAATTTCAAATAGCCCCGCGCAGCAGTTTTAGAGCCTCAGGGCGGATTGGGTGGATTTGACAAGTATAAGCTGGTTGTTAGCATTAGATGGACAGAGATAGTCGGTCAAATATAATCTAAATATCCCAATAATTGTTAATCCTCAGTTGTATGAGTAACACAGTTTTATATGCACAGTTTTATTACCACTGTTCAGCCACCAAAAAAAGCAATCAGTTTAGCTTAAGCTGCACCGCTTTCGAGCGTATGATTAAATTCGAGTTCTCTTCTTGTTTTTCTTGTAAAATTAAGTTTTAATATATTACGATACACAGTTGCATATGCATACATATACATACATACATCCATACTATATACGCAATGCTCTTACAGCTGAATGATACAAATGTACAATTTAATTAACTAGGATCGGATCTCTCGTATGTTCTTCATTTCTGTTATATTTATGTTATGTTTCACTTTTTGGATTTTTTTTTCTCGGGTTTCGTTTGGCTTTAACGATTGTTTATATGGCTTGTGGCGACGTTTCCAGAACTCTTTCTTACGTCTGCTCTGCTATTATTTTGGTAATGTATGCAATTAGACATCCACATCCACCTCCACTACAAACTGTCGTGTGTGTGTTTTTCGTTATGGTTTATTAACAGTGAACTTTGAAATTCTATTCCCCACTTGGGAGTACTTTTCTTGCTAGTTAACCACTAAGTACATTGCTTGAAGTTGGCTTATTACACGGTTCATTTCAGCTGGACTGTACAGATCTGCTTAGCTATTGTATGCTGATGCTACTATTGAACCTCGGCAGCCCAGAATAGTGAATAGTTCCTTCAAGGGCGCTCGACAATTGTTTAACTTGGCTATCTACGAATACGAACTGTGGTTACTCGCTCTATTTATATTTATCTGTTGCTCTTAGGTTTCGCCCTTGGTTTGGGTCTTGTTTAAATTCTTTTATTTGCAATTTGTTGTTTATTGTAATTGGTAATTTGTTGCTAGTTTGTGGTTGCTTGTTGCTTCCTTTCGAGTGTAGGCAGTGTTCATCATTCTTGTTTATTTGTTCGATAGTTATTTCTCCTTTTTCCCCTGGCTCCTCTTTTATATTACAATTTTATTTCTTAGCTTTAGCACATTGTTTTTTTTCAGAGAAAGCTACTCATCCCCGTCCACGGGTGTGCTCTGCCTTCTTCTTATAAAATAAATGTATGTATATAGAAAATGATTGTTTAATGATATACAAAATAGTACACTTAGCAGTAAACAAAACCAGAAACACAAGAAAATGAGTTGTACAATGAAAAAAATGTATGTATTTATATATACTCGTATTTCAATTGCATTATTTATTAATCTGCATACAAATATCTCTTCTTTCCTCTCTCTCTCTCTCTTTCCTTCTCTCTGTTTCCTTATTATTATCTTTTTAATAGTTTTCATTTTCTGTACTTTAGTTGTTAGTTGTCATCATTTGTTAAGTTCTTTATTCGCTTCACTTCGCAGCCTGCACTCTGCACTCCCTGCTCCCTTTTTCATCAGCTGCTTGTAACAAAAATAATTGCTTCTGAGGTATTTACTTTTAGTTTATATAAATATTCTTTCATAACCATTATAAGTAATGTTTTAGGTTTTAGTTGCTTTCGTTTTTAATAGTTTTTCGTTTCCCTTTTTTTCTTTCTTTTGTGTTTATTTCTGTTTTTTTTCTTTCTTTTCTTCTGTTTTGTTTAATTTTATTTTGTAGTTGTCTTGTCTTTTTAAACAATTCAAAGCACCTTTTGATTATATTTGACATCGCAATTTTCGTTATCCTTTTTCATTATAGTATATATTTCATTTTTTTACTTTTCTATTTAGTTTACATGCAAAAATAAAATAAAAAAATAAACGATGGTTCAGAAAAAAAATAAAGGGGTTCAAAACACAACTGAAACAGAATATAATCAAAGTACATAATTCGTATAATCTATTGTTCTTAGATCTCCTCTCTGGATCTACATATATTGTGGTGGCAGCGTTTAGCTTCTCAGTACGCGTTATTCATTTCAGTTTCAATTTTATTTTCGGTTTTTCTTTCATTTTGGTGTTAGTTTTATTGAAAGTTGAACATAATCAGATATGGAAAAATTCAATTCCCGGCTGGATGCAACAAAACAGGAGAGTTCCAGATATAAATATATAAATTGGCTAGGCGAGAAAGCTATTCCCAAAGTCGGGGACACTTTTCATGGTGCTGTGGAAACCTTTTTATACATACATTTATGGTTTATTCTTGAATATTCTAGTTTAGTTTATAATTTACATTTCATGTTCATTTGAATTTGTGTTGCTTGCTACGCTGCAGCTGCAGTGGCTGTGGCTGTCCCTAAAACTAGCATCGCCTAACGTCCTATGCCTCCTACATGCCTATGCCTACAGAATATATATTTTATGTTCGTAACTGACAAAAACAAGGATAACTCGCGAACAAAAATCAATCAAAAGGGGACTGGGGGGCCTCCATAATTACAGCGGTTGATATTCGTGCAAACTAAATGATAGATTAGGATAAGCTAGACCCTGGGTTGGGACTTTGTTTGGGGTTTGTGGTATGTGGTTGAGTTGTACGTGGAGGAACTCGCCCACACACGATACGTTTGATGTAATATATATTTTACATTTAGAGCTACATCTCGAGTACAGAACTTTCTTAGCTTAAATCTGTCTGTTGTCTGTTGCAGCGGGTTAAAGTTGTAGTATGGGTAAAACAAAATGAAAGTTTTGCGTGTGTACATTTGAACTAAATTTGATAAACCTTTTTTCCTATGTAAAATATAAGTGTTGAGTGTAGTATGATATTTATACATAAACACGGATAAGTTTCGGCTGCTTGCGAGCGCTCTCTATCTCTCTAGGTGTGTGTGTGTGTGTTTGTTTACATAGTATAGCTATAGCATATATTTTCGTGGAGCTCGCCATCTTTAGTAGTAGTACCTAAATGTAGTTAGTATCCAAAACGAACGCTCTCCTTGCCTAATCATCCTTTCTTATCATCATCCTAATCACAGCGCCATCCTTGCGCGCTCTCTTTAACAAAAACAACTCCCCCCGCACACATGTGCTCCTGCTCGTACTACTCGTCCTCCTGCTCACTCCGAATCCGCATCCGAATCCAAATCCACTTTCCATATACGTCATAGTAGTAACTGTCAATTTCTGATGGGAAGGGGGGATGTTGTGGTGGGATGGGTGACTGCTCCACATCCACCTAGACCATCGGCAATCCCTGCTGTACATCCATCATCTCGTCCTGCGCTGGCGATGGGCGCGGCGCAAACGTCTGCATATGGTGGGGCGGCGTGGCCCGAGCGAACATCGTGGAGCGCTGCATGGCCATGGGCCCGTGGGCGTTGGGTCCCACCATCCCACTGGCGGACGGAAACGGCAACCGGTAGCTACTGTCCGGATGCTGTCGGGGTGTGCGTCGAGGGGAGCGCGCTGGCATGCGATTGGCCCGATGCATGTCCTCCAGTATCGAGGGCGCAACGTAGGTGAAACCCTGCAAAAAAAAGACGATCAAGACCTTGTTATTAGTTTGCCTGTCTCCCCATTCCGCCCAAAGCCCAACACCCAACTCCAACCTGACCCACTTGCCCGACCATGTGCGCAATTCAAATCGGATCACGCATTACTCATTGCCCAGAGCAAGTGCCAGACCCAAAACCAAAACTCAAACCCGATCCGATCCGGGCCGGTCTCTCCTGTCTTGCATACTAATCATAATCAACCGCCCGCCTGCCTGGGCAGCAGGGATTATGCAAGGCGGTCGGACAACTGCTGTGCTGTGGCGGCTGCTGCTACTGCTGCTGGCTGTCTCTCCATGTAATACACTTTACATAATTTTTCCAGCCAAAACCACAGAGAGAGACACATTCATTAAATATATGTTTTGACGAAATCAAGCCATATCAGCAGCAGCAGCCGCAGCAAATGCAATAAAATAATTAAAAGCAAAGCAAAATCAAAACGCCGCCAGTGCCGCCGGCTGCCGTGTGAATTTCTCCGGCACGGAGGCTGGACACAAAATGCGTGACGCCAAAGTTAGAGCCGTGAGAGAGGTTTGCAGGTGACTGCTGGGGGCACGAGTTGAGAAGGGGCGGCAGCTACTGTTATTGCGGTGGTTCGGTGGTGGCAGTCGCCGCCGGCAGGTGAATTGTACGTGAGAGAGCGGGGCTGCTAATTGGAGCCGCAATCTCGCGGGGTGACTGTGACCCACTAAAGAAGCATAATTCGAGGTGCGGTGCGCGAGGCTTTGAGAAAGTTTACAATTATAATTATCCGTAATAAAGTTCTAATTGAATCCCATTCCAGTTCTGGCGTTGATCAGGTGCAAATTAATACAGTTTTAGAAGCTGCTTAGCTGATTTAAAATTGATGGCGAAGTCATTTCTAAGCAATTAGCAAAATTATGATATGAATTATAATATGAATATGACCAGTGAACATCAAAGTGTAGTATAAGGAACTGCTTGCTCTTGGCATGCCTTGAATTCCATTAAACTGTAAAATAAACCAATTCTCATCGATCTTTTAGTCACCTTCGAAACACTGTCTAATGGCTGAATATACCTAATTAAGCAATATTTAACTTTATATTTAGCCTACTAATCCCATAAGCCCATAACCAAAACAAACTTTACACAGCTTACAAACAAAGCCACCAAAAATGCTGAACGAAAGCAGCTCAAGGGTCGTCGGCTGTACGATTCGTACTCCTCTACGAGCATACTCTCTCGCATATGGTATATGTTTGTAAACAAAATAAAACAAAAGCAAGTTGTGCTGCTCTACAGGGGACAGAGGCGGGGGCAGGAAATTAGCTTGGCATGCAATGCAGGCGCGCAAAGTAAGCAGAGCGGGGCCCAAACTGACTCGATTCGATTCGACTCAACTCTCCTGCTTCTCGGCCAATGTTTGTGCCAGTCTCGCAGAAACGCTCAAAGCGTTCGGACACCAAAGCTTAAAGCAGTAGCCACCAAAAGCAAAATAAATACAGATAGACACGGACGGAAAGAAAGAAAGAAAGAGAAATACAGACAGGCGACTTGGAGTAACTTTCGTGCCTCGTGGTGGCAGAAAACCTGAGCTATAGCCGTATCTGTTGCTGGAGAAAGGCCTGGCCTGGCCTGAGCTGAGCTCATATGTCGGTTTTGCATGAATTTTGCTTCATTTCACTGGGCCCCAAATGCGTTGACATTGATTCTGGGCCAATGTGCAGCCTCATGTGCAGTTCATGGCTATCGGGCTGATTACCAATGCGATACGATATACGATGTAGGGGAAACAGAAGAGATTCAAGTTTAAACCTGTTGAAGGGCACACAAAGAAACCAGCTTCGAAAGAAGAGTGGAGAGGGGGGTGCACAGAGCAGAGAGAAACTCAAACAGAGCATGCGTGCACGTGCATGAGGCCACAAAGAGAGTGAGAGAGAGCAGTGTGCAGTCAGCTTTGGAACCGAAAATTAGGACAAGAACGAGAAGAAGCAGTGTGCCCTCAGCTGATGTTCGCAGTGCTGCTCAAACTGTCCCAGTCTACTAAAACTGTGTGGCGCATTCGGCGGAAGTGTCAAAAGTGTCTGTCCAATGATATTGCGCAACTTTAACGCCAAATAAAAGACATATAAATGCGCTAACTAACCCACAATAAACAGAAAATGTGTAAGAAATCTATGTTAAAAATTGGCAAACTTACGAGCTATGTGAAATTATCAATAATAATATAAAAAGGAAAAACAACAAAGCAACAAAGCAGTCGCTTTGTTCGTGACGAGCAATAAAATAAAATAAACAAAAATATAAAAGAAAATCGTAGTGCGAGGCAGGCAAATTAAAAAAAATGTCCAAGTTGTTTAATATCAATTCACTTTCGTTGCTGCATTGTCTGGCGGCGTTGCTCTGTGCGGCAGCATTGTTGCCGCAAAACCAAAAACAGCGGCAACTAGTGCAGCTGCAGCCGCAGCAGCAGCAGAAAATGACGACGACGCCGACTTCAGCATCACCGCCAGTGGCAGTGACTGTGCTTTTGAATGCAACCGATGCGCCAGCTGGCGACTCCTTCGAACAGCAGCAGCAGCCACAACAACAACAAGCAACATTGCAGTATGCACATATAACGGCATTAGATAAAGAAGTAGGTATGCATCACCAACAACAACTACAGCAGAAAAAAACAACGGATATTGGATAGTCACCCATTGGATACCCTAATCGGAATCTGAGAGGGGCAGGGTATCTAAGGAGATATTTATATATAAACCGGAATCAGTTATGTCATGTTAAAGGGAACTCAATTATAATTAAACTTTTACGATAGCCTACTCAATCACATCTCTGAAGACTCACCCATAACTTTTCGGTTAACGTACCTCCAATAGTCAAAACATTTTCTGTAATTCCTCCCAAAGTTGATCTAGAGCAAAGCAATTTCGGTTTCCACTAAATTTTCTTCCAATTTCCCTAGCATTATTTTCAGTTTGTGTGTCCAAGTGAAATTTCCGACACGATTTAGCTGAACGACTCCGTTTGGCGCCCCGCTCATTGCCATCCATCCGATGGGCCTCGGCCTCATGTGCGTATTTATATGGAACAGCGGTAGTTGGTGGCGTTCGAGCAGCGTTTAATTTCGCGAATTAGCCGTAACAGAATTAAAAAAACAAGCAGCGCAAACAGTCGTTTGAGCCACCGTTGGTTTAATTTCTGGGTGGCCGCAAGGGCCAGTGGGTAGAGGGAAGCCAGGGGGGGTACTCAGGCCAGCACCTAGCAGGCAGGCACGACGACTTTATGGCCGCACTTCATGTGTGAAAGTGAAATTTATTACACTTGAATTTGAAAACGAAAATCAGAGCTAGACCAGAGGCAAAGAGCCACAGTCAAAGCCAAAGCCAAAGCAAGAGTTGGGCCAACAGGGAGAGGGGCAGGAAGGTAGTTGGAGAAAGGTAGGCAGTAGGAGGGTGGGGTGGAGTGGAGAAGGCCAATGGCCGTACGGGTTGGGTAATTTCACGATGGATGCCCCAACACCGGGACTGTGCTAATTAAAAGCGAGTTAACTGAGGCAATCTCTGCTTCCATCTTCCATCTCATTGCAGTTGAACGCCTGATCAAGCAATGGGCACCGATTGTGTGGCTGGCGCCGGAGGAGAAATTCATGCCGCTGGGCGTGGAGGAGTTCCTGCAGCACGTCCATCCCATGGACAAGGACAGCAGCTTTCGGCCCGGGGTCCCCTTCAGTGAGTACTCGACCAAGTCGCATCTGGTGACGAACACGGAGATGCCGGATCTGCTGGGGAATGAGCAGTCGTTTATCTATGGAAGGAATCCCAATGAGAAGCCCGTTCCCATCTATGGCGTGGTTACCATGTGTCCGGGTGGGCGGGAGCCAGTGATGGCTCCCATTTCCACTCCACCATTGGCCAGCACACGAGGCCCCTACATTCCCCGTCTCCATTGATCCCCTCGAGGAGCACAATGAGACTGTGAGGCGATCCTCACGCCTGTTTCCGCTCTTCCAGCGAGTTAAGCGGGATGCAGCACACGACCTCAATGAGTACGAGGAACTGGTGATGGTAAAGCCTTCTCAAACCAATCCCCAGCCACAACCACAGCCACAGCCAGAGATGGAGCTGGACCCTGAACCGGATAACAGCATTCCCGTGAACAATTTCATCGCCAATCTGGCCGATAATGTCAAGTTCAGTGGCGGAGCCGGGCCGGAGGATAACCTGGAGGAGGAGAACAGCATCGGGGAGTCGCCCGAGCAGGAGATGAATGCGGGACAGGGCAAACTGCCAGGCTTCCACGTCACCTACTGGATGTTCTATCCCTATAGCCAGGGCAAGACCATGTGCACCGTGAGTCTCGGCCCCCTGGGTCGCATACCCTTCCCGGCTGTCTACGGCTATTGCCTGGGCCACCGCAAGGATATCGGCAGCCATGTGGGCGACTGGGAGCACATGAGTCTCTACTTCAACGGAGATGCCGAACCCCAGGCCATGTATGTGTCCGCCCACGACGCGGGCGCCTTCTACAGCTACAATCGGCTGACGGGCTCCTTCGAATTCCGACGCCAGGAAACGCGCAAGGGCATCCTGCAGCGTCCAAACTTTCCCAAAACTGTGACCACATTCAAGAACCATCCGGTTCTGTTCGCCGCCAAAGGTTCCCATGGCCTCTGGACGGCCCCCGGCAAGCATAGATTCGTCAAAGTGGCTCGACTCTATGATATCAATGGATTCGGCACGCCCTGGAACACTTGGAAGTCTGTGGACATAAGCTACGAGAACCTGAGATCGTATGGTAAGTGGATTCATTTGGATTTTCTCTACTCGCAACCAGTATTGATTGTCTCTCTGCTTTTTTAGGGCGTTCCCTTGTGCCCGATTGGCTAACGTATCGTGGCAAATGGGGAAATCCAAAGAGCAAGTGTCATCCCTTTCGACGCATTGGCCTTAATTTCTGCGAGTTCACGGACGGACCAACGGGCATACCACTAAAGGAGCCCCACTTTCAATGCGGTGCTGACTATCACTGAGGGTGCGGCACTCCCCCCTCACCGAATCCCCATATTTTTAGACTTAGTCTAATGTTTAATGTATAGTGAAGTATTTATTCTGAAAAACCACCCAAAAAGCGAACCCCTTGATTAAATGTGAAGCGAAACGTGAATAATATTATTGGAAATTGAAATTGACTGGAAAGTCACTCATCTTGTATTATTTGATAACTATTCAAGATATCCCAATCTACTCACTTGGAAAATTAAATTGGCACTTTCGCTCAGCGTTGTATCGTCCGGTGAATCCACTGGAATTTGTCTTGTGAATCTCGTGTCGAACTGTGAAACATCATCCTCGCTTCGCTGTTTGGATCACACAAGAGATAACACAAATTAACAATCAAATATTAGAGGATAATCCTCAGCCGATACGATCCATGAGATATTTCAACATACCAAGAGCGGTTTTATGGGCGGTTCTAGGCGCCTGGCCAGAACATCGTTCCAGTTGACTTGCTTGAAGAATGGATGTATTTGGACTGCCGCCGCATCCTCGGGCCCGCTGCCAAGGCGCTGTGGCTCCTGGCGCTTCATGAGGCGACGCACCAGATCTCTGGCTTCGGGTGTGAGGTAGGCTGGCAGATTGAGCTTGGCTTTCAGAATGGTCTCGATGGTCTTCTTGCGGTTTTCGGCGGTAAAGGGCGGCTAAAAGAAAAGTGACAGACAGGTATACATAACAGAAAAGGCCAAGGCAAAGGCAAAATCGATGGCACGTGTTGCACTTACCACTCCTGTGAGCATGTCGAACATTAGGGCGCCCAGGGACCACCAATCGACGGCTTTGCCATGGCCACTTCTAGTTAGGATTTCAGGTGCCCTGCAAGTCAATGGGGAAACATATTAATCTCGATTTGCATACGGAACGGGGCTAGAGGAAGAAAAGGCTTGGCGGGCGCACGCACATGTACTCAATTGTGCCGCAGAAGGTGTGGGTGACAATACCCTCTTGTATGTGCTCCTTGCACAGGCCGAAATCTGTCAGCTTCACATGGCCCTGAGAGTCCAGCAGTATGTTTTCGGGCTTTAGATCGCGATAGATGATTCCCAGTTTGTGTAGATGGCCGAGTGCCAATATGATTTCGCTTAGATAGAAGCTGTAATGCAATACAATTATGATACGACTCTATTACTGATCTCTAGAGGAATATGTACCATGTGGTATCCTCCAGGAAGATGCCCTCACGCTCCAAATGCATGAACAGCTCGCCGCCGCTCAGATATTCAAGTATAAGGTAAAGTTTTCCATCTGTTTGAAAGGCATAGACCAGTTCCACTATGAAGGGGTGCTATAACGAGCAGATAGATATATGATACAATGCTATGGCATTGATGGGGGCACTGGGGACTGGGACTCAAACCTTGACGGCCTCAAGTATGTTGCGCTCGGCGCGTGTGTGCGCTGTGTCCTTCTGGTTGGTCACTATCGATGCCTTTTTGAGCACCTTCATGGCAAAGTATTTGTTGGCATCTCGTCCAGCGGTCTTGCGCACCTACAAAAGTGAAAAGGAATCGTTATTGGAAGAGCAACTCGTTATAGGTAGGGAAGGACTCACCTGAAATACTTTGCCGTAGCCACCTTTGCCGAGGACTTTCTTGAGCTCAAAGTCCTTGGGTCCCAGTTTGATTTTGCCCGGATTGACATTCTCCTCGGAGAGCTGTATTGTCTCCTGACCCTCGGTGCTGTTTGGACGAGAGATAAGGGAGGGATTCCATGGTTAATTGTCTGCTCTACTCTGCTCTGCTCAGTGTGTGCTGCTTGCGTCGTTTGTCGTCGTTTGTCGTCGCGTCGGTCGCGTCCGTTAGCGTGGGAAAGGAGCAGCCCACGTGCTATAAATAAATCCCATCGGGCTGCACGCGCCAATCGTCACCTCCACTCTGCTCCCATCCCCTACGCTATACCGCCCCCTCCCACACACTATTAGGCGCCCCACCCTCCCAATGCCACAATGCTATCGAGTGTTTTGCCGTGTGTCTTGTTTGCACGTTGCCCCTCCAACGATTGAAGAGACGGGCGGCGGCGTCCCAGCTCATTGCCAGTCAATAACAGTTGTAAACACTTCTGGGCTTATGCCTGGTAATGGGTTTGGGTCTGAGCATCGCTGTGGCAGCGCTGTGTGTATATCGTAACTCGTTATCGCTATCTGGGAGTAGCACAGGGTGTAGCCTCGTCCATCTGGCCGGGGATCAGGCTCTAAGCGGAATCAATCAGATGTTAGCTAGTCTAGTGCTTGTAAACAAGTCCCGGACTGATAATTGCCAATTAGGCTGCTCATTTGTCCTCCTGCCACCTTTTCTAAACGTTTGTCCAGGCGGCTCCTCAAACAGTCACGTACTCCTCGTCCTCTGTAGCAGCGACATAGCTTTGGCATTACTCACTCTTGGTGCAGATTAATACACAATTCCGGTTCTAGATCAACCTGCAAATGAGATGAGAGAGAGAAGCGTGAGATGACGACATATGAGAGAGCATACTCGTAGGAGGGGGCCAACAATTAATCATAGTTATTACGAACTCCAACTCGAGCTCGAGACACCAAAAGCAGAAGGGAAAGCTATACATCATCCTACAACCAGCGAGAGAAGCTCGGATACTCTCAACCGATCGATGGGTCATGTTTCGTTCTGGGGAACCACAGCCACTACCGGAACGAACTCTACTTGCAATACATTCTATTTTAAGTTTGTGGGGGATTTTTTGGTTTTAATTATTACTTGCTAGTTAATTTAAGGGCTGTATTGCGATCTCGATTGGATAATTACTCTTTGGGAGACCAGAAATATCCTCATAGTATAGTTATCTATTTAATGAGTTGTGGATTGCATTAGATATTAAGCAATTGTTAGAATACAATCTGTAAATACATATTACAACTGGCATGACTATTCAATGCTACCCCAAAGTGGCACAAGTTTATATTAAAAAAGAAAAAACAAAGGCAGATTCCGGCGAGATCGGTAGAGATCGCTTGGCGGAGGCACCAGGCAGGGGCGCTCTCTCTGGAGTCTGTAGCTGTGAACCCAATGGATTTCTCCCTCTTTCTGATCTGCCTACACAAACACAAACACTCCTCGCATGCTCAAGGGGGAAAGAGAGCCACACATAGATACACTTTCTACACGCATACACCTTTTTCTTTAATGACAAACTAAATTTAGAACTCGGAACAATGCCAAATAATCTGCCGGCAATGCTGCTGCTGCTTCTTCTTCTGCTGCTGCTGTGATGGCGGCTGCTGTTGCTGCTCCAACTGGGGAAGGCCACAGTTAGGGGCGGACTGGCGCTGGGGTGGGCAGCAGGAGGAAAGTCAAAAGCAGAAGGAGAAGCAGTCAGCAGTGGCAGGGGGCAGAGAGGCATTGCCTGGCTCTCGTCATGCTTAAAATGTGTGTAGAATATGTACAATATTTTTGACTAAAGTTCAATTGAATGGCGGGAGGCGTCGCCAGCCAGCTAGCAGAAGCACATTAAAAACTGGTTCACCTCGTCAGCGTTGGCGGTGAATTCCAATTAACAAATCCGTCATAATTTATAGTGTTCACACCAATTCGATAGATGGATGAGAAGCCTACCCTGTTTTGGAGTAGAGTGCGATGTGTGTGCGCTTGCGTAAAATTCATTTGACAGCCCATCGAACTGGGAGATCGAGCGTATATGATAAGAAACAGCAGTGATATGGTAGGGCGGGAGATCTACACAGCTACAAAGGTATATCATGCCCCTCGCTGCACTTCTGTACCCCCCTCAAAGTTTACTGCACGCGCCGGACCCACCTCGTTCTTGCCCACTTTTCGATTACACCTTATCGGCAAACTAAGGTTTTTCTCATTTTCTAATTTTATATTACCCACTGATAAGGAATTTCGTTTTCTAAGTGGAAGTTTAGCCCCCTCTCTCGGTCTCTGTGGCTCTTGTTCTCTCACTCACAGTGTTCCTGTGTTGTTTTAAGATTGGAAAAGAGAGGGAACCTCTCGAGTTGCGGCGGGGTAATTGGAACTGATTATTTTGAAGGACATTGGCTTTAGTCTGGGCTGGGGCTTGCTTCGATTGCTCAATACCACGATCATAATGCTGTTTCATAAGGAGGGAACGAGATTGTATTGGATTGGATCGGGGCATGGCATGGCGGCAAGGCGTGACACGGGTGTCTGGTCTGGGGAAATTTTCGTGTACATACATATAATGAATGTGCATTATAATACATGCTGAATAATCTTTGCCACTGCTACTGCTTCTGTTGGAAGCAATGATGACGCCACATGCAAAGTGATGTCGACTTTTGCGCAGCAGATAACCCGAGTTCCTCATAATGATGATGGTACCAGGCAGCTGGCAACTGACATCGCTTTGTGGTGGAAACTGGAAGTGGAGATGTAGATGAGGCACAGACAGAGGAGCTTTCAGAGACAAAGCGAAAAGGTAAACAAAGAGGAAAATTCCGCCCCCGTACAATGGAGCAGGGAAATCGCCTGAATGGCGGCTGCTGGTGAAATTTTTGCAGCGCAGTTTGATAATTTGCTGCAATTCGCCCTTACATCGTCCAGCTCGATCCTGTCGTCGTCGGAGTCGTGCGCTTTGTCGTCCTCGTGAAGCTCCAGGTCGAACAGCTCACTGGGATCGCTCACGTCCGCCATTTGAGTGCTGTTGGTGGCCGCTGCCGTGATGTCGCTTAACTTAATGCTTCGTCACACAATAATTTGGCTCTGCCTTTGTGGCTTTTTGCTTGGATAATTTGTTGCTGTTGCTGCTGCTACGGTTTCGGGTTCTTTGGGGTGTACGGAATACGGAAAGAGCCCTAACTGGCAGACAGTGCTGCACGATTTTATTTTAGTTTCGGTTTGTTGGAACAGGCGGAGGGGCAGTTTTCGTGGCCCCGAAGGTTATTGTTTATTAGTTAATAGCAATACAAATACAAATATATACACACAGACGCACACGCACACACGCTCACTAACACCGACGCACGCACCACGCACTTGTGCCACAAACACACACACTGCGAGAATTGCAAACGCGCGCCTTTGCAATCTGCCTTGCAATTTATCAAATACGCAATTGTTTGCAACTGAATCTGGTCGCAATGTTTAATAGCCAGTAATTAAAATGCACTTTTTTCTTTGTTTGCGAGCGAACACGAGGTAATAGGGTATCGATAGTACTATCGATGCATAGGCGCTTATCGTTTGTGACTCACTATCGATTGACCTATTTTCACTATCGAGGGATGGCCACCCTGCTCATTATGGGGACTAGTGAAACTGATTTTGATTCGGTTCAAGCAAATCTGGAGAACTTTCAGTCAAGAAAAAAAAATTGGTAGTCAAATTATATATATTTCTAGGTTTTAGGTAGGTATGTTTAGTTTTGGGTCCCCGCTTGGCGGACTTCAGTCTCTGCTTTGAAGTTTTTCTTGAAGAAGGAGTCCTGTCCTTGTTGCAGGTCCTTGTTTGTTAGTTCTTCGCATCAGCCCCGACCAAAAATATACTGTGCTTTTCTCCGCCGGATGCGAGCAGCATCTTCCTCCTATGCAGATGCTTGCTGCTGACTACAACAGGCTCCAGTTCATCTTCGCCTTCGCCCACTCCCAGCTGGTTATTGGAGCCCAAGCCCCATGAATATAGCTTGCCATCCTCAGCAATGGCATAGGAACAGTTCGTGCCACAGCCGACATAGACAATGTTGTCCGACAGCTTCTTAACGCGCGTCAATTTGGGCACCACGTCCTTGATATCGCCCAGGCCGAGGCGTCCACACTCTGGCGAACCAACGGCAAAGCATTGCAGATTATTTTGCAGCAGAAGTGTGTGCTCAGAGCCACCAGCAATCTGCTTTATATTTTGTAGCGTGGTCTTCACCGGATAAATACAGTGGTCCGCTTCCAACACATTTTCGTGGGCCAGCTGCTTGCTGTCGTTCAAACCCATGGCCCAGATAATTCCCGTCTGAGATTCGCGCAGGAACGTCCCATGACTAGTGGCCCATATAGCCTCGAACGGCTTGGCGTTCTTGATAAATATCTGGGCCGGTCGAAGCAAATCCTGCTTGCCACGGCGGCCTGGAATATGAAAACAAGAGTAGTTTTTGATTTTTGAATATACTCTAATTTGGCCAAAAACTCACCATCTCCGGACAATGAACGCTCTGAAATGCGCCCCAGCTGGCCGTACTCGGCGCATCCGAGTGTGAAGACCTTTCCACTGGTGGTCAATATGACCAAGTGATCAGAGCCCGAGGCAATGCTGCAGCACACAGTTCCCGCCAAAAGATTAGTCGGTGTGGTATTGTTGTCATCGTTGGTCATGCCCATGTTTCCGTGCGAGTGGAAGAACGATCCCCACACATAGACGCTGCCGTCTTCCAATATGCACGCAGAGTGCGAATCTCCCGCCGAGATGCACAGCGCTTTGCCGGGCAAATCGACCAAAGCGGGCATAGACTCTCTGCAGTCCTGACTGCTGGAACTCCGCCCCAGTGCGCCCTCTTCGTTGCTCCCAAACGAGTAGACATCGCCACTCTTCGTAAGAACGAGGCTGTGCACGCCACCAGCGCAAACATCCACAGGATTCGGTACTCTACTCACCAGCGATAAGCGGTTCAGCAGCAAGACTGGCGAGCCCAGGCCCAGCTGTCCGGTGTCGCCCATGCCGCATACCAGAACTCTGCCCACCGTCTCGCGCCTCTTCGGTAGTTCCAGGTGGAAAGCAATGGACTTTATTTTAACCTGAGTGGGGTGGGTGTCTGTCTCACCGACATTGTTGTTGTTTATTGGCATTTTGCGTTTAAAAATTATTATGGTTTAGGTCAATAAATTACGGGATTTGAATTTGCCCTTAGCTTTTCGATGATTGTTTGAGTATATTATCGATGTCAGCGACACGACATCCATTATATATCGAATCACGCATCCACGGGCACGCGGAGCACACAAATTTTAATTACCTATAACTAACATATTTTAATTAGCAAGACAAATTATGTGCACCGGGTCGCCCATCAGCAATGGCTCCCAGTCGGAGGAGGCCAATGCCACTGCCGAGCAGCAGCCACAGCCGGAGCAAGAGGCAACGGAACAGCCTCTCAGAACGCCCACGCACGCAATTGTGGGTGCTGCCAAGGCGGAGGAGATCCTGGCCGAATACGGCAGCAATCTGAAGCTACTGGAGTGTAACTCGCAAGTGTGCGAGCTGCTTACCATCATCCGAGACAAGTAGGTGGCGGAGGAAGAGTGCGCGAAACATTATTACCTCACGCTATTCTTGAAGGAACACCACCCGCAGCGATTTCAAGTTCTATGCCGACCGGCTGATTCGTTTGGTGATCGAAGAGTCTCTCAACCAGCTCCCCTACACCGACTGCGACGTGGAGACTCCCACAGGTGCGATCTACGAGGGCCTCAAATATCGATCCGGCAACTGCGGCGTGTCGATCATTCGGTCTGGCGAGGCCATGGAGCAGGGCCTGCGGGATTGCTGTCGGTCCATAAGGATAGGCAAGATCCTGGTCGAATCGGATGCGAATACACACGAGGCCAGGGTGGTGTATGCCCGGTTTCCCGATGACATTGGCAGTAGGCAGGTCCTCCTGATGTATCCGATCATGTCCACCGGCAACACTGTGCTCCAGGCTGTGAACGTGCTGCGCGAGCATGGAGTGCCGGAGAAATGCATTATACTGTCGAACCTCTTCTGCACACCTGTGGCCGCCCGCACCGTGGTCAATGCGTTCCCCCAGCTGAAGATCCTCACCTCTGAGCTGCATCCCGTGGCGCCTAATCACTTCGGACAGAAATACTTTGGTACAGACTAGATGATAGGTCAGACGAGAAGTCACATCAGAGCGACGCGCAAGCAAGCAACCACAACAGACTTGACAACTAAGCGCTGCTTAGGATAGGTAGTGTGAGTTAGCTACTCCCTGCACCACACCCACTCACCCAGATCCTGCCTAGACTAACTCTCTCTAACCCTCTCCGCCAGCAAACTGTCTCCGTACTAACACCTCCCCCTTTCTGTCTTTGTGTTTTAGATGGCATTTGAATCGACAGCTGCGTCGGCGACGGCAAGCAGATTACCAAAACTTCTTTCACAACTGGCTTTTAATGCAACTCTCAAAATCGTTAATCGGTTAACTTAATGTGTAAATATATAGCACGAGCATGAATAAATATTTAAAGCAATCACGGAGCTAGGTGCTCATCTTGTAGTTCACCACGGTCTCCACCTTATGGAGGCCCGTTGAGAAGGAGCGCAGCTGAACTGCCTGCGCATTTTGAATGACAATGGCTCCAGTCTCGTCCCATTTGGCGGGGAGCTGGGTGTTCTCCAGCGTGTGAATCATCACATCGAAGGTGCAGATGCAGTCCAGCAGCGGCAAGTAACTGACCGTGGCCGAAATCTGACGCATCACGTCACGAATTTCGTTTTGAATGCGAGTCTGGTCCTTGCTGGACGTTCTCTGGGTGGGATCGGTGGCCTGGTTATCCCCC
This sequence comes from Drosophila tristis, assembly GCA_018150885.1. Lineage (NCBI taxonomy): Eukaryota > Metazoa > Arthropoda > Insecta > Diptera > Drosophilidae > Drosophila > Drosophila tristis. The sequence continues at coordinate 2,196,461 of JAECWT010000264.1, forward strand.
ATCTCGGCCTGCATTTTGAAGTCCCAGCACTCGAGCACCTCCTTGCTATGGGCATTGGTGATGACCATCGAGATTTTGTTGATCATGTTCTTGGAGAGCCATTCTGCAATAGGCAGCATCGCGAAATTAGTAGGCACTTCTAAGGCTTTAGGACACGGAAACCCGCTCCAGCCCCGACTCACCTTCGGTCTGGCTGAGGACGTTCTGCAGGAACGTGGTAATCTTTGGGTCCTTGGACATTAAAATGGTCAAGCCATATTGCTGGGTGCTGTCGAAGTTTTCCGCCGGGTAAATGCCGCGTTGGAACAAAATCGAGTGGATTCCGTACTCTATTCGGCAATAAACAAAGAAGACGCCAAATAGCGCGGGCAATTATCGTCGCTGCTCTTGTTGTTGGTGTGAATTGTGTTCTCTCTACTTACTCAAATACTCCACGATAATCTGTGCGGATCCTTTTAACGTAATGCAGTTTTTGGTTGCTTGTGCAGACGACATGTTCAAGACAATCAAATAAAACAAATTTTAAGGAAATTAAAAATTTTGCACAAACGCGCTGACAATCAGTGTGCCCGGGATTTGTCCTGACCCTCAGAAATATACCGACAATATACTGACAATTCAATACACGCTAGGGATGATATTTTTTGGTATTTTGGTATATGCTATCGAAACTGAGCAATTTATATGAACCGCGAAAGATGCCAATTTTTGAAATTCATTCATTTATTAATTAAGAACACCAAAAACATTTATTGCAACAAATTGAAAATTTTATTAGCCGTTTTCTTGTAAACTAAAACTAAGCTTGAGATCCATTTCTATACGCAAAATGTGTAAGCCTCTCACTTTCCGGCTAGACTCCTCATGTCCATCGAGTGTTGTAGTTGTCGCCTGTCGAGAGACCAAACGAAGACAATGCTTTAGCCAAGGGAAAATTAACCCAACATAAATATTGAATCCAAAACCGGGCTCGGTTCGATAGAGCTTTGGTTGCTGCCTGTTTTTCAGTTATTGGGATTAATGAACAGGAAAAGCGGATGGGGAAAAATAACATTACCAACAGCAAAAGAATATTGTAATTTCCTATAAATGAAACGAAGAAAAGAGAAGAAGCCGCAGGCAGGTGAAGAAGAAAGGGAAAACAAAACCAAATCAAAAAGCAATCCATTTTGTAAATGTGAATTATTTGCAAATTTTTAATAAAGTTTTTTTCTCTTACGCATCGTTTTGTTTGTTTTGTTGGTTTTTTGTTGGTTTTTCTGTTTGTTGTTTGTTTAATATTTTGTTTTAAATTAAAATTTAACTTTACATAGTATTTTTGGTATAAATCTTTCAATAATTAAATATATAAAAAATTTTCCACTTACGAATAAAACTAAAAATCTCGTTTACGCCTAGCCATAAAAACTGAAAACTGATACACAGTGAGAAAAAAAACGTAACTAAATTTGCAATTATACATCGTACATGTTTTTCCATTTCAGTATTTAAATATTATGCAAAATCAGAAACGAGGACAAATAAAATAGTATTTCGAAATTAAGTAGCTTTATAGTGTGTATATGTGTGTGTGTGTGTGTGAGAGTGTTGGGTGGGTGTGTGTGTATGTGTGAGCTTAAAGATACAAATTTTATAATTTATGTAGGTGTAATTAAATACAATAATAAATTATGGTTAAAGAAGGGCTGGTGGCATTAACTTAGTTGAAATGTACACAAAACTTAACGTTAGTTAAAAACGAGAGATATTTACAGGATTTATTACAAAGTTCTCGGCTACGTCAAGCTTTGATCTCTTTCTTTAATGTCTATGATACAACAACAAAAGCGCAACAGTGTCAGTGACAGTCGGTTCAGGGTCAAAATCGGTTATACTTTTCGCTTTCCGCTTCTCTTTGCAATAAAATAATTTGATTAATTATGTCAGATTCTATTTTAATTTTAGTTTCAGCTTTTCATATTCAAAATATTCCCAAAAAGAAGCTATAGCAAAAGTCAGTCTGGATCTGTATCTTTTAACTGTGGAAAAGGAGGGACACTCAGGGGTCAAGGAGGCTCCCAAGTACGAGTATTTTGAATGGTTTACAATTTTTTGTAGTTGCAAATTGTGTGAATGGTAATGGCATTCGGATTTCGGGCTTAATCTGACAGCGCAACAAATTATCTAATTTTTCGTTATAATAAAAAAATTACAATTGTCGACGTTCTTGGATTGCGGGATTGTTTTTCGTTTTTCGTATTTTTCGTTTATAAAAATCATAAAAATAATAAAACAAAACTCTATGCATTAATAGTCGTTATTTAAGGTATGTATTGTATTTGGCCGTAGATTGCAACAAAATATCTGTGAAGAGATTAAATTATAAATAAAAATTAAAAATTAATCTTCCATCTTTGCTTTCCGTTTCGTTTTACGTTTAACTATTAGCTGGATAAAACCATTTCCACAAAAAAAAAAAAATAAATACAAAAGGGGGGCAACTACAAGCATCAAATGCGCTCTCGAAAGAAAGAATTCCATGCAGAGGGAGAGATATGTTGAGAGAGAAAGCATCCGATTCGGAATATATCGTATGTACTTGGAAACAGGCTCAAGTTCTCTCTGGTGCGATGGAACTTTTTGAAGGAGACGAGCACAAACTAAGGAATAATAGTAAACAGAGTTACCCAATCGGAAATGCATAGATTAGTCAATAGGAAAATTACAAATGAATAAAAAAAACAATCACCAAATAAAAGTTAAACAAGGAGCAGAATGAAGTTGTTTGGTTTTTGTTTGAATCGGTGTTTCGGTTTGTCAAAATCTACAGCCAAAGGGTTAATATGATGTCTAATAACGAGTACATAAGAACTAAAATTAATCGCAAATCATTATTAATTATTTGTTGTATTGTTTGTTATTCATGTGGGTTACATCGCTGAATAGAGAGTTTCATTCATTTGAGGATCTTTTGCCAACTACAAAAAACTTTTGATCGAAAACAAAACAAAATTCAGTTCCCGTTTTCCGTATCGATTCTTATTGTTTGTTTCAGTACATTGCTTTTTGTGGGTGAGTGTGTTGCCATTTGTTGAAAATGTTCTTCTATGTTTAGGTATAGGTATAGGTATGGGTATATGTTTTGTTTTGTTTTGTTGTGTTGTGTTGTGTGTTTGTGTATCTAACTTAAGAGAGCCTCTGTTTATTCATTGTTATTCATCCTTGATATTCATATTGTTCGTATGAGTGTGTTTGTGTGAGTATTGAACAAGATTCGATAAGTTTCTGTGTTGTTTCGCGTTGGGGATATCCTCGTATCGTATTGTCCGTCGATCTGTTCGCTTGTCCGTCCTTCCGTCCGTCTGTCAGAGTGTTGCTTCATAATTTTGTTTTGTTTTTGCTGTTTTTAACATTTAATCGATTGTGTATGTGTGTTGGTGTGTGTGTGATGAGTGTGAGTTTGAAATTAAATTAAATTTATATTTAAGAAACTATTTAAAATAAACCTTCTATAGCACCCTTTGTTTTTATTCGTATTTATTTGATTTTCATCTCGTTTTTGTTTTGTTTTGTTTGTTTTGTTTTCATTGTTTTATGTTACAAAATAATAAAGATTATATGAACAACATTGTTAGTTATTTATTGTTTCTTTTTTAAGACTTTACTTTGTTGCTTTTTGGAATGTGTTCTCTAATAAAACTTTTAGTTTGACTGATAGCTGGGTTGGTTGGTAGCATGGGGAGGTGTAATTGTGGGTGTGGGTGTGGAGTGTGGTTTCGGAGATAGTGGTTATGATTTGGATCCGATTTCGCATACTATATTTGTACTTTCTGTGTAAGTGTTTGTTTGAGTGTCGCTCTATCAACTATATTTGGTTTATTTCACTTTCTGTTTGAATTGTCTTGAATTGTTTTCTCTTGAAAGGATAATGGATGAGGGATAAGGGTGAAATGTACTGTGCTGTGTGGCAATTTCGTTGGTTTCGCTTCTATACAATTGCAGATTATGTTTAGTTAATAATTATTTTGGTATGGGCACTGAGTTCGGTTCGGTTTAGTTTAGTTTAATTTGATTTGATTTTTCATTTGATTTGAGTTGTGCTTTTTTATTTTATTTTTGTTTTCTTTTGTTTGTATTTAGTTAAAGTTTCGATTAGTCGCGTTTGACTCGATCTAAAACAATCGATGCTATAGAAGTGCCTATTTTAGCAGTAATAACCTCCATGATAATTGTCGCAAAATTCGGGATTACTATTGCTGTACCTACTGTCGGGCCTACTGTTCTCGCAACGTTCGCCGAAGTATCCGTTCGGGCAACTGAAAGACACGCAAAAAAGAAAGTTGAGAGATGAATATTAGTATAAATTGTATTTCACAATCGCTTTTCACACATTCAGTGTGCATATATGTATGTACATTGTGGGGGAAAGGGAAATGGGAAAAGGAAAAATGGGAAAAACCAAGGGAAAATGGCCATGAACTGCGTTGCAACATTCGGCAGACCACTCAAATATAAACAAAAGAACAAACAAAATAAGTGTATGAAATGTTTTTTAGCAAAAAAAATAAAATTAAAATAAAATGGGAAAGAGCACTCTGGCATTTTATGGCATGGAAATGAAAATTGATTTTCCACACTCGTACTCCACAAAAAAAAAACAAAAAGGTATATAAACATATATATTTTATGCCAAGTGAAATGCGCTTTTTTGGGATGCCACTGGAATGGATGGGATTCAATTGAATTGAATCGAATCGAATCGAGTGAGTCGGTTTGGTTGTACACACACACACACACGCAAACACGGACATACACACAGACTCGGATAAAACGAGGCGCTGAAAGACATTATTCACATTGCACTCATACTCCCATACAGACACTCATCCACACTCGCACTCACAATCATACGGTTTGCATTTTGGGTCTTGTCTGGAAATCTCTCTCCCAGCATCGGCAGCAGCATCAGCGCCTGATCCTCAACAAATTTGTTGTCTTTTAATTGCTCTCCCGTCTGGTCTCTTGTAATGCGATGCCAAAATATTACAAGATATATATATACATATAGAGAACAGGGAGTATGGGTGGGGAGTCTGCGAAAGGATGGGGTAGGGGAGAGCTGCCTTTATCAGCTGACACATGAGCGAGGGTTTATCAGGTCCCAAACAAAAAACCACTTGAGTTAGGGATCACAGACACACACAACATAGCCAGACGAGTCTCAGGATAGTACATACATGCATAGCACTATGTAAGCAGATAGGAGACCGAGCCAGCCCCAAGCGTAGCTGCAGCCGGAGACACAACATTTTTCGAATATACTCACTTGCAGTAGAACTCGTTCACATCCGGGATCAACATGCAGGTGCCGCCATGGAAGCAGAAGTCAATGAAGTGACAGGGGGTGCCCGAGCTGCGAGTCTGGTCCGGCCGAGAGGCAACTGAAACGATTCGAAACAGAATTAATATTATTAATAAAATTATTTACACGGAATGTATGCTGTGTATGCTGATGTCTTGCTGGGGGTGTGTGTTGTGTGTTGGTCGCCTTCGAATGTGCCCATAAATTAGAAACGAATTGGAGCATTCCGAATTAGTAGAACAACCAACCAAAGTGTCGCAACATCCACATGGACACACACATAAACCCACCCACACGGGGCAAAACACAGCAACAGCACCACTCAAATATCACCTGGATAGGCATTGATCATGATGCGGCGCTTGATGATCGCCTTGCTGACTTTGTTCTTGGCACGGCACTCGTACTTGCCCGCATCGGAGGAACTATTGAAGGAGCGCACAATCAGCTCGGAGCGTCTTCTACAAGATGGTTAAATATTTAAAATTTAGAAATGAAAGCGCATCCGAATTCGAAGGATTCGACAGAAATATGCTTACTTGTGGTGCTTGAATTGGTAAACGTTGCGCTTCCGATTGATGGACTTGTCATCCTTGAACCAGGTGACCTTCGGCGGGGGCTGGCCGGACACCTTGCAAACGATCCGCAGCTCCCGGCCATTCTCGATGGTTGTGTTGCTCGGCACCGAGGTGATCGACGTGATCGATGCGTTCTGTGCTGTAAGGAACACCAAACAAAACATTAGGCTATGCATTTCCATTGCTTCAGTTAATTTTCAGCTAATTTCATTCCATTCGTTAGCAAAACACTCGTATCTTTGGGTACATCTTGGGTGTGGAATTTTCCTTTTCACCCTTGTTTATGGGCTGTACAAGTATACTGCCAACATACATATATGTGTGTATTGTATATTCCCAGACTGCCCATAAACAAAATAGCAAACTAGAAATTATTGAGATTTTTAAAGAATTTCCTCTTTATTTTTTTATGATCGTCGCGTATGTTGATTCTTAGGTTTGCTTGGAGATCGTTAAACAACAATTTAATTTGTCTGGGACTTTCAGACAGGAAAGATTCATGGACTGGAAAATTTTTCAAGCTGTGAGAATAGTGCGAAAAGAGGAAGCCCCAATATGATTCGAAGAAATGCGATGGGGATGTTGAATATATACAATACTTAATAACATATCCCCGACTATTTCCAATTTATGGTTGGCAACTTTAGTAACTTTCAAATGTTCTGGAATATATTGTAGCCCTCTCTATCGCTCTCGGACCTCAGTCAACTGAATCAGCTCTGACCATTTAGCACTTTCCATCACGTGCCCCATAGCTATAGCTATGCAGTCTTTATCAATAGAACTAGCCCCACATTCCGCTGATATATGAGTTAGCCAAGAGCTGCAGTCTGACTCATGCCTTCGAATTGGCAATGAAACTTGCCTCTGCCTCTGTCTTTGTCTCGGTCTCCGTCTCTAGTGGCTACCTGCCACTCCCCCACGCTGTCAAGTGCCTAAATTAGCCGCCATATCACGTGTCCCATGAGCCGGGGAGGGTGCCGTGCCGTGCCATGCCGGACAGATGAGGGGCGTAGTGAGTGTCCAACTACTCGTCACATGCTAATCGAGATCTGCGTGCGCTGTCCCACTGATTCAGTGATTCATCCCCTGATGATCATGATCATTCATCGATTGGTCGATCTATTTCGGTGGGTTCTGTTATGTTCTGCTCTGCTCTGAGGTGGGTGGAACTGGCACTGCTCTCAGCGGTCTGCGGGTCTGAGGTCTGTGGTGGGTGTGTGCCAGGGAAATGCATTTCTACTGTGTGTGTGTTTCATTATGCAATACACACAAGTGTATGCCGGTGTATCTATCAGATACACAGATACACAACGTTCCAAGCAGTCTGCTAAAATTTGCGCAGATTTAATTTATGCGACGAGGATCGCGTGGCCAGACAGAGGTCTGGGATCTTTAAATATGTATGTATGTACATATATGATGGACATATAGATGAATGTCTATATATGTCTGTATATGTAGATAGGTGTATTTATTCTATCCAAATGCTCGAGTATATATTCAAAGATAAATTATTGTTTATAATTTATGTTGGGGCCCAGCGTCGGGCCATAAAGCAGCATTTTAATTGTGCGCGCCACTTTCTCACGCTCCCAAATTGTCTGTTGTCCCTCTGCCCCTTCCTCTCTGTCTCACTCTCCCGCGTGTATCTGTGTGAGTGGCAGAGATCCGAAACGTCGACTCACAAGGCGATTAAGAATTGAAGGCAGCACCACACAGAGCACACGCAAAACAAGTTGACAATTGTCATGACCACCACCCCAACTCCCTTTGTTCACCCTGCGGCTCGCGCTTTGATTTGCCTCGAAATCCCCGCCAGAATAATAAGATGAACATTTTATTTGCCTTCTCCGTGTGTTCGGACAAAAATTGGCATATCATATTGGCCCTCTCCAACCGACACCAGACTCCCCCAACCACCTCCACCTCCATCTCCAGCACTCTTATTATGACTTAATTATGCGCTAAAAAAATATTGTATTGTATATACGAGCGTCTCCCCAGGCCATTGGTCTTTTGGGTATTTGGAATCGGCATTGCCATTGGAATTTGTTCAAGCATGGCATCATCCTGACGGATAAACCTGGGGACTTGCTTTGGTTTCTAGTCCAAAAGGGACATACGTTATTAGTCCACAGAAGAAGAGGAGTTTTAAGGAAAATATATTATAAGATGGGAATAAAGACGAATCCAAAAGGGAGAAAATTTACTTAGTTTTGCCCTGAAATTCGATACACTCCAGCACAGCAGGGCTCATTGGCCTCTCCGCCAATGGTATTTTCTTATGCCACGAGTGCGTCAACAACAACTTTGGCCAGTGCCTACGTCAAAGCCGGCTGCTGCTGTCGCGCCGCGCTTCCGGAAAAGTCTGGCACAACAGCAGCAACTACGAGAGGAAGCAGCACTGCCAAAAGCAAACGTAGGAAAACTGTCGTCAGTTGCCGTTGCCTGCTCCCCAAATTTAGCACACAGCCAGAGCAGGAGAGGAGACACTGGGGGTACACAGAGACAGATACAGGGACGGAGACGTAGACGGAGACAGGCAGCGACAAGACGCATTAAAATAACTTTTCATATTTCAAATAATATTTCTTCTTATATATATATTCTTGTGTATATTTTTTTTTGCATTTCATTTCATTTGTGCCCCGCGACGCGCTTTTCCTCTCGAGCGTGACGCGGCCGCCAATGATTCATGCAAATCCATCAACGAGTCGCCGAGGAAAATGGTGAAAAGCGGGGTAGTGGTAGAGCAGAAGGGGTGGGAGGGGGGGCCTCGGAGACATCACGGAGACAGGCAGCAGCAGCAGCAGCATGTGGTTATCGCATTGCGATTGCAATGTGGGGTCAAGGATTGGGGAATCGTGGAAACGAGGGGGATCGGGTTATTAAATCCGTTTGCATTGAATTAATCAGCAAAAATTGCATGCGACACGCCGACTGGCGCCATCTGTCAGGCCAAATTGCCTGCGAACTCATCGCCGCCATTCATATTAATAGTCATATTCATATTCATACTCATACCACTCACTCCGTTCCATTCATTTACATAGTCATTATGGCGCTTCGATCATTGTTCGCTCGTTGGCTTTTGGGTTTATCCCCGAATGCACTTTTGCTTATTATCTTTTCTCGGAAAATATATAATTCTCCCAATATTCGGATGCCCGAGTGGTGGAATAAGAGACAATTTATTTTGGCAGCTTCGCTGGTGACCCACATTCGGCTCAGAAGATGCCGCTGTCACTGCTGCTGCCTCGGGTGCCTCTGCTGCTGTCAGCGGAAGTTTTTCCAAAAGAATAAAATTCATATAAATTTTCCCTCACTCAGTTTTCCCCGCTCACAACCCGCTCATTTCCACTCTTTGGTTATTTATGATTTCGAATGCGTTTGAATGTTATTTATTTGATTATTTTTGATTCATTTTCATTGGCCCGCGACATTGTGTCATTGCTGGATTCTCTCGAATAAAGTCCAGTGCAGTGATTTATCGGCTCATAAACAAATACGAGGACCACTCCACTCCACTCGTACACTCAAGTATGGGGATATATATCACAAACACACACACACACACACACACACACACACTATCTTATTTGTCTAGATATAATCGTACTCGTAATTGTAGCACGCGTCCCCCTCTGCAGAGCTCGTCGGGGTGGGCTGTTTTGGGGCGGAGGTACACTTCAATTAATTTCAGTTGACGCTCTGATAATATAATATTTGCATGACTACACCTCCAGAGAGATAAGTGCCCCATTATACGTATACTCCACCTGTAAGTAGGTGGAGTGTCAATACTGGGAATGGAAGCATTGGCCTAGGCCCTAGGCAATGGCAAACAATTGCATTGCTCATCGCCGGCGATTGTCGCCATAAAAGCTGCAATGCAATGGCCTTTTCAGACAGATAACCAAAGCGAAAATCGACAACGGGTTGCTTACGGGTATTCACATTCTATGGCAGTGGATCTACGATGATCTTGTCCAAGGGAACTCCACTTAAGTGTTCTGTTTAGTTACAATTATCTAAGCTTCAAATGCTATATATATTCACACCCATTTGAAGAGAGAACATTTCCTGTTGGATAACACTCCGCATACCTTAAGCAATGATAGATAGATACTTTTTAAAAGCCTCTTGATGGCATTCCAAAAGGAAATATGATACACCAGAAGTTAAAGAAAATTATGAAAAGAAAGAAGCTATCTAAAGGCCAGACAGAACATCAATCCCCGAGTAAGATATCACTTCTTTTCCCGTTTCCTTGGCATATCTTTAGATTCGTTTTCAATCAAGCGGCAGCTAACAGTCAAATGATGTTGTTCCAATCCATAAACACACATCCATGGACACAGCCGGAATGTCGGGTAGGGGAAACACACACATTTTCGCGAGTTCCAAGTTCTGGCGACTAGGCAGATGGATAGATGGATGGATGGGTGGATGGATGGCAGGCACGTGTGGCCAAAATGCTGGCAGAACTAATAAAACTAGAAAATAGCAAAAACGACAAACGACATGAACAACAACACTGGCAACGTTGTCGCCATTTGGCTTCCGTCGATTTTGTCCATGTTTGCTTGCGATTCTCCTCTTCTCGTTGTTGTTTTTTGTGTTGTGCCTCTTGTCGTCTTGTTTATTTGCACATTGCGTATACGCAATGTGATTTCCTTTGAAGCGGTGCCTTTCCACGTTCCACGTTTTTTTTGTCGCTGGCGCTGACAACTCAAGCAAATAGAGAGACAGCAACAACAATCATTTTCGTGGGCCATGTAAATGGGGGGAGGAGGGTGGAAAATCCCAAGCAAAACATCACAGAACGCAGGCAGAATCTGAATGTGAATCTGCCGAGATCCAGTATCCATTCAGTATCCAATCTGAGGCTTATTTGCATGAAGAACCGCAAGTGTACGGGTAATCTATAGCTAGATAAGCGATAAGCGAAGCATTATGCCACAGATAGACCCCTTGGGCGCCCTAGAGCACAGCCAGCCCCAGCCCCCCATTACCTGATCTGAACTTCCCCTTTGATATGTATTTTTACCCACTGTGGCTTCTGTCGGTTCGTCTGTCTGTCTGTAGCGTTTAATTAAGTCAAGTGAGCGAAGATCGCTGGCCTGGCCCCCAATGCAACATCAGCAGCAGCATCAATTGGATCTCTGCCTCTAAATGCCAACAAATTTTGCCTCAGTTCGGATCGGTTCTGGTTCTGGTTCTGTTCCCTTCTGTTCCCTTCTGTTCTGTCTACCTCTTTTATAGCGCTCGCATTTGTTTTGTTTATTTGGTTTACTTTGCTTTCTTTGTTTGCCGCTGCTCTATTTTTCTTTGCTTTCGGATAGTCGCGCTGGTCCATCCGCTAGCTGGCGAATCTGTGCGCCCAGCTGTTCCGCCAAACAAGATCTCCAACCCAACCCATTCTATTCTATCCCAAAACGAACATAATGAACATAAACAGCACGCTCTGTATGTGCAGATATCTGCATCTCCCCTGTACGAGTATCTTTTTCGCTCTCTGTTATCAGTCGTGAATAATTTCTCACGTTCCTCTGACTAATGCCGCCTTTGCAGGTGGCTTATCAATCTTCCAGCTGTTAGAGCCATTACTGCTAATGCTGGTAGTTCTACTGCCAATGCTACTACTACTGCTACTGCTACTGCTGCTGCTGCTGCTGCTGCTGCTATTTGTGATAACGCACAGCTCTGGCCCAGCGAAATGATAGATGGCCACGGGCCAAGGAGAGCTTAAACTTTACTGCAGGGGGTGTGATAAAAGTCAACGACATTTAATTTATAGGGGAAGCCACTTTCTTTGCTTACCGTACTATGTACAAACACGTACCATATGTACTATGTATGCATGATGATTTTTATATTGTTCAATGGAAAAATGACTTCTATAAATGATGCTGAAATTAGAATGACTCTTGCAACAAAGGTCTCACTGCTCAAGGAATAAAACCTATAAGTATACCTCTCAAAATATCTACGAATAAACACAATTACAATCATTTGATTACATGATCAACAATTACTTGCATTACGTTAGTTATCTGCTTTTATCTAACAGTTCTGGTATTGCCTTCACTGCACTCGTGTGACACACACAACGCCGATACTCAGATACTCACAATCTATCAATCGGAACAGCTTTAACCTCTTCCGAAACGTAACCCCCCATTCCTCCGTACAAAAATGTCTCTTTAATCTCAATCTTATCTCTGCAGCCACTTCCAGCGCAGTGCATCACCCCCTGCTGTGACATCATCATCGTCCAATTGATTTACAATCTTGTGCCGCTTCTGATAAATTCTTTGTCGTCTTCCAAAACAACGTCACAAACTTTCCATGGGATAGGATGCACGTGACGATGATGGGGATGAGGCTAATGCTGATTCTGATGCTGAGGCTGAGGATGGGTATGCGACAACAGAGTGAGTGACAGATGACGTAGCCATAGAGAGCTGTTGATATTACAGTTACTGATGGTGGTGCTACTGCTACTGGGCTACTGCTTTTCCTTTCCTACTTCTTGTTATTATTGTACTACTCGTACGTTAGATTGTTTGGGACCACCTTTAGGCATGTTTTTCACGAAACTGTCAAAATGTTATGCAAATATTTGTGGGTGGGATTTTTATGTAAATTTGTACATATTTCATAGCCATTTAGCGCTCTCACCAAATACCCCTCTCTCTCTCTCTCTCTCTGCATCTTTCATCTCTCTTTTTTGTTACTTTGTTGTTCTCCGTTTGTTGGGGGCGTGTGAATCCAAACAATGCGGCACTGATAAAGCTGATAAGCCATGAAGTATGGGAGCGAAGAGATCGGTAGAGCGGCATTTGGGGAGAATAAAAACTGCTGGTGTTTGTCTTGCTTGGGGTTTCATAGGAATAGATCTCAGGGCTGGAGGATCACATTGAACCTCTCGATTCGATTGCTGCTTGCTTGGAGCAGTGCCTGGGGCAGTGAATTATTTATTTATTATTTTATTTATTTTGCGACTTGAAGTCATAAATATTTGGCTAATAATATTCAAATTTAATGTGACTATTGCAATCATCAAAACAAGGGCTTTCCGTCCCTGGACTCCGATAAAACGTCACAAATATGGAGAGAGGAAAGATGGGGAGAGAGAAGGAGAGGGAAAAAGAGACGCAGATAAAGGCCGACTTGGATTTTTCTTTCTTTTGCCCCTTGGCGACAGCGTGTGAAATGCATTCAAGTGGGCGGCCACGTCTAGATTTCCCTCAAGGCCAAGATAGGCCCCGCTCTCACAACCTCTCTCACTCACTCACTCACTCTATAGGTTCTCTCTTTCCCTCCCTCTCTGTGTTATCTGTTATCGCTGTCTGGCTTATATTCTCTCTGTTCTTATTATTTTTACGACTTTTGTTTGATTAATGCAAATCGAAAATTGCAACCGGCTAAAAGTTCGCTTCAAAATTGTTTTTCCCTGGCTGCTGCTGCTCATCAGGAGGCTCCCTTGGAGTTGGATCTGGGGATGGGGATGGCGCACAAAGCGCCTGATTGCTGATAGCCATCAGAGCAGGCCAGACCCAAGACCCAAGAGCCACAGCCACAGCCAGACCCGGCCAAGACAGAACCAAGCGGAGATACATGGCCGACAACAACGAAGACATCGACGACGACGTCTGCTTCTGCTGCTGATGCTTCTGCTGCAATTGTTTGGCAATGACAAACCGCACCTCCCAGCCAGCCACAGACACCAGACACCAGACATCCCAGACAGCCATCCAGGGAGTCAGGGATCAGAGCAGCAGCGGTGGCGGTGGCGGCGGCGCGAAAGGCAAACAAACCATAATTAAGTTGCACTCGTAGCTGGGGCACAGATGGAGCTGCAGCTGCAGATGGGGCTGGGGATGGAGTTCGGGGGCGGCTTAGTCGTTCACTAAGTCAGTGAGTCAGGATGAGGTCCGCAAAACGTGGCCGATGATCTTAATTCTTTTTAAATCGATCAATTTCCACTGACGACATTATTCTCCCGTGCCCCACGTTGCAGATCGTGGCCTCTGTTACTGCCACTGCCTCTGCCTGGGATTGGGATTGGTATTTTGAGTCAGCAGTTGGCATCTGTGGATTACTGCGGATTACTGTGTGGGTGAGAGCCTTGGCCAACAAGTGGAATGACTAAGCGGTCTCTCACTCTGTGTCTGTCTCTCCGTCTTGGCCAGGTTATCGCGATGGAGACGCGCCCAGGAGGCTCTAAAAATAGCCCCAGAAATGCAGTGGGCTGGAGCCGCACGTTTTGTAATGGCTAACTTTATAATAGGCAATCATCATCATCATCATCATTATCACCAGCATTCGGAGTAATAACGGACCTGGCCTAATCTAGAGCAAAATCTTGACCAGAGACCAAAACCAAAACCAAACTTAACCCAATTTCGTAGCAAAATGCCGCAAAAGGAAAATGAGCACATTACAACAAACAGCAATTGAGAGACAGTGGGAGAGAAAGACAGCGACAGAGACAGCGACAGAGAAGACATAGTTACAGAGTTACAGAGAGAGAGTGAGAGAGCAAGAGTGATGGAGCTGGAGAAAAGTTGTTAACGTTAGCGTCTGTTTGTGCGAGACGAGACCCATCCTCATGATGGAGCTTATCTTGGACACGTACTGGGATTTGAGCCTGACTGACATTTGTCAGCGTTGTGAATCCTTGTGCTGCTGCTGCTGCTGCCACACGAAAGCCGACAACTTCAAAGTTATTTCCCCCCACTGCCAGTGCTTCTTCTCGGAGTCTCGAAGTCCAACTTCTTTTGGGCTTTTATCAGCGTGAGAAAATCTGCACAACAAAAGAACCATTTCTGTGTGTGTGTGTGTGTGTGTGTTTGTGGAAAGAGAGAGTGGTGCTGTGGTGGCTGGTGGTGCAGCTGCAGCTGCTGGTGCTGCTGCTGTGACCTTCAGCGATCAGGCTTAACGGCTCACACCCACTATTGGCCGCTATGCCGCCTTGCCGCCTTTGCCGCTAGATGGGGGCAGCTGTCTGTGCGCCCCGGCAGCACCTGGCAGTTAAATTTGGTGCATGTTCGCTGATTGAACACAAATGATACGGAAGTCGGTCGCCAAGTCTCTGTGTGTGTGAAATTCTCACGCTTTTGGCCACTTGGATTACCCGCCAGATTACATGAAAAGCGCCTACACACAGATACACGAAACGAGCGCATAAATCAGCTGGAGCAGGAAAAAACAAAACAAAAAACAGCGGCAGGCAGGCAGCACCAGAGCTAGCCCGAGTTGGTGGCAGCTTTTGAAGTTGTACGCACGCCAAAAGCGGCTTAAATGTCCAAAAGTGGCCAACAACAACAACAACAAAAACAACTCCGCCAACAGCCACAACTCCAGAGAGTGGAAAATGTGAAAATGTGTCCAGAGAGAAAAGGCAAAAGCAGCCAAAACTGAACTTCTGCTACTTAGTATGTGGTTGTTGGTGGGAACTTCTCTCTGTCTGCCACAAGTGGCCACTGGCTGCAGTATTACAGTGTTGCAGTTGCAGTGGCACTTTTCCACACGGAAAAAAAAGGAGAAAGAAAATAAAGCAAAGCCGAAACCGAAACCGAAATTAATCAT
Source organism: Drosophila tristis (assembly GCA_018150885.1). Classification (NCBI taxonomy): domain Eukaryota; kingdom Metazoa; phylum Arthropoda; class Insecta; order Diptera; family Drosophilidae; genus Drosophila; species Drosophila tristis. The sequence continues at coordinate 2,211,980 of JAECWT010000264.1, forward strand.
ACGCACCATTGAACCCCAACGAGTGCGATGACGTAACTGTATTTGTGTGTGTGTGTGTTGGCCATGATTCGATGCCTATTCCAAATAAATACATATCCCACCAAACTCATCATCATCCGCCACATGAGCCACTGCCACGCCCACACTTCTTGGAAATGGCAACGGCAACGGCAACGGCATTCGGAGGCAATCTGTGCAAAATTTGTTCAGTCCATACAATACAGATATGTATGTATGGATATATAACAGAAGAATCAGATGGCAATGGCTATATGCATTATCTGCATCTGTATCTGTGTCTGTGTGTCCTACAAAATTGCACTGCCGGAAAATACATTTCACATTCTGTCTGTCTGTCTGTCTGCTGCTGCTGCATTTTCCATTTTCTTTTATTTACTAATTGGGCTCTTAATAAATCCGTCTCTCTGCTACGCTTTCTGTTTACAGATCTGTACCGATCCAATCCCATCCAATCCGATCTGCTCTGTTTTTGGCTATCGAAATATTTATGGCCCTGACTGACTTGTGTTCCCCCGGAGGAATTGATTTCAGCAACACTGGAACCATGCAGGGCCATTCCTTATCAGCATTACCTGAGATTAGATTGCCTTGTTCACATTTGTGGGATTATTAGTTTTGTCTAGATACTCAGGGGTAATCGTTACATATTTAGGGGAACTCTCGAACTATCAACAACGATGCCGTAAAAGTACTAATAACTAGAAACTATCATTCGAGTGGGTTATGGCGAGACCGTATAGAAATTTTGATTAAAAGAACTGTTTAAATAATCAGCGGAACTCCTGAACTACCCCAAACATTACACAACACACAGTCACTGATATTTCTGCCTAGATTTCGCTATAATTTTATAGTATTTTCCCATCAGAATTGAGCAATCGCTGTCGTTCTTCAATCCCCTAACGATGTGTTGAAAATGTGTTCCCTCAAAAACTGAAACCATTCCAAATTGATTCAGATTCACAGCCATCTAGAGTAGATGCCATCCGATCCGATCTGATCAGGGGCAAAATGGTTGGTTACGCCTCAACAAACTCGCAAGACCAAAAGGTTTCCACACCCACCCAAAAAAAACCAACCGAAAACATTCAATTTGGCATCCACATTGTTGCACAACAACTATCCATCCATCCACTAACTAAGAGTGGAAACACAACGATTGTTTAAACAATTGTTGGCTGACTGGCTGGTTGTCTGGCCGCCTGCCTGGATAGCCGAGTGTCCGTCAATCATTTGAGTGTGTAAATTTTATTGTTGCGAAAAGAAAGCGCCTGCCATCGATGGGAAGAAATCTAAAATCAGAGATCCAGAATGTTTGCCGCCATTGAAGCGCCCCTCGGGTCATAAAAACCTAAATAAATAAATAAAGTGCCAAACTATTACAACATTTGTGATGTTTATTAATACGAAATTAAGTAGCTGCCGTTAACAGGCGGCGGCAGCCAGCAGACAGCATGGAAGCCAGGCGGGAGGGCAGCAGACAAGAACAAGGGATCCCGCCAAGGTGTTGGATGGGTGGGCCACGATCCCACACGGACGGACATTGGCCCACAAAACAACGCTTTCATCTTTTTGTAATTAAGCAGGCGCTGAGACTGATAGATAGATATATAGATAGAGAGATAGATGGTGGGATAGAGAAACGGACAGATCGAATGGATACAGATGCAGATACCGATACCGATACAGATACAGATTGGGCTGAGCGCTAGACAGATGAAAATTAAAACAGCAACCAGGAAAAATGTTTACACTGCGGTACAACTACATATCTGAGTGCATCCATCGATGTACGGGTATGGTTATAAATCTGATATTTCGGGGAAATCAATTTCTATATATTTTGAAAGCATATTCAGGCTTTGTATTAATGCGATCCCTGAACCAAATTCTACCGCCAGACGTTATGGCCACCAGCTGTCGGTACACACGCACAGCGCAGACATCTTCAATGTATCTTCACTACAATTCTTATATTTTTTGTATTTTTGTGTTGTTGCTTTGGATCTTTTTCTGATCTGGACGAACTGACTGGGCTCCAGAGCAGAGCAGAGCAGAACAGAGGCAGCCGGCGGGGGCGTTTATAATTAATTGTAATTGTCGTTGAAAGATTAATTTGGTTGCGCTTCAATGGCGCTTCATTGTCGGCCCAACCATTGTGCGGGTGGGGAAATCAATTTTATATAGTTTTCGATTCTCATTCTCTGTAGTTTTTGTTGTTTTTGTTTTTGTTCGATAGCACACCCTCACATACACATACACATATATCTATATATATACTTTTAGATCCAGACACAGATACAGACAGACATAAATGTATATTTTATGCTGCGAAAAGTGCAATCAAGTGGTTAGAGTTTTTGGTGGTGCCCCCGACGAGGGGGTAGCCACCACAACAATCTTCAAAGGGGCGACGACGGCATGCTCCCTCCCGCCTGCTGCTGCTGCTGCTGCCTGCTGCCGTCTCCGTCGGCCCATTGAAATGGAGCATAAAAATGGTGGCTATAAATAAGAAAAGACCCTGCTGCTGCTGCTGCTGCTGCTTTGCCGTGGGTGAGAAGCACTGAGCAGTGGAAAGAGGAGTGGTGTGGAGAGGAGCGGCTGCATTTTCAAATCAAAAATTGTTGCTGCCCGAAACATTTCCGCAGATCAAAGTCACAGCTTGACAAAATTCTGTGGAAAAAAGCCAGCTGGTTGCCAAGTCGCTGCTGCTAATTGCTTTCATATCAGTTTGCCACACCACCACGCCACCACACCACCACACCACCACCCATTCTACGCTCAGTCCCACCCACCACCCCCCAGAAAGAGAGGAGATCTTTGATAGCGACACCCCAAGGTGTTCTCTCGGTTCGTTGTTTGTTTTCAACACCTGTAATGGCAGCATGCCCCCGGGGCCAGGCATCATCTTCATCCTCTGCCCCTTCTGATACTCCCTGATGCAGTGTGATAATGATCATTGGCCAAAAGCTGAGTCACTGATAGATATGACCAAAAGAATTGGACCAGCGGTAGGGGAAGCCCAGTGGAGATTGCCCTTTTGATTTCATTTGATTTTTTCCTCCATAGTTTTCCATTTTTTTTTTGGGTTGTTTTGGTTTTTTCGCAATTGAGGCCGACAGGGCGCCAACACTAACAGCCCTTTGATCTCTACTCTCTCTCTCTCTCGCTCTGTCTTTCTGTCTCTTTATGCTACCCTATAGTTATCTTCTCTCTTTTTCGGTTACTGTCTCCCTCTCCTGTTCTGTTTTTCTTGGCCAACAAACATGGCGCCAGGCAGGCCCTGCTCTTGTGGCTGTTGCAGCTCTAATTAGGCACACTTTTGTGTCTGCCCCATCAGGGCAGGGTAGGGTAAGTCCCCTTCGACTTGTCAGAGACGTTGTCGTCGCGCCGTCGACGGTTGATGTTTAAAAATAAATTGCACATAAATTTATGAAACACGAAAGATTTCAAATAAATATTTCGTCATCTCACTCTCTCTCTCTTTCTCCTCCACGGCATGTCTTCTGGCATTCCATTAATTTCTGTACTGATTTTCAATGCAAATTCTCTGGAAAAACCATTCAACACTTCATTAAAATGCCAGAAAAGACGAAAAACTGACCAGACAAATATTTGGAGGAGTTCAGTGCGATGATCAGGAAGAAAAACAGATACAGATTCAGCAGCATCAGCACCAGCAGCAGGAGGCAATTGCAACAAATAATAAAAACTATAACTAATTGCCAATGACATATAAACAAACGTTGGCCACATTTTCCGCTGTGTGGTGGCAGCTGCAGCCAGCAGCCAGCCGCTTCTGCGGCAGAGGCAGCAACAAGTTGCCGCTACCAAGTGCAGCTAAAGTTGCCCACGGCTCTCCTCTCGTCTCGTCTCGTCTCGGCCAGGCCAGACCAATCATCATCATTAGCCACGGCCATTTTTGGGTAAATAGTGCAACCCTCTTTGCATAATAATGTGGATCGGTGAGCGCATTTGGTGAAAAGCGCGAAACATGCAACATTTTTGTGTCTAAATAAAGATGCGATGCGTCTGGCCACATCGCTTGCTAGCGTTTGCCGCCGCCACCACCACAACAACAACAACAACAATAACAGAAGCTGCAGCCAGCTGCAACAAGAGCAACCCGGTAGTTGGTCGATGGTCTATCTTCTTCCATAGCACCCTCCCCGCCCCATCCGTCTGCCGTGTGGGTAATCGCAGCTCGAAAGTGCTTCAGCCACTTCACATCGAGTTATCATCCGGGGTGGAGCGAGTGGCGATCTTTATAAGAAGTTGTGATGCTGTAAAATAGTTCAAGACTTCAGTCTAGAGTCCTTTACTGGATGGTTCGAAAACTACTCGCCGAGAAGAGGTGAGAGTAAGTTCCACCGAGTGATGATTGGGTGTGGATACTCTTTACTCGCTGAATTCATACTCGCTGTATTGATTCAGTATTTAGAGCTAGTTCTCCTCTGACTCATGGCGTGGTTCGCTTCAATTTGAAGAATCATCGATACCCACGGGGCACAACTATTTCCGCCTACAGGTCTGATACGAGATACGAGACCAGTCACCATTATTCGGGCGAATATTTATCAGACATTTTGGTGATGTATCGCAGCATCTGATACACATACGTCATGGGCGTAAAGTTCGCACATTTCTCGGAAATTTATCTCCAAGTAATAGTAATACTCGCGATAAGTGATGTTAGCATTGCGTATCTTTCGATCTACCCAGTGAACCCAGGCACCCAGTAGACAGCACCCAGCAGCCAGCAGCACCCACACATTGAAGTGCTCTCACTTTTGTGGCTATCTGATACATTTTTCTGTTGCTTTTTGGCCCTGCTGCTCATTTGCAGTCACGTCAGGCGTCAGTCGTCGGTCGTCAGACGGTGGCAACCCGACCAATGGCCCCCAGTAACCACATTTTGGTGTGATTTTGTTTCTTTAACCAACACAAAAATGAGCAACAGAAACAGCAACAGAGACAAGTAAAACCAGAAGAGAAGCAACAAAAAAACTGTCATAGGCTGGCTAGCAGATTTACGAGTATAATGGGGCGCTCGACAACAAGTAAATGACTCGACTGCCGACGCGGCCGCTTCAAAGTTTTCGCCCAGTGCGCGGTGGCATCATTAAAATGTAAAGAGTTGTGCGCACAATTTTCGGTTTGAAAATTTATTTCATACGCAGCGTGGGAATTGCCCGTCAATTGTTAAGCAGGCGCCAACAGGCAGCCAAACAGCCAGGCAGCCAGGCAGGCAGGGCAGGCACACAACAATGTTGCTCCCATTGCTGGTGTGCGCGGGGCTTCTGGTGCTGTTTCCTTTGCGCATTATAAACGCATTAACTAATGTGGAAATAAATAAACAAAAAATAAGACTCAAATTGTTAGGAAAATAATGGCCAGAGCAGGGCATCGATCGAAGGAGGAGAAGCTTGAGAGAACGTGAAGAGTACGCGATGGATGGAGCATACCTTCCGCTTCCCGCTGAAACAACTTTGAGCGAGTGCTAACTCGTTGTAATCGTTTGAGGGATTGATTGATTGATTCTCTTCTTCACTTAAGCTTTATTTCGTTCTTTTTTACTCTTTAATTATGATTCTTTCCAACTGTTAGGAATGTTCCCTTATAATTTTCATCTTTCATCTATGATTTACTCTGCAAAGAATTGAATTTGTATGCCCCTCACTGTAGTCACCATCCAAGTGCATTGCTCATACGCACCATTCGCCTAGTTTTTGTCGCTGTGGCGCTGTAGTTGGAGCTGTCGTTGACGTTGACGTTGCCGGGTGAGAGCGTGTCGAGATTACTTTATGGTCTATGAAACTATCAAAATTTCTATGCCATTCGGCTTAATTGCCAGACCCAAAAGCGTGAAACAGTTATCAAATGCCGTTAACTGTTTACTGCCGCAATATTTAACCAACCGACTGGATATGGAGGTGCAGGCAGACGCGCACACGGGCACGTGTCCACTCGACTGCAACTAAATTGCCTGGCAGTTAGGGCCAAGAAATTCCTAATCAGCAAAGACTGTTTATCAGGATCCCAAGCTACATACAACATAGATGATCATCAACAGAAACAGCAGCATCAGCAGCAGAGCACTAAGGCAAGAGGCTTGGGGGCAAATGCATGCAAATTGAATTGATGTTGCTGCTGCTGCTGGTGCTGGTGCTGCTGCTGCTGCTGCATGCCAGAAATTATAGCACAAATAGCTGAGAGACCAGGGCCCCAAGAGTCCCACACATTCCCGAGTCTACGAGTCCACAAGTCCTCGAGTCCGAGGCTGAAACAGGTGCCCAAGTGCTGCCAGTTTGCCAGTCAGTTGGCAACACGTGCCCCAGGGCGATGCTGCGGCTAAATAATTACGTAATAAGTGGTTGGCAGGAGGCAGCCACGGACAGCAGAGCCAAAGAGGAGCCCGATCCCGAGCCGAGTCGAGCCCGTAAGCCGACAATTGCCTGGCCTGTCAGACCCAACTATGCCAAGAATTTCATACGAAAGAAAGAGAGAGATAGGGAGAGAGAGAGCGAGCGAGCAAGTGCCCGAGTAGAACAGCTTATAGCCAGGTGAATATGCTGCAAGATGAAGTCCGAGAGATGAGCTGGCAACATGCTGCCTGCCGCTTGCTGCAGTGGTGTCTGTCTGTCTTGGCCGTATAATCTAATGATTGAAAGCGAGTTGTTAGATTGAAGAGACTGAATGAACCAACATAGTAATCGGTTAATGGCGGAGATGGCTCTCTTATGGCTTCTGGATGGCCAACACCTCTTGCTCTGTAGATTGAATGATTGAAGGATAGTTTCGGGGTGGCAAAGAGGCATCCAGTCTAGTTATACTCGTACTCTACAGGCTGCCCAAAAGAATGCATATACTTTTCTGTTGCTTCTACTTTTGGCAACATGTTGCTGCTGCTGCTGCTGATGTTGCTCCTGCAACTGCAACAAAACCATGAACACACAATCAATAATCGATTCGATAAAGATCGTTAAGCGAAATGTTTTTATTTGTGGCCCCCAATGGCAGCGACAGCGACAGCGACTGCCACGACAATTGCAAGTTGCAACTGGCTGATGCAGCAGCAGAGCAGCCGTGCCACATATGAGTTATGGCAATGTCGTACTCGTCCACCAGCTGCGCGGCTGCTTCACTGCTGCTGTGCTGCTCTGCTCTGCTCTGCTCTCGTCTCCTCTCCTCTCTTCTGCTCCGCTCTGAGACGTTCGCACGCCACACATGCGCAACATGGCCAATGGCTCACCTGACTACCGCCCTCCCCCTTGCCACTGCCCCTTGTGGTGCGTCTGTGTGGCGCGTTGTGCGGTAAATACGCTTTATGGGCTCCCGACAACGACTGCGCTCTGGCTCTATGCTAATTACGTCATGGGGACGACGCTTCGTACCTAATTTTGCATTGTGGGAACCGAAAACTGGAAATCCAAGACACCCAACCACCTTTCCTCGCCTGTGCGCTCCCCCCCGTCGCACCCCTCCACCGCCAGCCGTTTGTCTTGCATTTTCCAACTGCGGCAATAAAAAAAAAATGGGCTCTGCTGTTGCTGTTGCTATTTAAGCAAATGTGTCGCAGCCAAAGCCAAAGTCGCCGTAGTTTTTGTCATACTCTTGACTAGGGTATTATTACTGTAGGAAGATGTTTGCAAAGGGGCTTTTAACAGTCGCAAGAGTGGCATGGCATGGAGAGTCGACTCGATATGGCCTGGTTTACGGCTGAATCTTTGCGTGGAACCTTCCTGCAGACTGAGCTTCAGCCGAAACCCTTAAGATGGGATTTATTTATTTCCTATTCCTAGAGATATAGTAACTAAAGGAGGACATGTTCAAGTGTTAATTTATAGAACTTGCAAGGGCATTTGCTTCGTCGTTGCTGGTCGTTTCCTTCATGTTGTTGCTGCTGCTACTGCTGCTGCTGCTGCATGGCGTCGCTGCCAATATCGACGACTTGGTTGTCGCATATAATGACTTTTTCGACTTGCAACTTCTTGCGGCTTTTGCGCTTTTTTATGCTTTATGCGCTCGCTTTGGTCTCGACGGTCCCTGGTCAAGCATGTGGCGATGCTGCTGGTGGCCAATGGCTAGTTTCTAGTTGCCTTCTTTGTTGCAGGAGGAGGCACAAACAAACAGCAACGGCAGCGACTGCGACTGCGGCTGCGGCTGCGGCTGCTGTGTGTGGCATGCCATGCACTACCTGCAACTTGTTGCTGGTGGCAAGTTGAAATCATTTGGTGGGATGGTGTGTGAAAATATTTCCAAGGCAGTGGCACAGGGGAAACCCCAGTTAACGGTGGCAGCCAAATGCTGCATCTGCTTATCAGACCCCCCTCTCCATGGCCGTTAGAGCTGCCTGCCACAGTCATTCTGCCACTTTAATAAACAACAAAAAACGTTTCAATTATGACGCATTATGTCAGGCATGGCATTCGCTGACGTTTCGTTTCGTTTCGTTGCCATTTTCCATGAAATATACTCATAAATGTCTTTAAGTGCTTTGCCAAATACTGGACGAACAAAAAAATGCGAATTAAATGCGCAAAAAATTACTTTTAGACACATTTAAATACCATTTAAATAGCTTTTGGGGCACAAGGTGAAGCTGCGGCTGAAGTTGGTGGCCAACCAGTGGCAGTGGCCACTGCGTGGTGGCTGGGCTGCCGCTGTTGTTCGGAGCTTGCCACAGCACAAATTTGTAGCCAGCGGCGACGAATAAAATGCCGAACAAAAATGCTGCTAAAAATGCAACTCCAACTTGTCTGAGCGGGGCCGTATCTGTATCTGTGTGTGATTCTTGTTGTGTGTGTGTGTGTGTGTGTATCTGTAAATGGATCTGTATCTGTATCTGTGCTTGTGCCTTGTGGCAAACAAAGCTTGGGAACCGAAAAGACCAACACGCGCTTAACGTGGCCATTGGGCAGGCGCGCGCGTTGACCAGCGGCAATTTCGATATAAAAATTTTGTTTTAGCACACGGTCACCTTGCCGGCCGGCCGGCAGCGGCCCGAAAGAAAGAAGAGGATGGGGTACAGTGGCTGAGGCAGATATTGGCCATGATTGGATGCAATTTGGTGGGCGGCTTCTTCCGCTAATAATACATCTTTTTTTTGTTTTTTTCGTATATGTATCATTTGCAGGGAAGCAAATGCTGGAAATGGAAAGGCCCCGAGAGCAGTAGGGAAGGGAACGAATTATGACGAATTCGTCATAAGGACAATGTCAGGACGAGGTCAGAGGCAGCACACAGCACAGGAGGCGCACGGGAATTTCCGGCCAAACATGTGGCCAGTCACCGTTAGTTACCTGTCCGCTCGGGCCTTTGGAACCTGACTCTTTAGGGCGGTCGCAGATTAGTCCAGGAAACGAGAGATTTTCCCACGCAGGTATCCGACGACAGGCGGGCGACCGATTCGCTTCCCAGATTTCTCCAAACAGTTTGGTGGGGAATTATTGAATCAACACTCGCCAGATTAAGCCATTCACTGGACCAGACAAATGCCAAAGTGCCAAAGAGCCAAACAGCTTCTTCATGCCAGCCTCTGGCTCTGGCAGCCGGATCGAGGGCGATTATGATCGGGAAATCGGCTAAGTCGTCAGCTAAAAAGAAAATATTACCCCACAGCAGCGGGGGCCCAGAGGCAGTTGCCAGAGGAGCAGCCCGAACGCATACGAGTAGAGTAGTACGAGTAGTATGTGGCATGCCTCCAGTCGATATCAAAGGCAAATTTTTCAACTTGGTAGGGCGCAAGCAGGGGCAGCCACAGCGCAGTGGCAAGAGGCGGGCGGCAGGCGGCAAGCGGCAGACAGACAGAGCAACGATCCAAAGATCCGAAGAAAGACGATGGCTTGCAATTTGATGCAGAGTGCTGGATGGTATGGGATGGCAGGAAGGGGGTGACAGACAGTTTAATATACAGAGGAGGTGCCTCTGTCTTGATACCCGAGACTGAGACTGAGACCGAGACCAAGAGCCAAGATCCAAGACCAAGGGGCAGGCAACACCAAGCAGAAGCCAAAGATAGAGGAGGTGTTGCTGCCACTGAAGTAGATAGATGAGCAGACGCTCCGCTGGCATGTGGAATTATTAATGTTTGATGTAATTAATGCGTAATTAAGATAGCCAGCCAGCAGGCCAGCCAGCTAGAGCCAGCAGAAGGCTCCTCCAAGCTTCAAGTTCTGGACAGGACCAGGGGAGGGGGAAGGAGAGCACTGCTCTCTGTGCAGAGACTGCCGCAAAAGACTGCAGACTCGAAGCCTAGCCTAGTTTCTTTCCTGAAATGCCCCCGAAACTAGAGAAACGATTTTTGGCCAACCAAACCATCTCCCGCCCACCGATCGAGTTCAAAGCGGTGGAGCCGCCAACGCAAATTGAATTGACTTTTGGGTACTACGCCGAAAATTGGAATACGAGTAAGTATATAGTATGGGTGATGGCTGGCTGGCTGGCTGGCTGGCCTGCTGGCTTGCTGGCTGGGAAGCTCGTGCTTCCATCCATCCATTCATCCATCCATCCATCCATCCAATCATTAGCTGTGAAAATGTTCCATGGGAAACTAATAATGAGTCCAAGCCGACTACGAACCAAAATCACTTTTCAAATATCAATCAATATCTATGTATCTCTGTTTCGGTTGGTCGATCGGTTCGCTCGTCTGTCCGTCCGTCCGTCGGGGGGTTATCCATTAATCTTGGCCGCGTGCGCAACTGTTGAAGCCTTCCTTTTTGTTTTGTTTTTGTGGAGCAGAAGGTGGCCCCGAGGGCAGTGCGATTATGCGGGCAGAAATTAACAGCCAGGCGAAACAATTAGTCCGTCCGAAGAGGTCTCTTATCATTTATCTTTCTCAGGCCATGTATTTATACATGCATACATAAATATGTATATGTATATGTTATTCTATTTGGTGTTTTTGGTATTTTGGAATGTGCCGCAAGTGCCGCGAAAATTAACGCAAATGCTGAATGGCTAATTGAGGTGGTGCTGCTTGAAGTGTTTGAAGTGGCGGCTTTGCTAAAGGGGGTATGTTAACTTGGCCAATAGATAAGACGCAACAGACGAGCAGCCACTAAAATGTTGCTTATACCTTGGGTCCATTTCGTGTTCCATCTCCCAAGTGGTCCATCAATCAGCACCCATTGATTGGTTGTTGCAAAAGGGTATTCAATGTTCGTGTTGCTCCAGAAACCCTTTAAATAATGACCAGCTTGAGGAAGCGCCACCTGTGGGGCCTACGTCTTTCCTTTGATATCGCGCCGACACAGATCTGGCAGATCCATAGAGCCACACAGAGCCACACTGATCCATTGATGGCCCATGAATGCCAGGCGTTTTATCCATTTCGGCTATATACTCGTGCTCGCAGTCGCCTCGTATTCATAGCAATCAGATTATGTCACATCCGCTATGCAACAGAGGGGCTCCATTGATCGGCTGGTCTGCTGCTGCTTTGGCTGCTGCTCCATCCGGCCAAGATTGCTCCATTAGCGCCACGATGGATGCAACCGATGGATGCAAATTGCAGGCACAGCACAGGCCCAGGGCTAACAAGCATAAGATTTTCTTTATATTTTCGATTGACTTTTTTTCATAGGCGGCTTCTGTTCTGTTCATTTTTTTGTTGGTATTTGGTTTTATTTATTTATTTTTTTTGCTTTTTTGGCAAGTCTATGGCGGCCAAGATGTCTTCCTACTCTCGAATGGCTTTCAGCTGCGTGATGTTGCTGCTGTCGGCGCGGCCAGAAATAGCATAAAACTCATAAACGAGGCAACCGACGAGTCGCGAGGCGACTCTGGTCGCGGCAAGACATGGCAGGGCAAGGAAACAACATGCCATTTGAAAATTTCATTTCGTTATAATTTTCTATTTCCCGCATGCCAAACGGCCCGCAAGGCAGCCCCGCAGTCCCAGCTGAATCCCAGAGGGGCCCCTACCCAAAGAGAGGGACTGAGGGGAACTGAGACTGGGACTACCCTTTACACATTCGAGTACTATACCTAAATGAACCAAGGTTCGTCGTCTAGCGCCGCCATTCATACTTAATTACCAAAAAGAAAAAAGAAAAACCAAAGAAAAAAACAACCAAAAACCAACAAACAAAAGCTAACGAAAAGTTGTCTCTGTCGTCGTTGGATCTTCTCTGGCGTGACGCTAAATAAGCACCGCCCCCCACCCCACTCCACCCACAATTTTCCCAAAAAGCGAAATGAAAATGTATTAAAATCTTATGACCAGGTAGACCAGACACCCCCAAAATGACACGAAATACAAAACAAAAGCCAAACGAAGGAAAAGATGAGGAGAAATGATGAATTGTGGGTGCCGTTGAGTAAGTTTGTCGCTTCACTCGTAGGCGTTGACCTAAATATACGAACGGTGCAGAGCATTTTCCGCTCTGGCAAAGCATTTTCTTTCTTTTCATTTTGTAATCGCTTGCTAAACATACGAGTACGAATAGTATTCAGAACAGAAGCAACAAGTGCAACCAGAGAGAGCCACAGCCACCACTGCGAGAGCATGAGAGGCGACTGACAAATGAAACAAGAGTCGCCAGTTATCCACCCATCCATCCATCCCATGCTCTGCTGCGGGAAATGGAGACCCGCTGTCAAGGTTCTCTGGGGGTTTTCTCTCAGGTAGGTATTGCTTTACCCAATGAAATCTATGAGTTCTACAGATTATTATTTTGCTTTGGCAATGTGACAAGAGGCAAGCCGCAAATAAAATTAATATTCAATGCTGAGTGCAGCATAAGTGGGAAAGCATTATATAATACACACGTAGAACAGCTATCCCTGACAAATATACTTGTTCATAGAGATCATATAACACGAAAGAAAGGGTAGCTAAGGGGGCTGAAGCACTGTCTATACATTTGTACCTAAAATACCTTCCGCAAATATAGGGTCTGGTGGGAAGGATTGCTCTAAAACTGTGAAACTATTTTAGCGTAGAAACCACCAAAAATATCTAAGCTCCATTGGGTTGGAAATTCTTTGCCATGGGGGCACATCTGGGTAGGGTAGGGTAGGGTATAAACATCTATATCTGTGTATAATGTTCGTACACCTTCCGCGTGCGAGTATATTTGATTTGTGCCCGTTTGTCTCCGCTTTTGGTCAAACAAACAAACAAATATCCGAGAAGATGGGCTGCCGATTCTGCTTTGACGCGGACTTCTGCCAGATCAAATCATGTTTTATGAGCAGCTAATTTACTTAACACCTCAACAACAACAACAACAACAACACAGCATCAACATCAGAAGCAGCAGCAGCAGCCGCAATCAGCAGTCCCAAAAAAATGAGGGGGAACAAAAAAAACTATAATAGCCCGAAAACCAAAAACAAAAATACCTGTGATTTTTATTTATTTTTCACATGGCCTTTTCATTGTTTTTGGGGTTGTGTTGTTGTTGTTGTTATATTCCAAGTCACATTTATTGAAGCGGAGTGGAGTGGAGTGTTGTATTTGGTAAGAACTGACGTTGATGGCGTGGGTGTAAATTAGGCATAAAATGCGACCAGTTAATTCATGATACTACCGATTCAGTCAGGTTCGAAGGCATTTTAATTGGTTTCAAGCAGAGCTCCCGTGAGCAGAGCTCGGAGCGTCGTCACACGGGGCGTATGGATAATACCCGTAAATGGCCCCTTGCATCTCCCCCGCCTAACACCTATGGATTTCAGGTTGCAGAAACCCAAAAACTGAGTCAGTTTTTGATTGATCTATTCGGTGTTTTTGTTTTTTTTTTCATCTTTTTTGGTGACTGATTGGGGGCTCAGCTTTTATCGATCTGGCTGACGATTTCAGGCTTCATCTTCGGACTTTATGGCCCCATATGTAAATCACTTTGGGACCAAAGAAATGGGCAAATTTGCGGTAGCCAAAGTGAAAGGAGTAGATCTCCACAGAAGCATATTGAGTGGGTGGGGTGAGCGATTGATTAGTATGCATTTCGATGAGTAATCGCTTTTTATAGAGATCCCAACCGATCCCTACGTTTTGGAGATCGGCTGCCAGTTCCGCTACCGCTACCAGATGCAAATCCCCGAAACATTCGCTGCGTCTGCAACAAAAGCAACGCCAAATCAAAGTCAAAGCAAAATAAATCAATCGGAACAAAAAGTAAATATCCTGTTATTCAGCATGGGCTGCTCTTATTCTGTCCCACTCATTTGCACTGCCCATTCCCATTTCCATTGCCATTCATTGATGGAGCAGCAGCCAGGCAGCCAGGCAGCCAGGAAGCCGAAGCCAAATGATGGGCAGAGAGAGAGGAGGAATCCAAAGGAGAAGCAGGCAGAAGGAAGCAGAGGCAGAAGCAGAACCAGATACAGAAACAGAAACAGAAGCAATGCAAAGAGTAAATAAACACAAGATAATAAACCCCAAAAGACAAAGAGTGCGAGAGTGAGACAGGGAGACAGGGAGCGAGGGAACAGCTGATTGCAGCTGATTTCGGTTCTTCATCTTCTGTGATCAGCAAAGGGCTGCTTTTGGAAGAGGGGTCGGGCAGGCGGGCAGGCGGGCAGGCGGGCAGGCGAGCAGAAGGCAAAGCTCAAGGCAAAGTGTATTCAAATAAGGTGAGGCATTGCCAGAAAGTGCTCCTAGCCACAGGGCTCCCACCCTGATTAAACGCCCCTTTCCGAAATCCAATCCATGACACGGAATATGGATTGTGGAGTGTGGAGTCTGGTGTGTGTGCTTAAGGAGGAAAGGGACAACAAAGCCCAGGCTTGGCCTCCCACCCGCTCGCTCTCTCACTCACATCCTCTCTCGGTGTGCGGTGTGCGGTGTGCGGGAACCGTGACGGAAGAAGCTCAAGCTGAAACAGCGGCAGCAAAAGGAAGAAGAAAAAAGAAGCAGCAGCGAGAGAGAGAGGAGAGGGGGAAAATGAATTAAAAATCTAATTGCGCCCGCAATGAAACAAGGACAGAGACAGGCTGATACAAGAGATAATGAGAGTGAGAGAGAGAGACGAATGTAAATAAATAAAAACAAAAGCAAAGCAAAGGCCGTGTATGGCGGGGGAGGAGGCAGGCGGTCGGTCGGTTGATCGCACTTAGCCGCCTTTCCAGACGCAAAACTTCATGAACCGCAACGCAAGAATAATTACAACAACAACTGTATGATGAAGAGGAAGCAGAAGGGGGAGAGAAGAGAAGAAGCAGAAGCAGAACTTAGGGTTGGGTCTCCGTCTCCCAACCGCAAAGGTCGACTGCAGAGACTACAACAAAAAGGCCAAGCAGAAGCAGAAGAACAGCAATGACGATGACGATGTGAAGTTGGATCTCTGTGAAGAGAAGAGAAGAGCTGGAGAGACCAGAAATGAGTTTTCAAAGTTTTCCCAACCGTGGGGCAAGGGCGGTGGAAGCGGAGAGTGTGAGTGCGAGGGGGCTGCCGAGCAGCGAGCAAAGTTAATGCGAATTTAATTAAAATGTGCAACTAGCAACAGCAGCAACAATACGAATATCAACGGATAAAGGGAAGCCACGCCGCAGATTTGGATACCCTTTTGATAGCTCATTCAATTCACGGCAGCTATATATGTATGTACATATATGTATACCAACATATGTATGCAAATATCTCCATATATCTCTGATATTGATTAGGGTTTATCCATTTTATTTTATCTATTGCAGCGGCCTACTATATGTACAGGATATACCATATCGGATCGGATATGGCATCGGCTAGTGAGGGTATTATTAATTCTAAATGTGAGCATTTTTGTTTGCCGCTGCCCAGCAACCAAATTGAGGGAAGGCACAAAAGAATCCCAGAAGAAGACCAAGACGAGCCCTAGACTTGCACTTGGAGCACACCGGCAACGGCAGCGCAGCCGAAGCTTCAACAAAAAGTTGCATCGGGCAGGCGCATGCGCAACGCTATCCATGTTCATGTGTTCCATGTCTGTGTGTGTGTGTGTGTGTTGCATAAAATTATTTCGGTCTGGTGAATATTAGCAGAGCGTGAAGTTGGCAAATAAGAAATTCAGCAAAAAAAAAGCAGCTAAATTTCATTAAACAACAACAACAACAACAGCGGCAGCAGGGCGGAGAAAGAGGCAGCTGCATCAGCGGGTGTAAAAGAGGCAGAGTGAAAGAAAGGAAGTGAGAGGAAACCCAGAAGAAAGGAGTAAAAAGAGTAAGAGACAGGGAGGGACAGTCCAACATACGATTTTTCAATGGGTTTTTCTTTGAAAATAATGGAAATTATAAAGCTGTTTCAGAGATTATTATTGTGTGCGGGGGTTCAATGATCCAATAAGTATGAGCAAACATATCCACATCCTCACAACACATTTGTCTGAGGAAAATATCCTTACTCCATTAAATCCGCCAAGAGTAATCCAATTATCATACATATATCTAAGCATAGTTAAAAATCGAAATCAACTCACCATAATTTTCGCTCACAGCCATTTTGACCGATTCCATCACCGAGTGGGTGACCCGCACGGGCTGGCCAAGGATGGTAAAGTTCCCCGGATTCGTTTGCTGGACAAACATCATGTAGGATATATCCGAGGACTGCTGCAGATCGTTACCGGACCGGAGTACTCCCCGCGGCAGCAGCCGCTCCCTGTAGATGTCGCACTCGCCGCTGGCGTTGCGCAGGGCGAACTGCAGCCGGACCAGCTGGGGTAGCTGCAGATCCCGCTGCTGCTTGTACACCTTGAGCACCTTCATGGTGGCCGAGAAGTTGACCCGCCGGTCGGCCGACATGGAGATGAACACGCCCTGGAAGACGGTGGGCGCCGAGTAGGCCAGCTGGGCGGGATCCCGGGCCGAGCAGTAGCGTCCGGCCCGCTGTCGTCCCCTGTGCTTCCGGGGATGCTTCCTCCGCTGCTGCTGCTGCTGCTGCTGCTGGAGGGGCTCGTGTTGGCGCAGTCTCTGCTCCTGTCGCTGATGCTGACGCTGGCGGCGATGATCCCGCTTGTCCTGCTGCAGCTGCTGGCGATGGCCGGAGCGATGTGGCCGCTGGTTGCCGTCGCGTCGATTGCGCGCCGCCTGCTCCGGACTGTCCTCATCCGGAATCTGGCTGTCTGGCACTTCGTAGGACTCGATGAGATAGCTTTGCGTGGCTCGCCTACTGTAATTGCTTACGGGCCGCGGTAAGCTGGGTTGTTGCAACTTTGGCTGCTGTGGCTGCTGTTGCAGCTGAGTTGTTGGTATATGGCGACGCATTTTACTGCTCGCCGCCTCGCTGGGCCTGCCACTGTTTAATAAATTATATATTTGACTATTTATTAAAGTATTTGGAACTTTTTGCATTGACTGCTGCATTGACACGGCGGCAGCAACATGTGGCACTTGCTGCTGTTGCTTTTGTGGCTTCTGTTGCTCTTGTTGCAGTTGCTGTACAGCTGCATTGCTGCCGGCGTCGAATACTGTTGCTGGCTTTAACTTAAGATTGCTACGGCTACTAAGACTATTGCTGGTGCGGCTGAGCAGCCTACTTAAGATATTGTTGTCGATGTTGCTGCTACTGAGGCTGCTGCTGCTGCTGCTGCTGCTGCCACTGTCACTGCCACTGCCACTGCCCCTGGTACTACTGCCAGTGCTCTTGGCGCTTTCACTGCTGCTCCCGCTGCCATTATCCAAACTCAGTGGTATATAGTAGCTGCTTTCTTCTGCACTGCCTTCCCATAATCTTTGTGGTTGTTGTTGCTGCAACTGATGCTGTGTGGCTGCCACTGCGGCTGCTGCTGTCGTCGGCAGCAGCATGTTGCTGACGTAGATTATTAGCAATATCAATGGCATTAGTGGCTTTTTTGTTTTTAGACTCCATTTGCGCAAATGTTGCGCATACATGGCGTCCTCCAAAATTGTTGTTGCTATTGCCCTGATTTTATGTACAAAATCTGAAAGGATCTTCCTCGTCTGGCTAAAAGCTCAGTTCTAACCGGTGCAGTTGCTTCTGGAGTGGCTCCTTCTTTGGGGATTCCGTTCCTGCTGGTTGTATATCCTTCGAATCTTCTCGAATCGAGTTTAATCGTGACAAATGTTGCTGCTGCTGCTACTGCTGCTGCTGCTGCTGCTGCGTCCTCGTTGTGCCTTGTCGTATTTCCGTTTATCCTGCAAATACTTTCGATAATTTCGTAGCATTTTGAGCGACAGCAGGGGCAAGAGAGACACAGATTGCTCGGGCGAGAGGTGCAATTGGGGGTAAGAATGTTTTTTTCGACTGCTGCTGATTTTCACTATTTGTAGCATTAATTTGTTAACACTTTGCTGTTTGCCACAGATATTGTTGCTGTTGCTGGTGACTCATTTTGTTTGCCCGTCGCGTTTTTCTCCTTTTTACTTTGCCAAAACTATCTTTCGAATAAATAAATTTTGTTTAGAATTCTTGCTGTTTTGTTGTTGTTGTTGTTGTTCAGCTACACGTTTCACTTGAGCGCTTTGGAGTCGACGCACGGCCACGCCCCGCTGCACGCCCCCCCAGTTGAACGAGAGAGAGAGAGAGGTAAGGTCGCGTGGCGTTTGATTTTTCCTTCACGAGGTTTTTCACGCGCGCGAGATACGAGAGATCGGCTCGTCTCGGACTCGGTCTCGGCCTCGGCTTCGGCTGCCGAATCGGGAATCGTATCGAATCGGATCGGAGATCGGTTGGGTCGTGTGTGCGGCGTCTTCGTCACCGAGTTGTAAGTGGAATCCTCGCCGCCGCACGATATATGATAGAAGATAATGTTTGTCTGGCCGTATACGCGATCTTCGCCCGATGTCTATATAGCCCGTAGCCGTAGTCGTAGTCGTAGTCGTAGTCTGATTCACTGGCGACGAGTGTTTTCTGGCACACACACGGCCGCTGAAGACATCGTCTCTGACGACGACTATGATGATGATGATGATGATGATGTACCAGCGATATAGCCAGACACAGATACTAGTACCAGTGAGGCAGACACACTCGCACACACATACACACACACACTCACTGGCGCAACACACACGTTTTCTAATTTTAGCCAAAAGTAATTATAAAAGAAAAAACAGAGCAGAGTGCGCCGCGTTCAGCTTATACGCATATATATCTTCTACTTTGGCTAGATATATACACGCACACACACGCATGCATATATATTCGTGTATCTGCAGCTGTATCTGTAGCAGCGATGGGTGTATCTGTGTCTGTGTCTGTATTTGTGTGCGTAGCCGCACACCCGATTATATAGCAAAGTCGTCGCAACCGTCGGCTCTATATATGCAACACGCACTCACACACTCGCACACGCGCACACGAGAATCGATCGTATTTGTTTTATATATATTTTGTGTATATATATATGTATATACTATATCCGTATATATATAAAGTGTAGACTGAAGTTGTTGGGTTGTATGCAGCCCGGTCGGGTGGCACAAACGTAGACCGAGAGACGGGGCGGGAGGGACTATGATGTTGTCTATGATGATGCTCCTCCGGCTGTTTTTGTTGCCGTTGCAGTTTTTTTTTTTTGTGCAAAGTTCTTTGCGGGCACTTGGAATCGCACTCACTTTTGATATTCCGTTCACGGAATCGAAAGTCCTTTAACACGGATCAGGGATTCGAGATCCTTTGATGGACGGAACAATTACTCCGACTGATGAAATTCGAAATTCGCTCAGCTATTTACTACACAAAAGCCGTCAGATCTCAATCCAAAATTCAAATCCAAATCGAAAACTCAATCTGCAGTTTATATTTATTTTATCAATAATGCCCTCCCGGGGGGTGCTGTAATATCTTTTCGTATAGCAGATACGCGCGCGACCGTTTGCTAGGGATGTTGAATTATATCGTTTTTATGTGATTTTCTATTTCTCGAAATTATCAATATTATCAACGGACTTTTCTGAATTCAGACAAAAATTCGACATAGTTCTGTTGTTTCCTTGTCCGCGGCCGAAACATGTATCTTTGTATCGTTCGGATCGCCCGCTTTCGGCCGAAAAATTTCTGTCACGAGAAATACACTCTTCATTCGCTCGTGAAAAAACTCACTCAAACCAGTTGGAATAATTTTGAGTGCGATTGCCCTCGGTATTGGATTTTTTGAGCGCGTTTCGCGTTCGGTAGGGAAAAAACTCAAGAGCGAGAGAGCGATGAGAGTGTTTCTCTCCAAGTGTGAGTTTGTTGCCAAGAGTATCTCTCAGACTCATTTCTGCGTTGAGTTTTGAGAATTTTTCCTCTCTCGCTCTCTTTGAGTGGACAAAATGTCTGTTACGGAAGTTTCTATACCCTATCTTTAGATATATATTTATTACGTTGTATTTATACCGGCTCCGAGTGTGAGCAAATTAATCAGAAATAGCAATTTGAATGGTACTCTCTATGGTAGTGAAATTTGCAGTTCAAAAAAACATTCATATATCCCATAATATTTTCCTTCTTTTGCATAACTTTCCGTTTACACTGAGACCTCTGATTGCTTACCTTTTGACACTGGACTCCTCTTTTGCTTGACACTTTCAATCGATCCAAGACTTTAGTTTCGCTCCAATTCTAACTATCCACTGAACTCTCAATCGCGATGGGGGGGTGCTTTATAGGTGGCTCCCGACAATCGATAAAACTGATAATAGATAATAACAAACTGTAAATAGATAAGAAAACAGTGATAGTTGGTGATTGGTGCGAATAAGTTTGTCGTAATCGGGGGACGCTTCTGATAGGTCAGTTTCAGTAATACATAAGTGCACACCGTACATACATATGTACAATATGCTAGGCCTGTAAGTCTATGAATCATTTGGACTACTTGGAACTGGGCACAATGAAGCATATCAGTAATATCTGTTGGATTGTGGGTATTACCTAAGCTATGAATCACACGGAACAACGCATTAAAACCGATTGAATAGGGCTGTCATCAGTAGGATTATGATTTCAATGAATGCAGCATATCCATCAGAAATAGCAGATATATTTGCATGGCTTATAAATTGCATAATATGTAGATCCCTTGACTATATATGCTATGAATCACTTAAATCATTATGAACTTAATTGAATTTGCCTTTCAGCTGTTGGGTTTCCATTCTTTGAATGCCTTTATCTAACTTTTGTTGATCTTCCTCCGATTATAATACTTCGAGGAGGTATTCTACTCGGGGCAATTTGCCTTTTTCCCATGATTATTTGCTTTATTGTCAAATGTCAACCCCACAACTGAAGAAACAACAACAACAAAAACCACCAGAGGAGACCCCGCCCGACCCCGTGAGCGGTTGGGAGTTGGGAGTCGTGTAAACTTAACGTTTTTTTACCAGCTGCTGCTGCTTATGTTGTGGTTGTTGTTGTCGAACAAAGCTTCCACTTGTTCTACGCAGCGGACATAACAATAAAAGAAGCTGATGACAAAATGGGCAACAGAAGAGGGTAACAGGGGGAGGCCACAGAAGTGGCGGTGACAAGTGCCACAATTGTAAGAATAACCAGAGGCAAAGAGCCCTGTTTTACTCTGCGTTGGTTCAAAGTCTGGGTTCACAGTCCGCACAGTCATACGATAGAAACAGGCACTCCGAGCACTACGAATACTACGAGTATTTGCAACAAGAGCAGAAACTGGGAAAATTGAAGCACTTGCAAAGAACTAGTGGGGCAAGTTTTATCAGCTGGCATCGCCACTCGAACGGAAACGGAAGTAAAGCTTGGCGTCGGCACACCTGTCGTCTCCAAACAGGTAAATCTCATCTGCATATGCCCGTAAAATATTTGAAAAGCTGCAAAAAGAGATCTCCAAAACAATCGGTGGGCATTGTGTGGCAGTGGCGTGCGGAAGTGCAGGAAGTAAAATGTTAGACATTCCGGCATTCATATGGATATGGGAGTACTCCGCTCTCAGTGGTACTCCCATCCAGAACCGACGACAGACAACAGCTGCCAGACGCAGCGTCATTGTATCATCAACAAACACGAAGAAACCCACAAGAATAACAAACATGAAAGAAAACATCAAATGTATGCATGTGTGTATGTATGTTGTATTTTCCACATCCAATTCCTATTTGTGGTTGTGGGGGGAGGAGTGAGGGCATACGTAGGTTTTTTTGCAGGGGTTGCCGGAGCAGAGGCAAAGAAAACAAAAGCTGAAGAAAAATAATGAAAACTAAATTCCCACTCCACACAAAAATAACCTTTGGATATTATAATTTGTCTACAATTACGAGAACTTCTTAGCAAAGACTTATAAAAGGAATGCACAATCTGATCGATAAGGAATGCTATCAGCCGGGCAAAATCAATTAAATGATATAACCAAAATCGTGGTTTAATTGTTGATAAGAATTTCCAGAGCTATTTTCAACTTCATTCATAATATGGATGGATGTGAGCCAATTTCCGCATATGTTGATTACTTATAATATTGATATACATCCAGGAGATTTCCGTTTGTTCAAGAGGTTTATAGCGACTGCCGATAAAGTCTAAGCGAAATCGAACCTATTAAAATCGTGTTACCAATTCAATGAAAGATTTACAGCGGGTCGCAAGTGTTTGATACTGATAAGGCCAAAAGAAACTTAGTCTATCGAATCGACATTGTTTAATTTGTTGATAAGTTAGAACGGGTCTGCTTTTTTAGCCAATCTTTGTGGTGGGGTAATTATAATGAAAGTAAATGGGAATCAAATTTGTTTACAGCGGCACTTGTTGTGGCTTGGTGTGGCTGGTTGCAGCAACAGGCAGGCCACGGGTAACCGAAGACAACCGAAGACAACCGAAGCCCGTTATAGGGCTCTGGCACCCTCTGACACTCCCCCGAAGCCGCCCGCCCCCCTCGATCCAGTTGCCTTCCGCACTCTCTCAGCTGAGACGCCGCTAAATTGTGTTAAAAAGTTGCCAGCCAAAGTACAGAACGCAGAAACCTCAAGATCTGAGATCTCAGAGAGTAGATAAACAGCGGAGACGACAGAGGCAGAGACAGAGACAGAGCTGAACGGAACGGAACGGAAAAGGAAAGGAACCAAGTGAACTTGGTGCAATCTTCCGCATTATGAGTAGCACACAAATACGGATACAGATACACACATAGAGACAGATACAGACACAGAGAAGGCAAGGAAATGGAAATGAAAATGCACTTGGCTTACACCAGATCTCTTTGGTGGGACAGAGGCGGCAGGTTGCTAGTGGCAGAGTCAGCGGCAGCGACATGTGGCGGCCAGGTCTGTGGCTCTGAAACTGTGGCTCTGTGACTGGGCTCTAATTTCAATTGGGTTTCGTGGTTGTGTGGAAATTATTCAACAGCGTTAAGTACGCTATCTCTCGGGTCTGGGCCCTGGCCGCGGCCTGGCTTGGCCCGGGGTTTAGGGCTCAACTTGCCAAGACTTGCAACTGGAACTGGAACCTGGGTGCTGGCACTGGGCACTGGGGGGGCACCCACGCGTGACGTGACTCTTTGGTTTGGCTCTTCTATACCTGAGCCGCTTCCGTAAAAAAAGTTACCGCCAGTTCCCGTTTCCCCTTTCCCTGTTTCCCTAATTCCCATACCTGTACCTTTGCCATACCTTTTAGCCATGGGCCCGGGCCCGGGCCGGCCCCTCCCCTTCCCTGCCCTCCGCCACCGTCCATCTGCTCTGCGGTTGATTCTCTTCAAGTGCATTGAAGCAAGTTGAAGGCTATTTTTCAACTTCAAATGTTTGCTAAATGACTTTTGATGATTTGTGGTTGAGCCCTGACTCTGACTCCGACTCCGACACCGACTCGAACTCGAACTCGTATTCGTATTTGGATACGGACTGAAGTTGAGGGTTGAGGCAGAAGCATGAGCATGAGCATGAGCGAAATAAATTAATGATTATATTTATTTAATTTCACTTCTCTGCTTGAGTGTTGACTTGCCGTCTAATTGGACCATCGAGCACTGGCACGCTACAGATGATCCCCTAATCTATGTATTTGCCCGAATACTGTACATGGGAGGAGTACGTGCGGCATTTCCGCTGCGGCGCTCTCTTCAAGTGCCGGTCCAAGTAGTTCAAACACCTTAAATTAAGCAAATATTGAATGTTTGACTTATCTATGATACAGGTATGACGTGTGCCAATCGCCCGGCCCCAGCCCCAGCCCCAGCACCAGCACCAGCCACAGCCCACAATCTCGGGAAACTCTCTGCCAGTGAGTCATGAGTTTGTGGCATAAACGGAACTGCTTTGATCAGTGTCACTTTTCTGGGTGTTAGGGGGAGAGCACAATGAACGGTTGTGATGCAAAATTTATTTTGGTTTCCCCATTAGCTTGGGGGGGCGCTGACAGCTCATCGGACCTGGCCTGTTGATAATCTGATAATAAAACGTCTGACGTTTGACATTTTTGGCAAAAACTCTTTTTGTTTGGCAAACTGAAGCAGCGAGCAGAGACAACGACCGGAGGAGAGACAGCCACAGAGACAAAGAGACACCGAACCGAACCGACCCGACCCGACACGTGCATTGCAGATAATCAACGTCGTGTCTGGGCCTAAAAATATTCTCCATGTAATTAGCCCCGCCAAGTGGCAATTTGAGTGCTAGTTGGGCTGGTGGATGCCCTTATTCAGAGGCGGTTTAATGGTAGAAAAGTTTCTAAGGAGGAAAGGATAGGGTTTATTATGCAAAGAATTATTATTATGGGCATAAATTATGTTAAAAGTAAACCAACAAAACTAAGCATTGAGCATTTTTCAGTACATTCAAATGACATTTTCGGATCATTAGTTTCTACCCCTTTCAGATTCAGGTAAAGTGCGATTCCAATCTGTTTAAATAGAGCATTCCCCGTTCGCTAAAGCATTCGACATACGAGTTTCTATCTCCCTTCCATGTCTCATTTCCAGCTTCCATACTCCAGACACAACCAGCAATGTGGCAGAAATAACCAAAAACGTCTCGAGCCACACGAGTCACAATGAGGCGATGGATGGGCTATAAATAAAAGAGTCGCAGACTCCTGAACTCCCAGGCATTCATAGAACTTCATGGCTCCTCCCTGCTCCCAGCTCCCTAGTCCCGGACCCCGGACCCCAGACTCATATCCATCTTCGACTCTAACTCTATGTCGAGCACAGTGGGCGCACAGATGACTCAGCCAGCCCAGTGCGATCCTCGACTAATATTTCAATTAGGCGAGCGCTTAACGACAAAAAAAAGAAGCCAGACGGCCGGCAGTACAGGAGAGAGGAGGAGTTCGGACTGAGTCCAAGCTGATGACATGCCCAAAGTTAATAAAAAGCGGCAGAAATGTGTGCCGGGGTTCGGGCTAAATAAATTCCATGGGACCCTAGGTGGTCGAATATTTTAACACTACCGGGCACAGGCTGCCACCGCCACCGTCACTGCTGCTGATGCTGCCTGAGAGCAGTGGGATTGGGATCGGTGGCAAATCTGTGGCTGGCGCTGGCGTCTGCCTTTTAATGTAGAAAACTAGTCGAGGCGCATAATTTACGACAGCGCCTGGCCAGGACTACACGTTCGATGGGGGCAAAGGGGCAGGGAGAGCAGAGAGCAAGGGTAAGAGATCCAGAGATCCAGGGCGGACAACGGCGTTGACTTGACTTATCAATTTCACGGGAATCCAATCGATTTTTATATGAGAGCGAGCAGATAAACCGCAAAAATCAAGCAATAAAATCGCTCTGCAACAACAAGAAGAAAAAAAAAGAGCAGCAACAAGCAGAGCAGCAACAGTGCCACGGAATGGGGCAAGAAGGGGGAGATCTGTGGCTGTGGCAGGGGCTCTGGCTCTGGCTTTGGCTGAGACTCTGGGGCTCAGACCTGAGGCTGAGAGAGGCAAAAGGAAAATACCAAAACGGCAATAAATGGTGTTGATATCCCGCGAAGCGTGTGAAGACGCTAACGATGCCGCCAAAACTTGTTAACCACAAAAATTATTGCATGAGATGAAATAAATTAAGGTGGCGGCATCGGCTGCACCATCACCATCAGCATCAGCAGCGTTGGCAGAGGCAGAGGCAGAGCCAGAGTCAGCAGCATCGCCAAACTATCCACGTTGCTTCCTATTCCTCGCATCCTTGCGGCGACGACGACGACGACGACGAAGACGACTCTTCGGCGACGGCCTCTCCAGCCAGGCGTTCAGGCCGCCAGTGGCGACGTCTCCCCTGCCTTCTGCCACTTCCACTGCCACTGCCACCAGCTCCATTTCCATCGTCTGCTGCCTTTTGTTGTTGCCTCTGCTGCTGCCCCCTGGCCGTGCCGTTGCCGTGTTGCTGCTGCTGCTGCTCCTGTTGCAAGAGTGTGTGTGTACTTTTGGTGAAATGAAATGACAGACGCGGCGCAAGATGCAAATTTACCTATGGAATGTCGATCAGACAACACAGGACGCAGGAGTACGCTACAGGGAACTACACTTCTCCCATTAAAATATCTTCAATGTTTTTCTTTGCTTTACTTTCACTTCCGGACTTTGGGGTAACTTTGGGGAACTTCAGGGAAAGTGAAACCAAACTAAAGGTCTTCAAAGATGCATAGAATATTCGCTCATTCACAGAAGGACTTTCAGATACTTTATCTGCTCCCAGATAAGAGCTACGAGTATCTGCGGAGTTTGCTTTAATATTTTCTATAGAGCCAAGTATTCCTCGATACTTCCTACGATCTCCACAGATTGTACCGCACTCTAGTGGTTCATGCAACCCCATAACTTTTGGTTTATTGTTGCAAACCCCATGGCCAATGAGTTCAGTTCTGGCCAGCAGCACTCTCTCTCTGTCACTCTGTCCCCGTGGCACCACCCCACTCCCCCACAAGAGCAACAGCCATCACAGGTCTCAGTCGGATGCTCTCACAGTCGCCTCCATCTCCCGCCTCAGTCCGATCCGCGCGTCTCCTGGTCGGAGCCTGCTCCCCGCACCGCACTGCACCGCACTGCTTGGGCTCTGGTGGAGAGCTCTACGGCGCTGCCGTTTTAGCAACATTGCAATCATCTGAAAATTCCATTCCAATCAAATTAAAAACTGGCGTCTACCTTTTTATCATTTTCTTATCAGATCTCAAGATCTGCCGCAGCGATGCCTTCTGCTGTGCGCCTTTTATGCGAATACCTTGTGGAGGCAGAGGCAGATGCAGAGGCAGACTCTGTGGATGTGTGGATGTGGGGCTGTGGCAGAGTGGCTGTGTGGTTGTACCACTGGACTTGGTGGTTGGGGATGTGTGGATGGGTCTGTTGTGGTCTCTGGTCTTCTGGTCTCTGGTCTCTGGGCCCGGGGCCTGGACTCGGGGACTCTCTGACTCTGACTCTGTTTCTGGCTGATTTGTTGTATTTTTTCGTTTATTTTTTTTTGCTTCTTTTTTTTTGTATATAATAAGCAGATCTTTGTCCCAAAGAAACCGTGGCCATAATATATCAATATAAACGCGCACTCACACACAACCATAGGTCGTCAGGAGGAGGAGTAGGGGGAGGCAAGGCAGAGGCGTCCATGAGCGCCTGGGAAGCAAAGCACATTCATGGCCTGCTCGGAGTCTGGCGACTGGACGTTGACTTCGTAACTGGCCCAAGAGTCCGTATGGACGGGGTGGGGTGGAGAGGGCAACTGGTGGAGGAGGTGTTGTGGCAAGGGGCAGGGGCAAGAGGCAGGCAAATGCGACCGAAAGACGACGACGAAATCCATTAGTTTTGCACCTTCGCAACATGTTGCAGCGACGTTGTCGCATCGCCAAAGTTTCGTCTGAATTTTCTTACTTTTTTGAATTTTTATTTATTTTTTTGTAATTTTTGTCTTTGTTTTTGGCCATTGCTGGCACCGCAAATTGGTAAAAATTAACACGCTGCTTTGCTCTTGACCAAAAACAGGCACACGAAACCCCCCTTCCCTTCCCTTCCGTTCCATTCCATTTTTCTTTTAGGCGTCTGTCGCCAAAATTCCTTTCATGAAGCTGCCCCCAAAGCACTGCCACTGCGCTCCCCTGCCACTCGTCTGCCACGGCATCATACTTCAATTTAATAAATTAATTGGCTTTGTGTCGGCTTCAGCTTCAGCATTTGATCGGAGGACTCCACTTGGGAGCGGGCTGGAAGCAGAAGCCTGTGAACTGATCCTCCAATCCTCCAATCCTCGAGCTCTCGTCTGTAAGTATTCTCCTGATTTCGTTAATTCGCAGTGCCCCGAAAGCCGCCCATGAAAAGATAGAAATCAACCGCAGTTACCACAGAGAGGGAGGGAGAGAGAGAGAGAGAGGGATCCTCTTACCAGTCCACTCCTTTCGTTCCACTCGTTTGGGCCCTCTTTAGAGCCCTTCGGTTGCCCTTGCCCCTTCCACACACGCAGCATTCCTGGCGTTCAGTGGCACTCGAAATGCGTTTATCTGGTGCTGGGGACTGCGTTTTTATTATCTTAGGTGTTAATGATTTCATTTTTGGCCACCCAATTGAGCCTGTCCTGTCCGAGATGCCAGTGAGTGGTGCCTCTTGCACCTTTGCCTGTGCTGTGTGTGCCTTCGCCTTGGGCTGGGGCTTGGTATTGGGCTTGGGTTTGGGCGGTCTGGGACTGGGCCTGGGCCTGGGACCCGTCTGAGTCTGGCTCGGCTCGGCTGCTGTTGCTGCTGCTGCTGCTGCCTGGGCATCCTCTGTCTCGGCTTATCGCTTTAATCTCTTCTGACAGTGATTATTGCTGTTTGCGGATTGTGCAATTGATGTGCGAACTTCGACACCATCTCGGGGATCTCTGGGCCCTTGGCTGGGAAACAGTGGAAACTCACGAGAGGAGTGCTGGTAGTGATGCTGTGCTGTGCTGTGCGCTCTAAAATATCTCTCGACTGTCAGTGCACTCAGCCCAATCGAGGCAAGCATTTGCCGTCTCTATTTACAGCGACGGCAGCGGCGGCGGCCATGCAGCAGATGCTGGAAGGACTCAAGGGCGGCTCGCTTTTAGCACCCAAATATGATGTCATGGCCTCAGTTGCAGCCTCATCTTCATTCTCCCACCCTATGGTCGTCGTATGGTGGAGTGCTGCTCCTGCTCCTCCTCCTTCTCCTGCAGCTGTAAGGCGAAACCCCAAAAAGGGCAATTTTTGAAATCATACGCCAAACATGGCGCGACATAACTGGGGAGCCTTGGGGAGCAGGGCAGCCCAGCCCAGCCTGGGAGCCACTGGGAGCCACAGTTGGAACAGGAGCTGAGCATTGTTCTTTGCACTGTCGCTTTCGCACTTCACAAAGGGATAGAGTTCAATTTTTGTGTCTGTGTCCGTCCTCTGCATTCGAAACAAAAGACTTAAGCAACGAACTTGGCCTTTTGTTGTTGTTGTTGTTGTTGTGGTTGTATTCTCCTGCTGCTGGTGCTGCTCCTGCTCCTCGTCTTGGCCAAAAGCTCTCGCAAAAGCAGCGAGAGTATTTTGGACCAAAAAGGTGTCGCTGATTGTCTTTTAAGAGAGTTTCTGGTCCGCGGCGCCGCCGTCGCCTGGGCGTTGACAGTTGTTGTGATTGTTTTGTTGTTTGTGCCGCTGCCACTGCCACTGCCGCTGCTGACTGCCGCTGACTGGAATGTGCCGGTGCATTCAATCGAATTCAATTGTTTTTGGCAGTCGCACCGCAAAAAACCAAGGCAAAAATTGCAAAGTAGCCAACAGCCGCATTCCCACACTGCCAGCTCCAAGCAGCGGTGAAAAAAACCCTCCGAAAAAATCAGAAAACAAAACAAAAAAGGAAGGTGAAAATCTGATGCAACAGAGAGGCAGCGCCAGAGGCAGAGGCAACCCACAGAAGCAGTGGGCATGATCTGGAGGCTGTGTAAGGTTGCGCCTGCCATAATCAGCTTCACCTTCATCGTCATCGTCATCTTCATCCTCAATCTTAAGCACATCCCCTTGACCATGCCCCCTGCTTCCACCCAATTCACATCCTCAATGCTGGCGCTAAGACCTCAAGCGATAATCGCACATCAATTCGTTTTATAATGATGACGAGCCACAAAGAAGCAGCGACTTGGGAAGGAGCAGAGAACCCAGACCATCCCATCCCAGACCAGACCAGACCATCGCTGTTTCGATGCTGGTGGCAAGTTTATCTAACGCTTGCGATCTCCATGCCCCATGCCCCATACCCCATTCCCCATGCCCAGCGCCAAAGTGTGAGCCAACTGGTTGGCTGGCTTTGGCTCAGTTTGCTGCCAGAAGATCCCCTTTGTGGCCAGACCTTGAACGTCTAAGAATCTCTCATCCTCTCACCCTCTCTCTCTCTCTTCTGCTCATACCCTGCGCCCATGGCTTTTGTATACTTGTTAGTTTACTAGGGGAATCATTGTTAAGTTGGTCCATAAAGATTAGAGCCAATTGCCAGCTTTGGGGGTTCTATTATAATCGCATTTCTCTCCTACAGCTCCAAGCGGAGAGCTCTTCTATATCCGAGATAATCCTTAAAATACAGAGCATTTATACTTCGTTCTTGCCCCTAAATGAAGCAGCCGCTGTTGTTGTTGTTTCATTATAAGTTTGCCGGGCGGCAGGCGGGCAGACAGACCGGCAACCGGCCAGCAGCAACATCCGCAGATGAGACTGCCCGCTTCTACAGTGGCAGCCTTCTTCTGTGGCAATAGAAATCATTAGCAGCAAACGGCGGCGCTATCTAATCTGCGGTTTCGGGGCGACTCTCCTCCATTCCGTGGGTTGAGTGCCTGCCTGCCTGGCCTGCCTTGGCTACCTCTTGATTTCTGTTGATTTAAAGCGCTGATTACTAATTTTATTAATTTTTCAACGATCGCCAGACAACATTGGCTGTGGGCTATCGATGTGGTCGGCTCAGTCGCTGTTGTGGCTGTGGATGGTTCCTGCTGTTGGCTGTGGCCCTGGCCACGGCAAGGCAGGCCTTAGGTGCTGTTGTCGCTTTTGATTTAGTTGATGTCTTTATGAAACATTTGAAATACGACACTTTTTTATATTGGTTTTGTATGGGAGAGGAGCAGAGAGAGAGAGAGAGTGAGAAGGAAGGCAGCGAGTGCAGTGGAGAAGCTCAAAGAGATTCTGAAATTAAAAGTGATTTCATTTAACGGTAAGGTGAGGCGCAGTCCAGGCAGGCAGAGGCGCCTTTTGAAGTGGCATCGAATGAACGTGCCTCAGAAATTTGGCATTCCAATCGGAGGTGGAGTGAGAGTGGTCCCTCGAAGAGGGGCAGCAGTGGAGGGGCATCTGTCTCTGTCTTAACCCCTTGATGGCCAGCAGAAGCGGGGCGGGCGGGGCAGCGGCAAACGGCGTTAATCAGATCGTTTACAGAAATGACACGCACACATTTAGCGGGCAGCTGAACCGAGTCCTGTCCTCCTATGTCCTACAAGTGGTAGAGTATCCTGCTAATAGATGAAGCCTTGAGTCTGCTGCTGCTTCTCCTTCTACTACTCCTTCCACATCCTCCACACTAAATATATATGAATCAATGTCAGTTCGAAGCGTGTGCTGGACAATGGAGCAGCTTGCTGACTGACTGGACGTCCTGCCAGGATATATGGCTAGGTTTAAGGCTACCGAAAGACAAATTGAATTCCTGGAATAAGAGAGAGAGAGAGCGCGCACACACACACAGAAGGAGAAAGGGAAGCTGAAACACCGAAGGAATGAATGAATGAAAAACGAAATGAAAATGGGATTGGTATTGGTTCGTTTCTTTTCTGTTGTTCAGAAGTGGAGTGGGAATGCAATGAATGGAAGCCAAACCTGAGATGAGATCGTGTACGCAATATCAGCGGATAATTGAGCCTAATAGGATTTTAAGTGCACAAACACACACGCACACACACACCCAGACGGAAAAGGAACGAGAGGGAGAGAGAGAGAGATAGAGAGAGAGACTGCCTGCCTGCCAGGCGACGATCTATGGGCGCATTGTGTGGCTCTGGCTCCCACTGTGACTGTGCCTCAGGGGAAGCTGTGTGTGAGCGCAGAGCAGGATAACGGCTGGTTGCCGGCTGAAGCGTACAGTGGAAATCCGTTCCGCTCATTAAACGCACCGCCTAGACTCTAGGCCAGGCCAGGCCAGGCCAGGTCCGGTTTCCAGGTTTCCAGGCTACCAGAGGTTCGTCGGAGTTCCTCCAGGGCTTCTACATGAGTCAGCTGACTCTCTGTTTTTGTTTGTGTTTGTGTTTGCTCTCGGAGGTAAATTGTGCGTGTTGCAGCATAAAACTACTCATATCAGAGAGAACAGAAGAGAGGAGAGGTAGTGGTAGTGGTAGTGGTAGAGAGGGAGAGAACGGGAGGGAGACTCACATATAAACAGGAAGAATGACCTGCTGCTTACACACAAAGAGGACCACGATCGAGGCCTGAACTGAACCCCTGGAAGATGTTGCGCCAGCGGCAGCGGCGGTGGCGGCGGCGGCTTATGACGCTTCCACACAGGCCAGAGGCCAGACAATTAGCGACACAATGAGATTGAGTTGCAGGAGGAGACAGAGTCGGGAGTCAGAGTCGCCTTCCGGCAACGGAAGCAGACAGTCGGAGGCACCACACACAGACACTGGGGTCCATCCAGCAGCAGTCCATCAGCTAGATAAAGTTGTCAGCTGATCTGGGGATTTGAGGCAACAGCGGCAACAGCGGCAACAGCGGCAGATGAAATATTCTATGTCGGTGTGTGTTGAAGGGGCGTGGCTTGGAGTGGACTCCCCAATGATGCGGCACTTATGCCATATTTAATATTAATTGAGCAAAAGTCTAGGGTCCCAGGAATCCATGAGTCAGGCGAATGCAATCAGAGAGACAGAGAGTGAGAGTGAGAGAGCGAGAGCAGGAGAGGCTGGGGGCCAAGGAAAGACAAACCTCTGAAAGCTCAAACAATGGAGGATCCCAACAAGATTTATATATGGAGTTCGAGGATATATAGTATGGGTAGAGAGCGTTGAAGAAATTTCAGAAATGCTCAGACATTCAATCAACGCTGGGACATGATGAACTGCCTCCTAAACGAAACCGAAAACCGAAAGCCAAAACCAAAAACCGAAACGAAACGAAACGAAAGAAACCGCAAATCCGAACAAAGGAAATTCCAAGGCGAATTTATGCAGATGATTTATGTACGAGTATTTGCTCCGAATTAGACACAAAGGGACCAAAGATCAGCCGGGTATTGAGGGGCTTTATATTGATTAGATCAAGGGTTACCCACCACACACCACACCACACCACACACTGACTCAGAGCTGTACGCGGCTAGAGAACCATTAAATTGGAATCTGGAAGTGTTCCTGCCAGAAGTAGTTGCAGAGATACCGATACCAGTCGGTGGGATCAACAGCTCAATTAGGTGTTGCTGAGGGCCGCAATCTCTGTGGCAGGCTCATAAAATTTAATGACAACGCTTAATTATAAAATCAATAAGAGAATGCCGCACACGCCGGATGGCAAGACAGAGAGAGAAAGAGAGATCCTCATAAGTTTGTCAATTTATACGGGGTATGCGGTGCGAATACACAGATACAAATACAAATACAAATACAGATGCAGATACAGTCGCAGTCACAGACACAGAAACAGAAACAGGGTCCAGAACAGAAATCACGTTAAGCGCAATAAAAAGCGCGAAACATTTTAACGCATCTCAGCGATAAAGTATCTGAAAACATTGCCCAGACAATGTCCAGAACAGCCCATTCCCAGGCGCTAAGCCTCAACGCGAATTATCTTATGTTCTTTTCACATCTTTGTCTGGCTGTGTATCTCCTGTGTGTGTATGTGCATCTGCATCTGCATCTGTGTGCCCACCCTGAAAAGATGATTTGATGAAATGTCTCAATTAACCCATCATCAGCCTCATCTGTGAAGGGGCGAAGGTAGGTCTGGGGACCAGATCTGTCTGGTAGGTTCCCTCCTTCTCTCTACCGAAATGCAATTGCGTGTGAAATATTCGAGTGGCAATTGGGTTTTGGGTTCTGTGTTCGGGTTCTGGGCATTGCAACCCCTCTATTGGGAAATTATTGTGCCAATTCATTATGCGTGTGCTGTCCAAATATTATTGAATTGAATCGAAGAAAGCGAACCAAACCGAACCGAACCGATCCGAACCCTTGGGGTTCTAAAGCGGTTTTTGGGCTGGGTAATTTTCCCAAAAATAATTTCCATACATAAATCGTAATTAAATTAAGACGCACAAAGAGCACGAATCAAACAAAGGATCAAACCATAATAAATAATGACAACTCGCTAAGCAAATGGAATCAAGAGAAAAAAAACCAGAGAAGGAGAGCAGAAGGAGCAGCAGCAGCAGCAGCAGCACACAAAGCCAGGCAGCAGCAGGACAAGGAGCAGCTGCCACGACGATTCCCCCTGTACAATAGACGGGAAGATGCGAAGACTCACAGAGGCCAAGGCACACTTCCCGAGTGACCGTTTTTTTTCTCTCTCTTTGGGTTATTTGGTTTTTGGCAGGAGCCAACACACAGCCACACAGCCGCTGCCTTCCCTTTGCCCCAAAAAAGAACTCACACGTACACACAGACACAGTCGCAGGGAGAGCGGACGCCACATGCGCCACGTGCTAAGTCGTTGATCCTGGCCGAAGGAACGAGAACAGCTGCCATCCTGCAAACAAATACACAAAAGCAGCCAAATGTCTGGGGATGTGGCTGTTGCTGTTGCTGTGGCTGTGGCTGTGGCAGGACCTGCAATGCGAGGCGAGGCGATGCGACGCGACGCGACGGATCGAAGTCTCGGGGTCGTGCTGAATGGTAGCACCTGCTCCTGCTTCTGCTGCTTCTGTATCCCTAAAAGTATCTGTGTGTGGTGTGTATCCCTCCCTGCTTGCACGAGTATGTGTGGGGCGTGCTAAGTGAGGTGCTGGAATGGTAGTTGGCTTGAGCGAAGGTTCTCAATCAGAATGTCACCGTTCCCTCGGTTGGCAACAAATGAGCAACAAGGTGCCGAGCCCGCGCTCTCTCTCTCTCCCTCGCTCTCTTGGCCAACTACCCTAATTAATGAAGGTAGCCGCTTTATCAGTCGAAGACCACACACAGCTACACAGACAGACAGAGACAGGTTGGTATTTTCAATAAATATATACTCGTATGCAGTTTCGGCAAACGATTGTCTGTAGGGGGGAGGGGTGCACCATGAGTCATGTGGCTAACCCTAACCCCTGGTTAAATGCTTTGAGCACGTGGTTTGGTTTGGACTCCCAGACCCTGGACCCTGGATCGCTAAGCTCTTCGGGGCATTTGCAGCTGCCCGCCTTAAACAAAAGTGAGGCATACGCGGTGGCATACACCTGCCCATTAGCCACTGCGATGGCGATGGCGATGGCTCTTCGCCCAGTCCACACGAGTCGCCCCAGCAAACTTGTTGTTTATTCGCATTGAAAAAGCCGCTTTATAATTTGAAAGCGGCTTCCACTACTCCTCCCCTCGGATACTGCTGCGACTAACTGCATTTAACAGTTGCATTTAACAGCTGGCCATCCCTCGAAGTATTGACATGCAATGGGCTTGCAGGCTAATTTGGAAATACGAGTGACGCCTCGATTAAGTCTCCTCCAAAGAGAAATGTGTGACCAGAAATACTTTGTGTTTCTCTACCCAAACATACGGTATTTCGGTTTGAATTCTAACCCATAAAAAACACTTTTTCTCCACTGATTCCCTCTGCTATTGCTTTTCCTTATGGCCGCATTCTTTGGGTTTTTTTCTGGCCCCCGAAACTTTAACCAATTCGCAAGCATCTTTCACTTTCTCACCGCTCAAATTCCTTAACGTAAATGTCCCTAATAGAAATGTCAGAATGAAATCTGTCCCAGAAACGTCTGGGGGCAAGTCGTTGTCATCGTCGTCGTCTTTCTATTTGCCTAGCCAAGTAAGTGGGGTTAAGACGACGTCTGAGACTGTGGGGAACCATGGCCAGTGCCAATAAACAATAATTCCCATGACTGCCACTAAAGCGAGACGTACACCGCGACTTCCCAGACACTGCGTCGACTTCAGCAACGCAACGCAACCAACAAAGACGTGAGGATGATGATGATGATGACGATGACGATGACGACGACTACGACGGCGGTCGACTAGACACACAGCAGCAACAGCAACAGCAACAGCAGTGAAGGCACCAACAGCCACTAGAGCTAGTCAAGCAACAGCAGGTGAGAGATGTGGCTTTTTGCTGCTGCTGCTGCTGCCCCACCGAAGCTGGTTTCTTGTTGTTGTAACTTTACTTTACTTCACTTTACGATCATCATCATGGTCGGCGTGCAACTGCAACAACATTTGCTCCACACTTTCGCAGCCTTTGAATCCCACTACATACTCTCCTCTAGCCTTGGGAGTGTGGGTCTCTGAGCTTGATCTTGTCATTAAACGTGGCTCGCCATCATGTGGCCTGGCCGCTGGCCGCTGGCTGATTGGTCTCTCTATCTCTGTATGCCATAGTTTGTTGCATGCACCGCCTGCAATTGCCACCTGTATGGGCGCAAAGCAGTTGCTTTATTGAAATTGCAGCTGTCTGCTACTAGTTTTTTGTTTTGTTTTGCTTTGTTTTGTTTACCAAATCAAATACGAGTAGTTCACAATTTGCTATCGCAACTCGAGCCCTGAAGAATCCTGAAGAATCCATTCCCATCTGATCGTAGTAAATAACTTGTTATGGTCAAATATTTCTACGTGTCTCTCGCTTCAGCTTCCCTGAATGACTGACTGCCGGACTGACTGACTGACTGACTGACTGACTGCCTGCCGGGTGCTGTGTGCTGTGTGTGTCGGTGCTTAGTCAAGTTGACAGGCCTGTAAGCTGCCGGGCACTCGCTAAATATCTGTCTGCGGTATTTGTTGATAAGCATGCCAGAGCAGCAGCAGCAGCAGCAGCAACAGCAGAGACTGGGACCTGCAACTAGGGAAGACCAGACGCAGACGCGGACACAGACACAGCCCGGCAGCGGAATATGGAACTGGTCTGGTCTGGTGGTATGGTCTCTGGCAGATGCAGTTCGTCGTGCCTGGTGCCTGGTTATTATGCTCTAGACTGCTCGGCGTCCCCCATTAAAACGCTGCTCTTTGCTGCTCTTCGTTCTCTGTCTGTCTCTCTCTCTCTGTCTCTGTGGCATGCTTCAGCTGTTCAGCGAAGCTCAAATACGTCGCCTCAAAGATCATTGGCCAACTCACTTAATCTGGCAGATTGTTTGGGCTCTAGTTTTTTTTCCTTTTTGCCCTATTGCCTTGCGATAAATTATTCGAATTGGTCGAATGCCAAAGAAATTATCAAACAATTCGGTGGCTTTTGGTATGTGGAAAGTGTCGCTAGCAACCATTTACTGAAAGGATTACAGAACTCCGAGCTTCAGGGGATTGCCTAAGCATTCTCCTCTCCATTTTATATATATCTGCGATTTGAACGAATTCTCCAACGAAAAACTCGAACCCAAAGCTCAACCTGAAGCTGCAGCTGAACCTGAACCCAAATTGCCCACACACGCCGCTTACTATTCAACCTTCTGTCTGAATGTCCATTCCAATATCCCCAACCCCATCCCCACCCCATCCCCGCCACTGTAAGAGCCAACGTTTCGGCCTGTGCTGTGCTCCTTGTCCTGTCCCCCAGCTACTACTACCAAGATCACATAACAATCTCCAACGTCACGTTAAAGATTTCACTTGAAGCTCGCGAAAAATCACCTGATGACTAAATTAAAGTGGCGCTGGTATGCTCTCCGGTTGGGCCTCCAACTTAGCCTTGCCTCAGTGCCTTCTTGCCTCCTTGCCTCCTTGCCACACCGCTTTCCTTCCTTTCCCTCCCCTTCCTTCTGCCGTTGTCAGCTTGTGAACTAATTTCGTAAATTTTTCGAGCTGCTCTCATTCCATGCACAATGTTTTTTTCGTGTTCTTGCCGCTTGCTGAGGCTGTGGCTGCGACTGAGGCTGAGGCTGATGCTGGGCTTTCAACCGGCTTTTTGGGCAGACGACTCACAGATGCACACACACACACACACACACCACACACACACACACACACTGGTGAATTTTTAATGAATTCCAATGAGAGCGGCGGCGGCTTGAGCATCAGCATCCAGCGGCTGTTGGCCAAAATCGCGGTGTGCGGTCGCCTTCTCATGGGTTTTGCGCGCGTTGCAGACCCAATTGCAGCTCCCCAAGCACCCAGCCTCCCAGCATCCAGCAGGCTACCATCCCATCGCATCCCATCGCAGCAGCTCCCTCCACTCCACCCCAAAAAAGGGGCAGGCGGGCGGTCACTTCACTTAACTTGCTACGACTGCGATTTGGTTAGTTAGTTGGACAACGAAACGTTGCGACGTAGCGACGTAGCGACGTTGCAGACGACGGCAACGGCGACGCTGACTAAGAAAGTTCGCTTGCATTTTGTGCGCCTTGTTAAGAATTTCATTAAAAATGAAGACCTGAGACCCAGAAGAATGTATCTTCTGCGGCTGTTGCGGCTGTTGCGGGGTTTGGCTTTTGGCTTCCAGTTGGAGTGGGCCGGGCGGGGGGGTTTTGGGTGCATGCATCTGTGTGTTTGTG
This sequence comes from Drosophila tristis, assembly GCA_018150885.1. Lineage (NCBI taxonomy): Eukaryota > Metazoa > Arthropoda > Insecta > Diptera > Drosophilidae > Drosophila > Drosophila tristis. Next base: position 2,250,429 of record JAECWT010000264.1, read on the forward strand.
TGTGTGTGTGTGTGCCACAGCAGGCTGAGACCAAAAAATGTAGTTGTTGTCGCTTTTTGTTTGGTTTGCCACCGTGTAGTAGGTAGTGCGCGCCGGCGTTGCGCCTCCGCCTGATGATGCCACGGCCACTGCGCACTGAGCTTGCATATCTGCAAGACAATCAACAGCCAGTACAACTCACCCAGTGGCTAGTGGCGCTCTGTGTCCAAAAGGAAAGAGAAGACGTCTCTGGCAGTGCCACCAGCGCAGTCGCAGTCGCAATCGCAGCCTTCACTCTTCACTCCATGCCAGTGGGCCCCAAACGAATCTGTGCTTTTTGGGTGCAACGAAACATTTTTAATTGGTTTTGTTTCATTTTGCGCCGCCACCGACGCAGCCGCCGCCGCCAATGGATGGATCCCCGCCACAGTGGCTAGCATTTTGCTTTGGGTCCAGGTCCATTGTCTCCACAGACAACAGACGAGAGACAAGAGACGTCTGCAGCAGCAGCAGCAGCAGCAGAAATTGACGAACTGCCTTAAATAAGCAACTCAAGGTTGGCTGCCAGTTTTCCCTAAAGACTCCACACAAAGACGTAGTAGGATGTACGAGTAGCAGACGGAGACGAGTCCCCGTCAGTCAGTCGATCGGTGGCCACATCAAGTCAACAAAAGATTGAAAACTCAATATAGCACCGACGAATGGGCGCCGCCGCCGCCGCCAGTCCAAGTCCAATTCCAACTTCAGGATGGTCTTGGGTATGGCATGGGAATGGCAATGAAGGAGGAGACCACTGGCAGACCAGACACGCAAAACATTCGCCAGTTCAAATCCCAAAATTGGCAATTTATCCTTTATGAACTTACAAAATAGCCGCCGTTTATACCAAAACAAGTTAATTCGTCCGGGAGTCAGTCGTCGTAGCTTCAGTTTCAGCTTCAGCTTCATCTTCGACTTGCAACTTGGAGCTGTTTGTGTTGCTGCTGCTGTTGGTGGTGCAGGGATCTGGTAGCTGGGATCTCTCGCCCTCTCTCTCTATCTCTCTCTGGCAGTTGCAGACAGAGACCATGCCATGTCTGACGATGACGAAGGGCCGCCAACAAAACAATGAAGCCAACACAGACGGACGAATTGCAAAAACAGTGTATGAGAGGGGGGTATAGGGTATAGGCATAGGATAGGAATACTCGTATGGGGAAGGCACCACCACCAGGCAGAAGACACCAAGCGGCAGTTAGCAGGCGGCGATGGCGGCGGCGCATTAAAGGCCGCCAAAACCGAAAATGCAACGCTCTGTGGATTCGATCGAAGCGAGGAGGAGCCACGCCAGGCCAAGCCAGGCTAGGCCCTCAGACGCTCATGGCTCATGGCTCATGGCTCATGGCTTTAAATAGATGTGTGCCCAAGTTTAGACAATAAAGCCATAATTGTGCATAAGTGCGCGGTACACGGTGCGACGTGAGTAAAAAGGATAAGCCCCATTCGGGGGAGTACAACCCAAGGGACCAGGGAACCAGGGTGGCTCTCAGCTTCCAGTTTGCAGCTCCCAGCTCCGGGCCAGCACCAAATTTGTGTAGGTTCCCACAGTCCACAAAAAAGGCAATGGAAATTTGTTGGAATTTTTTGGTGAAAACTAATGGGGGGAAATCAAATGGATTTGGATCTGGATTTTTGGTGGATATTTATGAGTATTTTTGAAGGCACAGGACCAGACATATTCCGTAATTCTTATATATTCCAAACTAAAGGAAATTTGGCAAATCCAAATCCACAGGTTGATTAAAAATGGAGCTCTTTCCTTCTCCAAAAAGTAGGCTATGGCATAGTTGGCACTTTCTTAGCGAAAAAAGAAAAACAAAACGAATTGGAATTGGAATTGGCCCAGCCCGGACTCTGCTTCGTTAATTGAAGACTTGAATGCTCCCCTTGGTTGCTCCCTGCTTTATACTACTCTCCATTTCATGTTAAGACTCTGCTTATCGCATCTGCCATCATCTTTTGGGGCGTCAAAAATCTGCTCCAACTTTATGGACACGGCCTGGCTGAACTATCGGGCCAGTCCGATCTTTATTTGCCATTATGCTCGACTGCACTCGGCACCGCCTGTCATTTGCCCCCGCATGTGTCTCTACCAGTGCCGCATGCATACATACATTGGGGTGTCTATAGTGTGTGCTCCCATGGAGACTCCCTGGCTAATTGCACACAAATCTGTTAAGGCAATTGGCCGGACTGGGCTGGGCTGGGCCACTGCTGGTCCACTGATGATCAGCGGCGGGGCCGGGGCCGGGGCCGGGGCCAATCAGCAGACAGCCCCAGCCTCGACAGGTGCCACACGAAAGCGCCAAAAAGGCAGGCCAGACACACAAGACGAGCAGAGATCCGACCCGATCCGATCCGACCAGTCCAGACCAGACACAGACACAACATGAAACAGTCGAAGAGCTTCAGTCGCGGTTTCAGCTATGATAATGTATATTTTATGAGTTAATTTCAAGTGCTGCCGCCTGCTGCTGCTGAGGTTGTTGCTGCTGCTGCATCGCGTGTTGCACTTACAGTAAAGCCTTGCAGCAATGCAGCAACTGGTGGCACTGCCGCAGACGTGGTAGCCCTTCCAGCAGCTGGGCTCCCAAAACATCGCCATGCGCTCATCACGCTTCACAAATTCGCAGCTTGAGCAGACGCTCATAATTCTCTCCAGTTCCAGTCACAGTCCCTCTGCCCCTCAGTCGCTCAGTCCCCAGTCGCCCAGAGTCTCGGTCCTAACAAGCGTCAGACTGAGTTTTAGCCTTAGTTTCGAGTTCCCCCAGTCCTCGCGTACTCATACTCATACTCATCCTCATCCTCATCCTCTTCGGCTGCTTTGTTGCGGTCTGTTTTTGGTTTTGTCTGGCCATTTCGTTTCGCTTTCGGCCTGGCTCGCTGTGACTCCAACTGCGAATGTGAATGTGAATGCGAATATCCCAGCTCCAACTCCAACTCCAAACTCCAACTCTAAACTGAAACTCCAGCGATTCCGATTGCGACTCCTCCAATTCGCACTTTGGTTAAATTAGTTGCGGTCTGGGAAGTTTGGCCACCATAATTTCCCGTGGCGTTTGCGAACCCGACAACAACTCCACTCCACTCCACTTAACAAGCCGACAGACGCCGCTGCCGCTGCTGCCACTGCCACCACTGCCACTGCCGCCAAGTGTGTGACCAAGAGCGCTGATTGAAGCCGCCTGCATCAACGCCATCTCCATCGCCATCTCAGATCTTCATCGCTGCCCCTGCTTCTGCTGCTGCTTGTGTTGTTGTTGTTGTAGCCATGGTGTTGCCGCCTTTTGCTCACGTTTCCAGCCAGGCCAACAGGCGGGGCACGGGGCACGGGGCACACGGGGCTAAAACAGAGTCAGAGGATGGCCCCGAAAATTGCAGCAGCAGCACCACCAGCTAAAGGATTAACCTCAAATTTCTGCTGGCGGTGTTTGGCTTTCAACGCTTAATTGGTTGTGAAATCATCATTATCACATGGCCGACGACGACGACGACGACGTTGCGATGGCGTTGGCGTTGAGAGTTGCTCTTGTTGTTGCCACACCACACCACACCACCACTTCAACATCTCATCTCATCTTCATCTCGAGCCCCGATCTCGAGCCCCGCTCTCGATCTGATGATTGTTTATTAAGCAGCGCCAACTGCGTGTCCTGCCATCTGTCCCCCAGTGATCAGATCAGATCTCTCGCACTCCACACATCGGGATCCACAGCCACAGCCACATCCACAGCCAGATCGAGATCGAGATTCAGATGCAAGCCTCGTCTGGCCATATAATTTGCGCATGATTCATTTATGATTGAGAGCTGACTTCGACTTGTTTATACAAAACCCGTCAGCGATCAGCAGCAGCTCAGCAGATGGGGATGGTAAGGGGGTGGGGAATGGTGGCTGGTGGATGGGGGATGCGAATGTGATGCCTGTCTATCCGAACACGAAACGAAACGAAACGAAACGATTGCAGCGGACGATCGTTCGTTCGTTCGTCTGGCAACTGGCAACTGGCAAATTATAGGCCAAGACCACCAAAGCGTTAACTGAAATATTTAGCGAGTTTGTTTCTTTGATTTCCAGGAAGCGTCTTGCGGCTGCGGCTGCGGCCCAGTCAAATGAGTGCCGGCTGCTCTTTAATTAAGCTCTTTGGTACCGCCAGAGCGCCGTCAGCAGGAAGTGCACTTCATCGTATTGTATATGCCCCAGCCCCATGCCCCTTGGCCCATGGCCCATGCTCCATGCCACATGCTGCATGCCCATCCGAAAAACACAACTGGAATACCGAGCAAAATCAGCCAAGCGTTGACATGAGTTCACCTCTGGCCCCCATCCCCATGCACCATGCCCCATACCCATCCCTAAAGCTATCCCCATTCTCAGACACATTCCCCAGTACCCAGTACCATTCCCATTCTTATTCTCATTCTCATTCCCAGTACCATCCTGCCTCCCCCACACACTCACTCATACACACACACCAACACACACATTTGTGCACTGGCCACTGGCTGTGGCATGCCACATTGCAAATGTAATAAAAGACACAACAGGAGGGTTGCCAAAAATGGTACGCTCCGAATTTTTACCCAACCAGCAACAGCAACAACATCTTCGACGACAGCGGCTGCCCAACATTAATCATAAATTACCAGGTCGTTGAGAGAGCAACGTGGAGAGCGTTGGCTGGCTGCGGCTTCGCTAAGAATCGGGGAAAGAGGCAGGGACAGTGGGCGCAGACACGGTGCCAGAGAGAGAGAGAGAGAGAGAGAGAGGAGCAGGGCAAGGGACAGCGAGTCAGAGACGCCCCAACGTGTGGCGAGGTGTTCGCTGTGCGCGTTTATAAATTTTGCCAAGCGCCAGGCCAGAGACCAGAGACCAGAGACCACAGACCAGAGACCAGCAGGGCCAAAGCAGGGCCAGTGCGAGAGCAGGGCAAAAGAAATGATCATCTTCATCATTGCCGACCCGGCCGCCACGTACTAAAAAATGTGAGATATGGCGGCAGCAGGCCAAGGTTATAATTGGCCCAAAGCGGGCGCTGCAAACAAACGAGAGGAGCCGGCTCGTAAAGCAAGACCCGAGAGCGAGAGGAGGCGGCAACCGACAAGCCATCCAGAAGAGCAGCCAGCCCAAAGGAGAGAAGCTGCTAGACGATGGATCCGCTGATCCGACCTGTGGTGCTGCTGCTGCTGCACAGAGAGTTGCGCACGTGCTTAACCTCTGACTTTGTTTCGGCTTCTCTTCTCTGACCAGATCAGAACCATCAAGGGGCAAAACCACAGCCCCAGCCCCAGCAGTGGCAAAAGCAACAGCAGCGGCAGCGGCAGCTTCTCTTCAAGTAGCCCCGACGATTAGCCGCGGATCGTTGTTTACTGGGAACTGTGAGAGAGGTTGTGAGAGGTTGTTTATGGCCCGCCCAGGCACGCCCATTTGATGGGAGTGTAAAGAGGATGTCTGCCATCAGAAGGCAAGTACATAAACATCCTCATATAAGCTGATCATTTCAGGGTCGGGGGCCATTATGACCTTAGAGGTTCCTAGACAAAGCGGAGCTTCAGGATACCCCAGAGAAGGCTTGGGAAGTGGTGCCTTAATGGATCCTGCAATCTTGTAATATCCACAAGGTAGAGGAAAGCTTATGCAAGTTAGGGATTTACTTGGATATCTCAACATTCTCCCTATGCAAATAGGTGCATTTAGGATGTATTTTATCCACTTGACTAAGCAGACCTAAGAGACCTCTCTTCCACATTCCCAGCCACAAATCAATTTGATTGTAGCCATGCATCACTGATGAAGCAACCTGCATATGAAACTATATTTAAACTACTTCGAGGCCGTCGTGTCAGTGCAGATTTTCCATGTCAGTGAACTCCCAGGAGGAGCAGCAGAGGGAACCACCGCCCACACCACACAATGCTGAAAGGACTATTCTGTGGCAACCATCCTTGGCGGGTAGACAATGCCATCTATTTGGCCAGCCGCTGACAGGCATTTGTAATGTCCAGCAGCAGCAGCAGCAGCAGTCCCATGACGCAGTGGCCAAAAGCCAACCAGCAACCAGGATATAGTGCACATTCGCAGGACATTCGGTGCCGCCTCGCTGGCTGAGAGCCAAGCATACTTACTGCATTTTGAGGACAGCTCATAAAAAGAAGTGCAGCGCGGACGGGACGATGCGTAATGTGGCATTCCGCTTTAATTGCGCCACAAAATGCGCTGGAAATTGAATTTCTTCCCCCCAGCCCCCCCTACGATCCGATGGGAGTGGAGGAGTGGGACAATTTCAATCTGTTCGTTTCATAAATACGCAAATTTGTCCATTGAAGCGGATGCAAATATTGTGCCAAGACATTTTCCATTTACCCAATCCATTTGACAGCGCACTGTGAGCCGCCTGCCCCGCCTGCCCAGCCTTCCTGCCTCCCTCTAGCAACATAAAAATGCCAAAGCGCACAGAAAAATCACTGAAATGGTATCTGCAGGCAGCATCATCATCGTCATCATCATCCTCATCCTCATCCTCGTCAGGAGGGATAACTATCCCGAGTCTGTGCTTTTGCAGTCGACTTACAGGAATTGTGGCGCCAAAAACTACTAAAAATAAAGTTTGCATTTTGTCTATTTGTTTCCTGTCGCCTTCTCGCATTCCCCGACCCCACACCCTGCCCCAACACGAAACGGAGACATTTCTCCCTTTCCCCCAGCAGCATAAACACAGAAACTTCCCCTGAGGACAGGTTGACAGCCAGTCAAGGAGTACAAGTTATAAGAAATGTATAAAGAAAATGATTAAAATGTAGCTGGGTTTTTTTCATCAGATGACTCGTAAAAAAATTCGATTTCGGCTGCGAAGGATCTGCACTTCACAGCACAGCTTCACAGCTTTAACAGTTTCAGAGCAGCCAACTTGTAGAGTCTCACAGCAATCAGCTCCTGACATCTTGCTATAGCTGCAATGTTTCAGAGATAGAAAAGAATGTTGCGAAATTCGTAAAGGCAAAGATGTTGCGTGGACAGTGGATGTTGCGCAGCATACAGCCAGTCCTGCAACCATTTAGCAAATATAAGCACCACCCAGTCAAGTTATGCACCTTTGTTTGGATAACGTAACGCAACGTAATGCATACGTCAGTAAAGTGCATGCAGGATGCAAGTGGGATTTTATTCAATTGTAGTCTGTTCCTGCAGGATGAACACCCCATCCTGGCCAATTAGAGCTTCAGCCTGCAGCCGCAGCTGTAGCTCAAGCGATCACATCTAAATCAGTGCCAGTGGAAATTACCCATGAAAATCATAGTTCTCCATCACATAAAGGCTGCATATTTATCCCCTCCCCAGGGACGATGTACTACTCTGCCTACTTGTGAGTTTCTCTTAGAACAGATTTTCTGAAAATCCCCTAAGACACGGGGCCCATAGACCGGGCAAGTTTTTGGCCCATCTTAGAAACTTGGAAGTGAAAGCCTTTACGGATGCAATTTAGAATTAATTATGCCAGTCGCTTGCCACTTGGCCGGGGGATTTGTGAGGAGAGTCGAGGGAACTGCCAACGCAGCCGCAACTTCGAGCAGCTTGTGCTGAGGTTACAAATTCTCATATGTCGCCACACAGCACACAAGACACACAGGGGCAGGCGGACAGGCGGGCAGGCGGATAGGCTGGCTGACAGTGAGACAGACAACTCTGGCTGGGGATTGGCAACAGTTGACACAAGAGCATTTAACGCTTCAGCACGTTTTCAATTCAATTTTCACAGCCAACACAACTGGGTACTGGTCGGGAGGGGAAGGGCCTGGCACCGGGGCTGGGGCTAAAAGGGGCGCCGTGGTCGAGCGCCAAGGATGCCGAGGCGTTGAGGCGTGCAAAAACTTAAGCAAACGCACAGTGCATGACAAACGAGGCTAAGGACAATGCCAAAAGGATAATGATAATGAACACAAACGGTAAGCGAATTATGCGGCAAGCAGTCGAGGAGGGCGTCGAGGAGGTGGCCCTTGGGAGGAAAGGAAAGCTCTGCTTAATGAAGATGTCCGTGGTGTCAGTCGTCGTTCTGCAATAAATCAACAAATTACGCGTGCCAAACTAGGAAAGGGCTGAATCTGAATGGCTATTGTATCTCTCAGATACGCACAGATACTGGGGCTCTACGACTCGGCCATATTTATGTGCAAAAACAATAAGCGAACCGCTTAAAAATGCATAAATCAAAGCGGAAACGCAGCGAAGGGAACTGAAACAAAAGCAAAGCAAAGCGAGAAGCGAGAAGCAACTGTCAAAATGATAATCGCCAACAACTGTTGAAACTGTCTTCGAGTCCCTGTGACAAATGTTGTCGACTCGACAAGCAAGGGGTGGTGGTGCCACCCCCAAAGGAATCACAGTCCGAAAAGCACATTTTACTTATTAGGAAGGAAGAAGAAAACAAACCATAGAACGCCATGGAACGAAGCGAACGATCCATTGCTGCGTGTCATCTTGACAATAATCATAAAAGAAAATGCAAAACCCAAAAGCCAAAGGCCTCACAGTACGTTCCCCCGATTGTCAACCCCTTAATCCACTTGTTTCCTTGGCTCATAATCCTCTGGCCCTCGCCCTTTGAGTGATGCCTATTATCATAATCCTATTGGTGGTTGGTTTACTACTCCCCCCGACTCCCCCCGACTCCCACCGACTCACCCTGACCATTTGTACAAATACGAACATCTTTCGATATGTTTTTGAGTATTTTGTTATGGGCTCAAGGCACTCGCAATCGCATCGGGCATTATTGTCTAGGCAATTAATCGTCACGAACGCAAATATGAATGGAGAAAGTCATAATATTAATCACTAAGAAGGTTTAAGTTCGAAGGAATAGTTTCAGGAGGAATGGTAAAATAAGTACTACTAGCCTTGGATTACCTTGGATGTTGAAGGAGGCATTAGCTCTCATAGATAAATGCCGTACTCTTACTTCTAACGAATGGAATGCTGTACAATCCCTATTGCATCATATGTATCATATTCATAGTCATTCATTAAAACTAGACCCAAAACAGCTCCTTTCTTTCCCTTATTTCGCACCCCCAAAGAACTGGTCCTTACTTCATTAAAATATGCACATATGTAATAAGTAAACCACTAAGCAGACAGACACCACAGCAAAAAGCCCAAGCAGAACCAAATCCACCACTTAACACCCAATTGAAAAGTGTGACCCAGTTTTAAAATTCATTTGGCAGAGTTTTGCACAGCGTTTAATGTAATTGGCAAAGTCCATTTGGTCATGGCAGCGGGGAGTTGCTTTCAATGCCTTTACAGATCCCGTGGCCACATATGGGAGAATCCTTGGGTAATGGATGCCATAATTCCGCGCTAATGTTGCAAAAATCTGCAAAGCTGGAACAACAAACGGAATGAGCAGTGACAACAATGGGAACTAAGCTCATAAATTACCATGACAATGGTATTATGGCTCTAGTCCACCCCCGAAAATGTTATTGAACTCCAAAAGCCAGGAGCGTAAATCTTGGCCTGGCTGTCATAAATTTCGATGTTTTTCGCATTCGATTTTGGTTTTTGGATACGGAATTAAATAGAATAGAATATTATTTATTGTATAGCCAAGACCATGAAGCAATCGCTGAAAATGAAATTGCAATTTTAATTCAATTAGCAAGCGAAGCAAGCAATGCAGATTGGTGTGGAACCGAAATCATTTCTCGTTTAAGTTAAGCTCCCTCCAGGAGCAAATGTAGAGTAAATTTATTCCGCATGATTAATTCAAGATTCGATTGGAAGTGGGGCGGAAGGAGCAGGAGGGAGGCAGGCAGGCAGGCAGGCAGCAGGAGCCCCGAATGCTGAACAAAGTAAAATATTTGTTCAAGGTGTTTGAACTTGGATCGAGGGCAAACGAAATCAACGACGGAAGTCATTACATATGATAATGCAGACGAATTGGCAGCCGCCGAACTAATGTTATGAAAATTCGATGAGCACTCAAAGCCCCAGAAAAATTATCGACTGTTTGAAGGATAAAACGGAGGAGAGCAATCATTTCTTCATTTCAATGGGAAAAAAGCTTTGGTTGCTGCTGGAAATTCAACAGAATGAAAAATATTTAAAGAAAAATAACAAAATACATATTTTAAGTTTATCCCATAGTTTAAGCTTAAGCAGGATAATATCTAAGATATCCCCAAGGGTAAACCCAACTCCACCCTCTTTTGTCGTAGATAAAAAAGATTCCTATCAAATTAATGGACTCCCAACTCCAATTACAAAATAAATGCAAATCGCAGATCCATCTAAAATGAAGTCAATTTGGAGAGTTGCTACAAGCGCAACTGATCGGTGCATGGATGGTTGGTTTGAGGTGGTATGGGCCCATAGGGCAGCATATGCTGATGCCACATTAGATCGACGACTCACTTGTCAGTCAGTCGAGGAGGGATGGCAACAGACAGCCGACAGCCGACAGCCAGGCGATGCTTATCACACAGCACATGGACCAGTTCCAATCAGCGAGTCAAAGAGCGGCAGGCACCCACGGGAACACGGAAACTGGAAACTGAGAACTGGAGAGTCCCCGTCCCAGTCCCAGTCTCAGTCGCAGTGTGTCTCATCGGCAACTGGGGAAACCCGCGGCGTCGCACATTTTCCTACGCATATGTCAGCATTTTTTCCAAATTGGAATCGAAAAATGCTGCACTAACAGCATTTTGTGGTTTTCAGCATAATTAAAGGCAGACTGCCAGAGCACCAGAGCATCAGAGCACCAGCACCAGCAGCAGAGCACAAGCAGGAGAGAACCCTATGTGTACCGCCCCGGACAGATCGTAAATGTCGAAAAACGTAAGGTGCCAGAGAGAGTGTGTGGAATTGTGAGTGCTGATTCCGCAGTACGTACGGAGAGTATCCGGCGGGGTGGCAATCGACTGAGAATTGAGGATTCGTGAGGAGCGCAGCGGAGTGGAGTGGAGTGCAGCGGCGCGAGCCGTTCGGCAAGTTAACAAAGCCATCAATGGACCATAAACTAAACACTTTTTAAACGCTGACGAGGGCTGGGACTGCCAAGGACCTTCGCGGGTCCTTGTTACAGCGAGTTTTGTCGAAATTGCACAGATGTTTGCCCTGTGTTTTTGTGTGTTTGTGTGCGTTTGCTGTTCTTTATTAAAGGGTAGTTTTCATCATTTCCCGACGCCGCACAGTTGGACTGCTGGCAATTGGAACTGTGCTAGTGCATTCCACTCTGATTAGATCTGATTTCGCAAGCCGATTCCGATTCCGATTCCGCCCTGACATATAGACAGACATGCAGACAGACGAGACAATGGAACAGGTTCTGAGCAGGCGACCGAGGGCAGGGTCGCAATTTATGGCACCAGAAAACGTATTGAGCAACTTTAAATGCGGGTCAGCTGGGAGTGGAACTGGATGGGGCAGAGATCTACGCTGCTCGCAGCCAGCCAGGGTGGTGGCAACTGGTGGTAATGACGGTGTCGTCTGGTGGTGACTTGGCGGTCGCTTCATTTGTGCAGCTTCGCTGAGCATACGCTGCACATCCGCCAGCCAGGACTGAGTAGAATCCGCCAAATGTTGCATGTTCTTCCTATAAATATGTTTAACATGAAGCGTATTTGCTGCAGGGCGTATGCGATGGCGGTATACCCTTTTGGAAGGAGTTACACAAATAGGGGAATAATATCGGTTGAATTAATGGGGGTTGGATCAGAGATCCTCAGGTAAAAGGAACCTTTAAGGTGTCTTTTTACTCAGAATAAATCCTGAAACACTCTTCTAGTGCTCTGAGCTTCTCTTTGACAAATTCTATTACAAATCTCTTGTAACCCACTCTTTACGCTCCTCAAAGTTTAAGCACCCGAAGTGGATGTTCCTGTTCGCGTTTCCCGGTTCCCGGTTCCTGCCACCGCTTCAGGCACAAGCTGAAGAGCTCTTGACATTATGCTTATCCAGAAACAGGAGACCAACACTTGGCAACTGTTGCGAGTTCTGTTATTGTTTTACGATGCTTCTACGAATGTGTGTTCTTGGGCAAAATATTGCCATGACAGCAGCAGCGGCGGCAGCAGCAGGCACATAAATATTTATGCCGCATTCGATTGAAAGCTTCTCAAGCGTAAGCATTTTAGATAAAGTCTGCCCCACAGCCACCCACCCACACCCCACTGGGGCAGGTGCATTTGCGGTTCTTTGGCTCGGTGGCATTTTGCATATGACAGCAGAAAAAAGTTTACTGATTGCGAGCGAGTGCGTCGTCGTCTCGTGCCGTGCTGATTGGATGGACGCACACAGAACGCAGCAATTGAATCTCCGAAACATCGTCATTGGGCGGGCGGGCGGTTGGTCGATTTTCTAACCAAAACAAGAGCTCTAATCCGACTATGTCTAACCCGAGGCAACCACAAGAGACACACACCATCGGCATCAGCAGCAGCAGCAGCATCAGCATCAGCCCGCGGGCCTTGTTAGAGAGCAGGCGACGACCCTCGTTCGCGCATTTTTAATCCGTTTAAATGAATGACAGTCTAATTGGAGGATTTGCAACGAGGCTGAAGGATGGGCCAGGCCGGGGCCAGACGGCTCCTTAATAGTGACAAAGTCCTTGCCATATGCTTTGAAAAAACCACATGTTATTCACGGTATTTAAACAAACAGCAACAGCAACAGGGGCGGACGAAACAAGCCACCCTCTCAGCCGCCTCTGATTCTCTGTTACACCCAATGCCACAGTTTTCCAATCCTCCCAGTCGTCGTCCTCCAACCCTCATACAATTAGGTTCTCTACCCCTGTTCCGTGTCCGTCTCTGGCTCTGACTCTGGCTCACATGAAATCCAATTCCAATTTTTATTTAATGCGCGAAAAGCACTTGATTGGATCCAGAGCAAGAACTCAGTCGCAAGTTTTAGTTCGTTATATACTCCAGGGACACTCGACTCCACTCCACTTCGATGGGGGTGGCAAGTGCAGGATGCAGTCCTTGCGGTATAGGCAGTGTAAACTTTCACTGGCACAGGATAAAGAGACTCCCAGACAGTGCCAGGCAGCAAGAAGCTGTTTCGTGCTGGTATCCCACAAGCCACCAAGATTATGGGAGACAGGCAGCGCATTAACATCAAGGAGCGGAAAAGGTGTCTGCTGTCTGCGGAATGAACGGTCCTGCGACAACGCCAAAGTTGAGGCAATTACCATTTACATTTCGCTATCTTCTTCAGTTAATTAAAACCCACCGAAGATGCCAGGAGGCGGCATAAGGAGCACGTAGCAGCTACCGCCTAAGCTCTAGTCGGTAGATGGTAATCTTAGTTTTTAATTTTCTTTGCTCTGCTTTCCTCGGAGAGACTCTTTTCCCCCTGCTACCCCTTCGTATTATCTCTTCTATTGTCTATTCGTTGTCTCTCTGTTGGCTTGACTTAATCACACTAAGGCAATTTCACGCCTTTTTGCGCTTTGTCTCTGACGAGGGGAATCACTTTGTCACTTGGCAGTTTGATGTATCGACAGGGGCCAAGCCAAACAACCGACCCACCAACCAATCCATCCATCCCCTTCCCTTTTCCTTTCCCTGCCCTTACTCGAGTGACAAGCCAAAATGGTAAGGCAATAGTTGCCCAGAGATCTTCAGGGGTAGATTAGCAATTGGGTTTTTGTGAAGATTTTGTGCATCGATTTGTGTATCGGAGATTTGCGTTAATTTTCAAAGAAAATATTTACTCCCAATGTGCGCCCGAATGTGTTTTTTTGGTAATTCACTTGACTTCAAATTGCAGTCACGTGCCGCATATGTGTGGATATTCCATGGTGGATAATCAATAAAAAGAGCTGCAAAAAGGGATCGGGGCAATTGCTTTCAAAACAGTTTGATAGTACGATAACAATCGCAAACAGCAGAAGAGAAATTATATTTATGAAACAGTGGACAACATTTTGGACTTCAAAGCTCTACGCTCCTTTTTCGCATAGCCCCATTATTTATCGTTCATTAATCACATCAGCTTATGGCTTCAGCATGAACTGTTCGCTTCTGCAATTAATTAAATATAAGCTAAACAATATTTTTAATGAAATGGCAATGGCCGAAGGCAATCATGTGTTTAATATTAATTTTGTCGACAGCCAACATGGCGGCCAGCCAGATTTTCTGGCTCCAAAATGCATCCCATCGAGAGACAGAGCGAGAGAAAGAGAGAAAGAGGCATATATGGCAATAAATTTTAATTAAAAATGCAACTCATATGGAAAGTGGAACAATTAGCACCTGAAAATATGCAAGCATTAAATTGCTGCTGCTGTGGCAGACACAACAGCAACAGCAACTGCTACATCAACAGCCACAAAACCCCCACCCCCCGAGAGCAAAGTGCAACAAAAGAAGCGACATTTAAATAAATTGTACGTATGTGTCTGGAGTGGTCTGTGTAAACCTGCTCCACGACTGACCATAACAGACACATATTTTGTCCCGGCACTGGTCACATCCTCACATCCTGTCTGCCCGGACACTAGGGTACTGCCATCCAACAAGACCGAAAGAAATCACAAAAAGAAAATGCTTCACATATCGACCATAAGATGCCCAATAATGGAGCACTATAATTTCTGCAGAAATTACACTAGAATTTTTAATCTGTAGTGACCAAAAAAATTTTGTTTTTCTTGGAATTTTCTTTAAAATGAGCTTAAAATTACAATATGGTAACGTTAACGTTTTTCCAACTATTACAAACAAAGCCTGCAACCTGCAAAATCCCCTTTATTAATGCTTACAAATAGTCGCACGAACACGATGACAGCTATATCGACTCGTTCATTGGATGCTGATCAACAAGATATACCCAACATCTGATTCTTCTCATGGCATACAGTTCCACGCTTACAATATACCCTTTAACACAATCATTAATGGGTATAAAAAGTTCGAGGCAACAGAACGAGACGGAAAACGAACGGAAAACATTCAAAAATTTGTTATTTTTGCTGTCCTGCTATCGTTTCGTATACATACTCGTATTTACTGGACAGTTGAGGGTTTTTCTATGTAACTGACAAATAAATATTTCAGCTGCTGCCCCCCAAAATCTTGCGGCGCTCAACAGTCGGCCCTATATTGTGCTATGGGTGGAATGGGCACGTAGGGGAACGTAACGGAACCCTATTCACTGTATGTCTGTGTGTGTGGGGCAGCAATATGTAGAGGCTACGCGCAGCATATACTCAAAATCCAAAGCGGGAGCAACAAATACTCGTGCAACAACAGAAAACATGGCCACATATTCACACAATCTCAATCTCGCTGGCGCTGCTAAAAAATCGACAAAAACAACCTGTTCGGAAACACTTGCAACAAGGAAATCACAACGGCTATCACATGCCACACAGAGGGCGTCAGACAGGGACGGCAGCAGGCAGAGTGAGAGGGCAAGTGCAGCATGTCGAGGGGGTGAAAAAGAGAGCGACAGAGACACGAAGCGCCGCCCCTTTTTTCGAAATTTGCTCCACAACAGGCAGATGCACAGTGGGACGACAGGCGGCGGCAAGGAGAGTTAGAATTGCGAGAGTGGAAATTGGAAATGCAAATAACGAGACAACAGTTCACTGAGTAATACTTTTAATTGTATATTCTGTTTTATTTATTTCTTTCCAGGTTCAACTTCTTCTTTGCGCTTGCTTCTGCCGTTTTTTGCTCCTTCTTCTGGTTTGATTGCATGCACATACATATATATATATATATGTATGTATGCGTATGTGAATCATTTTCCGTCTTCTTTCGTGTAGTTTTTCTCGTTTCTTTTCTTCCTTGTGCTTCTCCTCCTTCTTCTTATTGTGTTTTGCGTGTTTCAGGTTATGTAGAATGCTTGTCGAGCAATATATTATCAAGATCCTTGAGAACATCATACTTTGTCTCAGCCTCGCGCTTGCACTGAGGGCAAATGGCCAAAGGCTGTATTGGACTGCGAGCGACGTGCTTTTCGAATTTGACCGCATCTAGTTTTTCTTGTAGTCGCTGGAAACGCCCCGCCGCTCCATTGACAAATGTTACCTTATTGGTCTGGCATTGGCAATAGCTGCAATCGTAGACAACAGTTTGAGCCTGGAAAATGCTTCCCATGATGAAATGAAGTTAAAATCCAAAGAAAAAGAACACGCTGCTCGGCCTTTGGACTCCGGAAATGTCTGTGACAGCTTTGTGGACAGGAAGAGAGGTTGGCCAGGCCAGAGCTGCATTCGTTTGACATATAAATGATATCGATATTCGCATTGAGGGCATCTCATACGATAAAATCAATTCTAATTAAGTTCAGAACTCCAATTTTAATACAATTTATGCAGAATAGAGGGTGACTCGTGCAACCGTAAGATAATGGTGCATAAAGATGATTCTACCGATATTTCAACGTTCACACTATTCGCACAAAAGCTCTTCTTCTTCCTCATATTTTAATACCATAAAAAATACCGACTGGGATGAATATTTTTTGGTAATTTCAAACAAAATCAAATGGAGAAAAAAATGTGTAATTATTTAGTGAGTCAAGCCCAATTGTACTACGAACCAGGAACTCCGCACCACTGTGCCCTGCACCATATACAATTTAGATAAAATGAGCAACTTTTTCGAATGAGCCTGCCCTGCCGCGGACGCCAGCCAACCAGGAGGCGCCGCGGCTTGTGGTGCCTCACACAATAAGACCACAGAATATGTTTGCCTACGGCCAGAGCAGATGGGAACCGTAGGCGGAGAAGCGTCGAGAGTGCGACAGAGAGGGATGAAGTGCCACGAAAGAGAAGGACGATGAGAGTGAGACAGAGAAAGAGCGGCTGTGGCATAAGGGTGTCCGTGCTCTCCTCTCCGACAGAGGCAGAGGCAGAATCTGAACAGACTCTGTGCAGAATCTGGACAGATGGGCCGAGTGCCGCGAGAGTGCGGAGAGTTTTCCCAATTTGAATGGGACAATATGAGAATACGAGAATTCCAACTGGACTGGCTCGGGTGGTGGCAAGTGGCAAGTGGCGGGTACTTAAGGAGGAACAGATTGCGGGCGGGCAGCAGTCGAAGCTGGAAATTCGAATCGAACGGAACGGAACGGAACGTAACGAAACCCAGACCCAGTGAGAATCGAGATCAAATCCAATTGAAGATGAATTTGCTCATGGATAGCCTGCCGTCGCATGCGAATCCTGGCTCGCGTCGCTCCACGCCGCCACAGCACACGGAGCTGAGGATCTCCACATCCTCGCCACACCACAACCAGCAGCAGCAGCAACAGCATCTGCAGCATAACCACACACAGCAGCAGCAACAACACCAAAACCAACACCAGCTCCAGCAGACATCCAGTCTTAACCATAACAACAACAACAATGAGACACCCACATCGCCACCTGGTGGCAAGACCACGCTCAAGCGCGCCTTTGACGTGGCCTTTCTGATGATGCCCGACGAACGCATCAAGCAGAAGCAGGCCGAGAAACAGGCCCGTCTCCAGGAGGCACTGCAGCAACACCACCATCACCACCAACAGCTGCAGCTCCAGCAGCAGCAGCAGCAGCAGCTCCAACAGCAGCAGCAGCAGATGAACCACTATCCCACAGATCTGTCACCGCGTGCCGCGTCCTCGCAGCCACCATCGCCGGCGGCCATGGAGTACATCAGCCTGCTGGAGGCGCGTCAGCGCTATCCCCAGCTGAGCATCCGCTCGCCGCGAGTGTACGATGATCCCACTCTGGTCATACCGCTGGTGGACTCTCCGGAGGCCACGGCCACGGCCTCGCCACCGCCGCCAATGCGCAGCGCCTTTACCAAGGTGGCCTCCTCGTCGCTGTCCACATCCTCGTCGCCTTCGACCACATCGCGTCTGGAGTCGCCCGTGGATGTGGGCGCCCCCCCATTGAGCCCGGATCAACTGAGCTGCCACTCGATGAGTCCGCCGCTGGTGACGCCACCGCCGCGCACCAACAGCGGCGGCAGTGTGGGAAGTGTGGGTCCGCCACATGTCGCCAATCCCATGCCCCCCAATCCGATTGTTTACCACAACTTTCGGCCAGAGTACCAGTTCAACGGAGCCTTCCAGGCGGTGAATCCGATGCAGGCACTACAGGCACAGCATCGACTGAAGCAGCACCTCCTCTACACGCGTCCTCCGGGACCGGGTGGCCATCCGAATGGTGGAGGAGGACCGGGAACGCCCTCGTCGCCGCCATCAGGTCCGCCAGCGGAGTTTCTGCATGCCGCCTATCCGGGATTCGGGCCGCATCCGCATCCATTTGCCGTGTCACAGCCGATGCAGAATCCGGCAGCAGCCGCGATTCTCTCCACGCTGATCCCACCCACACTGGCCTCCACCTTCACCCTGACCGCACAGAACGTGTGCGCCAAGTGCAACATTAGTTTCCGGATGACCAGCGACCTGGTCTACCACATGCGCTCCCACCACAAGAGCGAGGTGGCCTGCGATCCCAATCGCCGCAAGCGCGAGGAGAAGCTGAGGTGCCCCGTCTGCCAGGAGACTTTCCGCGAGCGGCATCATCTCACCAGGCACATGACGGCCCATCAGGACAAGGCCAGTGACCATCAGCCGCAGCTGGAGGAGTCCAGCGACAACGAGATCATCAATGTGGTTGGAGGCACACCGCCCGGACGGCGGATGGGCGGTGTGCCCAAATGATCGAAGCATTTCTTCGGATACTTTTAAGAACTCCCCGACCCCACCCCACCCCCCACACGTCATCGTTTTTGTGCCCGTAATGCCCATTCTCTATTGTGATATTAATTTTAGTTATTCCCCCTGGATTTATGTTTTCTTTAGCCTTAAACGTAGTGCAATTTGTATCTTAAATAGCCCCCTATGTCTACGTCTATTACTGCTCAGTCTTTGCGGAACCGAAAGGTTCCCTGGTTCAATCATTGTAAAATATTAGAAATAAGTTGCAGATCTGCTAATCTTAGCATTCAATGTGTGGCCGAATGTTTCAATAAAAATCTAATTGTTATGCAAATCGTAATGGAATTTTTTTGACTTGCACTTTTCCGTAGAAAATATCGACTGCAAATTAAATGCTTGCAAAGAAATCATTGACGTTGTTCCATCTGAAATTATAAACTTCAATCAGTGTTTTGCCAACGACTACAGTCTTTCTTCGATCAAATATAGAGAACATTAATTAGTGAGTAAAAGCATTTGTCTGATAAGAGTTAAGAGTTAAAGAGTTGCAGCGACTCCTCGGATTTCCGAATTGGTACAGATTTTAGCCCAAAAATCAGATATTGCTGAAGCATTGCTGTTTCCATTCGAAATGATAAATATTTATCGGCGGTGAGGAAACTTTCACCACTCATTGAATACTTCAATATGATATATTCTGTGTAACTTTTGAGAAATCGCAGGACTGTTTATTCTGTATACCCAAGAGTATATTTCCAACCCAACATACTATTCCCTTTGTAGAGCAGACCAAAAACATAGGTTCCCAGGCTTAGAAAAACATGTAAAGTCAGCGGCGAGCACATGCAGGGCCGAAGGCATACGCCATATGTGAGCAAAGGAGAGAATATGTTCGACTTGTTAGCGCAGTGAAGCTGAAGTCGCGGGTTCGCTGGGATTGGGACTGGGATGGGGATGCGTTGGCCGCATGCAGCAATTAGATGCGGCCACAAAAACAACGACTCTACTACGACGCCGACGCTAATGAGCTGACTGAGACGAGATTGGTTTGGGAACCGAAATGGGAACAAGATGGAGAGGACTTGTAAAACAGTACCCGGGGTTGTCCTGGCCAGGCGCCGCACAGTGGTGCCTTTGGGCATTTCAGCTTGCAAAAATCAGAACTGCTGAATAAATTGAATAAATTGTATTTAAAAAGTTAAAAAGTTAGCACCAATAATGAGTAGAATTAAAATAGTATTTGTTTAAAAATCATCTTATATGGTTTACTTTTTAGCTGCAATTTCTTCACAAAAATTGTGCACACTGACTAACAAATTATTTTCATAAATATTTAATTTAATAACTAAAAACCGGATTTTCTGAGTTTTTAAATATTTATGGGCGCATTAAATTATTGATTTTTGCCATTTAATTGTGGCTGAGAGCCCACTGTGCGCTGCGATTAATGCAAAGTGGAACAACGAGCCGAGACGCTGACTTCCAGTAACTCATCATCAAGTGCTCGTGCAGTTTTGGCAAAAATGAATTTCGAATTTCAATATTTCCACACTCATGCAGGGGCAGGAGGGGAGACAACCCTTGTTGGGCTCTTGCCACAGTTCCCATGAGCCACGAATATGTGTAGCATGGCAAATTCCTACAAAGCGCAACGAATTCCTTGGGTGGTGGCGGCGACGGAGTCTCTGGCTCTGGCTGTGGCTCTGTCTGTGCCCCGCCGTTGCACTCAAATGAGCCTCAGCGAATCGCGTTGATTTAGCGTGGCCAAATCCTGTTAGCCCCGTGCCACAGAGCCACACAGCCACGCGATTCTCCCAGGACGTCTTGCTGCCTTATCAACTGATGTATCAATTGATGGCATCGCTAAACGGCAAACGTTCTGCTCCGATCCGCTCTGCTCATTGTTCCCATGATGGGATTAGCATTTTATGGCTTTGTGTTCGCTGCTTGCCACTTGATAAAGACATTTTTTCTTTTTTTCGTTGGTTCCTTGTTTCCCAGGAGGAAGGGAACCATATCTGGGGAATATAATCTGTGGAAATTGGGGGGGAAACCACAAAGGTAGAGGTGGAAAGGAGTTTTCTTGGAAGAGTCCTTAAGTCAGATTTAAGAGATTTTTAATATTTTATGAACTTTTTTATTGGGAAGCTCTGCCAAAGGAGTTCTGGCTTCTAGAGATCCCAAAGATCTTCCTAAGACCCCACTTCTTCTAAGGGAACTTGAGACACTTCGCTTTTGGTTTTATTTCTAATCTCACTTCCATATTTTCCACTTAAACTCAACTGCCGTTGATTTATTTTATGCATTTCCCCAATGGGCAATTCCAACTTCCTTTAAAAACAATTACAACTTCCGCCGTACACGCTGCCACAGGCCCCGACCCCAGCGGAGCGCCCGGCGCTCACATGAAACTCAGTTTGCCGTAAAGCAAACACATCGTCAAAATCACATTTCCTCATTTACAAGAGGCGGCTTGGGAAAGTACTAGGGCTGAGGCACAAACTCGGAGAGGAGAGACAGGCGGCAGGCAGCATACAGCATCCAGACCGAAAGACAGCCACTCACTCAAAACGACGCCCAGGGCAACCGCAACTCTGGCGAAGGCAACTCCACATAATAAGCCTCATCATCATGGTGGGTGCTACATAATAGCAGCCATAATCACATTTCATATTTATCACATTTCTACGCCCACCGAATGGAGCAGAAGCAGGAACAGGAGCAGGAGCAGGGCTCCCATCGCGCAGCGACCTGAGCCGCTTTGTTTGCCTTTCCTCCTTTTGCCTAACCTCGCAATTTGACCGTAAATAAATTGCCTGCTCATTTGGTAAGCAGTGGGCCTGCGCCTTTCCCCCTTAAACCTCATCAGCATCCAATGCAAAGAGAGAGAGAGAGCGACAGTATACCCGGATGGGGTAACCAGCTCGACATCGTGTTCAAATACGTTTAAAACACAATGCAAATACCGTTATAATAGCACAGGCAACAACAAGACGGCAGTACATGATGGCTATGGAAGTCGAAGCATTAAATACCCTTAAAGCGGCATACTTTCAGAGGTAGCTGTATGAAACTGCAATGAGTCAAATTTGAAGAGATTATCTTATGAAGCAACTAAATTGTTCTTGCAAAGAATTGTATATTCTATACGTACATATATGTATCTGATATGATATAATACAGTACTCGATTCTTGGTGGTTCTTGATTGATGGGATGATTGCAGTAAAAGTCAGGGTACGTAAATAGCAAAACGAGGAATAAATTGTCATGGAAAAAGGTGCTGATCAGGAATATAAATCTATAGCCACATTTCTAAAGATCCACTTCCATCGTTCGCAGCTTCCCTCTTTCTAATCACCAACAAATCTATGCAAAATCAAGGCACCCTGGGCACCGAGGGTATAAAAAGCAGACAGCTGGAGTAAGCCCGTGCCCAGGGCCTTGGCTCCGCCTCCCATCTCCACCCTCAGACGCTCAACCCCGTAATGGATCCCCGTGCGTATGAGTGATTTCTGCTCATCTGCGCTTAAAAGTATGCAAATATTTCGGTGGGGAGCAGCAATGGGGAGGAAGGCGTGTCACAGGAGCTGACTTTTACGACATTGTTGTTGTTCGTTGTTCGTTGCTGGTTGTTTGTTGGGTGTTTGTGGCGGGTGCCCGGCCAAAGTGTTTTTTAACTGCAGGCAATTTAATTTCCACTTGCTCCCAGGCGTTTTAATTTCAACTGGCACTGCAATCGACGCCTCGTTGGGTGGTACGATTAGCTTTTGTCGGGGTAGGGGGTCTTTAATCCCTGCCCAGAGAAGGCACTTCGTGAGAGAGAGTCACTATAAGAGCCCCAGAAAAACTGACAGCCAAGCCGCTTAAACTTTGAACTTTGTCATTTCAATTTTCGCCAAACGGATGCGCTTTGTTTCAGGCCACAATCACAGTAGAATGAGGAGCCACCAGCTGAGAATGAGGATGAGAATGAGGCCGAAACAGAGACTGAAGCTGGAACTGGAACTGGAGCCGAGGACATCCATGAGCCGACCGGAAACATTGAGCCTGACAATGCGACTTTCATTTGCCGAAAACTGCGGAGGAGCTTCACTCCTGGCACGGCCTGCCATTGTTTTGCGGTTTCGTTTGCCGTTGGCTCTCTGTCAGGTCCAAGTCCAGGATGAGGACGAGGACGAGGTCGAGAACGAGAACGAGGCTGGAGGCCCGGCCACCAGTCCAGGAAGTTTTTCATGCGCCATGACACTTTTTGTGCGATTCGGTAGCCATTTTGTACCGTGCCAGGATACCTTTGTGCCGTACACGAGAGCCAGAGAAGGAGATGGAGAAGGAGAAGGAGCAGAACCAGAAGCAGGTCGGCTCCATTGAATTTTTCCGAATATTTTTGGATGCATGGAAGCTGTTTGCCATGCCCAAAAGACAGGCGGCGGCTTACCAAAAAGCCACACAGCGAGACAGACACATCTACAGGGACCAGGAGCATAACCAGAAGCAGAGCAACATCCTTGCACATCCATGGCCACGTCCTGGCCGTAATTTATGATGTGCGCTTCCCTTTTCCAGCAGTCGCTCGCTGGCTCGCTGGCAGTTGGCAGTTTTTAGTTTCGCAGTTCTCGGGGCCCAAAACTCTGCGGCTGTTTTCTGCTGTCATAACTTTGGGTCGCATAATTAATATCGTAGTTGTAAGCCAGCGACGGCACTGACTTTTTAGTTGGACCGATGCACAACTTTTATGGCGGCTCCTCGTCCTGCTGCTGCCGCGTTGTTTGCTCAATTAACTTAGCAGGTAGTTAATTTTGCAAAAGCCGCAAGGCAACAACAGGATATCCCGTGCCCAGAAGTGGCGTGTTGTGGGTGCTAATTGATTTATGTGGAAATGTTGCTGCGGTCTCCCCTTTAAGCTTACTTTAAGTGTTGGTCTTTCGCCCTCTCAATCTCCGTTTCTTGGTGTTCTTGGGGTCTATTCAAGCATGAAGTACATTTGCAACGCCGCCAGGATCAAGTGAGTGGAAGTAAGCAATAAGTTTGAAATTCACTTGTCGGTTTCAATAAAGAATTGTGTATGTTGCTTGTCAGGGATAACGGTGGATAAGCCACCCTTGGCAAGTACTAAGGAATGATCTCTGAGTAACTCTCAGCAAATGAAAGACAGGAAGATGTAACATCCTTCACTATTTATTCCATTAAACTTTCTGGAAAACTGCATTTAAAAGTGGATTTAAACTCTCGAGGAAGAGATCCTTTTATTTTTATAGATCTCTTTAACATATTCCCGATATCTTTGTGGTGTGATCTTTCTCTTTGCTGCATCTAACATTCCTTTTATTTAATAGATTTTTTCCATTTGAAAACGCCAGCTGCATAAATATTCAGCGAAAGCCAAAAACCATTTAATTAAGTTAACTTTTATGGCTCGTAAATCAGAGCGAAACAACGTGGAAAAAACACGAATCGCGAATGCTCCATATTCATGTGTGGATGGTTGGAGTGGAGCAGCTCCATTCATACTCCGTGAAAGGTGCCGTTGGGCGGGCAAAAACAAAAATTCTCGCCAAATAAAATAAATGGCATAAGCAAACGCACGACGCTGACCATGTTGTTCTCTCCTCCTTACCCCACACCCCCGTGGCCGTCTCCTAATGGACGAATTTAATTTGGAATATTCCATTCCATGGGGCAGTCGTCGGTGGAAGGGCCTGCATATGGGTGTACACATTATGAAATTATGAGCATTAAAATGAGGAATGGCCACTTATCTAAATTACACCATGTGTGAGGATAGCAGGGGCAGGGAAGTAGAGCTGGAACTGGAGCCTGGGTGGTGGCTTGTCATCGAACAAGTGACACACTACCCCAGGGATAAACGTTCAGGTCTGAACTCTGGCCGGGTTAAGCACTCCACCAGGCCATATATCATGGCGAATATGCTGAGTATATGGAAATCCCTGCCGCCAAGTGATAAATGAATCACAAAACGGCAAAAATGGCAGCAATACAGCAACATCCACACATATGCCAGGTGGTAGCGAGACATAGAGCAAGGAGGAGGTGAAACCTCCTCATAAGACAGTTACATCCTTGGCACAGACTCTCTCTACCACAAAAAAAATTAAAAAAAGAAAGGTGGAACCCCACAAATATGTCATTTGACATGCTAAATATTTTGCCAGCGACTTTGCTCCACAAAAAAAAGCTGTGCGGTGAAAAACTGTTGACTCGCACGAAAACAACAACATCATAAACCATAAATATGGGGGATATCATCATTGGTTTTGGGGTTTATTGTGCAGAGGGTGTAAGCGGTAGAATCTATGCATAGATACATACATAAATAAACGTACAGGTCGAGCGAATAATAAGAGCAGAACTATGTATTTTGTACCACAACATTGGGAACTTAAGGATCACTTTAACTATTCGAATTCCCTTTTAAAAGAGTGTTAGAGGTTCTCACGTATTTTCTTTAATTGATAGCTTCGATTTTCAGTAATCAATCAAGAAACATTCTTTGTAGAATATTACTTGAAAAATAATCGCATTATTTAAATCGATTTCAGCGAATCTCAAAACTTTTCAAAACAAATTAAAGATAGCAAGCCGATTCATTCATCAGCTGCACCCACTCCCCCATCTCTGAGGTCTCCCCACAATTGGCCAACTATTAATGTGCTCCCAAAGAGAATTTACGATGCAAACATTTTCAGATATAGCCAAAGGAGAAGCAAAAAGAAAAAGTTTCCTTTTTAATAGTTAAAAGTTGCAAATTTGAATGGCTTGACGCGGGCGGAGATAAGAAACAGGTTCGCCAATAAATATTGACACCATTTTGTGTTTATGGAACTGGAATTTCCCTAAGAGAAAGAGAGAGAGAGTGAGTATGGGGAGAAGGTCGGGCCAGATAGCGGCGGCTATAATGTATAATGTCGCGGCACAGACAAAACACAAATTGAAACTGAAAAGTTTTCTGTTTCCTTCGTTTCGAGAGACAGAGAGAGAGAGGGAACGAGTGTGGAATGCGTATCGTAAAAAATAAAATTATGCAAATTTTTATTATTTGATTATGCAAATGTTCGCGCTTGACGACCCTTGGCATAAGGACGACAATATCCCCCCCTGCACCGTGCTCGCTAACTCTCCTCTCCCTATCTTTTGTTCACGGGTTGCGGGCTGCGGGACTTCCTTCCGCTAGGAGCGGAAAAAATCCCGACTGTTAGTTGGGTTCCCTCTTTTCAAGTAAATTTGAATTTTTTGCTGGCCATTTCCCTCCACGCAAAGAGCCACTCCGTGCGGGGAGCAGGGCGGGGCAATGTGGTGGGGCGCCTCTGCGGAGCATTGTCATATGTGGTTGGAAATTTTGAATCTGTTTGCAACCCCTTCGAGCGTATCCGTTTCCTTCTGTCGCGTGCGTTCCCCATCCCAGCCTCCATCTCCGACTGCCCCCCCACCACCACTTGTCGTATGCGTATTTATATTTTCTCTTTTCCTTGTTATGCCCTACACTCATTGTTGTCTCGCTCTTTGCCGCCTCTCTCCTCTCCCGTTTGCGCGCGATTTGAATCTTTTAAGTGAAATATTGTTGAAATCATTTATGCTCCAGTGCGCGAGGACTTTTTGGACGCCAGTCTTGCCACACGTACACCTCGTATTCCCTAATTGATAAACGCCACTAACTCCCCGGAGAAGTCACGCAAAATGTGTTTAAATCTTGGCAGGAAAAAACCCAACAAAACAGATAAAACCTGAACATAAAGTTTTATGTGTCTTGGTCTAGTAATCAGGTTGAGTAATTACCAAAACGTGCCCAAGCAAGAGTTCAAGAAAAAGTCGGAAGATAGAGGTTTTTTGGCTGCAGGAAACTCTTTAAAGTTTTTTTTTATAAGGGAAGAGTGGAGATAAATTTTGTTTGATTAAATAAATATTGAGAAAAATGAAAGATTTGTATTACTACTCAAATATGTTAAAGTTAAGCCATTAATCAAAGCTGGGAAACTTATGAATGAATAGTTAATATTCACAAGTTTTTTAAGGGTTAAACTTAATTTATATTCAATATTTCTACGGGATAAAATTTGTTTGTGGATTTTTAAAAGTTTAAGGCCAGTGTTTACCGAAACTAAGAGCTCTTGAAGGTATGGTTCCGATTAGTTAGACTTTGTTTTTTCTTGTATTTGGCTGCATTTAATACTGATTATCCACTCAAGAAGCGACGCATTAAGTTTAAGATATAAGCTTCTAAGCGCCGGATTAAGTCGGAATTCCAGATAGAGAGGGAGCAGAATGTTACCAAAATTTCCACAATAACAGTAGACAGCGCATAGTCCCCACATTCAGTAAGTAAACTTTCAAGCATGTAACAGTTTTCCGAACCACAAACAATGTACAAAATTTGTAATCTGACTGGCAAACAACTGGCAGGAGTGGACCTCACTTATGGCCAAACAAATGAGAGCCAACTTGAGGAGGAAATCCATCAATCATCTGGACAACAAAACATAAATCAAGCTAAGAGTCAAAATCAAAGGCAAGTCGGGCCAAAAGGCAGAGGGAAGTTGTTCAGTGTCGCCCGCAGGCAACTATTGATGGGCAGGCGAAGACCCATCAGGATGATGAGCCATTGCCGGGATTGAGCAACAATCGTTCAGCTTAAGCGTCACTTCCGGCATGTCCCAACCCCCCGATCCCAGGCCCCTGATCCCACCCAGATCTATTATAATAAACCAGCAAATACTTAGAGCCCGAGAGGGGACCAAGGAGCACACTCTTTTGTGTGCGGCAGTCTGCTTATTTACGCCGCATTGTATGTAGAAACTTACATATGGGTGAGCCTCCAGGCCAGCTCGCAGCTCCGATTCCCAGCTCCCAGCTCGAGCGTAGAGAGAGGAAGGTAGGGGAAAGGGGCGTCCATACGGCGGGGCACACATCACACATGTTGTTGCGAGTACGCACGTATGTTGCCTGCAAGCGATAGCGTCGGGACGTCGCCATTTTTTTGGCAGCCATCTCTCCCACTCTGCATCCGTTCTCGTTCTCTTTCCCTCTCTGCGCTGTCTTTCTTCTCTCTCTCTCTCTCTCTCTCTTTGGAGGCACACAATCTTGGGCAGCAATCGCAGGCGGCACATATGTGCAATCATGTGCAGGCGTCCCATGCTCCACACTCTCCACTCCATACTGTTGCCCCCAATCAATTTCCTGTCTCGCTTCAACTACATTGTGGCGACTCCATTTTGGCATTTGCCATTGGCGCTCCGCGTGGATACGCCTCCTGGGCAGGACGGCGCATGCTCAGTGCTTCCGAGAGTAGCGCGGTCGATGTCGAATTTCGAAAGAGCACACACATTCTGGTTCCCAGCTTCCCAGCCGTACATGCCACATGCCGCATCTGCTTAGTGTCAAATGGGAGCGGTGCGAGCGGATGGCGGATGCTTTTCCAATCAAAACTCTAGATAAGATAGGACTGCAGCCAGTCGGGGGGCAAGCTGCACTTGTCCAGGAAGCTGTCCTGTCCATAAATCCCAACAAGAAATCATGAGAGCGTTAAATTGAAACTTTGGATTTTACGCAGCTTAAGTTTTTTAGCAATTATAATAGACACGGCATCGGGGCAGAGATGTGACAACAGTGCAAAATAATACATATACGAGTATATAGCGAAAACAAAAAAACAGGCGTTAACACTTGTCATTCGGTCGACAGGAATATGTCACCTGTGCCCGGCCTCGGCACATTCAACCCCCCGATTCGTATAGGCAAATTCAATCAACACTCTGGTTTCACCCTCGTCTATAAATCTCAGTCCAACACACAACAACAACAACAGCAAAAAAACAATCTCACATAAATTCCTATTTATGGCCCGACCATTTGAACCTTTTTGTGTGCCCCTGCCCCGTGCCCCCTGCTCCAGCTGAACGCACACACAATCAAAAGTCGATTAGCATTCAGAACAGACCAGAGATCCGTGCAGAAGCCAGCGGACAGGACCCAGTCCCAGATCCCGTTTTGCAGGACAAGCTACAAATAGGCAAACGCAGGTAATCGCATTTCATATTGCAGCTTCTGCCGCCGAAACGAAACCAATTTCCCAAACCAACCCCCTCCCAACTCGTTCTGGAAAATCTGCTGAAAACACAATGAAAATATTTTTGCCATGTCCAGAGGTGGCACAGGGATGGGTTGTAGGATGTGGCAAGCGACTCTATCTCTTCTTTCCCTGTGACAAGTACAAGCCACTTGTGCGTTGATGATAATTTTCGAACCATTTTTTGGGTGGTTGTGGACTGGAGTCTGGGTTCTGGGGTCTGGGGCCTGGGGCCTGGGGCCTGGTACAGAGATATCCCTGAAAGCGGCTTATGTCGCCTGTGGTGTGTGCCATTCTGCTGACAAGGCTGGAGGAGCTTTTGTCTTTCGGCCCAATGGACAGCCCAGGAGCAGAGTCCTGTGGAATACTGTCATGCCCATTCAGGTGATTTATGCAGAGTTTTAATTTGAAAAGCAATCAATTTTCAAAGATCTAACCAAAAATAGTTATTCGAATATTTTCTTGATATTTAAGCTGGGGAAAAATGTTCAATTTTCAGTTGATTAAATGTTGCTGCTAATAAATCGTAAATCTATTCAAATTCTGAACCACAGTTTTATATCGCTTCTACAACGCGTTCCTCTCCAGCAATAATTAAATATTTAGTAATAGTCCAAGTCTCATTGGGATCATTAGAAGGCAAAGCTTAAAAAACACAAAATTCAATTATGTCAAACATCCAGGACTTATCTAGATGCATTATCCTGGGCTAATGAGCGCTCTTAGTCGGGCGGGGTATGGTATTCTTATCTGGAGAGCCACGGACAAAGGAAGCCACAGACGTAAATGAAATCAATTAAAATTTATCACATGCCAGTTGGTTCCATTAAGGCGACACACAAAAGACGCACCGGGAGACGCACCGTTGCCGCGTGATGGTCCCCAAGGTGCAATTCGTTAGCCATTTCGAGGACAATGGCGGTCAGGATGTGGCTGAGGCTGTGGCTGTAATTTGTCCTGGCGTGTTGTCGCGCAGTGTCGCGACTCAGTTTGTTATCGGCTCAAGGAAGACAATAAAACGGCGCCGCGTTTGTCGCTTTAAATAATAAAAACATTTGATTTGCCAACTTTGGCACGTGGCAGGACCTTACCACGAGTCACAGGACTCAGACTGCGCCTGGCTGAGAATGCGCAAGCAAATCGCAGATAAAGCCAACGCGTAAATTAATGGGCGGCACGTGTCGAGGCTGCTCGTGTGGAGAGGATTGGATTGGTTTGGCTAGGCTTGGCATTCAATCGGATGACTCTACTGTGTCCACTGGCTGGGTGGTCGGACGACACGACGGCATGTGTGGGAGCAGCTTATGGCCAGCAAATTATCGACTCTGCTTGTACTGGTGTGTTGATGGCAAGTGATGAGCTGACCCCCAGAGTGTTTGCTCTGGGGCTGATAATTGAGGCGTAAATGTTGGCACACGTCCGGGATAGCGTCCGCAGCACGTCCGGGGCTAAGTTGATACATTGTTGCCACACTGCCACTGCCAAGTGGAGTTTATGAAGCGGTTTTACAATGTCCCTGCTCACTTGTTTTAGTATGACAACAATGTGGGATGATAACCCCATCAAATTTTGATAGGGAAATACGACCATCAGCTAGCTATGCGGGTGTGCAGCTCATTGTGCAGTTCATAAAATGTTAATAAACCCTTGGAAGTATCAATGGCTGCACAACAAAAGAGTTGGCCTGGCCCTTTAAATAAATGCGAGCTTTTGATTTTCCAGTTGATGCTGTGGTTTCAAAGTGCCCGACCAAACCTTTGACCATATGCGCTGAAAATTATCCAGAGGAAAGTACCTCCCTATGATATAGAAAGAATACCCTTAAAATGGCGTTTATTCTTATGCATAAAAAAAATAAAACTGAAATCGGTCATAGCTTAGCATTTCCCTGTTATTCTATCGCATAAATATCAAAACTATGGCAGAAATATCAATAAATTGGTATCCTTTCATGGAATACCTCAAGATATATCAGTAGTAGTTCCCCCAGAAAGAGTATGAGTATAAACTGGCAACGATTAAAACCACCCCAGTGAAAAATCGCATAGCTCAAAGAAAGTCACACCACCAAAGGCAGGGATTACTTTCCATGGATGGATCTGCAGTGGTGGGGACGCCTGGCATATGGCCACTTGGCAGCGTTGAAAAATCAACGAAGGATATGCTAACAACACCAGAGAGGATGGGTTAACAATTGTCAAATAACCACAGGACATGCACATGAATGCTTCTCCTGTGTGATTTTTGATTGCATGTGTGCAAGAAAGGAAACCCAAAGGTGGGGATGGATACGTTGGACAGTCGCTTTGATCCTTGATTGGACCTGAACCCACTCGAGGGCCCATCTGGACCAGAGTCTAACTGACTGACTGACTGACTGGGCTGAGTGATTGATTGATGAGCTAAGAAACACAGCCTAGCCGTGGCGACAGATTTGAGAATTCCGCATCAGCGAATGCTTTAATCGAGTTAAGGGCGCAACCGACTTGTGCTTCAAATTAAATGGTGTCAATGTCAATGGTGTCCTGCCATAAAAACTGATGACCAGCACAGATAAAATGGCTTTTATGTTATTGCTCCGCTCCAAGCCACGGCCCCAACTGCAGACAATAACTGCAGACCGCAAAACAATATTTAAATTTGAAAAGTTGCGAGTGTACGAGTTAAATGAAGCAGAAGCAAGATTGTTGTCACAGGCCAAAAAAAAACATTTTTGGAACTCGCTTCGATGGAGGGGTGGATGGAAAACAAAGACAGAGAATAAATGGTTAAGGCAGCAGTACAAAACATACACTTTATATATACATATATATTTGTAGCACTCTAAGCAGACCACGCCCATTAAATTAGATTGACACTCATGGCGGACACATTTTAGGAAATTGATCCCAAGGACCTGCTGGCCAGGAGGAGAGCATACCACTATCCAAGTTATCGTCATAAATCATACATCAATAGGACGGGACGGGCAACAAAAAACCCTCCCAGGCACACACGCCTCTCCATCTGTGACAGCAGCGCCAGCTAATGATGTCTTAAAAAACGATTCAGGAACTGGTCATGTGACACGACACCAAATGTGGGGGGCCAATCGATGTCCTCAGGTCAAACGCATTATCAAAATTGCCGTTTCAGCTGCCGAGAACGAGGACCAGTAGCAGATCCGTAGAGAAGGATGTGAATGTCTGGGGAAATTGAATTTCAACGACCCTAAATGGGTCGCACCAGCAAAAACTCCGCAACAGAGTAACAATATTTTTCCAAATCGGCTTTAAGTCATGAAAAATAATAGACAACCCAACCCCCCCAACCACCCAACCACTGCTCAATGAGGCCGAGTAGTAAAAAGCAGATTGCGAGGCGCGTCAGCCAGGCCAGGAGACGATTGTGGAACACATGCTGTGCGCATATGATGACTGACTGACGACGACGACGATGGCGATGGTGATGATGATGACGGCTTTGCCGCTTATCAACAAGGGAACACGCATGGGTGGTAACAAACAACGAGAGGAGCAGGCTGGCCAAGCAACATGTGAGGATTAAAATATACAAGTAATATATATGATGCCAAAGTAATTGTTCCAAAAAAAGACACCACCACCAGAGATAACTTTCAAAAGTAGTTCAGGTATACAGGTATATATTTAAACAGAAACTCAACTCACATACGTCTACTCCACATCGTCCGGTATCTCCGAGTCCTCAATCGTTCGCGTCGCGGGTATATAAACTTTGAAGGCAAACTTGGACTTGACGAAGGAGCCGGTATTGAGCACAGTGCAACCATGCTGGCTGCTACTGAAGCTCTGACACGAATCACCCATGACTATCAGATCCGGCAGCGGATAGAGCCACAGGCCCGGATCGTAGTCCCAGTGCACGGGCATGGCAATGGGATGTATGGGCACCAGGTGACCCTGACACACAATGGTTCTCGAAAAGTGCTGCTCAATTTGGGATGTGTCCTCGGGAAAGTGCAGCGTATTGCGGCAAAACTTCGCCATGAGATCCAGCCGGCAGACAACGATCTGTTGAGTACAATACTGAAGCCGGCAGGGATTCGTTGCCAGCTGGGTGCGCGGCCAGGCCTTGAGCAGGCCCGCTGCCAGACATTCTGGTATCGGAGCCCGCGGCAGAATGTTTGGCGCTGTTGGATCCTCGGCGGAGGGCACGAGAATCAAATCTGTTTGCTTTTTTAGCTGCTCACAGCCTGCTGCCAGACCGCCCAATGCATCCAAATACTGACGCATTTCGTGATGGTTTCGGGTGCTGGCCGTGAATGGTCCCATGAGGACAATGGCCTGGGGCGGGCAGGAATCGTAGCCGACAAACAGCTGGCGCAGCTTTTCGATGACCACAGGCAGATCCAGACGCACATCAGACAGAAATACAATTGTGGTTTCTGTATTGGTGCGCTCCAGCTCTTGCAGACGCGGTGAGTACTTCAGAAGCTTGCTGGAATCGCCGCCCCAAGTGTTGGCTGTGCCGAAGAAGGCGCGACTGCTGGTAGCAGGCTCAGCAGGTGGAAAGCCCAGGCCATCAACTGGAAAAAGATACAGTTAGCGATCTGATTGAAAGCGACATACTGGCCTACCTTTCAGCACGCCATTGGAATAGTTGCCCTCGGCCAGCACAAAGCAGCCCTCGCAGAAGAAGCCGGCGTGGAAGCGAGCTCCACTCAAATCCAGTTCGATAGAGCCAGTGGGATCTTCCACATAGAACTTGCCCTCCTTTAGCTGGGTGAGCAGTCCCAATACCACAGCCTCCCTCATTGTGGAGGTGGCCAGCAAGTTCTCTGCAAACTGCAATTTGAACTTTTTGGCCTGGGCGTCCGCGCCGACGCCGTCCTGGATGACGGCCGGAGCAAACAAATCGTGGCGCAGTGTCTTTTGCAGCAGCATGGCATAGCGCTGCTGCATATAGTCAGACTTCATGCGCGGTGCGCTCAACAGCTGACGCGGCGTCACATCCGGCTCGAACTTCTTGATGCGTGTGTTGTAGCGATACCTGGGCACTGTGAAAGCATCAATCACAGCGAATACCGTCTCACCCTCGTCCAGGCCCACACGATTCAGCTCATTTATGGCCTTTTCCAGAGCCGCCCGCTCAACGTGCGGCGTTGCCAACTTCTGTCCCTGCAAGTTCTCGGTGATCACAGTCAGCCATTTGTCCCGCTCATCCGCCTCAAAGGGCAGCAGTTGCTCCGCCAAATAAGTACTGTTCTCCGACCGAATCAGAAAGCCGCATAGCTTAAAGTTATTTGCAATTCTTTTTCGAAGAAAAATTAATTCCGCGTCCATTCCCGCGAATTTTTTGCTTCGGTATATTTCTGAGGGTAAAAATACCTTGTTATTATCAAAATATACCGTAAATATACCGCACATATACTGACAAAATGCGTTGAAATTTCTCGTTTTTGCTATTCGGTTTAATATTACTATCTAGTTGGCCCTCTCAGCCCTAAACAAATAATTTTATCCGATTCCTCAATAAAATTCGTTCAAGATTGGCTAGTTTTCAAAAATCTTTTTTATCGGATTGTTTACATAATAAGGTTCAAATAAAAACGACCGAAGCATAAAGCGAAAGTGTGTACCGGAATGCGACGTCATTATTGCTGGTATGCCCTCTTTCCTTTAACTAATGTTAAATTTGTTGTTCCAAGCTGCTTTGGAACATTCATTTCATATTGAATTTGTCTTAGATTGAAAAGCAAAGTGAAGAGCGAAAAATGTCGGTATTTTTTGTGCGGTAAATGGTGCTTGGCGGTCATTTTAAAAAGTACTTTAATATACCTCAAAAAATAGATTGGAATTTAATTGGGTATACTTTTATATACCGATAAACCGTAAATCTACTTTGAACTTATATAATCGAATCGAAATAAACCGGCAAAATTCAAATTCAATTTGGTTGATTTCAACATAATCAGGGTCGCTTTTGCTGTACAATCAAAATTTTCGGTACGAATTCGGCGCCTTGAGCCAATCCTTTTCAAAATGTCGGATAAATGCATGGACTTTAACGAGTTCTTACCGTACATCGGGGAATTCGGAGCCTATCAGAAACGCCTTCTCGTGTACATGATGCCATTTTCCTTTATGTTCGCGCTCATATACTTGGCGCAAATATTCATCTTACTTGTACCCCATGATCATTGGTGCCGCATCCAAGGGCTAGAGGGCTTGCCGAAGGCGAAGCAACTGGAACTTGGAATCCCAAAATATGCGGACGGCGTGTACGACAGGTGTTCAATGTATGATGTCGATTATAAACTCCAGTTCAATGCCACAACTGCGAATGAAAGTTGGCCAAAGATTGAGTGCCGCGACGGTTGGATATACGACAAAGGTCAAGTGCCATATGACACCATTTCCACGCAGTACCATTGGGTATGCCAACACGATGACTATGTCGCCTACTCTATCGCTGCCAGCTTTGTGGGCTCGATGTTTGGCTGTCTGTCCCTCGGATACGTTGCAGATCATTGGGGCCGTATTCCTGCGTTGTTTCTGGCCAATGCATGTGCCTTACTGGGCGGTCTTCTGAGTGCTGTCTGCACGAACTTCTACACCTTTGCAGCGGCCAGTGTGCTGCAGGGTTGGTCCTTCGATACCTGCTTCACCGCCATTTACATACTAAGTGGGTTTACCCTTCCAATTTCAACGGTACAGTTATACTGATATTTTATCCTAGTGATGGAGACTGTGGGCCCAGAATATCGTACGCTGACAGCCAACCTTTCGCTGGCCACTTTCTATACTATGGGGGCGTGCGTACTCCCCTGGATAGCCTATGCCTGCAACAATTGGAGGACATTCGCTGTGGTTACCTCAGCGCCCATAATTATATTGAACTTAATGTGCCTAATAATACCCGAATCACCCAGGTAGATTATTCTTCTCATTTTGATGCATTACTGAATCATCCTTTACTCAGGTGGCTGCTCTCGGTGGGAAAAGTCGAGAGGGGATTTAAAGTTATCAGAAAAGTGGCCAAGATCAATGGTAAAACGGTGCCCGAAGATGTATTGGTCGCCTTTCAGGAGTGCAGCGAAATAGCCTACCAGGAGGAACAATCAGCGAAAAAGTACACTCTACTGGATATTTTTAAGAGCTGCCGAATGGGGCGCATTGTGCTGATACTGATCCTGAATTGGATGATTATAGCGCTGGTGTACGATGCTCATGTGAGGGTAATCACCAATGTGGGAACGGATATATTCGTTTCCTTCTCGCTGGCAAACCTCACCGAGCTGCCGGGTGGACTGGTTCCGCTCGTCCTGCTGGATCGGACGGGGCGCAAGATCATGCTTTTTACGGTTTTGCTGCTCTGCTCCCTTGGCAGCCTGTTGGCCGGTGTGCTGCGCAAGAAATGGGATATAGCTATAGCCGCCATATTCGGTCGCCTTTGCGTTACGATTGCCTACAATGTGGGGGAGCAGTGGGCGGCGGAGATACTTCCGACTGTGGTGCGCGGACAAGGACTTTCCCTCATACACATTATGGGAGCCGCTGCAGCAGTACTTTCGCCATTTGTGGTTTACTCGGGTGACTACTCCGCATCGCTGCCTATGAAAATATTAGCCGGGCTGGCTGTGATTGGAGCTGTTTTGGTCTTGTTTTTGCCAGAAACATCAAACGTTGCGCTGCCGCAGACAATAGAAGAGGCGGAGACTCGTTGGGCGCAAAAGTTTTGGTTTCGCAAAAAGAAATTATAATTCTCATTCAAATAACATTTTGGCGCGTCATTTTGTTTTACAACACTGAAGTGTAGTCCAATGCGACCCTAAACGCCGTTTATCACACAGATATATCGCATAAGAAATATATGTATCGATATATTGATAAATCAATTTTAACATCCCTATAAACAGCACGTGTATAAAAAGAATTGCTGTTTATTTCTCCTCAAAATGGATGTTGTCAAGGAAGTTTTAGCCAAACACCAAAAGGAATTGGAAAAATACAAGCCAATTACAGTAGACAAGCACTTGGAATGCCGCCTGGATGTGGGAACACTCTTGATTACAGATCCCAACGACTTTGATGACCGGGAACTCAGGTAAGAGAATGTGCTTCCTAGAATTGCATATATCACCGGTACAACATGTCATTTTCACTGCTCACAGGGACAACAGAGAGGAGTATTTGACTGCCCTGACCCGAGAGAATACCCAGCTGCTGCTCAATGCGATTTGGGAGCTGCCCACGGAGCGTGTGGATGAGAGCATTGTGGCCAAGCTGCCGGAACCAACAACAGTCCTGCCGCGTCTCCGTAAAGTACCTGGCCCACGCCCGCTCACCAAATGGGAGAAGTTCGCCAAGGAGAAGGGCATTACCAAAAAGAAGCGGGACAAGAAGACCTACGATGATACGCTGGATGTAAGTTACGACCACTTCAATGACCTCATCGGGCTACCACGCTAATCTTTGGCAATGCAATTCACAGAAATGGGTGCCCACATACGGCTTCAAGCGTGCCGAAGCTGAGAAGAGCAAGGACTGGATACTGGAGGTGCCGCAGAACGCGGATCCCAACACAGACATGTTCCAGAAGAAGATCGATTTGCGCAACGAGAAGGTGGCCAAGAACGAAATCCAGCGAATGAAGAATATTGTGCGGGCCAGGAAGGTTGATATGCCGCGCAGTGGCTATCTGGGACCAGAAGCAGCCTCGTCCAGTCAGCTGCTCACGGCG
Organism: Drosophila tristis; assembly: GCA_018150885.1. Lineage (NCBI taxonomy): Eukaryota > Metazoa > Arthropoda > Insecta > Diptera > Drosophilidae > Drosophila > Drosophila tristis. Next base: position 2,287,896 of record JAECWT010000264.1, read on the forward strand.
GTTACCGTGGCCAAGTCTTCGACGGCCTCCGTCGGCAAGTTCCAGAACAAGCTGCCCAAGGAGAAGGATGCACGTGGTCTGGGCGTAAAGGAACTGATACCTGGTGGCAAGCGCAAGGCATCGCATATCACCAGCAACGAAAGGGAGGCCAATTTGGATCTCATCAAGAGTGTGCTGCACAAGAAGCCCAAGCTGAACGTGGACAAGGCGATATCGATGCAGAAGGAAGAAGATCGCTTGGCGTAAGTTGCTGCCACGATTATGACAAACTTTAACTAACTTTAGCCACTCCTTTCAACAGGCGCGAAGCTGAGGGCGGACCTGCCAGAAAGGCCAAGCCAAAGGGCAAAGGCAGTCGCAAGGCGGTGGGCAAGAAGCCCAAGGGCAACCACGGCCAACGTGCACCTGGCAAAAAGACCCAGGCTGGGCGCAAACGTCGCTAGAGGATAATCAAAGGGCCTAGGACCATTTTAATAACAGAAAACAACATACACTTATGAATAATAAATGATAGACATAAGACAAACCTTAATCTATGTTCGATAGAAACGCAAATTGATAGGTGCCGTATGTCTTACCAAATATTCGTAGACAAAGTTGCGGAATACGCGATTGAAGTTCCGTATAGACGGCCAGTGGAGATTGGCCGCGTTGTCTTGCGGTGTATGCCAGGTGTCCGGGAATGGAGTGGAAATCAAGTGCAGTATGGGCACATCTGCAGGAAAGTCAGAATCACATAAGAATTGTGGGATTAACCGAGGGGGGGTAAAAACCAAACTTACTCTCCTCCAAAAACGGACGATGGTCATCATCGACAAAGCCGCCGGAAATACGATTTAAAAACATATTATTGTTGCCCTCCAGCCGACCAGCAGCGCGCAGGGATTTCTCAATCTGCACCAGGCTGGAGTGCAGGCCATGGGTGTTCTCATAGAAGCTGGAGAACTTGGGATTACGTGCACCAATGAGGTCGAGCAGCACAAGCACCTCAATGCGATCGATATTACGCGGCGCCAGCTGTGCTTGGCCAGCAGCAGCAGACGACGACTGTGCTCTGGTGGATGTACGGGCCAATTTAGAAGCCAGATGCTTGGATCCATAGACTGAGTCAGCGTTAGTCCATTCCTTGAACGCCTCCTCGCCATCAAAGAAGATGAGCTGCAGCGGAAACCCACCCACCCATTAGTCAATGTGCTCGGCTCTCACCCACTTTCAAAACTTACCATTAGCCCCACATCGTTACGATTGCGAAACTCTTTTGTTAGATAACTGCTCAGCGTCTTGGCTGTGTTCAGCAACAGAGCGCAGGGCACGGCCGAGTCTGTGGCTCCCACAAATCCGGGGTCATTGGCGAAGTACTTGCTGTCGTAGTGGCAGGCCAGGGCCAAGAAGTTCTGGGCCCGCGGATTGATGGTGCCGACGACATTGGCGAACGTCAGTTCTCCGAACACGGGCACACGCTGCTTGAACTCATCGACTTCCGTTTGGAAGCCAAGGCCATTGAGTGCCTGCACCAGGTAGTCGCGCACCTGTTGATGGCCACGGCTGCCCACGACGCGTGGCACCAAAATCGAGTTGAGCGTTCGGTTAAAGTGAGCCTCATCGTCGCTCCATGGCGATGCAATCTGAAATGGGAATCGGTAATTACCAGCCCAACTGTGATTTCCCATATGAGTCACAATGCTCCTCTCTTACATTCCCGCCCGCTTGGGCTTGCTGCGGCTGCTGTGCGTGAGCGGAATCCGTGGAGAGCAGACAGAGGCAGAACAAGCCCCAGATCAAAGGCAGCGACTTGGCAACGAGCTCCATCTTCCACAACTGTAAGCTTTGGAGGTTGGCGTCGCATTGACTTGGACCCCAACGCCAGAAAAGCAAACTTTACCGCTTTATGATTTTGCTGTGGCTTTTCGATTATGTTTTCGTCTCTCTCGGCTGTGAGAATCGTGAAAGAGAAGAGAAGAGTGGGGGAGCTTTTAGCTAATACTCGAACCCAGCGATCGCTCCGACCTCGAATAACATTTAATGGATCTCCAGAGATTGTTTTGCATTAATCAGATCAATTTATATACGGTTTATTACTGTACAGTATATACCCACACACTTAACTATCTACACGGAACGTGGTGTCGTCATCATGATGCTCCAGGTATTCGTACACAAATTGACGTACTATTGAGTTCATATTGAGCACAGTTGGCCAGTGCAAATGAGCCGCATTGTCGGCGGCAGTATGCCACACTTCCGGGTATCTATAGGGAGCCAGATGCATCACGGGAACACCTGGGCCACACAGGATAGAATTCTATATTCGATAATCAACTAAAATGAAATAAATCAAGAGTTACCTTCATCGAGAAATGGGTAATGATCGTCGGGCAGATCAGTGTCGTGGTCCTTTAACTTTTGGAACAGCAAATGGCACTGGGCCAGCTGTCCCGATTCCCGCAAGTGCAGCTCAATCTCTGCCAGGCGATTGTGCAGGCTATAAGTGCTGTCGTAGTGACTCATGTATGCCTGGGCAGGAGCACCGATGAAGTTCAAGGCAATGGCAACCTCCTAAGACGAAGATCTTCTAGATTATTTCGTCTCGATTCCGATTCAAGCCACTTACAATGCTCTCCAAGGGCAGGGTCTCCATTCCGACAAATCGCTTGGAGCCGCGCAGGACATTGGAGTCCTGTGGATCGCCCGGCATTGGCTCATGACCATCAAAAAAGACCAGCTAGAAGGAATATTAATTACCAAATTACGTGGGATATGGGATGTGACGGAACCATTGAACATACCGCCAAACCAATATCCATTCGCTTGCGCAGCTCCTCCCTCAAATAAGGGCCCAAAGTCTTGGCCATGTTAAGGAGAATCGCACACGGTACCGCCCCATCGGTGGCACCCACAAAGCCCTCTGCATTGGTCAAGTATTCGGTATCGTAGTGACAGCAGAGCAGCAGGAAATTCGGTGCCTCCGGGTTGATGGTGCCCATCACGTTGGTAAAGGCCACGCCATCTTCAAACTCATCCCGTTCCGTGTGGAATCCCAGTTCGTGCAGCTCCTGCAAGAGAAAATCGCGCACCTGCGAGTGCCCCAAGCTGCCGGGCCAGCGCGGCTTGAGAATCCTTGCCAGCGTGGCATTCAGGTGATTCTCATCGTTGGTGAACCGAGCCGATGGCTTCACCACGGCCCAGTGCATCAGCAGAAAGTTGACGAGCAAATAGAACAGGCACACACCCGTCACAATCCAAGTAAACATCGGAACGTGGGTCTGCGGCCAGTCGGCTATGAGCCACTAACTGAACTGTCACTGCCCAGCGAGCGTCTGGCTGGGTGCGAAAATGTTACGCACATTAACTTGGAACCGATGCATTGGTCAGGCCAGACGAAACAGCGTTTCCTTTAACAAATAACAAAATCGAACGCGAATCGGGCTTTCTTTTTTAATGGAACTTCTCAAAGGTGTCCCAATCCAAAACAAACGATTCTTTGAACAATAAACTAACTAGAAACAGCCACAGATTACGCCGCAGCACCCCGAGTTCTCTTCCAGTGATAATCCAATGTTTGGTTGCTCATTTTTTACCATGCTCAAAGGTGTACGTGTGAATCATTTTCTCTGTGGCTACCGTGTCTTGGCTGGAGATCTGTGTCTTTCGTGTGCCTACCCGCGTCTTCGCCACTCGATGCATTCTGGTCGAACGGAACTCATCGCGCGATATCGTCCGCAGGCTGGAGCCCTGATGCCACAAACGTTGGGGCCTCTTCACGCGCCTTGCGCCCGGACCACAGCAGGGCCCGTGCCAGATACGCTGCTCCCGTCCAAACTCGGCGCCGTCGCTGAGTGTCTGGGGCAGATCATGGTAGAGGGTCTCGGGCAGAAAGAGTGCGAGAACTCCCCCCACAAGGCCGAGGATGCCCAGAATGTTCAGCATGAGGGAGGTGGAGACGCTGGAGAGGAAGACGACCGGTGGCGACATCATCATTGCCACAAAGCCCATCGTATGAATGAAGGACACGCCCTGGGCACGCACCACAGTCGGCAGCACCTCGGCCGCCCACTGGAGTCCGATGTTGTAGCAGATGTTCGCGAAAAAGCGTCCAGCCAAAGCAGCACCAAGCATGTGCCTGGAGTTCTTCATGCTGGCAGCCACGAGGCTGAAGATTCCACTCAAGCTGGTGAAGACAAAGGCGCACCAGCGACGTCCGAAGCGATCCAGAGTTAGGATCACGAGAATGTTGCCCGGCAGCTCGGTGGCGCACGCAATGCTGAAGAAGACAAACACATTATGCAAGTCCAGGACACTGGCAGCCCGCACATGTCCGTCGTAGAGCAGCGAGATGACCATCCAAATGATGATCATGAGCACCATATAGCGGGCCATGCGCGGCTTCTTGAAGATCGAGCAAATGGTGAAATTTCGCCCCTGCAACTCCTCCTTGTAGAACTGCTGGCAACTGAACTTGAAGTGATCGAAGACGCCGGGAGGCACCGTCTTGTTATTCCGCCGTGCCACCCGCTTCAACAGCTCCATGGCATTGTCTATCTGACCGACCGAGACCAGCCACCGCGCCGATTCCGGCAGCAGCCAGAAGGATAGCAGCGACAAGCTAATGGGTACGGCACACACGGCAGAAAACGTGCGCCAGTGGTAGGTGCCCAGGGCCAGCCAGGGCATCAGCATGGTGAAGGGCGCGTAGAAGATGGCCAAGGACATGTTAGCCACAAAGGTGCGATACTTGGGACCCACATACTCGAGAACTGAGAGCACAGAGGGGCAAAGAGAGGCACAGAGTGGTTAGAATACAGCTAAGGAATACCTTGAACTCTGCTGCTTACCCAGTATGTAGATCATGGTGAAGCAAGTATCGTAGGAGGCACCCACGAGTAGGCGCGTGGCAGCAAAGGCCGGAAAGCTGTTGGCCATCGCGCTGAAGATACTGCCAATTAGGGCGAGGAAACAGCTGCTGACCAGGGCCGAGAGGCGGCCACATAGATCGGCAAAGCGTCCGTAGCCCAGACCGCCCAGAATTGAGCCCACAAAGAAGATTATCTGCGCCAAGGTGGCATAGTAGTCGCTGTCGCAGACCCACCCGAACTCCATGGTGGCCGAATGGAATGGCATTTCCACATGATCGAAGACGTAGCCATTCTTGCAGGGTATCGTTGGCCATGACGAATTCAGATAAATGGTACGATTGATGGCAAAGTGAATGGCCGTGTAGTTGGCGTCGTACATGAAACAGTGACTGTAGGAGCCATCCTGCTCCCGGGGTATGGAGAGCTCCATGCGCTCTGCCTCGTCATCTATCAACGCCAGCTCGGGCACAAAGCAGTAAAAGTTATGCGGTGTCAGCGTCATGAATATCTGACCCAAATACACGAAGGCGGCTATGAAGGAGAAGGGTATCATGAACAGGAACAGAAGCTTCTGGAACAAGCCAAACTCCCCAATCATTGGCAGCAGATCGTCGAAGTCAAGGAATTGCCCCAGATCCACAAACGCCGAGCTCTGTCGCGATATATTGCCCGACCTTGAACCGGTTGAGGGAGAATTCAGATTCGAATCGAGCCTGTCGTCATATTTCACGCGAAGCTCCTCCAGTGATTGACCAGCCTGCTGGCCCTTATTCTTAGTTTTCGATCTATTTGAATGCGATTTTTGTATGGGACTGTTATGGGACTTATTTCCAAAGATTATTTCGATTTACCGTCTTTTATTATTGGATATCTCGCTCCTATCTCTTTTGCTGCCATCATTGTCGTCTTTATTCGGATCGTCTTTGTCCTTATTATTGTTATATTCCATATTTGGGTGAGAGAATTTATCTAGAATGACAGGTAGAGCTGACTCTTTGATTGTAAATGTGAAAAATCGCAACGATTTCAGCCTCACTTTGAGCCACTCTCGCAACGTGTTGGTCTCTAAGTAGTTTATGGCTCTGTTACTCCCCCCCCTGAATAGCCTTTATTCGGGATGACTTGGAACCTTTACAGGCCACTGCATCGACTTTCCTTATCATTTCCGCAAGTGGAGCCCACAATCCCGGCGACTCACCGACGCCAACACTAGACCTGCGGCTGACTCATCGGAGACTCATCGTACCTCCTGCAGAGCAGGCACTCTTGACGTTAATTAAACGCTTTCCCAAATCCATTCAAGAACTAATTCTTGGCCGTAATTTGTGGTAGTGCCAATGCCAGCAGAGGCAACTTAGGTAGGCCAAAGCCACAGGATGCAGGGCGACCGTAGCCGCCTGTTGCTGTTGGCTTCGAATGGCGGCGCATGCGTCTGCCCCAGACTCCTGACTCACTCCTTCTCCTTTCTTTTCGAACTTTCATTCATAAAAGTGATGGAATTTTTCGAAATCGGAGCCGCATTTCTTTGCCCCCTGAAGGAGGCGCGTCTCAGTCCTGACGCGACTTTCAATGGCAACGGTTCGCTGCGGAACGATTCGTCCTGAGATCCAACACTTCTGGCCACATAAATATGTCCGGTCGTGCCACATAAATCAGTGTCATAAATCTGTCTGTCTTGTATATGGAACACTAGCTGGAATTATGTGTCAGTGTCCCACGATAAGCGAGGCGGCGGCTATGCCAGGCCACAAAATATCTTAGATTTATTTATTTGCGTAGCCGAGGGGGTGAATTGAACAGTGAAAAGTGAAAAGACAAATCAAGAAAATCCCCCCAAAATAAATAAAGAAACCAAAAAGAAAAACAACTCTACCAAGGAAAGTAATCCGTTTAGCGGGAAAAGGAGTCAAAGTGCAGACCCCTCAAGCGCGAAAGTGTGGAAAGTCGCAGTAAAAGTGGCGGCTGCCGTTCTCCCTCTGGTCGTCTTGTAATGGTGCTATCACGGAGAAAGTAAAACGAAAGACAAACGCCACTCCAACGATGGCCATCTTGGAGTCTTGCTGCTTCTGGAAGAATGTGCGGATGGGCAGCTTCGCCTGTGCCATCTATACATTGGTAGGTGCAGACATCTTTCCAAATAATTTCTAATTCTCAGTTGAGCAATTAATTGTTAATTAATTAATTATTAATTATCCAAATGAAAACATACAATTAAACGAAAATTGAAGTCTAAGCTCACGGAACATATCACAATTCCCAAGAAGAAAACCGTCAGCTATTCTTGTGGAGCAAACTGCTTAGCAAAGTTTACAAAAATTCTTTGAGGGAACACACTTGCTTACTTATCCCCTTACTTTAATACTTGACATATAATTATCAGAATAAACTTCCATAACTAGTGAATGAATTGCCTTAGCTTTGATCAAAGAAACCTTCTTATATTTTCTTGCCTCTTAATCGAAAGCTGTCAAAACCTGCTTAATTACGTGTGTTATACGAATTCTTTGAGCAAATATATATTGTCATAGAGCCCACTCATTCAAGTTTTAGGCAACGCGAGCCATTACGGTGGCACTCAATTGTCACTTGAGGGGGGGCGGGTTGATTCCTTACACCCATGTTTATGCCCTCATTATATGTATATTATACAATTCAGATTTACTTTGGCTTCTCGACGTTGATGTTCCTCTTCTATGTGGGCGAGGAGCAGGAGTTTCTGTTGGGCCAACGCTCAGAGCCCGCGGGCGAGAGCATCCTGGAGAAGGGCGATGTGACTGTAGGTAAGGTGACTTCCGGAACCTTCCACCCCATCGAGTAGGGGGTTCAATTACGTGTGATTTATGCGCATTTTTTTTGTTTGCAGTGACTGTGATATTCAACGTTTTGTTTCTATTTTGCTCCGTGCTGATGGTGATTTCCTCGGGCCTGATGCTGGTGGGTCTCCGTCGGGTGAGTGGATACCTGAGGTTATGTACCGCCGCTCGAGGCAACACCTTTGCTTTTGGGGTCGATTGCAGAACAAGCGTCAATTGCTGATACCCTGGATCTGCTTCATGCTGGCCGACCTGCTCATCGAGTGCTCCCACCTGATACACCTGACCCTCTCCCGCCGCGTCATATTCGATCCGATTGTGGGCTTCATCTTCACCATAGACTTCTTCATTCTGTGCCTCAATGTAAGTCGACTTTAGCTCTGGTTAATATAGCACTCTGTAGCTATTTACCCGGTACCCGAACCCCTTGCAGCTCTACTGTCTGCTGTGCGTCATCTCCCAGTACCAGGCGTATCGGGCCCAACGAACGGAGCAGCAGCAGAACCCCACCACATCGGTAAGTATTTTGTGAATGTGTTGCACGGTCCCCTCAAGTATGCTTACCATCCATCCATCCATCCAATCCCAAAATTTCATCAAACACAAGCCTATTGTGGTATTCACAGCAGCCGAGAAACTAAGCAAGTCCCAGCAGCAGCAGCAGCAACAGCTGCAGCATCAGGCCCAGCTCCTGGGCGAGGGAACCGGGAATGGTAAGCGCCAGTCGCGCCGTCTGCTGGGTGCCGCCAGTCCCCTGATCACCTCCCAGCGGCTGACCAATTTCTCCACCATTACCGAGGAGGAGGAGCAGCAGTCCCGAGCAGGTAACGGACAGCGATTTATGGTCTAGATACGGGTATTTTCAATTATCTGAACATGTAACCATGAACCTTCATCCTCCATCCACAGACCACAGCAATGGTCACCTTTCTGAGTATCCCGGCTCCAGTGTGGCGGAACCGGAGCTGCACATGGACTCGGGTAATGGAGAGCTTCAGGTGGAAATACCAATAATTACGTTGGATCATGTGGCAGTGGCAGCAATCCAATACTGAGCTTAGGTAATGCAAGTAACCCAGCACCCACCCAGGAGACAATTTAGCCAGCAATTGCACGAGGAATTTTATTCCGAGCTGAGATATTTTTACAAATGGTTGAGAGGAGACGTGATGCGATGCGATGCGATGAGAGAATAAAAAGGACAATTTCCAAGAAAAATAGTATTTCGTATTTATTACTCTTTGCGCTTCTGACGCATGGATTTCAATTGGTGCATCATGCAGAGGCGGCTCCTCCTGGCTCTCGTTCTTGGAAAGAGCATTCAAAAGAGAGCTGCTGCCCAACGGCAATCAAAGGGGGCAGAGATTCAGGAAGAGAGAGGGGGAGAAGACAACCCTTGGTAATTATTTTTTTGCATGGCATGTGGCACCATGGTGCGAAATGGGGATGTGAGCTTTGTTTCAGTCAGCTCTCCACTGCAACCAAAGAAAACTATTTACGCATTCAAGTAAACAAACCCGGGAGTCAGAGAAATTACAATAATTATTCAAATGTCGGAGCTTCACCCCTTCAGACAGCCGCAGGCCAAAGGGATGCTAAAAAAACAGACCTCAAACTCAAAAATTATACAGACTTTAAATACATAATTAACTGTCGGTAAATGCTGACTGGAGCAGCCACACAGACCCCCACAGGATGGACTACTGCTCGAAGTGGTTTTTAGTGGCTCGCTGATTAAAGACGAATTATATTTTGAAAGCATTAATTAAAAACCCCTTTTCGGGCAAATAAATGTTAGCAAAAAAGGAACTTAAATGAACTGTTTGCCCCTAACTTCATCGGCAGACAAACAGCAGCGTCATTAAAAACCACTTAATCACTCGACCAAAGTGGCACTCTTAATTAAACCCTCAGGTGGCGTCGTGTGTGGCGCAGGACATGGCCGACTAACAAGGGATAGTTTCCATTGAAAGCGGATGCATGGTTCTAGGATTGAGTAGGTTCCATGGCCACACACACACACACGGACAGAACTGTCATTGACAACATCAGCAGAGGCAGCCACACCGAACAGCAGCTACTACAAAGTGTGGACCAGTTTCACGCAAGCAGTTGCCTGGCTCCTGTCGGCTGAAAAATGGCACTGCTGTGCCAGATGCTGCTGCTGTCCCACAGGCCAGGATGCTCTGATGCCGTGATGGCAGGATGCGACTGAAAATAGCAGGGTCAAAGGTGGACTACTCACACGAACAAAGTGAAAGTGGATCGTTGTCGGAGACAGAGCCAGAGCTGTTATTACTTTTGTGAAAAGTCGCATTTTGTGCACAAATATTGACACAATCCGCAGGCAAAGCATTCCCCCTGGCAGCAGCGAGCTACAAAGGCAGATATATATCTGGCTTAATGGAATCCTAAGTGGCGGAATGCACTGCAAAGTCAGCTAGACAAATATCAAATTTCCCGAGCAGCCAGCAAATTCCTGGACAAACACTAATGATTAACAGCATGGAGCGGGATGCTGGAGAGAGCTGTCGAATCCTGTTTTTTTTTTACCAATACATGTCTGGCCAAAAACTGTGCACTCCGCTGCTGGAGCAGCCATACCAGCTATTTTTCAAATTGCCACATTGCTTGTGGCCTTTGATGGCGAACGAAAATATTTCTGGCGCAGCATGAGAACAATCGCAGGGGCCATTCAATTAAAACGAGCCACGGCCCATGGCATGTTTTACCAGATTAGAGAAAATCTGTTAATTAAATCGAACGATGTACGCGGATCTGTGTGGTAGTTATGCAGGAATGCACTCTATGCCCAATAACATTTTAATACGATGAACTATGCAATTCCAAGTAGAGTTGAATGTTTTTTGCGCTCTCTTGCGAATCCCCTTCTCGACTGTTGCATTCGTGGAAAATGCCAGCGTACTCCGGCCTCTGCGGTTATAATGGTGGGGAGGAAAATAATGAGGTACTGCACGTACTTTCAGTTTTATCAGCAGTCAACAGTTGGCTGCCAGTCACCAGCCACTTGGCTCTTTAAAGTTGTTGTTCTCTGGCAATTAAGAGGAGCCACAATACCAGAACCCACAGCACTGCCACACGACCACACACAGTTGGCAATAAGCAGCTCACTTATCCATACAAACATACATACATACATACATACATACATAGCAAAAAGGAGCGCGTTCTCTTTATCTAATTGCTAAGATGGCTACTACTACTCCTCGTACTGCACTACACTTGGTTCCTGGTGCCTCCTGTCTGCTGGCAGGATAATGAGTTTTCCATTAGCGCCTGAGTGCGTCAATGGCAATATTTGCCAAGCGTCTTGACTGCTTAAGTGAAAATTCAATTAAAGCATAAGTGAAATGGAATTCCTTAGTCACCAAACCCCGGCGAACGTGATTGGCGTGCAGTCAAAGTTGTCCCCTGGTTTGCCCTGGCTAAATACATCTTTGATGAGACCCGAACGATGCCAAGTTTGGCAACTCCCTGCCACAGCAGGAGGAGCAACAATAGCAACAACAGCAACAAAGGCTGTCCAACTTTTTCTTTATAACCATTCATTCGGCAGAACTTATTTCCTTAAGGAAATGGCAAACTTATGGCAAAACCACATGTGATGCAAGATGGCCCAAGTGATGGCCACATTCGCTTTGTTAGTTTCCATAGCGTTGAATTAAATGTTTAAATTTGGTTTTCCAGCGCCACACGCACATACAAAGCCACGCACGAGTATTGACAACTTTAAGACAAGTTAAGGCATGAAAGCTGACAGGACTTTCCTCGCCTGACTGCCTGGCTGCCTCTGCCTGTCTGCCACAGATCCCTGCACTTCTGCCTGATTTATGTCTCCCTCCGAGGAGGGTGTGTAATATATGCGTATGTTTATTTAAAAAGGCAAAAAGTAAACCGAAATTGTGGACAAACTTGATGTTTGACGAGAGGCAAAAGGCACTTTGTCACTCGCTTTATTGCGTATACGCCGTGGCGTATGCATTGTGGCCTTTTTGCCCGATATTTCATTAGAGTGCAAATTTTATGGAGATTTATGCGAGCGTGTCGTGTGCGCACGTAGATATACCTTCAATTAGAAAATTAGCATATCAAATGCAGCTAATTCACACAGGAAGACCAGAGCAGAGCAAAGCAGGAGACCATAAAAGATGTAGCCATTCTCAATGAATATTAAAAGCATCAAGTAATCCGTTGGGCACATTATTGAAGCTTATTCATGTACTACTGACTTTCATTGCATCATAGAGACAATTGACTCGACACAAATTGAGAAATACCAGCATTAAATAGTCATGTTAGGGGACTTACAGATGTATTATTTAATAACAAAATTCCACAGAGCGTAAACAATAAGCAGCTTCTGAGGACCACTACCAACATAAAGCCTTGCTGCTTTAAAGGGACTCGGAGGAGGCCTAGATGGCAGCACAAATAATTAGGACATAAGTCGGGGAGGCATTCACATTAACGTCTGGCAGTTTGTCAGCAATAAATCCTGCAAGTAAATTATGCGGAACAAGGCCCTGACATCAATCTTGCGACCATCCAGAACACACTGGGAGGCAGCTTTGTTATCACCTCCACCAGGGGGGATGGTACAGCCGAAATGTACACATGTTTCGCATGTGAAGGAGGCCAACATATAAAGAGTCTGTTGGATGCGTCCTGGAACTCGTAAGCCAATTTTAATTGAGACTCGTTTTTTCTCACGCTGCTTCAAAGAAAAGGAAAGCTGCGTGTACTTGAAAACAAAGGACAAAACCTCTGACCTTTTTTTCGGCTCCGGGAAAAGGGTTGCCGGCTGTGCCGCCACAAGGCTGTAAGCAAATTCTGTTTTTCCTTATAGAACAAACCTCCTGAAGAGCAAACATTTTTCATATACTTATTTTATGTACTACCTTCCAGAGCGACAAGTTCCATTTTCCTGCACTGTTTTTTTGGTGTAAGTACAAAGAAATTTGTACCTTTGGTATTACCCTTGAAGGAGAACCCAAGTTGATTTTATTTGCTTTCGCTTTAACCTGCTGTCGGATCCTTGCCAGCCGCGTTATTTTCATTTCTTCTTTGTGGGATTTTTTTTTAATTTGAAACTCGTCTGTGATGGAAATGGAATATGGAAAGGAAAAAATGAATTATGGCATTGTTTGCAGATGGACTGTCTATATACTCTGTAAGACATACATACCTATGTACACACATATGTACACACATATGTGCGTACTTTAATAAGTATGAACAATATGGGAAATAATAAGCACTTGAGGGGTTATTCATTCTTTGATATTATAACAATCGAAACCAATTAAAATATATTCGTTTTCCATGGATTAATATGGAAATCATATTCAGTTTAAATCTTTTATTCTACATTTACTGGTAAATCTCCCAATATGCCCCCCTTGCAAAGGGTACGCGACAGACCTCGCCAGACCTGCAATAGTTGCCAGGACAACGATTCGCGAGTAAATAAATCGACAATGAACAGTCCAGGGAGCAAAGCGATGAATATTTCAGCAATGATTCCGAGAAAAACTGGATTCCAGAGTCGGAAATTGAGCAGTCAAACGGTGGGCCATAAAGTTTATTTCAATTAGCGAGGCATTTAAATCCTTTCATTTAATCTGAGCAAATCCACTTAATTAGCGTGTAGTAAAGGATAACAATGCCAGGGATCCTGTTCCACCGAACTTTCAAATAGTTGTTCTCAACAATATTAAATTATTGCAAAATATAAACTAATTTAGTTGGAAAATTTGCGCAAAACTAAAGTTTTCCCCACCGCATTAACGGCTTAATGGATGCGGTGTTTACGCAACTGGCAAATGGTAAATAGAAGCGCCTTTCCCCCTATTTCCATGCGAATTAATTGCGGGAATAGCAGCGTGAACTATCCGATAACACAGTCCGTCCAGTCCGTTCGCCACATGGGTTCGGCTCTCTGTGTTGATCTTTCGTTGGAAAAGCCCCAATGTCATTTTAGTTCAATGGGTTTGTTTTCTTTTATTTGCATTGGAATTTCACTGTCAAAACTCTGGCATGACAGCGCGCGGGAGTGTCACTTGACATTCATCAAGGGTGGGGTGGGGAAAAGGTAGCAACGCTTTCCCCCTTTTGAATGTCTCATGGGAAACTGAATCTGTCCCTTGGGGTAGGTAGGAGAAAGCGCATCATGTGGTAAAGGAAATTTATAATAAACGATAAATGGACCAAATGAACTTGACACTAAGCAGGGTTGACAATTGAGGCACTTAAAAATAAGCAGAAGAAAAAGGCTTACGGATGAAGATGCTTGCAGTACATTTAAAGGCATACAATTTCGCGTTACTCTCACAACATATTTTCAGGCAATTCAGGACTTGGGAAGAGCAGAACACATTTCACTGAATATTTGAATGGGTTTTACGTGTCCGTTGGGTGACATTTGCGGATGCCATGCAGTGGCGACCGCCTCCATTAGTTTCAATCAAATTTCATAAGCAAACAAGAAAGACCAATAAACTGATGTACGAGTATTTATATGTATGAACCCAACAGTATGTGTGTGGATATATAGTATATTGGCATTAGCATGCAAGATAAATAATAAACATATTATAAATAGCTTTTTCCCTTGGGCAAGCACTCCCGACCATCAATCAATGGCCAAACCACGCAAGGCCCTGCTTCTCCTGCTCCTCTGGCTTCATTATACTGAGCACATACCACACGGATCAGCCCGAATGGCATCGCATTGTCGAAATAAGATTTATGCCACCCCTGTTTATTTGGGTTATCCATATATTTGCACACCACATTAAAGCTGATACTTTAAAGACGGGAAAACTTTCGCACAGTTTCGGGGAATTTTCGTTTTGTTGCTGTCTGGCAGCCTGTCAGAATGATTTTCATGGTTAATTAAAACTCGTGCAGCACTCGATTAGCATATTGAATGTCAATCCAGGCAGCACTCCAGTCAGGCAGCCCTACAGCCTCCAGTCAGGACATCCATTGTCAGGGGCTTTAAATTAATTAATTAACTTTCGATGTAAACATTTGTTCAGTCAATGTCGTCGTGGCCAATGGGCATAGTATGAGTGGGCTGTGGTTCTGTTTATGAGCTCAGTTTAATATTTATGATATGAACAGATGAGATATCCTCCACCTGGCAATCTGATTCTAAATATGGCTCCGTAGCTGGTATTTTATTAAGGCTCACTCTGAGCTATTTACATATGTGAATGTCTCAGCAGGCACACACAAGCAAAGCAATCAAAGGCAAGCCATTATTACCGAAGGATAAGGCATCCGCAGCATCAGCCTTTGATTAGCTCCAAATAACGAGTAATTTTATTTGTAATGTTGCTTGACAACAACTAAGGATCGAAATTTGCATATGCCATGCTGTCTAGGGTGAGTAATCACAGACTTGCATTCAGTCCTTAAACATAGACAACTTGTCTGTGCAGTGCACATCCACATCCACGCGCACGTCAATGCCAATGCCAATGCCATTCCAATCCACTGCGGAATGTTTGTCCATTCATCCGCAGATTTTTCTGTAAATAAACATGGGAATTTAAACAAAATACACACGCCGAGCTTGTCGTATACATAATGAGTTTTGCTCAGTTTCCTTTTCGATGGCGTTCGGTGGCACAAAGCAAAGCAAATCAATTGCAATCAGCACCAGAAACCGAAGCAGCAGCAACTCCAACAATGGATGCTGCAACAGCACCAGAAAAAAAGCTGGACAAAAAAAAGAATGAGGAGGCAAAAGTGTCAACACGAAATTGCGCATACACAATGTGGGACAGCAGTTAGACATTTTTGTGGGTGTGAAAAGCCTCTGCCTGAAGACATGTCAAATCAAACAAAACCTCCTTTGACAGCGGCAACGAACGGCGGAACGGAACCCAAGAAAAAAATTGTAGAGGATAGAAGACGGTGTCAGAGCCACGCTGACATGAGAGTGTACATGCTGTTCGTTCACGTACGTAAAAGGCTTTAAGCACATACGAAAACATGAACAACTTATTGTGTTATTTTTCAGGAGCATCGGAACACGCGAACAGTCTTTCATTTACCATGAAACCAGGCAGATGCCAAAGCTCTTATCGTATGGGTCCATCTAGAGGTCTTTAGGAATTAAATGCCGCTAAATAATGGCACATCCCTCAGGCTAATAAAAACACTCGTGTCCTCTCGCTCTATCTCTCTCTCTCTCTCTCTCTCGAAAAAGGGTTTTCTTATCTCTCGACAGAGTTTGGGGGAAAAACAAGCACTCGTCCATGAGAGATTGGCATCAAGGCATTTTTGTATCCTACGACATTTTCCATCTAGAGACTGGCTAAAAGGAAAATTCCCCATCCGCATTTCTAATGCGCATCTCACGCATTGCCGCTTTTGGAATTGCCAGGCAACAAAACTAAAACAAATTTTTGGTTAACAGAATTGTATGAAAAATGTTTCATATAGTAAAAATGAATCCGCGATAAAATCCGGCTTTAAAATGAAACGTACAGCAGGAAAGGAAGCGATGCGTAAAAAGGAAATGAAATGTTTATCTTGTAGTATGCCTTTTTTGCCTTTGGAAATTGATAAGCAAAAAAAAGCGTATTTAACGTTTATCTGTATGCCCAAAGGATTCTGGTGGAATTAAGCTTGATCTGGTAATCAATAAAATTGCTAAGCAAAACGGAAGTCTTATTCGACGCGTCGCCTGTCTAACCATTTTCAAGCATCAGCTGACATTTGCCAAGATTTTCAGACACATGTCAACTGTCGTGCATTTGAAAAACCCATCCAAAATATGTTTTAAACTTAAATCTACCAAGGGCAATGCCAGTCGAACAACTCTAACAAAAATATACAGCATGAAAATTGACATCACACTCCCCAGAACACTTAAAGTCACTGCACAAACTTTTCGACTGGTGCCAGTGGAGAGGAGCATGAAAAAGCTGTTTGGCAACAAATTAAATAACTAATTTTTCCATTTTTATTCCGCATTTTATTAAATTGTGTTCTTATTAAATGGAAAAATCATTTATTACAGCCATTTGGCCATGACAAACCGCAAAAAAGTGGCGGTGGACAGTTGGAGAGTCGGTTCTGCGGTTAACTCGAACGCCATTCATTCCAGTCTATGGCATACAACAGGCTACTACGGGCTTAAGGATTGTTAATTGGATGCAATTTAAGGCAAATCAGATATGTATT
Source organism: Drosophila tristis (assembly GCA_018150885.1). NCBI lineage: Eukaryota > Metazoa > Arthropoda > Insecta > Diptera > Drosophilidae > Drosophila > Drosophila tristis. The sequence goes on from JAECWT010000264.1 coordinate 2,304,781, forward strand.
ATAGAGAGATTGTGGGTCTAGTACCTATTTGTGACGTAATCAGCAGGGAGGCTAATGCCCTGCCAATTTCTATTAAATATTTATTACGAATTGAAGCGCAAACGCATCAATCAAATCAATCTATTTCATATTTCACAGCTGCGGAAGGAATTCCATTCCCCTTTTTTAATTCCCCTTGGGTCCCTGTCAATTTACTTTAAAGAGAACAAACTGTGTAAAATGTAGGCACTCGACATTGGTTGTCATTCGTTTCAATTATTTGGGACGTATCCCATTGAAAACAGCACAGTAACATCATTAGATACATTGCCATGTGGGCAATAATCAGAACCGAATCGCATATGTAGGCTAGCTGGCACCTACGTACATGAACTTGCCATGACAACCAGAACAATCAAGTGGAATAAATTGCCAAGGAAATGTATTTTTGGGACACACGCAACAAGGCGAACGCAAACTAAATCTGAATTTTAACCAAACATTGTCTCTGCGAATTTGTCACGCAAATTGAGAGCCTTATCCAGACAAGGCCCCACCCTCGACCACACATCTAACATATGCAATGACAAGGAGATGCTTGTAATCAGTTGCAGTGGCTGCGTAGGCACCAGCACCCCCAATCAATAGCCATTGAGCTAGAAATTCAGATCTTGTCCGGAAAATGCAACTGTGGGGGTCTTTATTAGCTTTAACCGAATATTTGTGCACATAGAGATGTTATTGTAATTGTAATTGGGATTGGGATTGCGGTTTGGGGCCTAGGAGCATAGGTCCTCGATGGATTCGCCTTGCAGCAGCAGACGTTGTTCTTGCTTGTTCTTTTTGGTGCCGCTCTTGCCGCCTGTGGCTTTGCCACGCCTCCGGTTGAGCACACCATCCGTTTCGTCCATCATTCGTAGGATTGTGGTCTAAAAATAAGAGAATACATGTATGTTTGCCTATGAATCCCACCCCACCCTTTTTGTTACCTGATCTGAACAATCCAGTGGGGCAACAGATATATCCCGCACGGCCCTGAACTTGCCCACATTGTTAAGATGCTCGTTCTCCAGCCGAAAGTAGTTCCAAATGAAGCGACGGAAAACCTCTAGGGGACTGAGTATGGTCATCATTACATCACCCTCGATGTAGCCAGCCTCGATGAGGCTCATGGACAGGGTCCAGCTGAAGCGCAATATTAAATCCTCAATTATGCCAAAGTAGTAGAACCACTGCGGGGGGGGAGGGGTCGTATAATGAATGTATTGAATGATTTTCTTACGTGCCATTTGGCCAAATATTTATGGTAACCATTATTTGGGCCCCATCCACAAGGGAAATACTGGGGGGACTCACCGTCGATGAATAAACGATTTCCTCACGCAAGAATCGATTGTCGCCCGCCTTGGAATCGAAGAGGCCCCAGTCCATTTTGATGTCCCATGTGTAGGCGTAGCAGGAGGTGAAAATTGCCGCCGTAATCCAGCAATAGAACCATGGATTCTCCTTCGACAATGGATAGGTATCTGCAAATCAGTGAGACACAAATAAGACAGAGAAATGCTACGTGCTCGAAGGCCAAATGAAATCTACACGAATTTGAGGTTGACCATGGAGATGGCTCTAATTGGCACCGGACCGTAAACAGCACACATAAAGTGTGTGCCTGTGCCTGTGCCTGTAGTCCTAATGAACTCGTGACAATTCGTATAATAAGTCCACTTACCCGTTGTCGTATGATATTTGTGGGCGAAAATTACCACAAAGAATGATGTGGCATACTTTGCTGCGTTGACCAGATGCGGAAACGACTCCTTCGTGTCGCGGTATCGACGTATGCACTGAGCGAAGCGGAAATAAGCTGGCAGAATGGCCACAATGGGCTGCAGCAGGGAGACATATTCCACGCAGTGGCTGCCAGCTAAGGGGAGGAATCAGAGTTAATTGCTACCAATGACTGACTGCCTCGTGCCAGCTCCACTCACCCTTTCCCGCCTTTTGCCATGTGGGACTGCGACCAAAGAAGCATATCAAAAAGGGTATATCCAGAAAGGCTGGAACCATGCTGTTCAGCTGATCGGCCAGCCAAAAGTCAGCGAAATTCACAAAGCAAAAGGGGGCCATGATCACGCGTGCGAGTACGCGCAACGCCCAGTACCGAGCCTCGTGATGGAACGTTCTTGTGGGATTCAGTAGGAAGGCAACCATCAGAGTGTAGAGTATCAGGGGTGCCGCATACTGTGGAATGCCCAGCGGATCACAGAAGATGTAGCTGAGCACACAACAGGCCCAGATCACACCGAACACCGAGGCCACCTCCATGATGTTCTGCTCGGACAGGTGATTTCGCGGATCCAGCTCAAAGATCAGCACATGGTTCACCCCTGAAGACCGCCAGCCATAGACATTTACGCCCCAGAGGAAGAGGCACTCGATGATGAGGAATGGAGCTCGAAACATCCTCAGACCAACGCGCCAGTTCTCGCCAAAGCCGTAGAACATGGCTGCAATCACAACCGTTATGAAGAGCACCACGAAGGCGCCGGAGAAGAGGCCCACCTTGAAGGTGGTCCACGGGCTCTGCTGTTCTCCCAGCGGCGGAACTCGCAATCGCTTCATGGCCCGCTGTCGGTCCCCGCCTTCGATGTCCTGAGTGACGGCCTGCTCCGTCTCCTGGATGAGCCGATCGATGTCTTTGTTCGTATAGAAATGCGCCGCCTCCACATGATCAGTGCGCCACCGTGCCCCATAATCCACGCTAAGCAATTTGTCGTGCTTCTTGAGGATTTTGCGGAAACCCGTAAAATTGAGATTCTGATAGTTCTGGAGCAGTATGAGGCCCAGATAGAACTCGCTAAATGCCAACTTGAGATCCTGTAACTTGCGTGCGGGCACATTCTTCTTGCCCAGCGGCGTGCGTCGCTTCCAGGCCGGCAGCTTCTTTGGATGGCCCATTTCCAGGGCCTCTGTCAGCTCGCTGCGCAGATTGCCATATTTGCGTGTGGCCTCGGCCATCTTCTCCGAGTAGAATGTGTTGATCTTGGCCAGCTCCCGGTCGCAGTAGTGGAAGAACTCCTCATCGAATTTGGCAAAGTACCGCGTGACCATCTCACGCTCCACCAGCTCTGCGGATGGCGATTGCTCGATGGCCGCATACAGCATGGCTTTCATTTCCTGGGGAACATTAATTTCAGGACTATAATAATTTCTACATATCTGGAAATCACAACCCGATAACAAATTTAGTCGTAACATAAAAAAAAGCACTGCAGGCGGAAACACTCTGTCGTATAACTCTTCGCACTCACTGTTCTTGCCCATCAACTTTTGCTCTCCTTCATCTACTCTTTGGCCTCATTTTCTTGCACCCCCCTACGTTTTTGTTTACGTCCAGGGCAAGCACAACAGAAGCGCTACCATGTCGGAAAGCTGCACGGTGTGGCAGTTGTGCGCCTGCGCCAAATTTGCCGCGCGCCAAAAGCTGTCACTGACAGCCAGCAGAGCAGGTGACAGCCAGGAAAGCACACCACTTGCCACACAGATACAGATTTTTCCGCACTTGGCCACTTTTTCGGATCGAATGGGAATTTTGTGGCATTTACCTCATAGCTAATATATTGCTTACGCCACTCGGGCGTTATGTGGGCCGTCAGATGCTCGGCGAACTTCATCTTGGGATGATGGTCTCAGTAAATGCTGCACTGCATCCGCATCGGACAGAACGGGGAACGCGAACCAGAGCGAGGACGTCGGCTCTCCAAACGCACGTTTTCACGTAAACATCACAACTGGGGCAAAAGTTCTTGGATGTTGGTCCAATGGCATCCAATAGGCGGCAAAGCTCTTTTTCGATATGTAAATGACTTTTGCCTTGCTCATTGTTATTGCCCCCACCACTCGTTCCGTATTCAATGTCAACAATCCACAAAAGCTTATTCAAAATATTGACTTCAAAAATTTATTAAATTATCTAGATTCGAGTATAAATCAAGGCAAATAACCTAAGTGGTCCATATTGAATATTCATTTTGACTTTGGCTAAAATATCATCCCATTTTCGAACGCACAATAGTGCGCCAAGTAATTAGCAACGGCTATTAAAATGTACATTTAGTAAGTAAGTAGATGCGATAATAACTTGTACTGGGCAAACCTTCGGACTGGCTAAGCGGTCTGTAATACTCAGCTTAATGTGAAACTTTGCTATAGCCATTTATGGTTTTATTCTTTTTTAATCGGATTCGGCTCCCATGGAGCTACTGCAATCAGTAATGCGATTATTTATATTATTCTGAACAGAATCTTGTTTAGAGTGGCTTTATCTGCTCACCTTTAATCACTTCATAAATCTTAGAGTATAAATAGAGTAGCCTTTGCTGAAAGAGTTAATACATACAAATTAAGATTGGACGTTTGGCAGAAAAATTTGGAAAAACTAAAAACAAAACTACAAGCCTGAGGGATTCAATGTACCCTCTGAAAGGGTATAACAAACTATCTCAGTAAACTAAGCTTGTCATATCGACTCAAAGCAAAACCACAGAGAATTTCCACAGTCGAGATCGATAGCTCTCCAAAATTGATTGTACATTCCCATAGAAGTCATACAATATATCCAAGAGGCAAACAACAGCAGCAGCAGCAGCAGCGGTAATAAAAACCGATTCCCAAAGTCTTCCATAAAGAACGCCAGAGGCCCCAAGAGTGAGGCGGTAGGTGGGGTCTGTTTGCTCCGCTTATCGCAATTGACGGGGGTTTCTCTGCCCCCTGCACAGACCAGTATCGTACGCTCTGCTCTCACTATCTCTCTTTCGCTGCGGGCTGTGTGCTGTATTTTATACTGATTAAAGAACAGGCCCGCGCCTGCTCGTTGCCCCCCCCCACCCGCATTGAGTCATTTACATGATCACTTCGGAACAAGCGGACCAGAGTGCACAGTTGTGAGCGCTTTGTGGCTGTCAGTCGCTGATTAGCCCGCACACTGGAAAGATCACAGTACTACGAATCCGAAAAGTCCAAGTCCAAGTTCTAGCAGTAGCGGATGCGATAAGAAGGCAAATCAGTTGGGAAGAACTATCTGGTATAAATCGAAGGAAAGGTGTCGGCGTTCGTTCATTCAGCGGGTAGAAACCGCACAAGAAGCACAATGCCCCAAGGAGTACTGCCAACTGCCGAACAGATTAACGAGGTTAAGACGCGGTTTCTACTGAAACTGGAGTCGGAGCCGCCAGCAGGTAAGCGAAAATCGAAAATCGAGCGACGAGTTGCATGTCCACCAATCCTAATCACTTCTGCCTTAGATGCCTTTCTTTCTGAGGACCTGAAGCGCATCACCGACAACGATTTGTGGATCACAAAACTGCTGGAGGCCTTTGACCTCGATGTGGAGAAGACCCTTACACGACTTTGGGAAAACTTGGCTTGGCGCCAGAGCTACGGCGTGTATAACATTACCGAGAGCAATGTGAACCAGGAATATCTGCACGAGGGATCGATCTATGCACACAACAAGGACAGGGATGGCAAGCCTCTGCTCATCCTCAGCATGAAGCAGCACTCGAAGAGCAAGAGCCAGGACGATCTCATGCGCCTTGTCGTGTACTGGATCGAGCGCATTCACCGCGAGAACAACCTCGAAAAGATCACCATTTTCATGGACATGACTGGCTCCGGGCTGGGCAACATGGACTTGGACTTTATCAAGAACATCATTAATCTTTTTGAGACAAAATACCCCTACGTGCCCAACTATATCCTCGTGCACGAACTGCCCTTCCTGCTAAATGGTAAGTTTCAGGATTCTTTATTTATGATATAACATGACATAATCTCAATATTTGGCTGCCGTCTTAGCTGCGTTCAAACTAGTCAAGACCTTCCTGCCCGCCAAAGCCCTGGAGATCCTGCGCGTGACCACCAAGAAGAATATCACCGAGTACGTGGACAAGGACAACTGCCTCAAGCTATGGGGCGGCAATGACGAGTACCAGTACAAATTTGTCTAGAATTAAACCTTAAACTGTATAAGAGTGTGTAAATAATACGATATTTATTGCCCGAGATACTAATTACTGACTGATTACCGATGGTTTCCCTATTCAAAAACCTATCAAAGTGCAAAGCTTTCCAAATGATAAAAAAAAGCTAAGCGACGCGAAGCTTTGACTCGACGCTAATTGAAATGCAGCTGAGCATTTGCTCGCCCACGATCACGTTCTATTGCAGAGGCACGGGCTGGAGCTGGGACTGGGACTGAGGCAGGGGCTTGCTACTGCCCTTTTGGGAGGCCTCCCATGCCATCGAGTGTATTGTGTGGATGCTCCACATTCGCCCCGCACGCCAGTTGACTCTCAACGAGTCCCAACGATTGGCGATCGTTGGTTGATAGCCACTGTCGACACCGTTAGCCAGTTACCTGCACGCGCTCGTGGAACGCACTTGCACACAGCTCTCGGCCTCGTCGGTTTTTTTTGCTCGTTGACAATATACAAAGTACAATAGCTGTTGGTGGCTGTTAATAACTTATTGATTGGCAGGCTGAAATCCAGTGGGCAGTGAAAGTAGATTACGTAGTTTACTGATAAGAGAGAAACGAATAGAATTCACACACAGCTGGGCGAAGAGTTCAATGTTTAGTCTGTCGACAGTCGTGGCTGGTTTCGAGTGCGGATTTTAGCCGAGTTTCTATCCGTTCACACCATGGGCACTAAGGTCAAGGAGGTGACACCGGGGCAGATTGAGGAACTGCGTGAAAAGTTCAACAGCAAATATGCCTCAACCCCGCCAGCAGGTGAGGAATAATACTTAAGTACCAGCGGGATACAAAGTGCAACGTACATACATAAGTGTCTGTAACTAATGGATTTTATGTGCTTGGGCTTACTATATAATGTAGACTCTGTTCCATATATACATACATACATATGTGACAGGTTTTACTATATGATAGCTAGAATTATTGCAGTTTTCGGTGAATCTTTTGTTTATATTCGTACGCCGTGGCGCAAACAAGTCAGTCGGATTATATGTACATACATATATTTTACCGGAAATTTTTGCCTAACTGAATAAATATACATAGAGATCTGACTGCAATGCACTGAAAGCTGCTTTTGTTTGAACTTTAACTTGAAAATCCAGCTTTGGCTACCTAAATGATTAAATATAGAATGGGGCGTAGGCACTTTTCCTCGGATCAACTAGACCTGCAATTTAAGGTTCATTAGTAATATTTTCTCAGGCGATTGCAAAGAAAACTGAGATCACAACGAGATCGCGTATAAACACAGATATTATTTTAAATAAGCAAATAAATAATCGCTCTGAAACCAGAGATTATAAGATAAAATCAGAGTAGATGGCAAACCCTTTGGAGTTCTGTTTGCTTTCTCAACAGTTCATATAAACAGAAATACGCTTGCAATAGCTAAATAAAACTTGATACCCTGCCCCCAGCTCCGTTCCATCCGGTTGATATTGATCGCATACGCAACGATCATGTCTGGCTGCAGCGATTCCTGGAAATGTATGATTTGGATATGGAGGCGTCTATGGCCAAGCTATGGGAAACCTGCACCTGGCGACAGTCGTACGGGGCAAATGATCTGGACGAGAGTAAATTGAACCAGGAGTATCTAAAGGAGGGTTCCGTGTTTGTGCACAGCAACGATGTGGATGGCAAACCATTGTTGGTTTTTCGCGTCAGGTTGCACAGTAAATCCAAGAGTCTGGACGAACTAATTCGCATTGTGATCTACTGGGTGGAGAGGACTCAGCGGGAGAAGCACATGACACAGGTGACCATATTCTTTGATATGGCGGGCACAGGTCTGGCCACCATGGATCTGGACTTTGTCAAGCGTATTGTGGAGACGTTCAAGATGTACTACCCCAATGCCCTGAACTATATTTTGGTGTTTGAACTGGCCTGGGTGCTCAACGGTAAACAATCAACTTTGAAATTTCACCTAGAAATTAACCGCGACTTTCCCCTTCACCCTTTTAGCTGCCTTTAAGGTCATCAAGGCCCTGCTGCCGCCCAAAGCGGTGGAGATTCTGAAAATGATATCGAAAAAGGACATCGGCCAATACATTGCCAAGGACAACAGCCTGGCCAGCTGGGGTGGCAGCGACGACTACGAGTACAGCTTTGTGGCTGAAACTAAGCGGGTGGAGGCATCAAAGCCAGTCGGCAGCACCGACGATGACCAGCTTGGACTGGGCGGGGACAAGAAGGTGAGTGAGCCACGGACCGACCACACAAAAGACATCAAACAACAAAATCTCGAACAGTGTCCGGCTTATGGGTGTGTTCCATTTGGATTTAGCCGGAAAATCTTGGGGTCCTCTAATTGCTTTTCTGACCCGACGAGTCCGGCACGCTAGCGTCCCTTGGCTTTCTCCATAATTGATTTACATTCTCGGTGTGTACTATTGTATTGATTTAGGGGAGCGCTGCTTGCGTGTCCTGCGTGTGTTGCCATCGCCTGTCCACAAGGAGCTCTTCCCCAGTAGCCGAACACTGAGAAAAAAAAACGAAATAAAACCATATTGTTGAGCATTTGGCTGAAAGGATAAGCTTGCAGTCAATCCCCCCAGTGTATGGTTTGACTGGGGGGGCACACATTACTGGCGCTATTTATAGTCATTTATTTGACATATTGTTCAACTTTTGGGGTCGTCGGTCAGCGGAGCGACGCCAAGCGGAAAACCATTGACCCGTAAAAAGTAGAACACCCATATACAGCCCATGTTAAGTAACTTCTAGGGTATTCCTATTCCCCTAGCGAGAATTACACCCTACATTATACACACACACGCACATGCTATCCCCATTTATTGCACCCGCCACACATTTGTAACTGCACTTTCATTCGCTTTCAGTTTCAATTCATTTTCCGAGCAACAGCTGGAAGAAGCTGATCGCAGAGCGGAGGAAGAGGAAGAGGAGGCGCAAAACCAGCTGTGCTTTGTCCAAAAAGCTTTCGTGTCGTCTTGTGTGCTTTTTCATTTGTGTGTTTCGGCCGTCACCATCTAGTCTAAATTTTATTCCAACGCACCAACCTCATCTTTACGTTACGCTGTCCAATTGTTTTTACAAATCTGTGTCTGCATGTGCATCATATGCGGTGTTTAGTGTGTAGTTGTAATTAACAAACAAAAAGGAGGAGTAAAAACTAAGAGGCGGAAGCTGCATTGTTATACACCCAATTGATATTCATTCTTAAGCCATCATGCCCAGGGTAGGTACATAGCGGCTGCATTGGTATGTGTGTTTGGTACGGTGAAGTCGCGCTATATTATTTGGTCATCAATGTGTGGTGTTATAAATAAAACCTGTATAATCATATGAATCTTGCTTACCGGAACAAGTAATTTGTGTGACAGAATTTCAATAAAAGGCTGGCTTAGGTTGTTCGTTGTACGGCGTGTTTACTGTCTGGTCTGTGAGTGATCATGTGTAGTTTGCGTGTAATGCAAAACAAAAGTGCATCGTATTGTAATTCAGCACCCATTGCGCCTTGGATATTGTGATATGGTCTTTAGTTTATGCAGTTTAAACGAAAAGAACATATTGTTTAAAATTCCGTCGTGTCGATTGTTTTGTTTCATTTGAGGCTCAAGAACTGGTTCCAGGCGTAATACAGCCGCTTTAAATTGAACCATAAACTAATTCCAAAATATGCAGTAATGTGCTAACGCTTTTCATAAATTCACTAACGCTTATCAGGGTCCGGAGACCAGACCGGACTCCGGTCCGTTTACATATAAAAAGGATGACCAATAAAAGGGAGCTCTTAACTTTAGGGAATCTTGTAGAGAATTCATTCATCAATCGAATAAAATTATATGTTTAACGCTGAGGGTCCCAGCTAGCTAGTAACATTAGCCCGAATATCAAAATTGAGGAACCTGTTTAAATACAGGGGTGTTTAGTGGGTTAAGTTCATTCGAACTCTCATGATTTATGGTATATAATATAGTATGTTTAATCAATTTGTTGGTATATTACGGTATATTTCTGAGACTATACGGCATATGTGTATACAATAAATGCATATTTAATCAAAATTTACCAATCTGTCTGGATATAAGTTAAACGTAAGTGCTGACAAAGAACAAGTTAAGTTTCCATAGAAAAGGAGTTGATACAAACATTGATAGACCATCTGAAGATGTCATCACAGTCGCAGCCTGACCGTCAGTATTCGTATCCTCCGACTGTGATTGTTTTAGAATCCGATGTACCAGATGGCCTCCACAATACAAGTGGAACCTTCGTAGATGCGAACTCAAGGGTTCTATAATAGGGGGAGAGAGCTCTTGTGGAAAACGCCATTGCCAAGCACGTTCGACACAAAAAGCCTGCCGACCAGTGGGTGGAATAAGTGGGCGTAAAGAATTAGAAGGGCGGCAACGGGCAGTTCCATCAGCATCCATTCTAACTTGCTTTCTGTAATCGACAGGTTCACTTTGCCAACACCGCTCCCATGGTGCTGAAGGAGTCCAACATCGGGGACATGCACACCCCAACAGAGGGTAAGAATATCAGTCAATCTTTTGGAGAAATCATCAAATCAGAAATCCACATGAACTGCTTATAGTGTCATAAATATAGAGTAGAGTAGCATTTGATGTATCGTCAATTCAGTTGAATCTTTCGAGCGGTTTCAAAATTTTCCTTTATTAGATAAATTTCAAATTACGTAGTCATTCATATATTATTTTATGATCAGGCATGTTGCAACTGGAGCAGAAAGAGTTTGTCAATTTCAATCCGAAAAATGCGGAGGCCACGGTCAACTTTAAGTCCATCGCCAAGGTGCCAGTGACCTATAAGGTGAGTTGGTCCCATCCATATCCCCGTAATTAAATCTATTTCCTCATATTCAGATTCAAACCACATCGCCAGAAAAGTTCCGCGTGCGTCCTCGATGCGGCATCATATCGCCCAACGAGAATACCGAAATAAGCATTTGGCTAAAGTCGGAATATAAACTGAGCGACGATAGCAAAGACAAATTCCTTGTGATGGCCATGCTAGCCCCCGGACTCTGTGGTGGAGCAGATGTGGCAGACCTGTGGCGGAACAAGTGCACAGGTGGCCCGGAAATAGAGCAGCATCGTTTGGTCTGTCGCTTTGATGATGCGGCAGCCAAATGCTCGGGCAAGGCAACAAGCGAAACAGCTTTGGACTGTGGAAAAGGTGGAAAACCGGACGTAAGAAATTTAGTTCACTAGCCAGTAAATATTGTGTTATAACCCGTTTACTTATTGCAGTTGCAAACCCAGGTCAAGTCACTGTCCAGGCGCTTAAAGATTTCAAATGGCATCCAGTCTTTAACGTTACTACTGGTTCTGGTGCTGTGTGCTGCTGTCGGGTTTCTATATTTTGAACACTATTATCCCCCTGGGGCCGGGAGCTGCGGCAAGCAATCTGCCGCTTTTTGTCCCCATAAGCGCAAATAATATTTACTGTTCCCTTGTAATCTGACCAAGCAGGATGAGAAGGTGGCTGATGCCACTGCCAATTACAAAAGCAATAATAACCACGACTGCTATGAAATAGAAAACTACGCATGTGCTTTTGATTTGATGGACCTGGGACTAGACTACAGCGAAGCCAATTATATCGACTGTTTGGAGACCCTCATCCAGGCCCAGCTGCAACTGAGGCGCTGCTGCAATGCAAATCAACTGAGCGGCGGTGTAGTTGGCGGTGGTCATCTGCTTGGTCTTATTGCATTTGCACGCAAATTTATGCGTGTCATACTTTCGCTATCGCTGCTATGCGGCATACTAATCGTCAGCTTCTACCTGGGTAGTACCTATGACGAAAATCAGGCCGAAACCACATCCCTAGCCACCCTCGACTCAGGGGCCGACGGAGGCAATCGTCGACAGCCGTGTTATTTGTAGTCTAGCCAAAATCACTATCGACTATGTACAATATGCTTAAAATGCGTACAAAATTCCAGTTATATGATATTCAAATATGAGTAAATGGTTGATCCTAGTTTGCCTCTCTTAAATTAAATACCTCCCACATTACCATCAGCAATCTCTCTCCCCGCTTGAGCCAAGAATTTATAGTTTTATAGGATATGTGTCTTTTGTAAATTATAAACCTGAAAACATTACGGAGTAAAACAGTTAATTAGTAAGTAAATCAAATCTAAACTTGTTTCATTTGTCCATTTTAAATACAACATTTACTAATGTTTTGTACTTGTCAAGCGTTTTCAAATTATTTAAACAAATCAGTTGTTTTATTAGAGTGAAAAGGAATCTATCGCCGGTCGTTGAGTGTCTAAGATACACACGGAAATCAATATTGTAAACAAATTTACCATACAATCAGTTTCTGGCTTAGATCCATATGTATCTTAGGAATCTGACCAGGCGTAAAAATTTCTTAATTAGGATAAGCGTAGGAGCCGCTAAATGCGACCAACAACAAAATGGGTGTAGTCAACTTTTATTTAACTATATTTTTAAGTTTTACTTCTTTTTGGGTCCTCCTCGCTTGGCAGCGGCCTTCTTCGGTGGAGTTTTAGATTTTCCACCTCCCTCCTTGGCAGTTTCCTCAGTGTAAGTTGGAGATGCAGGAGGAGGAGTCTTGTCCCTCTTGCTGCTCGTGGCTTCGGCAATCACTATCTTGTTTTCATCCTTGGCAGCTCCTCGCTTGGCAGCGGCCTTTTTGGGTGGAGTTTTAGTGTTGGCAGTCTCCACGGTTGCAGTCGGAGAAGAAAGAGGAGTATCGTCCTTCTTGCTGCTCGTGACTGCTGTTGGCACATTCTCCGTTTGCTCCTTCGCATCAGCTTCGACCAAAAACAGACCGTGCTGGCCACCGCCCGATGCAAGCAGCATCTTCTTGTTTTGTATATTTTTGCTGCTGATAAGAGCCGGCTCCAGTTCATCTTCTCCATCGCCTATACCCAGCTGGTAACTGGTGCCCATGCCCCAGGAATATAGTTTGCCATCTTTAGTAATGGCATATGAAAATGTTTCGCCGCATCCCACGTATGCAATGTTGTTCGACAGATTATTAGCGGGCGATAATTGGTCCACTATTTCCTTCTTATCGCCCAAGCCCAGGCGTCCATACTCTGGCCGACCAACGGCATAGCATCGTTGATCGCTCTTCAGAAATAGTGTGTGGTGTATACCACCAGAAATCTGATTGATGTCTTTCAGCGTAGTCTTAATGGGATGTGAAATCATCTCCACATTTTTCTCGTAAGCCAGCTGCTTGTAGTTGTTCAAGCCGACGGCCCAGATAATTTCTGTCTGTGATTCCCGCAGGAACGTACAGTAATTAGTAGCCCATATGGCCTCGAACGGCTTGGTTCGCTTAACGATCACCTGGTCCGGTCGAAGCAAATCGCGCTTGCCACGGCGACCTGATGGAATGAAAACGAAATTGTTTGTACATTTGAAAAAACACACACGTGGGGAAAAAACTCACCCTCTCCGCCCAATGAGCGCTCTGAAATGCGTCCCAGCTGGCCCTGCTCAGCGCATCCGACCGTGTACACCTTTCCAGTGGTAGTTAAAATTACCAAGTGATCAGAGCCCGAGGCAATGCTGGAGCAGACAGTTCCCGCCAAAAGATTAGTGGGTACGAGCTTGTTGCCATCGATGGTCAAGCCCATATTACCATGCGAGTCGCGGAACGAACCCCAAGCATACACTCTGCCGTCTTCCAATATGCACGCAGAGTGCGAATCTCCCGCCGAGATGCACAGCGCTTTGCCGGGCAAATCGACCAAGGCGGGCAACGACTCGCTGCCTTCCTCACTGGAACTCCTTCCCAGGGCGCCCTCGTCGTTGCAGCCAAACGAGTAGACATCGCCACTCTTCGTCAGGACGAGGCTATGCATGCCCCCAGCGCAAACATCCACAGGATTGGGGATGTTCTCCACTACAGAAAGACGCTTCCGCTCCTGGATATTCTCACCCAAGCCAAGCTGCCCGGTGTCGCCCGTGCCGCATACCAGCACGTTGCCCACAGTCTGGCGTCGCTTGGGTAGTTCCAGGTGAAAAATAATGCGCGCCCTTTTGGCCGGAGTGGGCTGGTCGTCTGCCTCGCCGGCATTGTTGTTGTTCGTTACGGCCTTACGTCGTGGCATTGTTTTTGCTGTGATATTTCACAAATTTAGTCACAAAAACTAACACTGAAAAAATGTACAAACAAAATATAAGGTTATGGACGTGACGCTACCAAGGCAAGGCTATGCACTCACAATGGAAATTATGCCGGATATCTTAGGGACACGTTTCCTGCAGATCCCTGCCGCTACGGTGGTTTTAATGCGAGTGAAAACCAAATATCGAAAATAGAAAGATCAAGATTTTGACGGAAAATGCGCGGGAATCGGCAGCTGCCTGCGATGTGACCCAGGTTGCACTCGATAGGCACGTTCACTATCGATATCTGCCCAGGGTGCAACGCTGTAAAATGACGTTGTGTTGTGTCTTTTTGTCGACAAAAGATAGAACAATTATATATTCCGCTCGAGCCCAGAAAATCGGCTGCTGCTAAATTTTTGATCCACCGAAATTACAGGCATTTTTATCGTTTCCTTACGAATATCATCCCTGATTCGCATCTGAGTACTAGTCTTCTGGCAAAGAGGGGTAGCATGAGAGACAAAATAAAACAAATAAAGAAAATCGAACAACTGAAAAACCAGCTCGACGCATGTGATTCTCTAGACTATCTCTAGTTTTCCAGCTAGTTAGTTAGCAAAGTCTAATGTCATAACACCATTACGATTCAGCACTATCGATATTTGAATTAACTGTATCGATACTTGTGTAAATTTTATTGATATTGACGCCACGCCATTGACATATGTGCATACAAATACAATTTTAATTGTTTTAATAATGGCGAAATCGTCGCGTAAAACCGAGGATCTGCAGTCGTTCCTGAACAATTTCCACAAGGAAATAGAAGACGGCAGCGACGACAAAGTTGTGCACAAGATTCTGAAATCAATCCGTGCCGAGGACGGAGTCGACGAGGGCGATGAAGATTATGTTGTTGAAGTCTCTGAGGATGAACAGTCAGGAGAAGACGCGGACTACGATCCAGGTGATGAGGAGGACGATGAGGATAAATACTTCATTGACGACGACGGAAACTGCTATATCAAGACTACCAAAAAGCAGAAAGAGCTGCTGGAAAAGCTCAAGAGCTCGGCCAAAAAACCTAGCAAGACCACCCGTCCAAGGGCTGGTAAGGCGTCCAGCAAAGGTGAGTAGTACCAGGCAAACACAATCCACACATAACTAACGAAATTGTCCCTGCAGTCATCAATTTACGGCCTGCCACATCTACCCCGAAAAGGATCACAAGGTCGGCAGCAGAGCCAAAGCCAATCAGTGTACGAGCAACGAGTGCAGCAGTAGTAGTAGCTGCTAGTCCTAGTCCCATGCAGCCGGCAAAGACATTTGCTAACAGTACCAGAGGCAGGCCAAAAAAGGCACTAAAGGTTCCCTCACCGAAGCTCGAGCCGAAGTCCGAGCCCCTCGACATCGAGCGCGAGATCGAGGAACTGGTGGCTGAAACAGATGATGCAGTTGTCGTAGCCGATATCGCTGGAAATTCTGAATACACCATTGACAATGATGCGGTAGAAGCCCTGGACAATGTGGCTGATGGCGAGGTCTATGAGTTCGATGACAACCCACCAGAAGACACCAAGCAGGAACTGAAGATCACTACCAGGCAGTTCTTACTGAAGCCTGTGCCAACTGTGGAGAAAAAAACGCCCAAGTCGCATCAATTTAGCTGTTCTCAGTGCGCCTACACAACCAACAAGAAGTTTCTCATTACACGCCACAACAAAACTCACGAGACTGAGTTGTCCTACATATGCTCCATATGCGATCGTGGATTCAAGACCAATGTGGGATTGGTCAACCATGTGAACACCCATTTGGGGAATAAGCCGCACAAATGCAAGCACTGCGAGAGCGCCTTTGTCACCACGGGCGAGCTGATAAGACACACCAGATACAAGCACACCAAGGAGAAGCCCCACAAGTGCACGGAGTGCAGCTACGCTTCGGTGGAGCTGACCAAATTGAGACGCCACATGACCTGTCATACGGGAGAGCGGCCATACCAGTGTCCCCACTGCACCTATGCCTCGCAGGACATGTTCAAGCTGAAGCGTCATCTGGTTGTCCACACTGGTGAGAAGAAGTATCAGTGCGATATTTGCAAGTCCCGGTTCACGCAATGCAATTCCCTGAAGGCGCACAAGCTAATCCACAGCGTTGCGGACAAGCCCGTGTTTCAGTGCACTCAATGCCCCACCACCTGTGGCCGGAAGGCGGACCTGCGCCTTCACACTATGCATATGCATACGGCAGATAAGCCTATACCCTGCAAGCGTTGTGGCCAGAGTCTGCCCGATCGCTACCAGTATAAGCTGCACATAAAGACCCACGAGGGCGAGAGATGCTATCGTTGCAAGCTGTGCGAATACGCCTCTGTTTCCCAGCGGCATTTGGACTCGCACATGCTCATCCACTTGGGTGAGAAGCCCTTCACGTGTGAGCTGTGTCCGCAGGCGTTCCGTCAACGTCAGCTGCTGCGGCGCCACATGAATCTCATGCACAACAAGGAATACCAGCGGCCTGAGCCGCGCGAGAAGATGCACAGTTGCCCGGAGTGTACGCGGATGTTTACCCACAAAGGTAATCTGATACGGCACATGGAGACTCATGACGACTCGAAGAATGCTCGCGAGGAGCGGCTTAAATTGAAAATGGGTCGAAATATTCGTCTGCAGCCCGATGGTAGCATCGTGACTCTGGTCAACGAAAGTGACTTTGCCAGAGACCTCATTGACATGGATGAAGAAGACGAAGATAACTTTGAACTGGCCGATGTGGAGCCGGACAACTATGATGATGAAATTTTAGAGGCCATGGGCAGCCCTACAGCGAAATCAAAAAAAAATCCGGTTATTATCAACACACAACCCAGAAAGAGCTCCATAAATCAGCCCGTCATCATTAACCGCCGGCTCAGGTCCAAAGGCGGCACCAAGACATTCCACATTAAGGAAGAGCCAAACACCTCAGAGTTTAGGGTTGAGCTGCAGGGCGATGATGGTCAGGTCATGGTCGTCGAACTGGTTAATAACGACGAGGAGGTGGTGGTCAAACGCGAGCCCAAAGGCCCCAAGATCAATGCCGACAATTGCTTTGGCTTTGAGGTGAGTCAGTTTTAACTCTAAATACAAACAAAAGCCATGGACTAACGAGTGTTTTCCAAATATTTGTATGATTTTAGGACGATGACACCGAATATGCGGAGTATGGGGAAGAAGATACCGAAATGGATGGAACTTCACAGGATTTTCTTCAGCTAATGGATATGATCGAACAAGATAGGTAGTCGATTGCAGGATAAAAGTAAATTAATAAGGATCTTGCATTGTATGTAATAAGAGTTATACCGATATACGTACACACGTAAAGTAATTTAAATATTATAGAATAAATGATTTGTTTTCTTCATTATATCCCCAAAGTTCTAGTATAGCAAATAATTCTATAACTCATAGCCAGTGGCGGAGACTTATGTAATTAACCATTATTGTTTACGCACGACAGCAGCCAAGCTGTGTCGTCATTTTTCCTTCGCTTCGGCTAGCATGCAACGGCCTTCTGCTACCCTTTTTCGGCCCCAATACTGCAACATCATACTCAACAATAAACACAACGGCCATTCAGAGAGCTTTGTAGCTGCACAGAAGTTGTTGTTAAAGATTCAAACTATTTTTAGATGACAACTTGGCATAAATATTTATTTAAATACATACAATATATATATTTCAATGTTCTCAATAGTGGTATATGGGCAAAATGTTAGGTGCGCTTGCTTTGATCGAGCTGCAGCATGTCTGGGCGTGCACTGTGTAACGCTGTAAATTCTCGGCTAATTAATTATCGTTTCCTGCCATAAAATGTTTGCATTGCATATTTGTTTTCTTCCATCCTTCTTTCATTTCTCTCTCTCTTCAGCAATTCGGTTTCTTCACTGGCTTTCATTTGTTTCTCTTGCCGTTTCAAGTGTATAACTACAATAAAAATATATATATTTAGTATATAATATATGTGTATGTATATACTTTAGGTGGTGCAATGTGCAAAAATCTGCTGTGCAGTGCGCATCATTATCATTTATCATTATTTCAATATATAGTACATATAGAGTGGTTTCTTTGTTGCTGTTTTTTTTTTGCATAAAACGTTAACAATTTGTTTGTTGTTACATGTGTACATACATATATGTATACGATTGCATAACAGTTAAAATGGAACAACGTCGATAAAGGAAGTGAGTGCACGTTGAGGAGTTCTCTAAGTGAGTAGATGCGAAAAATTACATTTAGAAATCGAAAATTGCTTTCAGTATCGGAAACACGAATACGAAATAGTACACTTAGAAATACAACAGCTTAAATATTGCATATCCTACAATTAAGTTAATGCTTTTTGAGATTTACTTGGCCCTGGCATTGGCCTGGCAAAAAGGAAGGAAACTAATCGAGGCCCTGTCTGTGCCCCTCCCCTCATAACTAATATTTAAATCGAAAACATAAGCGTATAAAAAAAAACGGAACTAAACTATACGTAAACATAAACAAATTCATGGAAAGCTGTTCTATGGCTCATTTGCTAACTCTTTTATAAGCTTGGCTTATATCGTTTAACTTTTGGCTTAAATATTTTTCTTTTTGTAAGGCTGCTCTTGGTTTTCCCTTCGCTTTTCCATTCCATTCCATTCCCTTCCCATCCTTTCCTTTCTTTTTTCTTCTCTGCCCTACATTTAGTTTTAGTTAGTTAAAGTTGGCTATTTGTAAGCCTTCTGGGAAGCAAGAGGGAAACATAAATCTCAGAATATTTTCAGTTTTTGCAGAAAACGCATTAGGGGCGCACTGAGGCAGGCACTGGCTCTGGCTGTGGCCCTGGCCCTCGGCTCGGTTCTTGGGTTAGCAGCAAAAGAGGCTCCGCCATTCGCAATTCACGATTGCTCCCTCTTTTGCCTCTTTGGCTGTTAATTGCAGTTAAGAGTGTTCTGGTTGGGGCTATTGCGGGCGGTCACGTTGTTGTGATTGATCTGATTTGATTGCGTGATGCTGGCACTGTCACTGGTCTTCCACGAGAGCAGCTTATTGAGCAGCCGGTCCATGTAGGGATTGCTGCCCAGACGCATCACCTGCCAGAGAACAGAGAAGAAAGCACAGAAAGCACATCCATTAGCTATTAATAAAGCAATCAATTTAGTTCAGCGACAACCAACCTCTGCACGCGCCTCCGCATCCAGCGTCTCGAGAACCTTGCGCGTGTACTGAAAACTGCCCAGCTTTTCCAGCAAACTGATGCAGTACTTCTTGACCTCAATGTCGTGCGTGCGCTGGCGTAATATGTCTGCGGACACAAAACGTAACTTGATGAGTGGCGAGCCTTGGGGTCAAGTCTGAGGTACTTACGTAGAACCTGTTTGTCCTGCTTTTGTGAACGCACCGCATGGATCACTGGGAAACCGAACTTTCCCTCCGTCAGATCCTCGGCGAAGCTCTTGTTCTCCGTGTACTGTAGGACAGAGAATGGTCAGGGTCAGGTCGGTGCTTGTGTGTCAGTGTTCAGTGTGCAGTGGACTAGAACTCACCTCTTTCAAACTCAAGTTGCAGTAGTCATCACGTATTTGAAAGTACAGGCCCAAAATAGCTGTCAGCTTTGAGTAATCCTCCTTGTTGGCACTGAACAGCTGCATGAGGCGAATGGCCAGCATGAACAGGCCGCCAGTCTTGCGCACAGTCATCAGTTTGTAATCCGATTCGGAGGGACATGTGAAGCTATCCCGCCAGTAAATCTCCATTCCCTGGCCTCGATGCAGCTCCAGCAGTTGTTCCGTATAAACTTTGGTTGCCTTCCAAAGATCCAAAAATTGATTAATTGGATTTCGCTCGAATTTTGGATATCAGATGACATACCTCTGGATGTCCCAGCAGCTGCACCTTCTCCAGCGCCAGAAACAGGGCATAGTTGGCGGCATTTATGGTGCTCGCCACGCCATAGATTGAGTGGGCCACGGGCACACCTCTGCGAAGTATCGAATTGTCTTCAATATCATCAATGCTGTAAGTTAGTAGCAAGAACACATATTGAAGAGCAGGTCAGTGAATCAATCAATCAATCAATCGATCTTCTATGTTAGTAAATGTTCTAATCTAAGCAGACAACTAAATTTTAAATGAGAGTATTAACTTGAAGCGTGAGTCACGCTTCCATCCCCAGGTATCCCATCCACAACATGCTAAAACATATTTATGCACACGTATGTACGTGTTGGGTTGGTTGTATGCCTCTCATAATAATAGATGTGTAAATTTAAGCCCCGCTTTAAGGCCAACATCGCTTCAATAACTACGTTGCCCGCCAGGCAAAACCAAAGGCAAGAGGAAAGGCAACGGCAAAGGCAAACTGGGCAGCCCAACATTTGCGTAATTAAAAAATGTTTGCGCTCCGCCAAAGCTGGCAGAACCATTGAAAGGGAATTGGATGGCATGGAGGCGTGGGCGTTGGAGCGACAACGCACAAAGGGCGGCAGCGCAGGAGGCGTCGCGAGTGGAGGAGAGTGGGGCCGGGCCTCGAGGAGCCTCTGGATAGTGATGAGAAAAATGATGGTGGATGGTGAATGGTGGGCGTGCTGCGTTGCAAGAGTTGTCACAATGCCTGTCGACTGTCGGCTCGCTGACTAAATGACAATGGGCATAAGTGCATGAATGAGGCGCCTGACTGACGGACAGTACGGTATGGGATGGGATGGAATGGGTAGTCATGGCAGGAGGTGGGAAAGTGGCTGGCTGCCTCGTGGCTCTTACTTGCAACTGGCATAGTTGCAAAACTAAGTTTTTGCCGATATGAAAATGCATTAGGAACAGAATAGAACACGACGAAGACAAGGCACTTGGGAGGACAGAACAGGACACAAGAGGAGAGGAGATAAAATGGGAATAGAAATGATGTCAAGGAACAATGAGGAGATTTTAAGCAGAATTAAGGCCATTTCAAAGTATTTGCATTTGAATACACGGGGCGACAGGTGGTCAAGGAGACGAGTGGCAGGAGGGTATTAGTTTGCCTGATTGAACAGAGAAAGAGAGCCATGG
Source organism: Drosophila tristis (assembly GCA_018150885.1). Lineage (NCBI taxonomy): Eukaryota > Metazoa > Arthropoda > Insecta > Diptera > Drosophilidae > Drosophila > Drosophila tristis. The sequence goes on from JAECWT010000264.1 coordinate 2,325,963, forward strand.
AGCAGGCTTATAGTAGCTGATTAGCTGCTGCTTGATGATAGTGACAATTCGCAAGGGAAGCACTAAGCTTTGCTCTCCACTGCTGCTGGCATCTTACAGACAAAGGCCCTAATTGAAAAGAGGCAGACACACTTCAATTGGGACAGTTCAGAGTTTAATTGTTGCCTGGGGCTGCAAGGCAGGCAGCATCCTCTCCCCCTCATTCCGCCCGAGTGGGTGAAATGGAAATGGAGAAAAATCTAAATAATTTATGCAATTCCAGCTCTGGCAATGAAATGCCAAGAAATTCAATTGAAAAAGTATTGTAAACAGCCGATTCTGCGGGCTCATGATGAAATTTTGGAATGAATTGATTTGAGGCAAGCACGTATGTACACACACACAGCAGAGCAGAGTACAGAACATTATCCAATATAGTAGCCAAACAAGGCCGCCAGTTGAATCCGTCAGAAGGGTGTGAGTCATCCGGCAAATGGAACCAAAACTGCCCTCCCAACGGTGATATGATAAATGGATAAAGACTTGCTGACAGACGATGATAAGAATACTCCAACGAGCTCCATATGGGAGATAGGTTTTTGGGCAGTGCAGCACTTCTCATTATTCCCCCAAAAATAAAAAGAGAACTTCACACCCCAAATGGGCTTTCAGCTGAAATCTATATAAACGAAAGCAAATAAACAAAAAAAGTCTATACAAAAGGCTGTGCAAGTGTGAAGTGAGATTAAACAGAGATACCATAGGTATGGGTATGGGCATGGTATGGCTATGTGTATGATGGGGTTGGGGTCAAAACTGTGGCATGGGGGAAGGTAAACAAAAGCAACGGGCTGAGAGAGAGAGAGAGCCACAAATGCAAAACTAAAGGCAAAGGTCAAATTTAAAATTAAAACATGCTACACATGATTAGTTTTGAATGCAATATCGACAGGTTTTCCATACTATACAGGCACGTACATACAAATATATATATACAATAAATATACATATGTATACTTACAGCAAACTGGAATTATGCAGCATTTGTACGATATCGCCAATCTGCGCCAACTTTTCGGCCGGTATAAGCAACCAGTGATTGAAGGCCAAGGCCAGCTCCGAGCGAAATTGTTTGCCAGGAATCTGTTGTATGTATGTGAAGGGCTGCAGCAGAATCTGGGATAAGCGATGGGGCACGTGGGTGCGTGGGCGACATGTAAATAAACCGTAAAGAAGTGGGAAGAAAAGAAGCGAGCCATGAAGTAAATTAGTTTGGTTTGGGTTGTTTTTTGGTGGTGTAGGAGCGCAGACCCAGACACAGGCCCACACGTTGGCGTCAAACTTTAAAATGCCAAAGTTCAGGCTCTTGGATGATTAAACGGAAGGGATAAGTACCTCATCCTGCTCTTTTTGCGTTGATTTATCTTTGGTTTTCTGCAGTATGCTGTTCAGTTCTTCCATTGTTGTGCCGCGAGTCTTGCCTTTGCTTTGTGTGCTGTGGCGTGTCGAGGGGGCGGGCGATGTTTACAACGAAGCGCCGCGATACGCGTGACTAGAATTGTTTCGTACGCCGCTCGTTTACTTAAGCTTGGAAAATGGTTCGGAGGCAACGCGCACTGCTTTAAGACCAGAAAAAGACTGTTATTGAAGTTATTCTGCGACTAGCCATTTGTATATTGTTGTGAAGACGGCGACCAGTAGAGTAGAGTCATCGATTCATCGGATGCTGATATCGATGATATCGTCTCACTTTGCCCCATCCCTATTTCACGCAAGGTGCCTGCGTGGAAAAAACTTTCTAGATTTTTAAATTAAAGCCACTGATATTTACAAAGACAAAACGCTTCAATGGCAGAACCACTTCCCATGCGCATCAATTGGAATCCCGATTTGAAACACAACCAAATGGAGCGGTATGTTGGCTGGAACAACAAAACAAACCAAAGTCCCGTTCACATGCTGTCTTTATTGTTTTGCCAGCTGGATATGCATTTACCCCGCCTATATCAATAGCAAGAAGACTCGCCAGGAGGGTCGTCGCCTGCCCAAGGAGAACTGCGTCGAGAATCCACACTACCACGAGATGCGCGATGTGCTGTCTGTGACCAACATGCACTTTCTGGTGGAGACACTGAAATATCCCCGCGAGATCAGCAGAGAGGTGCAATTCCGCGGCCGGATTCGCGTCCAGCTCCGTAATGCCGATGGCACGTTGTGCAGCAAAGACTTTCCCTCGCGCGAATCGATCATGCAGTACATTGCCGGTAAAATACCCCAGCTGAAGACGCGCCAGAACAAATCGGCAGATTCTTTCCATCAGCCCCAACCGCAGGCAAGTGGCTCTGGAGCTAGCGGTGGCGGCGGGGGTGGTGGTGGTGGCGGCGGCGGCAAGAAGGGCAAAGGCAAGCGCCGTTGATGATTTCCATCATGTTCTTAATGACATTTGTTTAGTTGCTTTCTTTTGTAATAAATTCGGTAAACAGAAATATTTGTACCCGTATGTTGTGTCAAGTTCAAGTGCAGGAATTCGGCCTTGGCATGCCGATCTGTCCCAGAAAGAGAAATCAGCACACAGAGCATACGACTCGAGCATAGAACAGAACCCCATTTAGAAATGTTTCAAGATCACGCGATGTCAGCGAAAATTCCGGCGAACTGAATAAAAAACAAAATCGAAAATCGAGCGACTGTCACGAAGCGGAGAAACATCTACAATTTCACCTGGTCAGCGTATAAAAAGAGCCGCGCGTTGCAATCGTACAGCCACAACCAACCCAATTCGAGAGCCGCCACGACCATGACACCGGAAATGAGGAAAACTCGCAGCCTCTACGCCTACACCATAGCCCTAATCTTGGTTTGGCTGGCAGTCCTTCAACTACATATGGCGGCTGCAGTGCCTGCGACCACCGAGTCTACGTCCGTAATCTCCACTACATCGCTGCCAGCGGCATCATCTAGCAATGCCAATCCCCTGACGGAGGCCAAGCACGAGCGGAACTGCAAAGCCCTCTGCGAGCATTGCGGCTGCTTGGGCTTCTACTGCGGCGAAGAGTGTCTCTGTGAGTGCAACAACGAGAACTCTGACACGGAATGCATTCGCACCATGCAGGTGAACGCGAAAACACTGAACACTCCCTTTCAGATCCTTATCCAGGGCCCCAGCAGCAACCGCTTCGTGCGCAACGCCCAGCAGTTTGAGCAGAGGCGCGATCTGGTGGCCAGGAGCGCCACTGGCCCGAAGACAGCTCGTATTCGTCGAAACACCATCACCATCTATAAGCCCTCCAGGTCGGCGGGCAAGCAAACAGCCAGCCAGCTGACGGCCAATGCTCTGGAAACCGTCTCTAAGGGGGCCAAGGAATCGGAGCTAGCAAGGCATAAGCGATCGGTAGATCACCTGGAGTGGTTCAACGATTTCGCCAGCACAATGGTGCGCCCTTCTCCTCTGGGGACACGTGGCCAGAAGCAGCGGGAGTCCAAGCCTGCGGCATTTAAACGCCAAGGCGCTCCAGTGGAGCCTGTCGCAGTTACACGTCGCGAACCTTGGTTCTTTGAGCAGAGTGGAACTCCGCTCATACGTCCTGCGCCCCTCCAGAAGCGACAGCAGGCGAATCGTGACAGCAAAAGGTTTTGGAAAAGCAAGAAGACTGCGTCCCGCAAGGCCGCATCGTTTGAAGAGTCACAGAGAGAAGCAGTGAAGTCTGAACGGGACATTAGACCACTGAGAGATGCAATGCAAGTGGTGGAGCGTATTCCGCGCGTCCTCCAGGACACTGTGAGCCATTTGTCATCCGACAACAACAGCGGCGATGTCTTTAGCCTGAACATCATGAACGATGACGTTGAGCCCAAGGAGCCGGCGCCCATTCCTCGTCGTCACAGGGCCCGCCTCATGAGCAAATCCCGCAACGATATTGAACCAGAAGCTGTGACCCTAGCACCTGCAGGAGGTTTCGCTCCTCCCGCTCCACTGATACCCCAGCGTGGCCTCCTCTTCCCTTGGCTGCGACAGCATCGTTTGAGGCGACTTCAGCAAGCTCACGGAAATCAGTAGAACACATACATAGCGCGTATTTTATTCTCTTTGTTGCATATTTTTAAGTATTCTTCGAACAATAAATTTTCAGGCGTTAAATTTTTAAAATCGATATTTATCGACGCAACCTTGTTGTCCTACCACACCATGCAGGCGGAATGTGCAACAGTTTTCCGCTGTGCCACCATTTTAAGCGGGCGTATTTATTTGAATTTATTTAGAAAGAACGTAGTTGATATCACACCAACAATTATATTATCAGAAATATACACATCAATATTCGATATAGCCATATATATTCCACATTACTGCTTTGATCGTTTCCTCTTGCGGTTGCGTTGCCGCAGCTCCGCTACTCCGTTGCAACAGGTAGCTAACAAAATTGGTACAAAAAAAAAGGAGCATCGCAAGTGAACGAACCTTCCCCCATCTCCACAAATAGTGCCAGAACAAAGGGGGGCTATTCATATCATTTACTGCGAGATATATGTGGCTTCAGCTGAGAGAGCGTCAAGTGTACGAGACGAGTCGAGTGTTTTAACGTTAAAGAGAGTAAAAACCAAAAAAGAGAAAATGAAAACCATTCATTTATAAACGAGTATTGTAATACCGTACGCTATGTGCATATTAATTTGTGTCGCTTGTACATAAGGAAATATACATAATAACAATGAAGTAAATAGCTGTGCTGTGCCCTTGCCAAATACTTATTTCTTTCGAATGTGAAATCAATTCAAAATCAAATACACAAGCAAGAAAGAGAGTGGTCAATTTAGTTATTTCACTACATTTGTTTCTGCTATTCCCCCAATCGTGTGTGTGTGTGTGTGTGTGTGTGTGCGTTTGAAGATCTGCCAACCAGAACGAGGAACCCGTCTGTTGCTGTCGTTAACTGGATTCAAGCAAAGATAATATATGTAAGTACTTTGATTCAAGGGAGTGGAAGTGTAAGAAAACTCAAGAGCGAGAACCTCTCTATTTTTAGCTGCTGCATCGCTGCTCTGTTCATTCAGCTCCATGGGAGAGCTTATCTCAAAATCTGGAAATGAATTCTGAACAAAACATTCCAAATGGAAGGGGGAATGTTATCATTAAAGTCGTGCAGTACGGGTGGGATGTTACATTATCACCAAACACTTCTGAACAGAAACAAACACTCCCATTTCTCTGGTGTGTTTCCTGTTGGTGTGATCCAATAGTTACCAGGCGAAATTTAGAAAAATTTTAAATGTGGCAGTTCGATAAATTAAATCATGTAATAAAATGGCAAGGTTCCCTTCTAGCGTTATCAATGCCATGATATAGCCATACCGATAGTGCCGTTAACTAAAGCACACCAACAAACACACACAGACGTAATCACAGTACCATGGAATGGTTGAAGAAAACAGCTGCACTGAATCAAATCAGTCTGCGATTGTCTTTATCTTTTATAATTGCTGAGAAAAGTTGGTCAAACTGTGTCTGGGCAATGGGGAGGATAATTAACAGAGGAGGCAGATAATCCATAAAAGTGGCATGTTTTGAAGTCTTTATATAGTGGAAGCCCTCATAAAGAGGGCGATATTATCATTTAGCAATACTCGTGCGAGCATGTGCGATCAAAGGGCATTTTAGTTTACATTATAGAAACATTTATTCTACGAGCAAAACAAAAAATTCTATTAATTCCACACACTTACAGAATGATACAACCGGAGTTGAGGCATTGATAAATCCACTCAAAGGCATATACACAGGAACAGCATGGAATTTGTGCGCAAAATGCGTTCACGCATGGAAACCAAAAGACTGCCCGATGATGTCGACGATGGACTGGAGACCCTGGAGGAGTACGCGCAGCGCTGGCGCTCCGTGCGCATCATCTACTTTACAATGTTTCTAATGGCGCTGGGCTTTAGCATCATCATAACGGGGATATGGCCCTTTCTCGACAAGGTGAGCGTCTCTGGAACATCTCCGTGACCTTTGAAATCTTATGCAAATCTCTCTCCAGCTAGATCCTGATGCGGGCAAGGAGTTCATGGGTCTGATTGTAGCCGCCAATCCGCTAGGACAGATGATCTTCAGTCCTATATTCGGCTGGTGGGGCAACAAGCTGGGCACCATTCGTCTCCCGCTGCTCCTCTCGCTGGCCCTGTTCACAGTAGCCAGCGGCATGTACTCCTCATTGGAGCTGCGCCCCCCCAATGTCAAGTACTGGATGGTGGCATCTAGATTTCTGATTGGAGTCAGCTCAGCGAACATTGCCCTGTGCAGATCCTATCTATCGGCCGCCACGCGGATCAGCGAACGCACCCATGCCGTCTCTATGGTTTCACTGGCCCAGGTCTTGGGGTTCATCATCGGCCCGACACTCCAAGCGGCAGTCACACCGCTTGGAGAAACAGGTCATGTCTGGCTGTGGGGCAAGATGCACTTTAACATGTTCACCGGCGCCGGCTGGATCAATGTGCTCATGAGTATGTGCAACTTCCTGATGTTCCTGCCCGGGGTATTCGAGGTATGTCACAAATGATTGAAGGTAGCGAAGCTTTCTTATCTAAAGATTTATCTGCTCTGCTTTTAGGAGCACAAAATAGCCGCTCGCGAGGTAATGGTCATGCAGGGTGGCACCTCAGAGCGAGATACGTGGAAGGGCATCAAGCCGAATTACCTCTCCGCCTGGACTCTGATTGTGGCCTTCTTTGTGCTCGTCTTCAACTTTGTGCTCCTCGAGACGTAAGTTGATCCAAACAACGAGAGCTTAAGTGTTCAATGTTTCATGTTTTCCAGCTTGGGCACATCGCTGACGATGGATATGTTTGCTTGGTCAAATGAACAGGCGCTCTGGAACATGGGCATTATGATGACAACGGCGGCTATAGTTTCTCTGGTGACATTCGTGATGATCGAGCCGATGTGCAAGCTGTTTGCCGAACGTTACGTGCTTATCTGGGGCGGCTTCTCGCTGATGGTACTGGGCCGGGTGCTCTTCCTGCCATGGGGACCCGATCCGCCCAAGGTGGCGTTGGCCTTTAATGCTAGCCTCAATCTAAGCTCCAGTGATCCCGCCTATTTAGGCTGCCCACCCACGCAGGAGTGGTGTGGTGTGATCCCGGCCGTCACCCTGACGCAGTTCATCATTGGGTTCGCCCTCACCTCCGTGGGTTATCCAATTGGCGTGACCCTCATACAGACGATATTCTCCAAGGTGCTTGGGCCGCGGCCGCAAGGCGTCTGGATGGGCTGGATGACGGGATCGGGATGCTTGTCGCGCGTCTTGGGACCCGTCTTTGTAGGCTCCATTTACACTAGATTGGGCACCTACTGGACCTTTGGGGTTACATCGTTTATGATGCTCGTCGCAATGATTGCGCTGCAGTGCGGCAAGTGAGTTTCCAACACCAGGATTTTCGTCTTCAATTAATCCTCCTTTCCAATGGTCATTTTCAGTCGCCTGCTCATCCCGCCCACATTCGACAAGCCAGCACCTGTGGAGCTGCAAGAACTGAATAAACCAAATGGCAGACAAATAGAAGACAACTCACCGGATGAATCGCTCATTTCCGAAGAGCATAAAGATCCCACCTAACCACAGGTCCAGCTGCTCTGCGTAGCTGTAGTTTTTTAATGTTGCAATACTGCCCTTAGAATATCGTCCTAAAAGATACTAGATCTACAAATCCTCGCCCCCAAATGGTAGATTGAAACCAATATATCCGTATATTTTTGCATATTTTCGACTGCTATCGATGCTTTATTGGTACACACAAAACTTCACATATTCAATAACGTTCGATCGTTTAATTGCTGGAGAGGGCATGAGCTGTCGTTGTCTAGTTGGTGTGTGTGTGTGTGTGGGGCAGGGTCTCGACCAACATTCTGCGGGTTCCGTTCGGTCCAAGCGCGTGTGTGGAGGAGCATATGGGAGGGAAAATGCTGCGACAAATATGGTATTATCTTGTTTAAGTTTACGATTAGTGTTAGTGTAGTAAAATACGAGTACGCGGCAGCCACAAGTGTGAATGTGGTCGGCAGTAGCAGCAGCAGCTGCACATTCTGTTGAGGATGACAGATTGCTGCTGCGGGCGACCAGCTGAGCAGCCACAAGTCTGTTTCTGTTCTCAACGTGTTTGGGGATGGGATGTAATGGCGAATGCCACTCAGCTGCTGCCGTGATAGTAAAACTCATCTCAGTAGGGCGCATAGCGGCGACCCGGTGGAGAGGGACCGCGCATGCCGCGTGACGAGATCATGCGATCGTCAAAGGAGTCGCGACTAAAGTCCTCATAGCCATGAGGTGTTGGCGAGCTGGGGGTAAGGAAACGGCATAAATTAGGAAAGACTTTCAGAGAGGCTTCAACGGTTCTCCACGTACCCATAGCGACTCATTCCATTGCTGCTGCGTGGCGGCGGAGGCGAGCGACGACTGAACATGGTGTCATATCCACGTGTGACGCTGCAAGAGCGCAGGCTGCCGCTCAACGGAGGCGGCAATGGCATGGGCTCGCGACGTGAAATCGGTGGCGGTGGGAAGTCGCGCATACGCGATGACTGATACCGACGCTCGTACAGATCGCGTGAATCCTCGAAGCGGCGGTCATAGTAATCATAATCCTAGAGAGGCAAAGAGAATCAATTAGTTGCTGGGAGGCGCGAGGGGGAAGGTGAGCATTGGATGATGTTTTGAAATGTATGCTGCATTTACCCTAAAGCCATCCATAATGCGATCACGCAGGAATGGCGGCGGAGGTGGTGGTGGCGGATAAGGATCACGACCGTACATGCGATCTCTGTAGCCGCCGGCACTGAGCGGCGATGGCGGTTCGCGTCCGCCTCCGGTGCTGCCATAGAGGCGCGGACACTCTTTCGACCAATGACCGGAACGGCCGCAACGATAACACTGCTCCGGATCACCCATGCCCGGCTTGGGGCGTACACGACTAGTCGATACTTGAACCTTGAGCGGTTGCCCATCGACCACGCGACCGTTCAACTCCTTGATGGCATCCTGCACATCACCCACACAGTCCAGATGCACGAACCCATAGTTGCGCACAATGTCGCACTCGACGACGGTGCCGTATTTCTGAAACAGCTCACGCACCTCCGGCGCCCGCGTTTTATCGGTTAGATTTCCCACGAAGATTTTCGTAGTGGGCGTGTTGGGGGCGCGACGACTTTTGGCCGCCTCCACTTTGATGGCATTATCATTCAAAACGTAACCGTTCAAGTTCTGTATGGCATCGCGACCCTGCTGTTCGGTTTCCATGTGCACAAACCCATAGTTCTTGACCACATCGCACTCGACGACTGTACCGTATTTCTCGAACAGCGCACGCAGCTCGGTAGCCTGAGTTTTTTCATCGAGATTCCCGATGAATAACTTGAACGTGCCGGCTCCGGGCATGGCGGCAGCGGGGTCCGCTACGTTGTCGTCCACGGTTCTTGCGTTTCTTGAAATTGGGGGGAAATCCGGACTTACGCGGCGGCGTTTGTTGACGGGGCGGTTTCTTTATCGCGAATGCGACGACAGCGACGGCAGGTACGAGGAGATAACCGCGACCTCAAATTGAAAGAAGAAAACAATGCAATTTTCATCTTGTTCGAACCAATGTGCTAAAAGTCATTAAACAACAGGAGCGCGTAAGGCCGCGAACGTCTAGCATGGATGCTACCACTTTTCAATATCATCTCTTTCTTGAGGAGGCGAGGCGAGGCGAGGCGGCACGTCATGCACAATGCTCGCATTAATTGACGTCGGCACAAGTACATACACAAAAAAAGATGGCGGCGACAGGCTCACATTTTCATTTTTCACGGTTGCAGTGGTTCGCCGGGGCAGCCGCTTCAACATAATGGAGAATGCTTTGAACGACTTACCTGTGTGTGCTGCAAATTTAGCTTTCAATGCCCCACAAATAAAACAATTGTTTTAACAGAATTTTCCGAATTTTCTAGTGTGTGCAGCAGTGTGACCGTGGATTTATCGATCAAATTTACCGTCTGACGCTCAGAAATAGAGCTGGAAAAAACATCGATGTAACATCGATAGTATCGATGTTGCACAAAAATGTTCAGCATCGATGTTTTTCTGCAAGCATCGATTATCGTACTTACAACCGAAAGACAGGTATAGACGTTATAAGGTAAGGGAATATTTTATGCGAATTTGCTTACACAAATGAATCTATTCTACTTACTTTAATAGATAATAATTTGTGGTGTTGGCGTGGATCGTGGTGGCGCCATGGACAAGTTTGCAACAAGTAAGTATAATGAAATAAAGTTATATGTATGTATTTAAAAGTGTAAAAAATTATCAAATTATCTATTTTAAACTAATTCCTTTAAAACAGTAACGGCAACTGTATTGGACAACGTTGGAAATAACGAGGAGATTTTACTTTCAATCAACAAAAACAGCTTCCTATCAGATCTCAATTAAAAATTTAAGCCGCAAACATTTTTTTGTATTTTTTATGTCGATAATCGATAATAGTATGTCGTCCTAAAACATCGAATACATCGATGGTGGAGTTAGAAATATTCCATACCCAACTATATCACATTTTCAAAACAGCGTGCCCGTACTCGATTGCAGCTGTAGTGTTGGCCAACATCGATTGTTTGGCTTTGCGCAGCACTAGGCGGCTAAAAAAAGCGGGACTCTGAATTTGGAGTTAATGCGAATTAAATTGTGTGCAAAATTATGGAGACGCCAACGGGTAGTGGATATTCCACACGCCCCGAGCGCACGCCCACCCCCCGATTGTCTGAGCGTAAGAGGCAATTGTTTCGCACCCGCATCACCAATCTTGACCAGATTGACGATGACGACGACGTTCGAATCCTTGGAATATCACCACTGAAGCCACATGCCAGCGCCAAGAAGCCCAGCCGACTGACGTTTGATCAGGAGTCTGAGGGCAGACGATTGCGCAGCAGTACGAGCAGCTCGCCGGAGACCAACAAGGAGAACAAAAAGATACATGGAGGAGGAGTCGTCGTGGCTGCCACTGAACAGCTGCCGCTTTTATTTACCAAAACAATGTGCATCGATAGCAATAGCAGCAGCATCAACAGCAGTCCCCGCACGCCCAGATCGAAGAGGGGTCATGTGATCATTCCAGAGTCGGATGACGAAGGAGATGATGAAGCTGGAGGAAGTGGCAATCCAATCCATCGAGTGGCCACAAAGCGCGTGCACACTACGGCGACGGCTACCTCAGCAGTAGCTGCTTCGTCGCCAGATTCGGATACAGGGTCGCCGGAATCCAAGCTGAGAAAGACAAATCTGGAGGGGAGCATTCCAACCATGGCATTCTATTCCCAAAGTGGAACACCCAGCTTGCGAAATAAGCCGACTCCCAAAACGGGCAGCTCAAGGCAACAGAAAGAGCAGCAGCAGCGCGGTGGCAAGGCGAAAACGTCCCCGACTTATCGGCCACGGTTGGGCATCAATAAAGGAGTGCACCACAAGATACGGAAGCCAAATCGTCACGTTCCCAACAGCCACTTACCTCCCACCGATATAGATCAGATTCTGGGCGCGTTGCGCAATGAGAAGCTAAAAAATCTGATCACCAATAAGAGGGAGGAGCGCGCCAAGGTGAAGCAAGTGCACCAAATCCTGCACAATGCTCGCGATCCGATTAAAATGGCCAAGCCGTTGAGTGTGATAGCAGCCGATGACGCCAACAACAATATGCCCGAAGGTACGTGGCAACAGACCTCAGACTTCTCCGATCTGAGTGAAGACGAAGAAGAGCAGTCCGATCCAGCTGTGGAGCTGGAACCCATTATACCGCTCATTCGCCATGACGCGGTCACCATCTCTCCGCCCGAGCCGACGGACCTGAGCAAGCGCAAGTTCTTCAAGTCGGGGAGGAAGAGCAGCACGTGCATGGAAGTCAGGATCACCGAGAACATAAAAGCCAGTGTAAGCCAGGGGCGGATATCTCTGATTCAGCCCCCCGCGAAGAAGGCACGAAGAGTGCGCGTCAAATCAGCCACCTTATTCTCTGCTGAACAGGCCACCGTAGATGCAATTCTCAGGAATCTAAATGACACTGTCGTAGACGAAATAATCGAATCAAGTGAATCAAGGGCAACGACGGCTCCTCTCATTGAGGTGGAGGACGCTCCCATGGAGGTGGAGGAGGCTCTTGAAATGATTCACGAAACTGTTCAATTTCACGATCATGATCCCGATCCCTTTGATAAATTCCGGCAGCGATTGCCTTATAATACCGATGATCCAGAGACCATGGAACAGCAGCAAATTCTGCTCGAGTTTCTGATTAGCAATAACATCTGCACGGACGAGTATTTTGAGTACTTCATCGGCGATCCAGACAGCCACAAGGAGGAAGCCACACGGATTGTCGATCAGCTGTATATGGTAGTCCATGCTGAACAGTCGGCGCAAGAGGCAGCTATACGATCGGAGACAGAAGCGGTGGTGGAGAAAGAGCCACAACCTCAGGAACAAACCTCTGAGGCAGCAATTGCAGCAACGGCAAAACTGTTTCCCATATTCACACAACGTCTCCAGCCTGTTCCTCAGAAATCTACAAGACGCAAGCCAGACACCTCAATGCGATTGCAATCGGCGGCCACTGGTTCCAGTCAGTACCAAATCGACGCTGGACAGAAGGCATTCGGTGCGAGGCAGTGTCAGCAGTGCGGCTTGGTCTACACCGTCCACGAGCCAGAGGAGGAGAAATTGCATCGCGAGTATCACAATTCCATACATATTTTACGATTTAAGGGCTGGCTCGACGAGGACATTGTGGCCGTGTGTCCAGAGTGGTCAAACGATGGACGGATTATACGCATTAATGAACGTGCCCCCGCAATGCGCCTTGAGAGGCTTAAGGATATAGTTAGAGTGGTGGATAAGGAACTGGGATATTCTTCGTATATTGTGCCTAAAGAATTTTACGCCTTTTTCGCCATACGCAAGCAGCAAATTGTGGGCTTATGCCTGGTGCAGCCCCTTAGCCAGGCACATCGGTTCATTCAGGTTGATGGAACGGACTACTTTAGCGAAGAGACCTACGAGGCTAGGTGAGAACATACTCCTTTCCATTTTTTTTAAATTTCAAATTAAAATCTCGTCCTTTGCAGTTGCGGCGTGTCTCGCATTTGGGTCTCACCGCTGCAGCGCCGTCAAGGAATTGCCAGCAAGTTGATGAGGACTGTACAGGGTCATACCATCTTGGGTCAGAAAATCTCTATGGATCGCATTGCTTTCAGCACTCCAACCGACGATGGGCGGGCGTTGGCGCGACATATCACGAGAACCGATAATTTTTTGACCTACGACCAGTGATGTGATCAGGAAGGGAGCATGGGCTATTGAATAGCTGGAGTTATGTTTGATTTAGGATTGCTTCGAAACCTGTTTTAGTTGTTAAGCGATTTCGATTATGTTATTTGCAGATTATTAATTATGTGGAATTAAAGCTATTTTATTTCAATTAATATATATAGTTACATATTAGTGGCTATCGATCGATACATAAATCGATATCATTGAAATAGGGCAACCCTGCAAGCGATGCTGTTCTGTTAGGGCCACCACTGTTCGGTATCGATATCGAGTACAAATAATTATTAATTTTTTTGTTCTTGATATTTACTGGTTACTAACCTGATTAAATAGAGCGGGGCTACGCTATTTTTTTTATCGGTTTCTGAGGTTCCAGACACACTCGACAAAACAATTCAATTGAAATATTTATTTTTCCATATATGTACATTTGAAAATGACCGCCAAACTCATTTAGCGCACAAAAATATCGATATTATTCGCTCTCAATTCGTGGTGGGTTTTTAAAATTTGCTCTCTTTTCAGTGGTGAAGAGAGCGTTTTTGTGGTGACTTTTCCCTCATTTTCGTGGTGTGAGAAACATGTTCTTAACGGGAACGCGTATGGAATGAAGATTCATTGTTGATACATTTGATTTGTATGGGAAAAATTTCAGCAAAATCGGGAAATGAAGTAGCAGCAATGTTCTGCAACTTTGGCACCTTGGGAAAATGGATATTATGGACTTGAGGTATTGTTTGTAATTTCAGGCTCCAAATAATGCCGAAACTAGTCAGTCTCTTTTTTAAAGACATGAACGAAATTTTGTAGCTCACGGGTACCAATAATAGGTATCAGAACCGGGATAAATGTATATATAAAACACAAACATGTGCATTAATATGTAAAAATCATGTCAATCTAGGATAAAATTTGAATGGAGCTTGGAACAACAAAATTAGCATCAATTAAAAGAAATAAGGTAAACAAAAGTACATGCGCATAAAAGAAACTTGGTTGACCAGCAACACTGACGTCACATTTAGTCAACATTTACGTTTTATGCTTTGGCCGCTTTTGTTTGAACCTTAATATGTAAACAATCCAATGAAAACTAGTTCTGAAAACTAGCCAATCCTAAACAAAATTCATTGAGGATCTATCTAGTAATATTAAACTGAATATCAAATTTGACGAATTTCATATAACAAAATATCACGGTATGGCAGCCCGCAGCAACTACGAATTGCACGAGTCTGGCAACGCCACAAAGCGACGACACATTCGTTTTATGTTCTTTTTGTTTGAACCTTAATATGTAAATAATTCAATAAAAAGGACTTCCAAAAACTTGCCAGTCTTGTAGAAAATTTATGTATCTATGGGATAAAATTATTTGTTTAGGGCTGAGAGTCCCACCTAGCTAGTAATATTAAACGGAATATCAAAATCGAGGAATATCAACGTTGAAAAAACAATCGATACTATCGTGATAGCTCTAATAATTATTAAAAAACCATTGAAACCTTTTAGGAACTTGTCTATTGTAACAATTAGATGCCCCTGTCGATTTGTTTACAAATGTGTCTTCGTATCCTATAGCAGACAATCCAAACATATTAAAAGCGCAACGACTGTAGCTCGATACTATCATGATAGTCTCAAAACCATCGATAGTAGAGGCTAGCAGCAAAATATCGATACTTTCGATAGTGCCCTCGATGGTTTGACACCTCTATAAGCCAGGCTTTGGGCGTTGTTTTCTTTTCGTTTTTGTTGCTGCTTAAATTAATACAACTAAAAGGTTCGAGCGCGTTCGCAAAACTCTGAATGAAACTAGTCCGAATCGCAGTCGCAACAAATCGTGCGCTAATGGTAAGTGCAGGCAGGTGGTTTAAACACTCTAGACAGTTCGAGCTGGGGCTTCCGCTATGTTTGTTCTGCTGACGCCACGCCCAATGTGACAATTGGGAAGTGGGTAGGGTAGGAGAGCTTCGCTCATGTTTGGGGTGCTAGGCAGCGTGTGAGCTGGTGGTTGTGCGTGCTTCGTCAGCATTTCTTATTGTCTGCTTGTTCGTTTCAGACAATCAAGTGTTGTGCTGGTTGGGAGCAAGAAAAAGAACATCGAGTGGCTAATCCTGCAGGCCATTGACCGCTCTTAGACGGCGGCATAACCACACCCATAAAACTCAAACAAGCCGAGCTCCTGTGGGACTATGTCCACAATCGAAGAGGAACGTAAGGCATACGAAAAGAATCCCTACTTCACCGGTCACATCTACGGCAATTTCTCGCCATTTTATGTGACTATTGCCATCTGCACCGTTGTACTTGGCACGATAATCATACTGAACATTATCTTTGGCTGCTGCTCCAAGCACCGCAAGTACTGGCAGGACAGACATACAGGCAACCGCTGGTTGGTGTCCATTTGGTCTTCAACACCGCACAAACAACCGCCATTGGACTTCACTGAACTGAAAGACGCCTCCTATTTCCAGCGTTTCCATGTAAGTGAACCCCCAATGAGGCCGACTACAAAGGCTGATAATATTTCTGCACCCAGCCCACCACCCATCAGCAAGTGTTCCCAGACGAAGTGGTTATTGGTGTTGACGAGTTAGAGCCAGTGCATTCAGCGCATCATCAGCGTCCGCCACGCCCAGAAGGTCGTACTCTGCATCACCAGCGTCAGCGCGAGGAATACGTAGAGCTGCAAAAGCGTGAGAGTGACATCTAAAGTAAATTAAAAACAATCAGCCATGGCCCTTTATTTCCTGTACCCCGCTGTGGCCGCCCTGGCCTTGTTCATCGTCGGCGTCATTATAATTATGTTGCGCTATGGGCCGCGTCTCTGTGGCCTGCGCCATCATGCGCTCCCTGACAACCATGACCTCAGGGAGAAGACATACGAGCATGAGATAAGCTATGCATAATTCGATGCGCTCTTTCTTCAATATTATTACTATTTACACATTCTGGCAATGTTATATAGACATTGCTCTATATATCTTCCCCCGAAACTAACCTTAGTCACTGTAAGTCCCCCCCACTAACCGTCTATTTGCACCCCAAGAATAATTATTTTGCATGCAGTACAAATAGCTTCATTTAGTGTCCAAGCAGATCCATTTCTATTTATCATATCAAGACAATGTGCCTTCAATGTAGAGACTCGTGAGTAAATTATGCCGTCCAAGTGTCTTCTAGTATTGTAAGATCCAATATGTAATTAAAATGTAATGTATTTACCCCTTTTTGAGAAGTTTACAGAATCTGCATTTAATGTAATCCTCCATTTCGATTCGTTTAGCTGTCTAACGCAAACTCTATACATTTGTATTTCGTTATTATTTTGTAAACCCAACCCAATATGGTACAGTGCAGAAATCAAATAAAGCTCCATTTTACATTTCCGTAAGATATGATTATTA
The DNA here is from genome assembly GCA_018150885.1 of Drosophila tristis. Lineage (NCBI taxonomy): Eukaryota > Metazoa > Arthropoda > Insecta > Diptera > Drosophilidae > Drosophila > Drosophila tristis. The sequence goes on from JAECWT010000264.1 coordinate 2,342,713, forward strand.
TTCCGATGACTAAAAATAGAGCAAAAGTAGTAGTCTCATAAATCCGTGAGCAATTGCAACCAACCGATGGGTGCAACAGACATATTTGACGTTTATAAATTGTACAGAGCATAATTTCAACGGGCAACGGGCGCCAATTAACAAAGTTTCAATTAATATAATGCAAAATGTGTAAGGAATAAGTACAATGGAATCAAATGAATTGGCATAGGGCGGAGCTAAGCTTGAAGCTATGACCTTTTGGTCGTCGGCTTTCTTGGTTTCTTTCTCACATGTCGCTCTGCTTGCTTGGCGGGAGCAGTCAGCTCATATCGAAATATGATGCAGCGACGATCAAAGAAGCACTTCAAGTCCTTGGGCTCATACCGATGACCCATTTGCTTCAAATGCAAGTAGATTTCCTGCAGATCGATGGGCTCGTACATGAGCACACTTTCATGAAGTTTGGGATTGGCACACAGCAGATTGTGCCAGGCTATGTGAAGCGGCATTAGCGGCTGTGCTGTCTTCTTTGTCACATTCGTCTGCAGGACATAGCACTCAAAATCGTCGCTGAGGCTTAGCGGCACAGACTGAGAGAAACGTAGCAGATCATTTCCAGAGGCATTGGTGTTGAATTTGAAATCCAATATAGGCTCAGTGGGCGTCAGGCAGGCGTCATAGTTGGCTGAATCTATCGGTCGGGAGCGAGGTTGATCCGACACTACGGGAGTGGATTTGGATCGGGGCATAGGGTCCACCTGTCTTTGAGACAACAACCCTGACTCCACGGGCTGCAAAATGGGATGAGTTTGATTGTAAATAAATTCAAGCATTTTAACGGCCTGCTTTCGCTTCAGTGGCTTGATTCCATAGTTGTACAACTGCTGGAGGATCTCTGAATCTGGCAGTAGTGTGAAATCGGGCTTGGGAGTATGACAATCACGAACGGTGTACACATTCCCATTCACCTCCAACTGATCAGACACTGTAGATGATGGCTTCTTGGGCGTTGTAATCTCTGGCAACGTTGGCATTCTGCTTTCACCCACTAACAGACAATCCGGCACGGTTGATAATACCTTTTTAGGCGTTGTAAGTTCCGGCATTGTTGGCATTCTAATTTCACCCATCAACAGACGATCCAGACCGCTTGGCATCGCATCTGTGGACGCCTCAATAGTTGACTGCTTGCAGTTTGGAAAAACCAACTGATCAAAATCATCAAATTCATCATCCTGCAATTCTTCCGGCTTCGTGCCAAGTAAATCAGTAAATTTATGGCTGCTCATACGCGACAAAGGCTTCATGGGAGCTTCAAGGAAGGATGCATCTGACCAGTTAATATCGCTGTGCGCTTCGGGTATTTCTTTTTTGGCGGGGCTCAGCATTTGTGAGAGTATAAAGGGCTCGGAGAGAGCCGCATCAAGGATCCCAAACTCGGCTCGTTCCCTGCTGAGAGCACTCTTATTGGGCGAGCGTGAGTTTTGCGACTTATTCGAGATTGTAGGCGAAGCCATTAGAAAGGCATCCAAGTCTTCTTCAGTCTTAAAGTAGGCTACGGATCGTTTTTTAGCTACAGGTGATAAACCACTACTGTCGGAGCTCTCATTCTGCAAGTCTTTCACTTTTCCCGTTTTGTTGGCCTTCCAAATTGAGTAATTGATCTCCTCATCAGAAAGCATAATCACATCATTGTCTTTATCGCTTTCATCGTTTTGGGTAAGATCAATGCTTGCATCCGAGTGCATTCTGAAGGGCGAAGGAGTAGACAGTGCAGGCTTCTCAGAAGATGAGTCCATTTGCCAGTTTAAGGGACTATTAAAGCTGCTATCTGTGGACAAGTTTCTAGAAAAGTTCAGATCACTAAAGCTGCCACTTGGATTGGTATCATTTGGAGTTGTGAATATATCCACGTGGAAAGATGAATTCTCCGAGTCTTTGTCTGTGGCACTCAGTGCAAGTTTCTCTTCCTCTTTTGAAGGCAACTTTTGGCAACTTGAATCCATAGCCAGACTGCAGTTCAGATTGTCTACATGGAGGCCCGATTCAAATACTTGACTAAGGGTGAAGAAATCCGTACATAGATATGCTTTCGGGTCATCGAAATCTGGATTGGAATGTTCTTGTGTCAGATCAATAAAGCTTCCATTAGAATACTCTGAAAAATTAAATGGAATTGATGTAATATTTCATTTAGCAGTTAATCCAATCCCTTACCTTTAGTACCCATCTGCTCAGGAGTAGGGGCGGTTACAGTCTTTACTAAAATAAGACGAAAATGAATTACAAATTACTCAATGATATCTAAAGCTTACCTTCATCGCTTGAAATAGAGCAGACTTCCGAGGAAGTAGCTGTTTCATTGATGGACTGCACTTCTGTCCCTGGACTCGCATTTTCACTTGTGGTTATATTCTTATAAACCTTCAAAAAAAAGTCCTCCTCTGACTCATCACCAGAGTCGGCAAACAGATCGGGTGACGTACAGCGCGTTAATTGTGTGGGAATACTTATGTTGGACGAGGTACTGTGCTTAAGGTCTTCTGTGCCATCTTTGGCCATTTTGGCCCGCTTATCTGGCGGCTCCTTCAATGGACTGATGTTAGTGGAGGAGACCTCCGCTTGAGTGTCACACAGCGTGGGGTCTTCCTCTTCGATCATGTTCTCCACCACCAGCTTCTCCAGTTCATCTAGTTCATCATTCAGTGCCTGCTGGATATCGAAATGCCTTTCCAGCTCATTGTAGGCGATTTCCATTTGCCTTATCTGTTGTCGGGTTTTCATGGTGGTCCGCTCAGGGGACAAGTCCCGACCCTGTATGGCAGCCCAATCCTTGAGCAAATGATGGGCGGGCGTGTGGCTTACATCAATCAAGTTGGATACAAAGTAGATTCCTATATCGGCAACAGGACCCTCACTGGGCTCATGTACAATGGCAGACTTGCTGTCGGCTTTTAGTTCTCGGAGTAGGCAACTAATCAGCTTGTAAGGCGGCATTAAACGCTCTTTAGCACTTAGATTTTTAGTTCGCACTTGCTGTGCCAAAAAAGCAGACACCTTGCTCTCCAGCTTCTTTTGCTGCTGCTCGGGGTTACGCAGCGTGAGGGAAGTAAACTTGTTGGCCCATTTGCAGCGACGACTGCCCCTGCCTGATACGCCGGGCAGTACCGCCAAACTCTTGTAGTCTGTTGGAATATGAATTTGGGTTTAGCACGGAAATATTGCAACTATCTTCATGACCTACCTTCTTTAGCGGCTGTGCGAAAGCCGTAATTTTGTAGCTTACGTCGAACATTCTCCGTCGCTGCTCCTGCATTGTCTCCAACCACATCGACGGGGGCGTCGTCATCGTCATTTAAACGCAGGCCATGCTTCTCAGCCTCTGATTTGGACAGCGCCAGCGCCATTTCAATATCATTTGGACTGAAGTTATCCGCCATGCAGTGCTGGGCAGTTACCTCGGAGAAGATCTGCTCATTCCGCAGGAAATTATTAATGCTGGGCTGCTGCTTGCTGCGACCGCGTCCCCGGCGGGGAGCACTCGTGCTGCTGCCCTTCAGCTTGGGAGCCTTCTTGGGCTTAGGACCAGGCGGTTCAAAGACATTGCTATTGCGTATTGGCCTAATTCTGGGTTCCGGAGCAGCCTCGGCTGATGTTTCTGTATCATTCTCAGTGTCGACTCTTTCGGGGGGTGTAGCAAAGTAGGAGGACAGTGTGGATGTATTAGAGACTGCCTTGCTGCTGCGCGTCGAGCTTGGGAGAGAAAGAAAACGATGGTGTTGGTTAGATAACTACATTTTATTGTTCAACTACGAAAACGTTTAAATTAGAATTACCGAAGCTTTTTGGATTCTTGCTGCAAGTTCTTGAAGTTCGCTCTTCGCGTCTGGCGATCCATGCTTAGCGTTCTGTCCTTAGATTCTCAGCCTCCTCGATTGCGTCTCTAATAAATTGTGCCGGACGCGGCGCGCCAAACTCGAACAGTCCTTTTCTGTCCTTTTCTTGTTCCGAAGGTGTCAATAGTAATTTACACAGCTTCTCGTTTGACAAGCGCTGCATGGGAGTTAAGCTGTAGATAAGCGGCATTAGTTCCTGCCTTATAAAACACAATTTCCGGGAGGGCTATTTACCTCCAAATTCCAAAGCATACAGCTCCAGCTGCTAGCAGGGCGTAGGCAAAGCGATTCCGGTAGGTATACGATGGTGTGCCGTGAGTGCGTCTGGGCTTTCGCTTGATTGTATCAATTCGATCCATAACTACAGTAGCAGCACAGCACGGTATTATATAATTAAAAGCATTTTAATTTCGCAAGCGGCAGGAATACAAAACACGGCGTTGATCGAACACTTATCGTTATCGGTGCAACAGCTGTGCATCTGTGCATGTTCTGGTCACACTAGAAAATATCAAAACGTACATAAATACACATATATATATATAACTATATTAATTAGCGGACAGTCCGCAGAGAGAAATCGAAAACAATATAGCGTCAATAAAGTGCGGGTGCACACGTCACGTCCCACTAGCAAACACATTGACATTTGCATATTAAACACAATTTAAGTTGCAAGTGGACTGTGAAAAGTTGATAACCACTGAACTTACAACTACAACTACAAAATACGCAGTGGCATTAGACAAAGGGTACGAGCCCGAGTACAGTAAACAGAGACAGAAACAGCGAGAGAAGATAACCAGTGCGAAGCAGACAAAGCAAAAGAGTTCGACCGCACTGGACAGACTGGACAGAGCGTGATAAAATTATTTTTCAGGAGAAGCGAAAACAACTGAAACGGCGAAACAACAGCTGAAACGAAATTCGATAAAAAATATATATTATAATACGCCCTATCTGCGGGCGTCGGTACTATCCATTGACCAGTACGGGAGACGACGGCAAGCTGCTTAGTCATGGCGCGAGAGGATGAAGAACGCATCGTGGACAACGAGGAGGTGTCGCGGCCAGAGGAGGAGGCAGATCAACAGATAATTTCACGCGATCGCCGTGAGGATAATGAACTGGCGCTGCCCTCCGGTGGCTGCTGCATGCCCGCGAGCACCAGCCATCGCTTCATGGCCCTGGTCTTCATGTGCCTCCTCGGCTTTGGCTCGTACTTCTGTTACGACAATCCCGGAGCATTGCAGGCCGTCTTCAAGAAGGATCTGCACTTGACCTCCACCGAGTTTACGCTCATCTATTCGATCTACTCCTGGCCCAATGTGGTCCTCTGCTTCCTCGGAGGATTTCTGATCGATCGTGTGTTTGGAATACGACTTGGAACGATTATTTATATGCTGATCCTGCTCGTGGGCCAGGTGATCTTTGCCAGCGGCGCCCTGCTGAATGCCTTCTGGCTGATGATTTTGGGTCGCTTCATCTTCGGCATTGGCGCAGAGTCGTTGGCTGTGGCCCAGAACAGCTATGCCGTGCTCTGGTTCAAGGGCAAGGAGCTGAACATGGTCTTTGGACTGCAGCTGTCTGTGGCCCGTTTCGGCAGCACCGTCAACTTCTGGGTGATGCAGCCGATTTACAACTACGTCAGCAAGTTCTATCACGATAATAGTGCCCTGGGCGTGGTCCTACTCCTGGCCACACTCACCTGTGTAATGTCGATGATCTGCGCCCTCATTCTGGGCTTTATGGACAAGCGGGCTGAGCGCATTCTGCAGCGGAACAACAATCCATCTGGGCAGGTGCCCAAGCTCACCGACATCTTCTCATTCAAGCCCCCATTCTGGATGGTCTCGATCATTTGCGTCGCCTACTACGTGGCAATCTTTCCATTCATTGCCCTGGGACAGAACTTCTTCATGGACCGCTTCCACATGACGGCGTCCGAGGCCAACACGGTGGACTCGCTGGTGTATCTGATTGCTGCCGTATCGTCGCCCGTCTTTGGCTTCATCATCGACAAGGTCGGACGCAACGTATCCTGGGTATTTACGGCCACTCTGACGACCATTGGAGCCCATGCCCTGTTGACATTCACGGATTTAACACCCTACCTGGGCATGGTCATTATGGGGCTATCCTATTCCATGCTGGCTGCCAGCTTGTGGCCCCTGGTGGCCCTCATCATTCCGGAGTATCAGCTTGGCACTGCCTACGGCTTTTGCCAGTCCATACAGAATCTCGGCCTGGCAGTCATCACCATCCTGGCTGGCATCATTGTGGATCACAGCCATAATGAGCACACGTGGTTGCAGCTCTTCTTCATGGGATGGCTGACCATTGCGCTGATCGCCACTGGAGTAATCTGGGCGTACGACAGAAAGCAGAAGGGAAATCTGAACATGACGCCGCAGCAGCGGGCACAGTTCGTTAGCGCCGAAAACTACCAGCATTTTGAATAAGCAGAGTCGGGCAGTCAGAGCATGTCCCGCCCGCAGATTGGATTATTATCGGTTACTTAGTATAAACATAAAATTGTTCCCTGCGGGCAAACGCTCGAACAGAGTCGTAAGAGTCGATGATCTTGTTCCACGTTGTGATGATGAAGTGTGATGTGCGCCGCCACGAGTCGCGAATTGGTATTTACTAACTGCAATTGTTTTGTCTAACGACATGATATACAGAATACGCCCTGATCAGCCCTGATTTCCGCTCACCCACACTTACGAGTACGATTGCATGAATCCCAATCCCAATTATTACGAGTATATGTATCTCCGGGCACTTCAGGGATGATCACAGCGCTTTATACATATGTTAATTTTATGCTATGTATTTTTAGAACAATTTATTATTACAGTTATCGCATGTTTATTGTGTCAGCGTTTTACAAATTAAACTTAAAATCCCACAAATAAAGTGTTTGCATTGTTAAATAAATCGAAACCTAGTTCACTGAAGGCGACTTCTCCTTTGGAAGTCAAGAGTTTTTTTGGATTTATTTTCACACTTAAACAAGACCCATCATCAATTAAATTGTTTGCCTAATTTTTCATAATTTAAAACATTTTAATGTCTACCCTCCTTTCCAGGACCTCAATGCACTGCCTACTGTCCAGGCTGAGCACCTTCAGTTCCTTCAGGGGTTTCGTCTTCTCCTCCACCGATTGGGTACTGCGCAGCGTCTCCACGAGCAGCAATGCCGTACCCCGCGCTGCCGTCAACAGTTTGGTGGCGTCGTGAATTCTATTGAAACGAAAGTCGGGTGTCAGGTTTTGTGTTTACAGTTGTAGCTTCGCATGACTCACCGCTTGAAGAGGAGCTCTGGGCGTCGGGTGTACTGGCCAAAGAGGGCGAACAGATTGCGAGTCATATCGTAATTGAATTGCGCGGCACCAGCCGGAGAGAACTTTGTGTTCATGACCATGCTCTCGAGCATGAAGTCATCGAGTGTGCGGGCTATCAATCGGAGCGTCTGATTGAACAGATTGGCGGACAGTTCGCGCTCCAGATTGTGGAGTATGGTGACTAGCACCTGGAACATTTCGCCGCCACTGGACGATAGTATGAAAGGCTCCTTGGAATTGTGTTCCGGCATAGTTGGCCAGCAGTCATGGCGATAGTTCATCGACCTGGCCTTCATTTCATGAGTCTCGCGCGTGGCCAGATTCCGCATTAGCTGCCGTGACCAGTGCTCCAGCTCCGAAACGGCATGGTCAAATACAGAATGGATCTCCTGGACATTGGGCCCCGCCAGTGCCGAATGCAAATGCAGATAGTGCACATTCTCTCCCCACTCGCGCAGCACCATGATCAGATAGTTCATGGCATTCAGCACGGGAATGCTGCCCACGTCGCCGCTGCTGTGCAACTGCACCAGACGCCGCCGGAAGCTGTCGATCAGCTCGAGCTGTAGCTGCAGGAACTGCAGTTGGTGTCCCGGTTGAATCAAGCCATAATAGCGATCCTTGATCGCCTCCAGCAGTCGCATAAACTGGTCGGCACACCTCGGTATCTTCAAATCATCCTCGAAGGTGTTCGGATCAATCAACTGGAAGGGCGACTCCGCCATCAGTATATCATCCATTCTCTCCGCACAGACTGGGAATTACAAGACTGAGATTGTGAGCATAAACCAAAGCATAAACTGAGTATATCCAGCATACATCTCTCCTCCAAGGAAATCCAGCGGAGCAAATACATGGGCTGAGTGATGACGGAAATGGCGCTGGGAAAACTGGCCGGATAACCAAACGTCTCACGCAGCTCCGCCTCAAAGGCCAAGGTCTCATCCAGCAGATGGGCAAATAGTATCTCGTCCTGGGCAATCTGCTCAATGTCCACGGCCAGTTTTTCAATGGTCAACTGCACGAGGCCTCGCATGAATTCAAGCTGGAATGAAATCATGTTAGGGGATACAGCTAGAGCGGAGTACCATGAAGTCTTACCCTCAGATTGTAGTCTAGTTTTCCGGCCCTTATCGCTGCTGGCTGGAATGTCTTGCCCACAAAGAAATGAGTCTCCTTCCCCCAGTTGAGAATCTGTGTATAGTACCATTCGGGTTTGTCTAATCGATTTGTTTGGCGTGTGCCCGTGAAGTGATACGTGAATCGCTGCCGATATGGGGCTAGCAGAAGCTGCACCACCTGGCTGATGGGTTGACAGACAATGCTCGGCGTGATGCTCAGCAGGGGAGCGTGCTCTTCGGCGGGAGACTTGATGAGGAACATATACTCCGCCAGCAGTTGGGCCTTCTCGGTGTCTCGCGTCGGGGAATAGTTCAACGCTCGTTGTTCCATGTGGGCCCATCGCATGCTCTTGAGCACGATCTCAAACTCACTGGACAGTCGCTTAAGGATCAGCTTGTGCCAGTAGATGGCAGTGCGCTCGGCGAAGGCTTGCAACGATCGTGCCTGGACGGCATGCAGACGCCCCACCACACTGTGCTCGCAGTCGTTGCTTTCGTAGAGTGTGAGGTACAGGTTGACTAGCTTGTCCTCGTCCTTGCCATTGATGCTGCTGCTCAGATCGCCGCTGATCTCCTGGACATCCTGCACCAGGCGCAGATATTGCGAAAGACGCTGGAGCTGTCGTACTTGCTGCAGATCCTCGGACACGCCGTCTAAGGTGGGCTGGCACTCGAGGAGTTTCTGCTGCAGCTTCTTCCTAAACTGGGCCAACTTCTGCAGCTCGAAGTCAATGCTTTCGCAGACTTGTTGCTGGCACTGGAAGGCAGATTTGTAGCAGGACACATTCTGGGGGTCCTCATAGTCCAGCTGTGGGAGCGGGAATCGCATTAGTCACAAGAAAATGTGTAGACCATACCACTTACAGTCTGGGACAAGGCCTGCAGCCGTTCCTTGTAGTGAGTAACCAGCAAACTGGCGCGATGCAGCCGGCTGGCATCCTTGCCGATCTCTTCATTTACGCGCGTCGCTATGCGCAACTCCATCTCGCTCAGCTTTGCATGCATTTCGGTGCAGCAAAAGCTCGAACAACATTCAAATCAAATGCTAAACGAGCCACGAACCACGTATAAAAATAAATAATTGTTGTTGCTTTAGCAACTTTAGGCCGTTTTCGTCATTTCCGAAACGGTCACACTTTTTCTGCTACATTTTAGGTCGATAACACTGAAAAACCAGGGCAGCCAGCACACTTATCGGACGCCTTGTGGTCAGACGCGGGCGTTGTTTGAAAAGACAGGTGTAGTTGGCGTCGGTTTTTGTTTTTCTTGTATGTTCTTTGTGTAAACTTAAGTTAAAAATGTACACACCCAAGCAGAAAATCTTTAGCCATGGCCGTGCACCCTCACCGCACACCCCGATCAGTTTCAGCCGAGAGTTGCGTCAAGTTCTGCAAGAAAGAAATTTGCTCACAGCCAAGTCGCGCAGGAAAGGTAATGGACAAAGGCTGCAACACTTGCACAACCGGCTTCTAATTGTATGTGTACATTAATTGCAGTGTGCTCGATGCTGGACAGCGCCTCCAGCAGTCCCATTGGATCACCCAATCCAGATGCTGGCAAGCGCATGGGCTTCCGTTTGCAGGCCATACAAGAGATTATCACGTCGGAAAAGTCATACTTGGAGCAACTGGAGCTGCTGATGAACTTTTTCGTGCGTCCGCTAAAGGAGCAGGCCATCATCGACTGCTCCAACCATACACTGCTCTTTGGTCAGATTGAGATGATCCACAATTTGAATGGAGAGTTTCTGCGAGAGCTGGAGGCCAACATGGAGAATGTGGCACATGCCTTCCTCAAGATGGCACCGTTCTTCAAACTGTATTCGGTCTACGCCTTCGATTATCGTGGTGCCCTGTTAATTATCCAGGATTTGATTCTGAAAAATCCCGTGTTTAGAAAGTTTTTGGAGCAAACAGAGAGTCGTCCCGAGGTGCAGCGTAAGCTGAATTCTTTGATGATCGTGCCCATACAACGTGTGCCCCGCTACAAGCTGTTGCTGGAGCAGGTCCTACTGTACACGAGTCCAGCGGATGCCGACTACAAGTTGTTGAAGGGTAAGAGAATGCAGGAAAACCAATTCGAACCGGTTTATAATTTGCTGTCCCTTTCAGAGTCTGTCAAAGAGATCGATGCCACTGCCGCGCACATCAATGCTTGCGTGGAGGAGCAGGAGGTTACCCAGTATTTGATCCATTTGCAAAACTCCTTGGTGAATCGCACGCCAAACATTGTCAAGCCCTCACGGCGCGTGATCAAAGAGGGGATCCTCCAAAAGATCACCCACAAGGGCACGGAAATCAAGCGCTACTGTGTGCTCATGTCGGATATATTTATGTACTGCAAGCTCGTCAAGGATCGGGCCCCAAACAGCGTAGTGGAGAACTCGCTTGAATGCTGTTGCATCTTTCCGCTCAAGAAGTGCAAGGTGTTTGAAATGCTGCCGGGCAACTTCAAATTGACTTGCCAGAATGATGGCATCATCTTTGGCAGTGGAGACCTACACCTGTGCCGCACTTGGGTGGGTTTCATACGCGATGCCATTGATATGCATGTCCAGTGTCGCAAGACGCTGCGCAAGGACTCCAGCAAGAGGACACCCATACGCAAAAAGGATATGAAGAAGTTTGGAGCTGATTATGTACTGAGTCCCAACAACAAGCGCAAATGCGTGAGTAATCTTCAGTTGGATGCATTCGAGGCAAAGCTAATTCTATTTGAATATTTTTTCTAGGAGTATGAGACCGTTTTCCGCAATAAGAATCGCAGCACGGACTCTGAGGATGAGACAGAGGATACTGCTTGCTTTCCACGCAAACGCAAGGTGCCTAGCTCCATCCTAAGAACTCCAAACACTGGCGGACATATCGGAAAATCTTCTTTATATAACAGAACGAAGGGTTTGGCCCCGCTGCCACCACCACCTCCACTACCACCTGTTCAGTTGCGCCATCAGCCGGGGACAGTGAGAAACTCCGTGTGCAAGGAGAATCGCATATCCAAGCTGTACAAGAAGATTGCCACAGGCGATAAGGTGGCCAATGTGCGTGGCATACTCAAACGCAGCAATGCGCCCGCTACGAGCACTGACCACGACCCCACCTACGGTTTTGCCAGTCGCTACTCCGACTCTAAATCGTACTTTCGGGCTCACAATGTGGACAACACCATACCCACAGTAGTGAAGCGCGAGGATCTGTTTAATGGGGAAAATATGTTTGCTATAAATTCAGGCGTCGGCAGCCAGGCTTTAGGGCAGCGGAAGCAAGGTCAAGAGGAGATGCTTTCCCCGCCACAAAGAAAGCGGGTTAAGTTCGATGACACCTTGGATGAACTCTCGCCAGTTAATGAGCAGAAACCTTTTGCCTTCACAAGCAGTACTGAAGCCGCTCCCAAGGCCACATCCTTGCGCGAACGCATCTATGATTTCTTTGCCAATCTATTCTAGAATTAGACCAGCGCAAACAATCGTCGCATTCATCTTTTTCATCATCAATAAAAACATTTAAAAATCAAATCAACTCGGCTGCCGCAGTTCGCAGACTTTACGCATGAAATTATCTACAGCATCCTCGCTAATCTCTTCAAGCCAGCTTCCATGGCGCTTAAAATGCGAGCCAATTATGACTGCATGGGCGTCCTTAAAGTACAGACCAATGTTGTCCTTGGTCACGCCCGAACCAATCAACAGGGGAATCTTTACGCGGCCCGACAACTCCTGGAGATCTTCTGGACTGGCGGCATGTCCTGTTGCTGTGCCTGTGATGACAATGCCATCGGTGAGAAAGAACTCGGCTGCATGCGCCGTCTCCAGCAGACTGACATCCGAGGTAATGGCATGCGAGCTGTGCTTCTTCTTCAGATCCGTGAAAATTAATACATCTTCCGCATCGATAAGTTTGCGGTAACGCAGCAGATCGCCAGCACACGCATCCGTGTATCCCTCGTCGGCCACATGACCAAATACAAAGCCTTCGCTGCGAATAAACTGCAGCTGACTAGCTTTGGCTATGGCCAGAGCCTGCTTGTTGCCACAGGCTAGAACCTGGACACCGCAGGGAGTTTCCTTGGGTATCACATCACGCACCGCCTGTCCCAGCCGTGTCATGCAAGCGACTATTTCCGAACCGAGGAGGCGTTCTGGGACATAGGGAATATCATGCATATTCTCGATGAGTACGGCGTCCTGCAAATGATGCTCAAATTAGAATAAAACAATATGCTGACTGTATAGCATACCAGCTGGTGGCGCTTGTAGAGATTCGCCTCATATATGGCCTTTTCAATCGTCTGTTTCCAGTTGCCGGCATATCGAGGAGTTCCTGTTTTTGTGGTGCGCCATATTAAAATCATTCGGTTTGGTTTGCATTTGTGGCCTTGGCTCACCTGGCAGCGCGTCCACATGTATCATGCCAATAACTTTGCAATTTTGTTGGCCAAATATCTTTACAAATCGTTGCATTATTGAAATATAGTAAATATAAACAGTAAAACAGTAAATAAAGTAAACACTATCAGCTGATCGCCGACTTTCAGGGCTGGAGGTGTTTCAAAATAATTTCAGTTCATCCTACCATATATTTAATATTTTTATTCATTTAATGCAATTCTTAATAAACACATATGTCCTTGATTAATAATAAGAGTTTGAATTTATTTAAAGAACTAAATCTTCTGAAAAAAAGTATGGGGCAACAGGTGACCCAGTGGTTCTCCTATCGAGTACATCGAGTATCGATAGACCATACCGATGAATCGTAAGGATCGGACACTAACCATACAGTATTTATTTCCCACCCCCACCCCATTCCTCATTTATGTTGCGGCAGGTCAGCTCAGGTCGCTACATCAGCCCTCAAATGTTTTGAGTCAAAACAAAACGAAAAACCAATTCAAGCGGCCAAAAATTTTAAAGCCCACACACAAGCAGATTATGTGTGAATACATGGCACACACACATTTACGCAACTTGGAAACGAAACTCAAAACAAACTCAAAACGCTTTCGGAAAATAAGAATTGATATTTTGTCGTGTCTGTGTACCACACATACATTTGCAATTCTCGACTTGCTTTCGCATCTCGTCATGAATCGAACATGTCGAAAAAATGCCGAACGTCTCAGGCCCAAGACCCGAACGTCTCAGCACCACAGCCGAATGGTCCCAGCACCCCTGCCGAAGGTCTGGGGGTGCTGGGACAGAAAACTCAGCTGCGCCCCTTTCGTTGTATGAACTGGCACATCTATATACTGTATGGTTAGTGGATCGGATCACGGTCGCTTCTCGTGTGTTAACTGTTGCATTTCAGGGATATCGATAACATAATTTGCCTAGTAGCGAGGAAGAGGAAAGATTTCCAGACAGGGTGTCAAGGCCGCGGTTGAAGGGTTAGTGTTAAGCGGATAGTGTCGCCTCAAAGTCGGGCGATCTTAAAACTATAAGAGATCCGCGCGCTCTTGAATTCCCTGTGGAGAGAGGAGACCCACATAACAGTGTCCCGGAGCCAACTCACCTACACACCCTTAAAGGTAGAGAGCGGCTACCAGGAAGAGTGGGCCATGCCCTTGAACCTGGTTCAAGGGCAATAGAAGAGATCGATGGGGCTTGGCGGCCAACGATATAGGTATGGGAGGGAAGCTTAGGCAGTAAGGGACAAACCAAAAAAATCGTTGGCGGAAGGCAGAACAAAAAAAAAAGGTTACGGATCGGGTCCTCAAAAATAAAAAAAAGAACAAAGTGAGTGAAATGAGGATGGGTTCGTGGCTATCACTCAAAGTGAATTTTTTTTGTGCATTTTCCTCGAATAGCAAGGAGTAATTAGAACTGCCTACATTTATACATAAACTTTAAATTGGACTAGGCCGTCCCATATCTATTTATACATATATTTATTTACTTTTAATTATATTTATTTATTAATTGTAATTATATGTAATTGTCCCTATTTATAGTTATTTATTTATTTACTCATATTTAATGTAATACGCCCATAATTTAGGGAAGAGAGGAAGAGCTTAGGATGGGGGTTAGGAGGTCGACCTGAAACAAGATAGGAGTTATTGTGTGTAAAAGTTGATTTAAGGTGAAAATATAAGAAAAGATGAAGTGCTAAGTGTTTAAAATGGGGGGAAGACGAACCAAGACTACGAGCAGATGATGAAGATGCTGCACATGGCAGGGAGACCCGAGATGGTCTGATCCGGATCTCTGGTAGGGTGGGTACGTCGGAGGTATAAGACCAACACCTCGACCTGGTCCACGTAGTAGGTAGGAGGTCGTTTGTCGAGTAGCGTCTGTATGGTTTATTTTTGATGTGTCGATACGTTAGTTTCCGTTTTTTTTGTTTTAGCTGTTTCAAATTTTGTCCGAGATGATCGATTTGTTTGGTTTGTTGTGCGAACTGAGGGCTTGGGAAGTATCCAGCCCTGGGATGACTGGCTAGCCAGCCTTGCCCCACCACCAAGACGTTCGTAACATAACAAATGTTGGCTTCTCGGGTTCATTAAAATGTAATAAAGCCTGGAAAAAGTGCAGCTTTTACCAAATCGTTGCATGGTCTGATGTATCGTGATGGATGCCATTTGCAAGTCAGGCTTTGGGCGATATCAGGTGAGCTTTGTTTTCCGTAAAATTCTAAGACCGTTCATATTAGAGGACATTCCTATATACTCTACACGGCCTTAAAAAGCAATGACCTCACGAAATACCAAATAAACGAAGAGCAGAAACAAAAACAATTATGACACTTGGCCGAAACAATGGAGAACGGTATCGCCTCACATAGACCATACCATAGACGCCCCCGCTCAGAAGTACAAATGGGAACAAAGTTGCCAAATGAAAGGCTTCCCGACCCATTTAGGCCCTTCACAGCCTCTGTTGATGCGTCCACCACTATATTACATTGTTTCAGCAGGAGTGGGTACTCGCAATGTCCTTGAGTTTGATTTGGTGGGTGGTTAGGTGGTTCCGTGCCCCTCTCTGATTGCTAGTGCTTAGCGGAAACGGCTGTGCGAGACAGAATTTCAATTATCGCAGCGAGCGGGTCTCCCCTCTTCTGTTATGTTCTCCCTATCCCCTATGCTCCATTTCCCCCATTCGCTATTTGTTTGTTTGGTTGTTTCGTTTCGAAATGTCTGTGCGTGTAACAATTGCGCTTTGTATAGTTTACAATATGTACATACCTGTACATATGTATTTTGTATTGTATGTAAAAGTGATTGTTGTTCTCGATTGGCCTTGTAATGGACACTCCTGCGGGTCCATTTAATCGAGTTGTGTGCTTTGTTTGTCTGCTACACAAAAAATGTGTGTGCTGGTATATGTGGGTGCAATCTTGTTGAATGTTGCTTACCAACTGATTGGCCAACAAGATCCTGAGGCTGATGAGGGTGTCTGGGTGGCACAGGGCTGATCAAATCTAATCTCGTTCTCAAATTCCAACTCTTTCCCCAAACAACAGCCTCAGCTTCGGCAAACATCCCAGGGCCAGAGTCTGTGCGCCTCACCTGTTGGGCAAACAATATAAATTATTTATAATATGAGCCAAACGTCCTTTCGCACTTGCCAACCACCCAGCCAGCCCTCTTCCGGCCAGCTCTCTTACAGGACCTGTCCTTTGGTGTCGACACATGTACACACTTTGTGCCCCTTGTTGTTGCTGGTGCTGGTGCTTGTAGTTGCAACAAGTTGTTTCCGTGTTTGCCTTTGTGCCACGTGCCCCATACACCCCATCTCTGATAATGCGAGAGGAACGGCCTTCAAGTATGTGTAGGTGTGTGTGCGTGTTTGTTCTTTGGAAAATAGCAAACAGAAAACATTATGTACAGGATATCATCCTTCACCTTCGCAGAGATCCACACTCAGGGCCATATTTTTCTAATTAGCCAGGACCACAGAAAAGGTGCTGGCAAGGCAAAACAACTATTGGCCAAAAGCTGCAAGTTGCACTAATTAAGACAGCTGCAAGTTAAGGAAAACAGAATATACGAGTATGTACGTGAATGAAAAGCTTTTGAAACGAAGTGAAAAACAACCTTTTGATGGGGAGCATCGTTTGGGTAAACAATTGAATTATTTAACAGCCAGCTAGGTGAAACTTTTTATAGCCCACTAATTGGAAAGTTTCCGCCAGTCAAGAGCATGGCTGCATTCTTCCTTCACCTGTCAGCTGCAGATTGGGCGACAGCAGCCCCAGTAAAGCCAAAGCCCTGACCGCAAAAACTTGCCAGGACATTCATTGGACAGTAGACACTCGAGGTCGCTGCCAAGGAAACAACAATAGAAACAGTGTTACTCGTACGAGACAAAAAAAAAAAAGTAAGCCCACTACGCGGAAATCAGGCTAACGAGTTTTCCATTAATCTCAGCGTAAATTACATTTTCACACCTAATTCCGCGGACCAACCCATTGCCTGTGCCGGCGCCGGTGCCCGGGGCGGCCAACTCTTTATCACTGTCGAATCAGCGGACGACGACCATTTTATAAATTAGCATTTCAGACATTCTGGCTACAGTGCTGGCGACGTTGATTTGCCATTACTCATTTCGCCCGGAGACACCGCGGGACTTCTGCGTGAGACGCGTGAGAGTATTTGATAAATTTCCCATTTTATTTGGCATTTGAGCGTTTTCATTAGCTAGTGTAAATGCAATTAGCCAATAAATTGAATGAATATTACCAATTTCCATGCAAGCCCTTACACAGACACACAAGCTCTCAGGGACAAGGACAAGGACATCGACATCGCCAGCGCCATCGACACTGCCATCCGCCTACGTGCACCAGTGCGTGCGTGCTACTATCAGTGGTCATAATTTCTGGATGTCCGCGTCCACGCATCGATCATCATTGGCCCAGGGAGTGGGTAATAGACGGGACACGCAGCCCGGGGTCGACAGCTCCTGCTGGCAGACGGCAGACAACGTTACAACGTTGAAAATTGGCAAATGCGCGAAAACAATGCCAAAAGCCAGACAGGCAGTGGCTCATGAAAGGGGAGGGACAGATGAGATGAGGCGTTTTACCTGGTCGAAAAGGATGAGGTATTCCCGACCTTGATTGAGCTTGCTATAAAATATAATTATTTCTGCACAAGTTATAGGTAAACCATTTTCTTTAAGAAGAGGGGTTTATCTGGTTTAAGTTTCGCTTCAACTTTTCAGCTCGCAAAAACAAAAAATTTCAAGATATTAATAATTTACAACCCCGCACCGCAGGTGAAACCAAAGCTTTATTGCTGCTACTCTTTTTATTTTTGTTGTTTAATGAACAGCGTGGAATCTCATCAAGGCGCAAGCCTGGTGGTGCTCGTGCTGCTGCTTACCTTGCACTTTATTTAATGTTGTCTGGCAGCCTGTTTAACAGACACACACACCCCGGCCCCCCCAGTAGTACGAAATGATTTAGGTGACAAAAACTTTGCAGACAGAGAATAAGAAACCGCACACACAGCGGGGCTAGGAATTTAACTTTTGGTAATGAAAAATAAACATGGAAATCCAAATGATATAGATACGAAAAGTTAAATTGCAAGTGCTGCTGCATGAGCAATTAGTTGGCGCTGTGTGCCACGTTTGCACAAATTGGCTGCAGAGCACAGGATGAGCGAGAGAGAACGAGAGAAGTGTCCTACAAATAAAGCAATCATGAAAACGACGAATTTTCAAGAAAACTTTAATTAAACTAAGCCACACACCGTGAGACAGCAACTGTTTCGTGACCTCAGGTGTGGCACACCCTTCAAGAACGAAACAACAACAACAGCAATGGAAGTTCGATCGGGGAGCGCCAGGCCAGGTGGGGTGGTGGTGTTGGTGCTGGTGCCCCAGACATGGCTGGGGTTGGTTGCTCCTTAGCTATGGCCGGCTATCGGGTCGCTTTATCTCGACCCAGTACGAAATTGTCGCCCCCAAATATATGCTACACTTGTGCTACTCATTTTTTCACGTTCTCTTTTGGCCTAAAACCAAATAGAGATGGCCACGTGAGAGTGTTTGCACAACACGATGGATGAGCGGCCAAAGCGGAATGCAGATAGTCCCTTAATTATTACTGGAGTTTCAGCAGTGGTCCCCCTAGCAGTAGTATGTTTTGCCAGAAGCTACCATTCCCGGAACAAACAAGTCCAGTCCAGGTCCAGAACTTTGTTTACTCTGCGGTCGTGACCACAGCTGGGTCTGACTCCAACCCGCTTTCCATCTCAACTTTGACTTTCGCTTCAGTGTTTTTTTTTTCTTCTCTTCTTGTCGTACTGCGTGTGCTTGGGCCATCGTCATTTGGCTTTTAAGCTGCTCCACACTTTGGACAAGTTTTGCTGGGCCGGACACTGGTGGGCGATTAGATTTTGCGGCGCAACTGGAGGCATAATTAGTGAAAGTGATTTGTATCTACGGACTTTGGCGGCGGCTATAAATAGCTGACATTTTGAGGCGCTACTGCTACAGCTACAGCCGCTGCTGCTGCTGCTGCTGCGCTTGGCATTTTGTTGTGCCATTTCATTTGCATGCTACATCATTCTGCTTCTTTCATTCCAAGGCTTAAGTCAGAGCAGGAGGGGCTTAAAGTGCAGCCAGCACCCAGGCTACGGGTCGACTGCCTGCAGCATAATGAAGCTGGAAAAAGGCATTTGGATGAGGCTCAAAGGCAGGATCTACTCGGGTATTTATGGCATTTGCTTGGTTATTCCTATTTTTAATGCAACTCGCATTCTGTTGTTCTGTGCAGCAAGGATTTCCATGAATTTAAATTTGCATCTAAATTTGTAAAACAAATTTCTTTTTCTTTTGTTACTGACAAAACTCTGTTAGAGAGAACCTTTCAGAAACCTTTTACTAAATAAACTCTTTTACTGGCCCTGCACTAATGCACTGGTCACTAATTTAATCAGAAAACGGAATTTGTTCCTTAGTCTTACATGGGAAATCTCTAATGGAATTAAAAGTTTGCTTTTACTTACCTTTTCACAAATCTCTTTCTGCTTTCTGCTCTCTAATCTAATTGCAAGTTTAGCTGCCTGAAAATGCAGCATAAATCTGAAATTAAGTTCTGAGATGGCTACACACTCACACACACTCCTTTCCGAATAGGTGTGTGTGTGTGTGGGGACACCAATCAAAGTTCAAAAGTTCACATCATTGACAGCGGAATAACTTTCTGGCCCCAACTCAAATTAAGAAAAGATAGCAAGCAATAGAGAGACGAGACGCACAAAACTTTTATCATTTTCACAGTCCAAGAAGAGACGAGAGAGAAACGAGAAACAGTTAGTTACGGAAGTACTCTCGGTACTTGCCACACACACACCACATCCCAAGACACTCCTGGTTCTGCTTGTTCACCTGCTTGAGATTGTCGCTTATTTAAGCAGCTTAATTTTCGGAAGCTGTTGCCAATGGCAGCATTTGGTGGCAGGCAGAAAAAGAGCCCCAGTTCCAGTTCCAGTCCCGTCCCTCTACCCTGTTGTTTGTAATTTTGCCAGATGAGAGTGCAGTGCCAGTGGCAGTGGCAAGGGTAGTGACAGTCAACAATCAATCTCGGTCCGAGGTGACAGCCAACAATGCATGATGCAAAAATGTTCCCCTGTTCGCATCCACGGCCCCATGCGAATACGTATATATGATACGGGCGGAGACACGCACACACAATCATCAACCCAGTCGCTGTCGCAGTACCAGTCCCGGGCCAATCAAGCGCAAGGTATGACTGTAAATCTGTGGGCACACGAAATGCCTTCAATCCCTGGCATGCTGTGCCCTGCCGTGGTTCCTCTTTCTGTCTGCCATTGCCTGCCATTGCTGAGCGCCGTGTACGTGGAGGCATGGAATTGGGTCACTAGGCGAGAGGCGGGGTTCCGTTCCGTTCCGCACACACAGATTCGGGCAGGGCTGGGGGGAGTAATCGCTTAGAAGCAGAATGGTCGATGGGTTGGAGGTTGGAGCAGATGGATGCGTGGATGAGTGGATGAGTGGGTGGAAAAGCACAACAGGAAGGAAACCCGCGCGCGCTAAGCACCATCGCTTGATGGAGCTCATCATAATTTTTTGGGGCGCCACGGTGGAAAACTGAAAAACAAAACAAATCGAAGCAAGCAAGCAGCAACATGTTAACAACGCGAGAGAGGGATGGGAAGGAAGCCAAAGAGAGTGAAAGAGAGAGTGAGAGAGCGACAGCGTTTGCTTGGGAGAGTAAAAGCTTTGGCCGTTAGCTTTTCGAGTTTTTGCCACACTCACTGTCTAACCTTCATCTTGAACTTCATGGCCAGACGGAGAGAGAGCAACGCAACGGATTTGGTTCTATGTTTCATGTTTCTAGGCCACAGATGGCCCTCCCGCCAGCCCTCTGTCATGGAAACATATGCAACAGGAGGGAGTTCATTCATGACCAGCCCAAATCCCCAACCCTCATCGCAGCAATGACAAAACCGTAGTCATGGAACAGGAGAGAGGGTTTGGGAAAAGGGAAATTTTTCCCAATTTTTGTATGCCATGGAAAAATATTTTCAAATAATTTTGAATTTATTTGGAACAAAATATTTATATTTTATTTATTTAAAACCAACCTACCAAATATTCAAGCTAACACTGATAAATTTAGTCAAATCTTTGATTAAAATTTAAATTAGATATTTTGAAACAGAATTCCTTGCTAAAGCAAATTTATATACAATTTCATTTTGAAAATTCAATTTTCCCGCTTGGTTCCTAACGGCTGAACTCCGCCAAAGCTTTCTTCAACCAAAAAAAAGAGAGAAGAACAACATCGCAATTGGCCTCTCTCGAAGCTTTCCTCTCTCTCGCTCTCTGTGTGCGCTCTCACACACGCACACCATGTCAGGCTCTTATCAGAGCAAAAACGACTAGCTGGAAGCAAGGCAGCCAGTCAGGAGTCGCTTTTATGGATAGCACGGGAGCACGAGCAGCAGCAGGAGCAGTGGCAGTAGCAGCAACAGTGCGATGCACAGGAACAGGCACAGGCACCAGGCACAGCTACAGTTACAGCTAGAGACCCGTTTATAAGGTGAAGCCCGAAATTGGAGCAGCTCAGTTCGCTGTTGGCAGGCGTCGCCGAAGGTAGTAGCCCTTATCCATCCAAGAGCAGGACGGAGTTAAAGCCAAAGCCAGAGTGCCAGGAGAACACATAGCTAAAGAGCCAAAGAGCCAGAGGAGAAGAAGGTAGCCCTCAAAGAAATTGTAAAGTGACAAATTGTCGGACAGTCAGTCGTCAGGACCTCCCATTGAGGGACGTGTTCGAAGTGAGTGCGCGACGCGAAGGGCCAGCCGAGGGCCAAAATGAAATGAAATGAAACGAAACGAATAACTCAACTAAAGTAAACTGCAATACGACAAAACTAAACCAAATTGAATTGAATTAAGAATTGAAAGAGGTAGAGCAGGAGCAGGACCAGGACCAGGACTAGCGGTAGCAGAACAATTAAAAGCAAATTGCATGCATAGTCAAGAGAGAGAGAGAGCAGGGACCAAGGACACCAGCAGGATCTGGTCGTTCATGTCACGCTGCATTTGCACATAATTGCAAACTGTTGCGCGGTCTGCAGTTTCGCTTTTTATTGCCAAGCGATAAAATAAAAATCCATTTGCCAGAGGATCCCCCCATTCCCATTCCCCCAACTGTTGCACATAGATGAACATTCATTCCCACATAGGATACTGCCCCAGGACACGGAACACAGAGCACAGAGCACGAGCTCACAGAACACTACACTGCACTCTGCCCAACACACAGAAGAACATAACCATTTCTTTTACGATCTCAGTCCTGTCCTGGCCATGCCCCATTAAATATGCCTCTGAATGTTTTGTTCAAGTTGAAAAATTTGCCGCCGTTTCAGAGAACGGAAAACGGAACAAGTGCACAACCCAAAATTATGCTAAAATAAATATAACGAGTACAGCAAAAGCAAAAAAAAAATAATATCACAAAAGCGGAGCAAAATTCACGAGGAATTCACGAATTTGCATTCGAATTTTTAGTTTTCGGACCTGAAGAACGAACATCAGGCCAGCACAGGACCAAGCCGTGTGCCAATTTATGCGGCCATAAAAGTTAAAGGGGGAAATCACCCAAAAGAAAACCCAAAGTAGAGGGGGTGAAGGAGAATCACTTAACCTACTGCAGAGACAGGTGAGTGAGTCCTTGAACAGGTCCGTTCCGGTTCGGTACGGTCCTCGTCCTCGCATGTAATCTCGATAAATTATCGACAATATGCCAACGGCATTCATCTGTATCATCGCTATTATGCGCCACACTCGTACACGTACTCCTATAATTAATTCGAATCAAAAAGTATTTATTGCTTTTTAATTATGGAATGCCAGTCATTGTTATTTATTTAATGTGAGTGCTCTCCAGTGAGTGGCTTGAACGGCTGCTCTCCTGCAATGAATAATTTATTGTGAATATTTTTAACACTCGAGTGCCCCACAGATGGATACTAGAATACAATTTCAATAAAAAGTATATGACAATATTCGGTACTCGCACTCGCACTCGTACTCGTATGATTTATTACGATTATAGAGTCATGAAATATTCGTGAATCAATATTTTTTTAGCATTTGCGTGGATAAATCGCCGACAGAAGTCAAAATCTCTGAGGGCGTATTTTCTTTAATCATGGCAAACAAATATTGAAGGGGGGAGACAAAAGGAGAGACAAAGGACTGTCCATGTGATGTGTGGCCCTGGGCCACTTTAATGACCGCAGTCTTATCAAGGCAAACTATTATATATATCCCCATATAATAAGTATTAAATGGGTATACATATGTGATATGCCGTGCAATTTGTTGCTTTATATCATTTGGCAGCGGCGGTGGCGTCTGTGAAATGCACAGCTGTTGTTTTTGCCGATTTTATGGTTTCAGGGGGAATATAAAAACAAATATATGTATGTATGGCATGTACAACCACTCATACATAAACATATATCTGATAAAACGTAAACAACAATAGCTGCGGCAGCAACAGGCAGGCACGCAGGGACTCTGGCTGGGGCAGCTGAGGCTCCATCCAGAGTTAATTAAAACTCAACTTCAATTTGGCTCTGTTCCACTGTTGTTCTCTAATTAAATTTATGCAAAATCTGTATACCTCCCCAAAACCGCTGATACCAGTCCACCCACACCCCGTACATATATACTATACATACTCGTATATTCGCATTGCATTTCTATCGGGGGAATGCAAATTTTGAAATCAAATTAACCAAAGTAATTCCTGGCGCACCTGGCGATACGACGAGTGTCCCACTTTGCTGCCATCTGCTGTGCTTCCTCCTCCATTACATAGACAAACAATTTGGGCCCCAAATAAAAGCGGAATAACTGAAGGAGAACTGCAGAAGAGGGGAAAGGGGAGCTTCAAACCATAAGGATACTCTTGCTACTCTTACAATAAGCCAAATATAACAAGATTCCTGTGATAATGCATGGACTCTGTTTATTGGTTAGGGTATCCCCTTAACAAAAACCTTAACCGAAACGGTGAATGTGCGGGACACACAATGGGGTTTGGGGCAACCGGCTTTCATGTCAACTTTGTTAATTAAATGAAGCACTTAACATGGAGACATATTTTGGTGCCAGAACCGAACAACACTGCCACCTGCCCTGTCCCCCTTTCACGGTTGAAAAGGGGGTTACACTCTTCGGTGAGTGCCTTTAAGTTTTCCGTTCCCTTTGTTAAAGCTGTATATTTGTTGACTACATAATTTTCTGTGCGCCAGTTCCATTTTAATGACTGTCCAGTTCTCAAATGCTGTGGCAACTTCTTATCATAATTTCCATTTTGCTTCCGCTTCTCCCGTTGCCACTTGTGTTGCTTTATTGCTCGTCCTGGCAACGCCCTCTGCCCTTCGCCCCCGCCCCCTGCAGCACTTGAAGCACTCTCCCAAAACATTGTCCTTCGCCGCCCCATTGAATGCGGGGGACAACTTCAAAGACATTCGTGGACATTTCATTAGGAACTGCTTGCCTGCCCTTTGCCTTTTGCTGCTGCTATTTTACATAAAGGTTGCAGGACAAACCAGTTCGTCCTGTCCCTTTGCTCCGTCCGTCCCGCCTGTCAATTCAAATTTTGAAACAGAAACAGAAAAATAATTGGAAGAAAAATGTTTATTGCTGTTGACAGCCAGCAGCAGAACTTTTTCCGGTTATTAATTTTTTTAAAATTTTTAGTTTATAGTTTTGCCCACCCCCCAATTGTTTTTGACATATGCCATGATGATTGTTTGTTTGTTTGTTTGAAGTATTTCATTGTGGTTTCTGTGGTCTGTCTGCCGTAGGATGCGCATGGACACGGCATGGAAAAAATTTACATGGTTTTTACATAAGGAGCAATAACAAATTTGGTTTTGCGGTGGTCAAAACTTTATTACACATTTAGTTTAAATGGAATGACTAATTTTTATTTCTACGAAAACAATTTAACAAATTGATAGTTTATTAAAAATTCGTTTGGAAGGCGTTTTCAAACCCTCAATTTATGTGCTAATTAAGCTAAAAATCTAAACAAAGCTCTGTCCAATGGCTTTCAATTGTCTTTTCTTTTCTTTCGATTTGCAATTGTTGTTCAGCGAACACACTTATAAATGATGACAAATCGAATCAATTTCCATGGATTATGCATTCATGTTGCATGAAAAGCATGCATAATGCCCCAGCTCATCTGGCTTTGGTGTAATGAAGAGCGCTCACGCCACCCCCTTGGGGGCAGAAAGCAGAGTACGTAGACGTTTTGTTGTACCCCCAGACTCCTCGTCAATGTTGCCATGCCAATGGGCTTACGTATTCGATTCATATTGCTCTAATATGCGACAATAAGTATCTTTCATAAAGCTTCGATATTCATGTATCCAGCCTACAGTGCCTCCTCCTCTCCTCTCCTCTCCCTCACCATTTGTGCCACGCTGCGCTGACCTCTGTCGCCGCCTGCTGTGTGCCCAAATATTTGTGTTGTGTCGCCGTCAAATCAGAATTCGATATGTGCGACAGCCAAAAGGCGGAATAAAGAGAATTCCTGAATCGGAACTCAAAGCAACGAACTAGAAATACCCTTGAAGGAGGTATGGCCTCCTTTTTGGGGAATTATGAAGGGTGCGAGTATAACATCAGAAATGGGCAATTAACCTTATCAAGGCGCTGAAGTTTCTCGCATTCCAGCAAAACAAAACACAGCGAAAATTGTCAGAGAAAGATGTGTCCACAATGTCGTTAAGAATCAGGAGACGGAAGACGGGCAAACAACGGAAGAAAATAAATAAAACGGGACGAAACCGAAACCTAAAATGTATGCCATTAGGCAGACGGAATGCCAAAAGTGAAAGGGAAAAATGCCAAAGGGAATGGGAATAGGCATAGGACTGGTACAGGGGGGATAGGGAGCCCCTCCAAACGGGTGGGGGGTGGTGGTCTGGCGGCAAAAACGAAAAAGCAATTTCAAATATTTTCGTTACCTGCTTGTTGGAAATTTTTACGTTTTTCTGATTACGGCAAAGCTTTCGTTACCTCTTTTTATTGTTGTTGCGTAATTGTGCGCATGAAAAAAATAAATAAAAACGAGATACAGGAGACAGGAGAGACTGAATAGGAGACGGCGAAAGGGTAGCAGCAGAATCTGTTCTTGTGGGGGAGGGGCAGCACTTTAAGGAGTCTCCCAGACATTTGAAATGCAAAGAAGCAGTGCATATTTTGTTGCCATGCCCCTTAAGCAGTAAGTATAAGTAGCAGATGTGAAGCAAAAACATGGCATACTTTTTCCCAGAACAGGAGTGGCATGGCTTGGAATGGAGAACAGGTGAAGCAGTGAACGTTGCATGGGTATTTTTGTTCCATGCGGGGCGAATCGGATTTCTCCTGGAACTCGAGTAGTTTGTTTATTAACTATGCAAAAGGAATTCCACGGAAAACTGAATTGAAAGAGTCGCGAGCTGCTTGGCAAAGAGCTTCATAGGTAAATGGAGATAAGCCACAGATAAAGCGGAAAACGAACTATCCTTCAACCATAATCATAACCCACATTTGCATTAGTAACTCTTCTAAAACATTAGATCCAATTAGTGGGAATCCTACCGCAAACCATATGCATAGGTCCCCTATGTCCTTCATATATCTCACACTTCTTTTCTACCAGTTTCCAAGCGTCATGTGTAACGGCTAAGCTACATATTACCATACATACAAGTATGTAGTCATCCTGCTCTGGCAAAGAGCTTTTCACCCGCCGCTCTTTGGGTCTATAAATAGCTGCAGCCTTCAGCTACAGCTCCAGCTCCAGTCTCAGCGTCAGCCTCAGCTGCGGTCTCCACCTCCAGCAGCTCCAACTGTTGCGCAGAGTTCGGGGATAACTAAAAATAGCCACCAGCTGGTCTAGTCGGTGGCATAAAATCCTCCGAGTGGCATAAAATCCAATAAATACTGCTTCAGACAAAACCCAAATTACCGAACGCAAACGCAAACGCGGACGCGTTCTGTGACTTGCACCAATGTATTTGTATACTCTTGATGTTGGACAAACACTCACAGATACAAGGCACGGCTGTTTGGATGTTTATCAGCTTGACGCATGATTGATTTATATGCCCGTGGATTATTGATGGTCGGGCCAAGTCAATTGAAACGCGAGACTCGACAACTCTTAACATTTGTGAGCTCTGCTCCTCATTCATTATTGATACCGCGAGACAGCGTTCTGTCCTGCATGAAAATGACACAAAGAAAAGCGGAGTAACAAAACAATAAAGGAAAACTGTTGGTAGTCCCCGAGTTTTAATTGCGACTCTTCTGGGAGCAAGTGCCAGACCCGTCGCCTGGTTAACTTTGTTTGCTCAAGCGAGAGCTGGGAAATGTGAAGCGGAAAAGCGGTGAAAAAGCGGAGTTGGGAAATGCGGGGAAATGGCAGAGGCAGCGGCATCGGAGTAGCTGCAAGCAGCGGAAGCGAGAACAAAGTGAAAATTTCCTTTTGTTTTCCCTTTAAAGGCATAGCACCCAAAAAAAAAAAACCCTTCGACAGATGGAAGGGCGGAGGCAGGCGGCACGGCACACACATGTGACAATTCCTGGGAGACAGGACCTAAGTAACCTGGTGCCTGGGTCCTCGTGGGCCCAGCTGACTGTTTTATGGCTCAATCATAATTTTTCACACTGTTAATGTGCAAATGCGAGCATTCCAGACATGGTGGAGGAGGCAGGGAGGAGCTGGTAGAGAAACCTACTTAAAAGACAGCAAACACTCGGCTCGGCTTGGCTCAGCTCTGCCCTGCTCTCTCTCTGGAAAAGTGTGTGTGTGAAAAAGTTTTTCAAGTGTTAAATGAGATAACGTAAACATTGTGATGCTGCCACTGCCACAGCCACTGCCACTGCCAGGACAATGCCACACAGAGTCTACCGTCTCTTAGCAACACGTTGACAGGACTGACAGTTCCACTGGGTAGAACGATATGCACAGAGCCAGAGCCAGAGCCGGAGCCACTGTTCGCTCCCGCCCTCTTCTAGTCATAATAATTATTAAAAAATATCTCTGGGCTTCCCGTGAAAGTTTCTTCTGGGGGGAAAGGGTGTACATTTTTATGCAGAAAAGTTGACTTTTCGGTGGCTGGTGGTACTTGTAATTTATTGCTGAACTGACATTTTGATTGCGCTTTTGTCTGTTGAGTGGGCTCCGGCAAGAATCTGCAAATATTTGTGCACTTCCTTTGACATTTGCAGGCGCAACACTTTGCCGTGCCGTGCCTTGCCTCCTCCAACTTAATTGAGTTTCAACAAGTGGCAAATGGGCATCCGTTCCGGCAGCAGCAGCAGCAGGAAGGATGAAAAGTGTGTACACTACAGGAATGTACAGAGATTGGTCTGCCGATGGGGCGATGACGACGACGACGACGACTGATGGAAGCCATATCATCAAGTGGTCTGTGGGCTAATGAATTGCCTTGGCATGCAATCGCCTCTCGAGTCGGTTAATGAAGTGTCCTGAAAGTGCAGAGATCCCATGGATAACAGGATACTAAGCTCTGGCTACTGCAATGCTTTTGTATTTCATTCTAGTCGTATATTCTAATATATTGGATGGCATCTATCAGACCCCTTCTGTGAAATGGCAAATGTCAGTTTCAATTTATTGAATATGCAAAGAGATCAGATAGAGACAGATGCAGTTGCAGATAGAAAGAGAAACAACATAAATAAATTGAAGACGATGCCAGCCTGCAAGCGGAGGATGAGAACGATGACGTGGCGGCCCAAAACGAGGCACGATGCCTGGCCTGGCTTATTAGTTTAAATTGTAAACAGGAAGTGCTGCGGCACCGGATATAAGGCAAAAAGACTAAAGCCAAGGAAGGCGTCAAAAGGAAGAGGCATGGTACTTAAGATGCGACATGGAAAGATTCAACTTGCTCGCTGCGCCTTGCCTGTCAGCAACAGTGGCAGCGGCACCAGCAGAGGGCGAGGCATTAACTTTTAAGCGAATGACAAGAGCGGAAGCAGCACGACAAGAGCCCTGGTCTGGCCTCGGCAACGTCCCTACCTCCTCTCCTTCTCTCTGCTTGCCGTTTGTTGCAACTGTCGAGCATTTAGTTAACTCTTGGCGGTGTCCTTGTCATCGTCAGCCAGTCAGTCCGTCAGTCAGTCAGCCAGCCAGCCAACCAGCCAGCCAGCCAACCAGCCA
This sequence comes from Drosophila tristis, assembly GCA_018150885.1. Taxonomy (NCBI): domain Eukaryota; kingdom Metazoa; phylum Arthropoda; class Insecta; order Diptera; family Drosophilidae; genus Drosophila; species Drosophila tristis. Next base: position 2,371,740 of record JAECWT010000264.1, read on the forward strand.
GCCATCCAGCCAAGTCTGTCTCTATGTCTGTGTGTCAGTCCAAGCAAAGTCAAGTCTGTTGGCTCTGTTCACTAGGGGGGCTTAAAGCTCAATGAGGTCTTTAATTTGCTACACGAACCCCCCAGCTCATCTCTTGATTTATTCAGCATTTTCTTGCATTTTCCATGAGACTACAATGCTTGCCGATGCCTTGTGTTTGTGTGAAGGAAGGCCAGGCCTTAAAGCCAGGCCCACACGTGAAGGGTGTGTGTGTGAAGGGAGGGGGCAACAGCACGAAAAAACCAACAAGACAACGGAAATTAATTAAAAAATCCTTAAGCTGGTGGCATGGCAAAGTGAAGGTTCTCCAAATCGCTTAATTATATTAGCAAACATTCAGTTTAAAGCTTAAATCGGTGGCCAGGAATCAAGGGAATCAAGGGAAGTTGGAGAAGCAGTAGGGAGCGGGCCTTCAGCTTGTTTTACTCGCTTTTATGGCAAATACTCGCACACAAAAGGAATTGTTGCTGTAACAATGACTGAAAGAGTGGGAGAGAGGGGGAGAGCTCTGGCTCTGTTTCCTGCGCCCTGGGCCTATTGTCTCCGCTTTTCTTCGACACAATTCGAGCGCAACAATGCGGCGTTTTAGGCATTTATGGTGTTCCAAAGTTGTCCCGATGATTTAGATGTTGCGTATGGGTGGGGGTGCGGGAGGCAGTGCTGGTGCGGGTTCTACCTCTCTTCTGCCTGATGCCTCCTGGCAATGGTAATTGAAGTTGTCATTGCCTGGGAATCGTACAAGCCTCTGCCATTGGTCCATAGCATCAATCATATTTATGCAGTTACACGCAACACACCATAACAGACCAAACTGGGAGGATTCCCCTCCCCGTACTCCTGTCTCACCCGAGAGAGATGCGTGATTTATGCGTTGCGCACTCCATGGACAATGCCTTGGTCCTGTTCCTGCTTCTGCTTCTGCTCCTGCTCCTGCGACGGGAGAGTGAGGAAGTCTATTGCGAACTTTTTTACAAAGTAGATAACCAAATTTTGAGCAACATAAAAGTTGCTTTTGTCAGTTTGGCAAACAATGCGCATAATACATGAGAATAGGGCGTCCTGTAGGTGGGATCTCCGATCCCTTTGCCAGAACCCACCATTCTGGCCCACTCTCTGCCTCCTGTCCTGCTGCTCTCCTGCCTTCCTGCCCTCCTGTAGCGTGGCCAAGTAGCATGTACATGTTGTGGCATAATGGACAGCTTACTGCCGCATTAAGCTGCTTTCAATAACGTTGGTCCAAAATACAAGTTTGATTGGAAAACTCTCAATGGCGCAGGCCAGCCAGGCGATGTCTGATGGCTGCCCGGGAGGTTTGGTTCGGTTCGGTTCGGTCCAGGGGCCATGCTAGCGGCAGGGGCAGGGGCTGGGGCGTTCTATTGTCTGTCAACTTGTATTATCATATTTTGTATGTACAATTTTGTTGTTGCTCTTTGCCTTTGCCCCCGACAGCCCAAGCCAACATCAGGTCGGAGTCCTGTGCAAATCAATTGCCAAAACTCTGCGACAAGGGAATGCCATTAAAAATAAGCAATCAGAAAATCTTTTGTCCCATCCCGTACCGAATGCGATGTACACTATGGAAGATTTTTCATTTTATACTGCTTATGTTTTATATAGCTCTAATGTTTTAAGTTCTTTTACCACGGTTCGACAGGTGATTGATCCACCTTTGGAGCTGCCATCTTGGCTTTTAAATGACATTAAAGTATGTATGAGCAGAACTGATTTCCATTTGGCAGTTGATTGTTAAGCTGCAGGACTGCCAAAAGCAGTTTCTTCTTTTATTTATTTTTGCTTACTCATTTTTCGTTTAACATTTTTATTATATTTCCACTTAATCTGACATTGTCTCTCTCGTTTATAAAGCGAACAGCTCATACATATGTATGATTTTGTGTATATTTTCTTTTGCAGAATCCTCCTACTCATTTTTATACGATGTGCCAACTTCTGGTCACGTTCAGGCCAAAAGGAAAAGCAGCAGAGCAGAAACAACAACAATGCCCGCACTCTATAAAGGTTAAAAACTTTATAACTGCCAAAAGCGATTGGGGGGGGGGTTGTGTTGTGTTTGCGGGAGAAGCAGACAAATGGCCAACTTTTTCATTTTTATATTTTTATTTTTTTTAAGGGGCCTGTCTATCCGGGCCTAAAGGCCTAGGAGACCTCCGCCAAAACGAAGACAGTTTAATGGGCTTTGACAACAGAATTATACGAAAAATGTAACAGACAGAGGCGGGAGGGGATGGGAGGTGGATCCAGAAACTCGGGGTAAATGATTATGTATATGTATATGTATATGTTTAAATATGTTATGTCTGTGTCGGTGAGTTTGCATGTGTGTGTGGGAATTGTATTTTTGGTAATTTGTTAATCTCAATGTAGAGGGGGTGGCGTGGGAGTGGGCACCATTTAGCAAAGGTTTTGGCATTGGCAGATGTTCATGCCACTCATCCTCCTATCAACATTATGAATACACTTCCGCACAAGCCACGGGCCGTGCAGATGCCTTTTAGTTATCTCCCGTGCCACTGCCACACTGCCACAGCGCTTGTCCTTGCCTGCCAGTCTGTTGCTTAGCTTTTTTGATAGAGCCAGCCAGCCAGCCAGTCAGCCTGTCTGTCATTCACTCTGTGTGCTGTCTCTCTCTCTCTCTTTTTTTCTCTTTGTCTGTCTGTCTGTCTGTCAGTCTGTCCCTCTGTTTGTCTAGGCAGCCATTTTGACTGTGTGCTGCCCATTGTTTTTGCTGTTCTGTTCGCGCGCGTTCTCTCTTTGTTTTGTTGCCTGCCGCCTGCTACCACATTTCTAATTGAATTGCTGGCTATGTAAACGCGTCTGACACGAACAGGCGAGTTGCCTGGAGCAGCTCCTGGAGGCACCCACACACACACACACACACAGCCTTCAGGCAACCAGGACACTAGCACCGGTACCAGTACCGGTACCCCAGGACCCATAGTTGAATTAGATAAGTTAATAACTTGATAAAAAGTTACAGCATGCTCGATTGTTGCTGCTGCCGGAGCCATTTCGATGTTGATGGCCACTGCCTTTTGTCATTCATTGTTTGTCAGTTTCCACCGTCAATAAGTGCCCTGCCCCCCGAAAAATGAAGTTGTCAAAACAAAATTTGAATAGAGGAAAATCAGCGGATAATACAAACATTTAAATTGACAATTTGTACTATCATTTTATCTGCTTTGCTGTCAATGAAGGCCCAAACATAAACATAAAATGTATGAAAATGTATGAAAAGAGAGAAACGACCTTCAGGCCTTTTTCGGAGTGGCCAAAATAAAGCCAAAAAGCAAGAAAAAAAGAAGCGAAAATCAGAAAGAGGGATAAAATGTAGCGAGAATTATTTCCTGAATTATTGGCCTCGTTATGGCAGGGGCGTGGCATAATTTACGGGCCACCAACACCACCACCACCAAAACACATGGTTTTGGCCTTATCGATTTTGCTGCTCAATTTATGCATGATATCTGCGGCTGGGCTGCGACTCTGTGGCTATGGCTATGCGAACATATGGTCTTAAGGAACGTGATGAGCAGACCAAAACTTGAGGCATCTTTGGGCCACTTAAAGCCGTTCGTTTCGTTTGTTCGTTCGGTTCGATTAGGTTAGGGGATAAGGAAGCAGGCCACGAGCACCAGACTGACACTAATCAGTTCAAAGCACATTGACCCACTTGGCCAAAAGGTGGCAGGGAATGGGAAAGCCACGCGGACGCACCACACCACACCACACCCATAAACTGTACACACAATGAAAAACGAGGGAGTGATTTTCGAGGGAAGGGAGGAGAGCGTATGCAAACCACAATAGCCGACAAGGCAAGCCAATCGTAGCCATATGGTGGGGAGACCTACGTTGACAGCTCTCCGCCAGTTGTCCAGCAGCGTGCTGCATTTTAATGAGTTTATTATGCCAAAGGAGCGAGGGCAAAGCAAACATATTTAGCCCGTTTGTGCGATAAATTAAACAGCAAGGAACCGCGTCAGTCCGCGCCCCTCCCCCCAAACTAGGTCGGGCACATAATAATAATAATGATGTGTGCAGAAGTGGACAGTGCCTGGAGTAACTTGCGGGTCCAGTCGCCCATAGCCATAGTCCCTGCCATCCATCTATCCGTATCGAGACAAAGCAATAAGCTTACCTGCGCCGTTTACGGTTCTCGCCTCCAGGGCGTTTTCCTGAGCTCATTAAAGGCACGAAATCGCTTTAAATGTGGCTGCTGATGTTTCGGCTGTTTTCCCTGGAAATATCCAGCAAATCCTTCAATAAATTCAGTGCAAATTCCAAGGAAACGAAAATCTTTTGAGCATTTCTTTTGGTGAATGAATTGACCGTGAATTTCACTTTGCTTCGAGCCGCGTCGGTCACCAGACAAAAGTAATATTTATGTGTTGCGTATACGACGTGTTGTGTGTCCAGAATGGGGATAACCCAAAGGGAAAAAATGTGGGCCAAGTTTTTAATAAACACGCAAAACTTTTTGGCACGCACACACACACACGCACACGCACAGTCGCAGACAGAAGAATATATTTATATGATTACACCGACAAACAAGTTTTGGAGAACGACAAAGGAAGGAAAGAAGCGGAAAAGAATTCCTTCCCAATGAGAGAATAGAGTGGCAATTTGGTGTGGCATGAATGTCCTACTACGTGTGTGATGTGTGACCGTGTGTCTAGCACTAAAAAGTGACCAAGTCTCTCCGCCTTTGGCTTATTAAATTAGCGAGCGCACTCGACTCGAAGAGGAACGGCAACGGCAACGGGACACACAGCTGAAACGGATGTCTGGCATATACAAACTTTTTCAATTTCCTGCACCGCTCCAGAGAGACAGATTCATGTGTGTGTATGCGAGCGACGTGTCATACCGCACGGTTTTTAGTGGCTGCCATTCACCTGAGCAGCATTTTGCAATGGCTTAGCTTAGCGCTGCCATTGCCAAGCCCAGTCCACACCTCCCCATACCGCTTTCCGTTTCCAGGTCAACTAGTGGCTTATCCTGTCGCGCGTTTAACTTTGGCTAAGTCAGGGGAAAAACAAGGAAAAGAAAATCAACGGAAATTGTGGGCTCTGACCATCCATATACTTACATACCACAGGTAGCGGGGCGACAACGCTTACACATATTTTATCTCATTTATTTCTGGTAATTTACTTTGATTCATCGATTTTGTAATATATACGTGGTGGGGGATTGGATGGCCAAAGAGCCAGAGAAACACGAATTTATTACACTGACTTTGAGGGTATTACATGTTTTATATGATATTCGGCAGGGGAGTTTTCCCAAAGTAACAGAGAGTCCGAGCCAACACGACACCTTTAATGCTTGAATTCTTGTTAAATATTCCGATCCAGTTGGCAGGTCTGCTTTATGCCTAAGTGGGAACGCCAAGTGGTACAGTTGAGCCGCTTTTTGACTAAAAATAAATATTGGCAAAGACGATAATTCGATCATTTAGCTGATGGAAAAGTTGGCAGAGTGTCAGAGTGGCCAATCCCTTCATTCCAAAGGGTATTTCCATTTCGTTTTCCTCTGCTTTCACACAGCTCATTCCCTATATCGCACGAGCACGAGGACGAGTGCGAGTATATATATTATTTTTTGGTGTATTTTATTTTGCCTTGGCCATGCATCAAAATGTTCGCCGTTCCCCCGCCAACCGTTCCTTTCTTTTTGGGTGTGTTTGTGTCGAAATCTGATTGAGTTATTGAGCTAAAATTTCATCGGGCTTCCATTTACGAGTAAATGTTCCTGTTGTTGTTATTGCTATTGTCGGTGCTGTTGTTGTTGTTGCTGGCTGCTCTTTTTCCAGCAATTGTGCACATAACAATAATAATAATAATCGTATACTTTTTTATGGCAGATAGAAGCCGCCTCGGACTCCGTAAAGATGTAGCACTGGATTAGGGTTTAATGCGTGCTCCGGCTCCAGAGCCTTCCCGCCGAAAGGCTTTAATGCGATTTGTATATATTAATCATACGCAATGTTGCACTGAGCCGAATCAAGGGACTAATGCAGCGCACATTTGATGAGAAATGCCAGAGGTTGCAGAAAAACTTATGACTCTCATTTGACAGAAGGCAGACAATGAAATTGAAATATTAATAAATAAGCCAGACCTGAACGGGAGGTACACAAGGTACAGGTACGGACAGACAGACATCCAGGAGGGTGCAATGGAAAAGCCCTGCTGTTCAAGGACATTTCACTTATTGGATGCTCGAATCAATGACCAAATAACAACGGACGCCATTAACAAAAGCAAACACACACCCCTACGCAATCCTTACATATAGCCTGGCTGTCTGTGAAGGTAAAAACAATCGATGGACAGCAAACAGAGCAGGATGGCAGGAGGATGGAAAGAGTAGGAGGATGGAATACAGTCTGACTGACAGACAGGACTCGCTGGGCTGGCTGGCTCCCAGAGGGCAATTCATTGACAATTTGCTCAAGCGACGCATGGAAGTTTTTGGCACCTGATTGTGGGGATGGCTGTAGGGGCGTGTGTGCTTCAGTGTAGTCCTCCCCTCGTGAGTCCCCCCAGGGGCTGCAGTCCACGCCTCTAAGACATGTCATTCTCCACCTTGTACATGTGTAGGAGTCGCTCTTCGTAGAGCAGCGACTGCTGGGTTTATTGTTTGCAATTTGTTTTTAGCTGCCCGAACAGAACTTTTGTTTTTATGGCTCAACCTGAGGCTACAATCCAGGAGGCACGGCACGCCCTTTGGCTAAAAATAAACCAGAAATCGTCCAAGACGTGCTCTATTTATAGCCCCAAGCAGAGGCCCGGTGCTTACCATATATAGGGACGAATAGCACTAACGGCGTCGCCAGCAAACTGATGCCGATTGTGGCTGAAATCGTGGCTGTTTCGCATTGACATTTAAGCTGCCACAAATTGCTTTTCTGTTGCGCCTATACTCCTTTGTTCCTGCCTCCTGCCACAAAAACACACACACACACACACATGTTTTTTTTCCCTTACCTTCTATTCGCTTGCTTTTTGCTTTCTCCACCTTCATCTGTGTTTCTGTTTCTGTTCCTCGTACGGTTTTTAGGGCATTCGTCTATATGCGGCTTATCGAACGAATTTACATAACGAAAAATGAAATTTTCAAATTATAACAAATTGAATTTCCCCCAAAAGGGGACAGGGAAAGGGAATAAAGGTGCAGGGGAGCAGCAGAAGCAGAGGAACCTCCTGTTCTAAATATTGACATATGCCAGGGATGCCAAACGGAATGTATTAGGGGATTTACATGAGAGATATATGGGATTCAAAAGAATTATAGTTTGAAGGGAACATCTTTAAAATGGATTCCATTTTATATTCCATTTGCCTGATTGCAATTACAATTCCCGCCTTAGGCGTTTAAGATCTAAAACTACGAGTTCATCCGCATATATTTTACGTTTGTTTTGTATGTTTCTAGACGTAATTATTGCTATGAGATAATTAATATAATCAACTGAACAAATAAAATCAAACAAATGATAAATAGGCTAGCCAATAAAATAATGCAACTATGGTCCCACATTATGTATCTCTTCTCCTGTTGAATAGTTCCCCAACATAATTCTCTTGGAATCATGTTTTTGGTTGAATGGCTCGACAATCGCTGGTGCTGGTGCCTGGTGCCTGGTGCTGTCTGCTGTGCGAACCAGTTCCAATCGGATGCATTCTGCAGTCCTTGTACTCCAATCAGTCACCCACGCTACGTGTTCCAGCTCCTCGACATGTTTCGATGTTCTCTGTTCAGCCTGTTGTGCCAGCAGTTCCTGTTCCTGGCTCCTGCTTCTGCATTGTGTTGTGTCGTCTCCTGATCGGCAAACGCCATTTCTGTGCCATACCGTTCGACACTCTCAACTTCCAGCTCCGTGGAGCTCCTTCCGCCACTGCGGCTACGAGTCCTGGCTGCGTGCTTTTTTCTGTATTTATGCGTTGATGTTTTACGTGCCCGAAATACCAATACCCTCGGAATACACGACGCCCCGTATGTGCGATGATTGTACGTGTAAAGTTTATATTGTGTAAATGCCGGACAGAGGCAGACAGCATGGCAAAAGCCAAAAGGGGGCACACCGCGTGGGGCTTTCCAAAAAAATGGTAATAAATGCTGTATGTATGACCCTGGAAAAGGGTTAAGCCTCCCCCTACAACCCCTCACAACAAATGAATTTATGTGGTTATTCTGTTTCTGTTTCTGGTTCTCTTCCTTTCTAAAAGGTATTCGATTTCCTTCTTGACGAATGCAGAGAATGAATTTAGTGTTCTGTGGTTTTGCGTTTTGCGTTTTGCTTTTCGCATTTCCCTTTTCCGTTCTCTTCGCTCTGTTTTTTTTCCCTTGTTCATTGTTATTAAAGCATGGCACAATATTGACGCTACCCATTATCAAAAGCTTTTAGTGCAGAAATACAGCTGGCAATGGCATTTAGCTGGCTACCAGGTCCACATTACCATTCCCATCTACGTTCACGTCCCCCGTGGGCTCCTATGCCAACCATAAGCGACCCTTTGACAGTTCTGTCATTTGGAGCGTCGCTGCATTGCACATTTCCATCTGTGCATTGTTGTGCACCTCACAGCAGCAGCAGATACACTTGATCTTGCATGTTCATGGAACCCCATTGGATGGTCAAAGGGTGGGACTATCTGCTCGCCAGCAGAGAGCAGATTTTCCATTCGTTTTTCCTTTGGCATGTGCAATTGCCTAGACGGACAGGACGAACAGCCCAGCAGCATTCACGCCAACAACGAGCGACATTGTGCGACGTGCGTTTTGTAGTTTTGTGGCATGCTGGCTCTGGCTCTCGCTCTGACTGTGGCTTTGATTTGACTTTCAGCTGCCAGTTCAAAAATGTTTTTGCAGATGGAAATACACAAGCCTTTAAATCCTACATTCGGACAGCAGTTGGAAAGGCAACAGACAGCTTTGCTTGATTTCATTTTAGTCTTGAAAGGACATTAATTAACAGATTTAAGTTGAAAATTCATTTCATTTATAAGAAAACAATCCCATTTGGATCAATCTAAAAGTCACAAAAGTCCTTTAATGGACACTTTAAATCCGAATTTCCTTAGAAATTCCAATCTCTGCTTAGAGATTTTGGAAAAGTAAAAGCCCGCAAACTTAAATAGCCGAAAGGCAAGGCAATTAATGGCCTAAAAAACGTACACAAGCTGGTTCGGGCTCTGGTTCTGGGGAGTCGTGCACTCCTAATTTAGTTTATTTTTGTCGGAGTTGAGTGCGTGAAATCAACTAACGGAAACGGATACTCATGCAACCAGTGCGGAAATGTAACGGTGCCTCGAGACGGAACCCAACCAAAAAACACAAAAAAAGGGACCCAAATCAACACCCACGAAACCAGGCGTAGGCAGGGTCGTGCCGTGTCGGTGGGGGGCAAACATTTCTAGCATTAAATTTATGTACATGTCATTTGGGGGGGAGCGTCGTATACGTAGCGTTGACTAGACGGCATTTCCTCCTCTTTTTTGCCTCTTTTTGTGGCTATAAAGTGTTCAGCTATGCTCTGCTGTACCTGTGTTCCGGCCCGAAATCTAATGGCATTGCTTAAAAATATATTTGTTAGCGCTGCTGCTGAGCCTTAGATCCACACAAATTAAGGCCTAAATTAGAAAGCCATCACTCGAAGTAATTGCCGGGCCGATTCTTATGGTTTATATCCTTGGTTTTTATCTTTGCAGTCGCAGCATTAGAGGACGTGCCGGGCATGCCGAACGGGCCTTAGCCAGAGTCCCCAGTTTCAGGCCACAGTCTTAGCCACATCACATCCATAGACTCAGCATCGGCATCAGAAGAGGCAACAATAGCGGGAGGAGCAGGAACATGATGTAGGAGACAGGAACAGGAGGAGGGACGACCACGTTCTTGTTGATGATGCGCCATTGCCATCGAATTGTCTGCCTTTTCGGTATGTGTTTTAAAATTTCATTTTTATTCCCCTTTTTTTCCATTTTCCATGCAGTGCATTGTCCCACATGAAACTTTAATTTATGTTTGCATAATTCTGAAGGTGTCTGTGCGGCAAAATGTTCGTTAAACAGGAGGCAGTAGAGCCACAGAGGCAGGCACACATGCCCCCAGGAATGTGTCCGTTTTGTCAAGTGCTTTTTCTGTTTTAAATTTGGGGCGGCCACCGGCGGCAACTGGGGACATCACGGAGACAAACATGTCGACTGGGATGTGATCCAATGAGAGTTGAGCAGAGCTGAGCAGAGTGTAGTGGAGCGGAGTGGTGTGTTATGTATGTATGGGTGTGTGTGGGGTGACGGGGACACCAATTATGCATAATTTTCATGGCAGCCTCTGGGCCGGAAAGAACGAACAACAACAGCAGCAGCAACTACCATCATAACAATAGAAAACTTTATTAATCATGCATAACGCTTTTGGGCTACGCAGATAATAAACAGGAAAGTTATTTTTATTATTATTGCTGGTACGCAAATGGTCAGGAAAAAGGGAGAAGAATTTGGGTAGAATTATTTCATTAGTGAAATTAGTCGATAATATTGAATGATATAAAAGGATAAAATTTGGTAATTGAGGTGAAAATTCTGTAAAGGCTGCATATATTGTACATTGGATCTATGCTATCAATGGTTTTCGCGCTAAATCAATTTACATAAAAGAGTTTACAAAATCAATGAGAGACTTCTTCTTGCCTTCATTCTATCTTTATCATACTTTATTCTTTGTCCTTTTTTGCCCCTTGTATGTTGTTATTATTTGCCCTTTGCCACGCCCACAAACAAGCCAAAACATGCACCACAGCAACGCCCATCACCCTACCCCTCGAGAGTGGTTGCTCATCCTCTCCTCATCCTTCCCACATGAGTCTTGTATGATAATTCTTTTCGTTTCTGTGGTGCCCCCGGACTGACCGCTGTTTTAATGCCTTTTTCATTGTCTTTTCATCGTCATCGCCGTCGCAAATGTCGGGCCTCATGTCTGGTCACGCCCTTGGTGGTCTCTGCGTCCGTCCATCTGTCTGTATGTTCACATCCTTGCCACAGCCCCAGAGCCTGTTCCCTTTGCATACCCTCGCAGGGTAGGAGGGACTATGGGGGGGTCACTGGAGTGGCTCAGGCAAATTGACGTCATGTCATCAATCAATCTTGCTGCAGAGCTTGGGGCCGTCACACGCCAACGCATCATCACAGTTTTACTTTTTTGTGAAACTTTCCCTTCACTTGTGCTTTAATCTTAGTTTTAAATTTTACTTTTTTGACTGTTTTTTTCCATTTGAAATTTTCCCATTTTCATTATACAAAAGGAAATGAAAGGCGACCTTTAACTGCAGTTTGATTTATGATTTTTTAATGAGCAAACCGCGCTGGGCCAGGCTGTTTTTTGTTTGCTGGTCCATTGTCTGTTCCAGAGGGCCAGCAGCAGCAGCTCAGGCGTGAAACCAGCGCCAAATTTCTCTGAATTTGCGGGCGACGAAGGGTTCAAGGCCATTGCATTGACCTTTTTCGCTATAAATATTCAAAGAGCGTACAGAGCGAAAGAGAGAGTCCATGTACATTGTACAATAAATAGAAAATAACAAAACGAATAACGTTTGGGTGCTGTTAAATTTTAATTGCGTCTCAGGACCCCCGTCGCAGGACTTGGCTGGAGGCTGGAGGACACCCCCTCCCCGCCCTTCGTATGCGTTATACATGTGACCAGGAGAAATTGTCGCTGCTAATTTCCCATTTAGCCCCGGCTCCATCTTCCCCTTGTTTTGTCCTTGCCACATCCACCGCCTGCCTGCGCCTTTCTGTGTGTGTTTCCTGTGTTGCGCTGTTTTATTGCTCGGTTATTTTAATTAAAAACTTTGCTCAGCTGACAGTACCAATTGCTACGAGTACTGTACCCTTCCTTCCTGCTACATCCATGCCCTCCCTTTGTCATCTTTGCCACGGCTTTGGGCTTTGGCTCAAAGTTTTTCGCGCATTTTGGACGCCGCGAGGCAGCGTGTGGCATGCAGACAACAAGCCTGTCGAGACAAGAGCTACTTTGTGCAAGTATCTGCTTTGTCCCGCGCCCAAGCTTCCTTCTTCGAGGACTTCTGCTATTTTTATGCCGCTAAGCTGCCATTAAAGCCATATGCAAAATATGGCCATGTCTGCCATCTTTTGTCTTTTGCCACTCCGCTCTGTTCCGCTCGGCTCTGTTTCGCTCTGCTCTGTTCTGTGGGTGTTTTTTTATTTGCTTACTGCTCTCTCTCCCTCTCTTATGTCACGTTGTTGATGTTGTTGACGGTATTCGGAAACAAAGCGGCGCAAGGCGAAGGTCCTAATCCCGCTTAACGTTCTGTCGACAACATCACTGGGGGCAACCATCAGATGCGCCGCCAGCACAGCACTCAGCCACTCCTCACATCAAATACATGGCTACGTATAAATAAAAAGGTACACTCGAAAAAAAGCGGCTTAAAACTAAATTGGAAAGGAGGAGGGGGTCAACAAATGTCTGTCTGTAAGTTCAGGTTAAACATTAACGTGGAAATAATCCATAAAGTCAAGAGAAAAATTTATTGGAAAAGAGTAAAGGAATAAAAAGGTTTAACAACACTTTTAGAATTTCGCTTGGGATTTCTTTTTTACCAAACCAATTAAAGATTAAACTTCAAACTATAGCCATAATTGGCCCACAGAATTTTTGTTAATGCCTGGCATCCTGGAAATTTTCCCTTGCGCCCGCTTCCTGTTGCATGGCCCGCCAACACTTTTTTAATTACCGAGCGTTTAAGCAAACAAAAGCGCGGAAAATGAAGTTCACAAAAAATATACATGTTCACAGCAAAGCGCAAAAGGGGAGGCTGTATGCAAAAATGTATGCATGAGCGGGTAACACGGCGTATGCGTGTTTTGTGTGTGTGCATTTCGCATACGCCGCCGCGTCCCCGACGCGCCTACCATAAATAAGCTGTGTAAAGCGCCTTTAATTGCAGACCCTTGCGAATAAGCGCATGCGAGCCGAAAAAGGAAAAAGGGGGCAATACCTGGCAATGGACGAAAAAAAAGGGCAATGCCAATGACTTTGCAGTGTGGCCACAACAAGAAAATAAAAGAAAGCATAGACATAGAAATAGAGAGTGAGAGAGAACAGAAGCTAAAAAGCAATTTTTATGATGGCCTTTTGCAAAACCCAGTAAAAAAGAACTTAAAGCCCAAGTCAACGAGCTGGAAACGTTGAACGTCTGGCAAGACCATAACCCATCCTCACCTTTTACACTCTCTCTGTACGACCCTATTTGTCGCTGTCTGTCTGCCTGTCTCCCCATCTCTCCCCCTCCTTATGCCCCAATGCGAGTACATTTTGTGCATTGAGCCGTTCTGGATTTGCTTGTAATTTGCAACAATGTGGCGCTGTGAAAATTGCTGCTGCTACTGCTGCTGCTACTGCTGCTGCTGCAAGAAGATGTCTTCGTTTTTACTCCAGCTTTTGTTGTTTGACATGTCAGAGGCAAACAAAGCATCCCTAGACGCACAGGCGCACACACAGCACATATGAGGGAAGCCATCCTACGAACCTCTAATCCTTATAGTATACCCACACACCAACCTTTGGCTTTGATTGGCGTCAAAGAACGCATCAAAGCGAAGAAGAGTATTGGAGAGAGCGCAAGGTGCCTCTCAAGTTCAGTGAGCACAGAACACAGCTCCTGGCGCAGAACCTCTTCTGAGAGGAAAAACTTGTACGCCCCATTCATGCATTAATTAGCAGCATAAAGAGTTTATCGAAAGTTTACAGACGCAAACCCCCACTTTAGTCGAAATTTGTGCCATTCGATCCATCGATTGTGAATGGGCGAAGCATGCTCGGAATTTGTAATTAATGCTGCAACCGGATCCTGCTTCAGGGGCCAGTGGTTGAGCCATTGGAATTGTTGCAATGTCAAAGGCAACAATTAACAATTGGCGCTCGGGGCTATGCTGCGGCTCCTCTTTCACTCTATCGCTTTCCCGCTCCCACGCTCTGCGGTCTGGCCACACTTGACAATTAGGCGCCATAGCACACTCGCACAGTCGCATTAATTATGCATGCTTCTGTGTGTGGGTGTGTCGCTGTCTGGGCGCGAGTGCGAGTGCGTATGCTGATACGCCTCCAATTTCCGGGGCAAGACACACGCGTATTCCTCCTCATTTGCCAAAACACACATTTTTGTCCTCGCCGCAAATACATGAGACCGCTGGATCCCATGTCCTTTGAGTGGATTATTTGAGAGGAGATATTTGAGCTATGGGGTGCCTTCAAGGGTTCCCGGAGTGACTCTGCCTGACTGCCTGGTCTCGTAATTAGGCATCCTGGTTACGCCTCACATGTCGTATACGTAATTTGATAGTTTTAATTGGACATTCCGCAGAGACACAAAGAGAGAGAAAGTTGTCTCCCACTCCCTGCCTTTTATGTAGAAATTTTGATGGAAATGCCAGCTAATATTTAATTAGAACTTAAACTAAGCACACACACACACATAGAAAACACACCTTGGCACACAAAGTTTTGCCTCAAACTTTCCCCAAAATTTGTGAGCGCACTGATCAGCCTTTGCTCAACTCTCTGCTGCGTTGCCAATTAAAAGAAGTATTTCCCAAAGGGGAAACAAGGGCTCTAGACTCCGGGAAACGTTGCTTTTACTGGCAATTAATCAATACGGGATTTGTTGGAGCCTGAAGTGCATTGAGTGCACAGTTTTTGAAGTTCCCTAACCTCGGGGTTCGCCTGCCTTTGTAATTAATAGCTGATGAGACGGCTGCAGACGGGCCGGATAATTGAATTTCTGTTGCATTTGCCCCGAAAATTGTGTGTGTGTATGGTTGGCTCTGTTTGTACCTTAACAAATTAAGCAATTTACCCGGCAGGCAGCAGGCAGCCAAGCAGGCCAGGTGACCCTTTCCTTGCTGAGCATTTATCAACGACAAGACGACAGTCCAGTCCTTGGACTTCCGGTTCGGCACTTTTGCATGCTTGGAAGGCATTACTCATGGCCTCCTTGGCGTTCACTGTGTATGGGCTCCCACACTCAGACAGTATTTGTCGCATCTCTTGTTGCTGTTGCTGCTGCTGTTGCCATTGCTGTTTGTCCAGCTCCAACATCTTGTAGTGCCACACAAAAGGATCTGGTTTATTGCATTTGACAGTGGACGGCATAGTCTAAAGGAGTCCTTGTCCTTCTGCTTCTGCTGCTGCTTCTTCTCGGGCTACATGCTGACTACAAATTGCCAAAGCAAACAAAGAGCTTGCTGAATGAAAGTGTGGAAAGTGATGCATATGCTGCACTCTGGTGATTTATGATGATGATGATGCCAATGCTGATGATGCGGAAAAATGAGAAGCTCAACGACAGTGGGTGAGTCAGTGGGTGGCACTCCTACTATACGGATTTCTTTCTCTCCCTTTCTTTGCTCTGAGAAGTGCAAGGTTTTTTTCTGCATCGCATTTCAGGCAATTCACGCTCATTTCATCAACTATCCGTTGCCATGGATGCCCCACCGTTCTCTACTGATGTTCGACTGGTAATCTAGCAGCGTTTTTGCTTTCATTGCGAGGCTTATTACTGCCACTGGATACGGGGATACTTTTCGTGCCATTATCCAATGTCTGGTGGCAATTAAATTACGTTTCCCTCACAATTGTTGCACAGGCTCCGGCTCCGGCTCCGGCTACGGATCAGGTTCTGTTCTCTGTTTCTTTTTTTCGCTGCCTGGCAGCTCGTGCATGAAGTAATTTATGTTTTTTGCCACGCCCACACACACGACTAAGCAAGACATTTGAATGCCGCACATTTGTTTGGCTCACGGTTTTTCCTGTCCTGCATGCCCTGCCCATCCCCCGGCATTTGCCTTTTGAGATGTCGAATCTGGCATATCTGCCACAATGTAAATGAGGTTTTCTTTTCCTACTGCTGGTTTTCCAGCTTGGTTTTTTTTTCGCCCTCCCCCCGGCCACGATCTTTAAAACCACATATCATGTGGGGGGGGGGAAGGAACAGGACAGGACAGGAGTGGAAATAAATTTTTATGCCACAGCATGCGTTGCCGTTTGTTGTTGAGCAGCTGCTTTGTCATTTTCACGTACTACCCTTAACCTCCAGCCCCCCAGTCGCAGGACTTTTTCCTGAACCCCACCCACCCCTCGCTACCCTTATGGCTGGGGTGAGCGCTAACCACATTCATCTGCTGTGTTGCCTTGGAAAAACTTGGCTTGACGGAAAAAATGACATAAAGCGACATAATAATTTCGCCTTTGAAATTGCCTTACAATTGCTTCGTTTTTTTCCCCCAGCTCGCGCGTGTTTTGTGTGTGTATGGTGGTGGGGGGTTATTCTTTTCCTTTGGGGGATTTGTGCCCCAGACCTGCTCATATTTAGCGGTGTCTTTGTGATTCCCTCAAGAGTGAAAGGGTATATAGTACATATGAGGTGCCCGAGTGCAGTATATGAATGTGAATACGAATTAAAGTTGCGCCCAAGTGTTTATTACAACACTTGGTGAATGCAAAGCACTCTCTATTCCGTAATGTATTCATATTCATAGCTGTAGTACCCTCCCAGTAAGCGTATCTCAACTTCCACTGACTGAATCTCTGTTTTCAATTTCCATCTTCTATTTGCTTTTCGCAACTTTTTCCCACCACAAGATTGCTGTCACAGGTGGGTGGGACTTATGAAATGCTTTTAAATTATACATATATATATATGTTTGTGTGTGTGTGTGGTAACCAAATCAACTCACAGAATGTGTCTAGAATTGACTGGAATACGGCAAAACCAACATCAGGCAGGCAGGCAGGCAGGCAGGCGGGTAAGCAGGCAGGAAGGAACCCTCATCTCTGGAGGGACAGAAAAGGATAATTATAGACGGAGCATGGCAAAGAGAAGAGCGCGCGAAACATTGTGACAGTTCGCCCACGCTGTATATTTCGGAAGTCACATTAGTGCAATCCACATTTAATGTAGTTCTTTCCGCCCCTAACCCCCACTCGAGGCAAAAGTTTTGCCTATAAGGGTTGCTGTCAGCGCACTCATCCTCGTGCAGGAAACTCCGACACACATGTCGTATACGCAATCATTAATAAAAACTAAATAGATTGAAGGAACAACGACTCGGTTTGGCCCCTTCTTTATGGCATACATTAGTACTCCCCCGGTGGGGGCTTGGCTTGGCTAGTGACTAATTAATCTTAATTAAAGTCTAAGTTGGCTTCGCTTTCTCTTCTATCCACTCCCCCCTTCACATATGCTGGGGGGGGACAGCTGTTGCTATTGCTATTGCCACGTTTCCATTTCATTTAATTGCGATACATTTGTCTGTCGCCTAATGGCAATTTTACGTGCACCATATAAATCAACTTTTGTGCTTGGGTTGATTTATTTTTAGCATTTTCCACAGCACGAAAACAGAAGCAAATCAGAACCCAAAAGAATATCCAGCCCCTAGGGTCGAAGATATTCGATACCCTAGCAGCGATCCTTATATGTGTGTATGCATATTCTCTGCATTAAAAATAAGCATCTGTTGGCGACAGAAGGCTGCCCAAATTATGCTCTAGTTTTCATAGATTATTGCATTGCATTGCAAACATCTGTTCCAAATCATTATGCTCTCTGCAGGGGCGTGGTGATTAAAACCAAACAACGTACCACCACACAGAAAAGGAGATAACAAAAATGGTTTGCAAATTATTTTCAGAGTCCGCTAATTATGGCACCAGCAGCACAAGCGGGATAACATGCGAAAGCCAGAAAGGGAAGGGACTGAGAGGGTCACGCATGAACGCGCTGATTACACACGAACACACTGGCTTACAAATGGCAATCATTGCTGCTGTTTTTGTTGCTGTTTTTGTTGCTGTTTCTGCTGCTGCTACTGCTGCTGGTTGCCCACTGTTTGCCAACTGTGCACTGTAGCTGTGCACTGGTCCAGCAGTTAAGTCCTCTGCGACTGGTGCTGCCCACGCATTGCTTTTATAGCATTTAAAGCCACTCCACATATACACACGGCACAACATAATTCCTTGCATTGTCCATGAGTGCGCGTAATCACACTGTTCAACATGGCCTTTGGGCTGAAAGTTTACCCCGAATAAACTCGCGTTAATGTTGTGTGTTGGAATTGTGGGTTTTCAATTTAATTAATATTTTATCAATGATCTTTGCCATGTGGTGTGCTGTAGAGTCCCGTTATTAGAGGCTCTCTGGCGTTTGCGCTCTCTTCTTGTGCGCTCTGGCAGCTTTCATGTAATCTTCTGCTATCTCGTTCTTTTCCGCTGGTCAAGGCTGCTGCTCTCTCGCTTCAATCTCTCACATTTACACTCTTCATTTTGTTTACTGTTGCTGCCTGCGGTCTGTTTGCTGGGTTCTCCCTGACTTCTAGTAATCTCATGCTATTTCATTCTCCTCCTTTGATCAAAGCTGCTGCTATCTGCTTGCACTCTCCTTCACTCTCCCCACTCAATCCCCGCACTCCTTTTAATCTCTCACATTTACTCTTTTGATTCTTAATTATTTTCCTTTCTTGAAGTGGAGTGTGTCTGCTGCCCCTCCTTGGCGAAATTGTGAATGAACTGTTTTTAGCCCAGTAAGCCAGTCACGTTTTGGCCAAAATGGCCAAAAAAAAGCAGTACCAAGCGCCGTTCAATTGGCCATTTTATTTTCGTCCAAACCGTTTGCTCATCCATAAATGAGGGCCAAAACCAGCCGACTAATTAATAAACTATTTTTGTGCTTGCTGCTGCGTTTATTTTTGGTCGTATAATTATTGTTATTAGTATTTTCTGGTGGCCAAAACCAGAGCTGAAATGGCAGCTAATTTACGACCCGTACAAAGCAGGCGGCAGGTGCTGCTGTATGGCCCAATTATTCATGCAGATCGATTAGCCGTGAACCCCGAAAATGGCTCATTAGGCCACCGGCTGATTAGACGTTAATTGGAAGAGAGAGAGGGAGAGAGTGCTCGGTGCAGGGGCGCAACTTCAAAAGAAATTTAATTAAGAGCCATCGCCGACAAGTGAGCAAAACGATTCACCCACTCAATCGAAGGAATCAACTGTGATTCACTTCATTCACTCCAATCAATCGATAGATCTCCACAATGGTGTTCACAAATCAATCGATAGACTCAACAAAAGCCTAAATGCAATCGCCACTCCCTTTTCCCCTGTATTTGCACAGGCTTTGGCTGGGCAAACAGGACGTACGGCTCCTAAGAGTCAACAAAAATGCTGACGTTTACGAATCGAAGACAAATAGACAGCCAGGGGAATGACAGAAGTTGGAGAGGTGGTCTGGTCTGCAATAGCTGAAAAAGTTGGCTCAATTATGTTTTTTTTTTTGGTTCTCATTCGTTGCAAGTGCTTCCCCTCAAAAGTATGCTAGGGTGGCCAAGGGAATCAAAAACTGTACTCCCTCCGTTGTTCGATGGTGAAACAACACGAACCATTCCCTTTTCTAAGCCTCTCCCGTTTGCCATGGTCTATTCTAATTGCTTTTAATCTGAACACGAAAATATTTATGAGCACCGAATATCCAAATTTGGGCGGTCTTAAGACCTCGGCAGGAACTCAATTATTGCCAAAAATAAAACGGCACACAAATCTCAGACTCAGGGTAGCAGAAGTTTCACCTTAAGTAAACATTTCATTTCTTCCTTCCAGAGCCTTCGAGAGCTGCCACCAGGGAGGGCGGAGAGCCAGAGCCTGCTGCCTAGGCCCCGGAATCGGACCAATTTCTGTGAAACATAACGACGCCAGATACAGACACAGAGGCAGTGCCAGAGTAAGAGCCAAGGCTTTGCATACGCAAAAAGTTTCCAAGTGATTAATTTCACAAAGGGATTCAACAACATCAAGAGGAGCAGGAGCAGGAACAGCAGGGGTAGGAACAACTTAAGCCAATTACGCAAGTGATAAGAACGGAATAAAGCAAAGGCCGGGGTAGGGGCAACGCCAGATGCCGCCATGAGTTTCCTCAGCTCCATGCAGCAGTATGTAACAAGTGGCATCTCCAGTCTGGGACTTGGCAATCGACGCTTCTCCCTCTCCCGCCAGGAGTCCAGTGAGCAGCAGTCGGGAGGCGTTGGCGGCGTCCCACCTGGTGGTATTGCTGCCGCTACACCTCTGCCACCGTTTCCACCGCAGCAGCAACAACAGCAGCCGCTGCCACTGCCGTTGCCACTTCAACAACAACAACAGCAGCAGCAGCAACAATTGCTGTTGCAGCAGCAGCAGCAACCGCCACATGGCCACCCACCGCTTCAGCAACAGACGAGCATTGGCAGCGGCCTGGGCCTGGGCCTAGGTGCAGCTGCCGTTTATGGGGCACCGGCAACACCCATCGCAGGAGCGACAGCAACAGCGAGCGGCAGCAATTATCCATCCGGCGGCGTGGTAATCGGCAATCCGAATGCCACAAATCCATTGCTGGGTGAGTTTTACTTTGCATTTGGCTTAGATCGGGGGGTCATGTACTTTGCCAAGGGCTTGTGGTGTGGGTCCCTGGCAGCAGTGGCAGCTAATTCAGTTTCTAATGGCATCCCAAAGCCATATAAATTGTAGAACTGCGATTCACTCCACTGGTCCAAAGAAACAGGAGGTTGAATTTCAATCCCCTGGTGGAATCTAGTAAATACATCCCTCTAAAAAAAGTACAATTCATCCCAAAGTAAAGCTTACGTTTACTTTTACTTTTACCTTTGGTCCCACTTTCACTTTACCATCAGCTGCCATAACTTTGAGGTCTAAAACCCTCCCACAAAAAAAAAACACATGAGAACAATCTTGCTGCGTGGGGGCGTGTGTGTGTGTGTAGACCATCCAAAATGGCCGAACATGGAAAAGTTTATTGAATCTGCCAGGCGTTATCGAGTCGCAATATGAAAATAACATTACATATCTCGGGCGGGTAGAGACACCAAATGCGACCAAAGTTTCGCTTTCGCAAATGTTTGGCTACGCCAACGCGTGAACTCGTACATATGTACATGGTATCCACAAATGTACAGACAAATCCACCGCTCCCAGGGTGGGATGCCAGGCGACCAGAGAATGGTGTTGCTGCTCTGATGCTGGTGGAGCGAAAGCAATCAACATGCATATGTGACTTCTTGTGCGGCTTCTCTTGTTGGCTATGCAAAACTTGTTTGCCAAGCTAAACGATGTTCGGGTTGTTGTTTCTGTCGCAGTTGGCAAATGCAAACACATTTCA
The DNA here is from genome assembly GCA_018150885.1 of Drosophila tristis. NCBI lineage: Eukaryota > Metazoa > Arthropoda > Insecta > Diptera > Drosophilidae > Drosophila > Drosophila tristis. Next base: position 2,393,032 of record JAECWT010000264.1, read on the forward strand.
ATGCCAAGACTCAGCCAAGCCAGAGAGCCACGCGAGCACACACTGGCGTGTCCTGGCCACAAAGACCGCCGACTGCGAAACTATCCAGGCATGGACATGGACTTGGTGGCATTTGCCCGAATTTTGATTCAGTGGCGCATCTCTACAGTATTTGAATCAAAATTGAAATTGGCTTATCTTGTTGCACGGGCCACGAACGAGCGGTTTGTCTTGGCCCAGAGACTACGGAGAACAAATCTCCACCGAAAGCCATCAGTGTGTAAGCGTATTTGCTGGCTCCCCCCCGTCCCCGATACGTGTGCGAGTGGGTTGGGTGTATCCATGTGGGTTCTGGCAGTTCTTTGGATTCCATTCCAGTCCTCTCCAACTTTGAGCTTGGGAATTTTTTTTTTTGCGAATTCTTTTCCTGGCAGCTGCATTGCCAGGGAGCCCTATTCTCTACCAAAAACAGATTTCTTGCCGAAGCCACAGGAATGGTTTGCACTCATCCTAGTTCTAAGTAGGGCTTCCTCGCCCATTGTCCTTGAGCGGACACCAACTAGAAGACTGCAGGACTCTATACAGAACCATGAGCATGAGTGTAAGTCGCCGCAGCAGCCACACAGATGCATGTCAAGGTTGCGGTTGCAGTGCCGTTTGCCTTGAGCATCGCCATCACGCCGCATGGACCACACCACCATCGCACTGCACATTACCTTTGACTGGGGCTCGTTTCCCATTTGACTTTCGTGCCACACGGCCACACAGAGTTCTACCTACCAGTACTCTGTCTCCCCTCACCACCCCCCAGCATCGATTTGCATGTGTGTCGGCAGCAGTGGGGCTTCCAGACTAATTTTTTGCACAACTCAAAGCCTCTCTTTCTCTTTCTACAGGTTATCCCAAAACTGGAGCTGGCAGCACCTCCACATCCGCTTCCGGCAGCGGCGGCACACCCCAGTCCCGTCGTCAATCACGCGCCCTGGAATGTCTCGCCCCGCCGCGCACCGGCTCCTTCCGGCAACGCAACTCGCCGCTGCACCAAGTGGATCCACCGCCACGCCCACCGCTGGCCTTCTGCAAGCGTCGCCTCAGCTGGCCCGAGGTGGACCCACGCTCCAACTCCGGGTAAGTCCAAAGTCACCCAAACGGGATGGGCACCTAATGCATACTTGATGTGCCGAAGGGCTGAGAGCCAGAGGCTGAGAATGGATTTTCGAAATTAAATGTCTGTCTGAACAGGGGCCGAAACGGGCCTAAACCCCTTCCGGGACATGTTTACCGGTGGTAATTAACCTTTAGATGGAAATGTTAATATTTTCCTCAACTTGCCGCCAGAAATTTACCCAGACATACACACAGACTCCCAGACACACGCACGCACAGAGGCATTCGAATGTGAAATGCATAAATTAAATAGCAAGAAAGGGGAAGAGGATGAATATATATATATGGAGAGAGAAGGAGACAGGGAGGCAGCTGAGGATAATGAGCGTCTTTGGGGATTTGAGGTCTGCTTTTGGGGCCATAAATAAGCAGTAAGGAGGTAGGAAGGCAGGCAGGCAGGCGTCCCTTAAAGCCACAGTCCCTTAAAGTACAGGGTACAGTGAGGCTCAATGGAAATCTAAAATGAATTATTTACCAATTAATTAATGTACTTCAATTTCAGTTGTTTTCTCGATTTGTTTTTTTCGAATGGCCAAAAGAAAACTTTACCGCTCTCGACCTTCATAATTATGTAATTAGAAAAGTTCCTTGAGTTTTCCCGAAGAAACTTTCGCATCCACCCACAGAGAGGAGGGATTCTGCTGCTGCTGCTGCTGGCCTGGCAACTTCCTTCGAATGCGGGCTAAACCTTTGAGTGTAGAAAAGTTTTTGCCCATAAGCTACATACACATAGACCCTCCCAACCACCAAAAAACCCCTTGCCACATGGAGAGTTCCTTGTTCTTGAGCTTGTTTAAGGTCGCTGTCTTGGGGTTGGGCACTCTGATTGCTCTTAACGAGCAAGAGAATCCTGCCAGCCCAGGTGCAACATCCTCCCAACCCCAACCAACACAGCTGCAGCAGCATCTTTGTGGCACACAAAGCGAACGAAGCGCCATCCACTTTGCATAATACGGCATCTGCTTAACCCGAGAATGTGCGCATAATGTGAATTCGCATCACAGGTTACATTTAATTAAGCCCGAAATGAGATTTTCGGTGGAAAGAGCGCGAGATGATGGCTTTAAGAAATATGTGTTTTTGATTATCCCAATGTGTGAAGAGCGCTTGAAGAGTGCTCTACAAGGATTTAATACATTCATTATTCAAGTTAGCAGCCGCAAGGAGCTTCGGGAACTCTTCAAGCTGCTTTAATGAAGAGTGAGAACAGTTCGATTTATTTCCTTCATTAATGAAGCTATCGATAGCAGGCCAAGGAATTGCCTTGCGGCCTGCCAACTTATGTTATCTGATGTCCGTTTTCCAGAGCTGCCATACACATTCAAAATTAGCATTTAACCACACATTTTTCTGCTTAATTTACCAGTGAAAGCCGAATAATTATTCGGCTTATTAATCAATAATTGGTTCACGAATTCTCATATTTAATGCATCAAGTGTTAATTGGAGCGAAATTAGTTTGTCACCACACATCCATTAAATTTGAGCAAAGAGAAACAAATTACCCAAACGAAAATTCAATTCAATTAAATGTTATGCACACGCAAAAAATAAATTCATCATAGCACAATTTATTCATCAGCAATTTAAGTGCACTTTCTGAGAAAGTCAACAACAACAAAAATAAATGATTAGTGTCAAAGTTTGGGTTCGCACAAAACTTTTTCACCTCGAAAATGATTTTATTTTTTGTACCTTCAAGTTAAATATAAAATAAATATTCGCAACGAAATAAATACCAAAGAAAATACAAACAAAAAAAAAGTTTACTACAAAACTTTTTAGGGACCCCAAATACATGACGGTGAAATTGTGGTACAAAATCTGAAAAATTGAAACCGAAATTGAGTGTCTCTGGAAGCGACGAAATCACAAAGCAAAGCAAGGCCAGCGATGAAGGAAAATAAAATAGCAAAATAAACAACTGCGCGGAAAAGTTTGAAATTAAATCTTTTCCCAGAGAGGGGCACAGTACGGTCCGGTACAACTTCAAACAATGCAGTTAGTGTCCTGGGCAGTGTCTGCACAGTGTACCCTATCATTTACGGCAATTAAGTTGACCATTTTCACACGCCCTACCCACACGCAGCTCCCACACACAAATACACCCAGAGACAGTGAGGTGCTCAAAAAAGTGTTGCCTACATTTCAGGGTGTCGACAGAAAGTGTTGCCTACTGTGGGGACTCATCGCTTGGGTTTATTTTTGTTTGCCCCATAAAAGTAACGTAAACGTAAAAAATCATCAACGCCGGCGACAAAGTTAAGCCGCTTAGCTGTTTCCCGTGCTGAGTGCGCAAAGTTTTGCTCAACTTTTCTCTGCCACATCTGCTCTGATAGGGGATTTACCCCACAGATGGCATGGTATGGTGCTTTGCGTCTGTGTGTCTGTTGCCTGTGTGTATGGGTGAGGCATGCAAATCAAATGATTAGGTTGAGCATCCCAGCTATCGTGTCTAGGCCTAGTTAGACCCTTTCCACCCACCCACTCCCTCCCACCACACACTCGCACTGAAACTTTCAATCAAATATGCAAACTTCTGAATATTTGTATACAATTAGCGGCTCAGGGCGAGATTGGGGGGCGGGCATGCAGTGGGACGTGGTATGAGATACAAGGGGCCAAGGGTAGCGTGAACGGGGCAACAGGCGACCCTTATCAATGTTGAAATAGGTACGGCACGGACAATGTCACTTTTATGCGCAGAGAAGAGCATATTGACAGTCCCAATTAAAGTCAGACACCGAACTGACAGGGACAGGCAGTCAATTTGAATATTCTTTGATACGACTCGAACCGAATGGAGTACAGAATGGAGTCCTCCCCCCTCCTCTCCTGCACACCCCCTTGCACATATGGATAAGCCTCTACTTTATCGTTTTATTTTTTTATTTGAATACAGAGTACAGGAAACGGATGGCTCGTATTTTGAGAACTTTACATCGCTCGGCTGGAAACGTGAAAATCGTCGCATGTCAGCCACGCGTGCCGCCGAAGCACGTGCCGAGGCTAATCCCGAGAACGAACGTGATCCGCCGGCGCCCGAGGAGTCCATTGACCGCCAGGACGAGAAGGAGAAGCTGTATGCGGAGGTCTTGCATACCATTGCCAACACGGTGGGCGCGCCAGCACCCGGCGGACAGGTAAGTGGATCAGAGATAAATCAATACTAGTGTGTGGGGAGGGACTAGTTCCTCACGGGTGAGGGCCAGAGCTGAATGAAATTATGATTTGGGTGGCCGAGAATGGGAGAAGTTATGCAAATAGTTACAAATTATATAAATTAAGGAAATTTCGGGGGATAACCCGTCACACACACACACACACACAAACACACACACAAAGATACAGATAGACTTACATCTGAGCCCTGAAGCAGGGATGCAAAATTATTGAAAGGCTTAATCGGGCACATTAGGGGTCTGTAAGACGTTTTGCAATCTGAATGATTAATTTCTGGGCTGACCCAAGGCGCACAGCCGCACATTCCACATCTGGCAGGGGAACTCAATTTCTTTTGACCGACTCTCGAGCTTATGTTTAAGAGGTGGGAGGGGTGCGAAATTCAATTAAAAATTTGCTACTTTTTCCTCGTCATTGATGATTGCCATTTGCCAAAAGAATTTTCCAATATTTTCGCCATATTTTTCTCTATCGCTATGGGCGTCGTCCGCCTGCCTCAACACGAGTTCATTTTTCAATTATCGTTTTTAATTTAAGAGTAAGAAAATTGTTAGACGCCCGCCGCCCAGTGCACAACTAATGAAACTTGAGCTTCGGTCCCAGAGGGCGGGGCAGAAGGCGGCCGCTCCAATAGCAGGAGCACTGCTGGGCAGTGGAGTGGCAAGATGAGAAGCAAGGCTACGCCAGCATAATAAAAGTTTCCTCCTAGTCCTAGTAAGCGGAAAATACGCGTTCGTCCTGCTGTGATTGAGTTGAAACTGGTCAAATCTCGCGGGTCCCTGCAAAGCTGATAGAGAAACGTGGCCACAGAGAAACTCGGTAAAGAAAGTTATTGCCTTGCACAGTCTCAATGGGGGACGGTACCCTCTTCCCCCCTTGCTCTGCTTTAGTTTGTTGGCCATTTTTGCATTTAATGGTAAATAATTACAAGTAAATGCGATTTGCTCGACCACCAGAGGGTTAAACCTTTGCTAATGGAAATTAATGAAAAGAAAAAATATAAAATAAAAGTAATAACGGCAGAGAGTGAGAGAAAAGGTAAGAATCCAAGAAAGTTTCTCCATCTTGAAGGTTGCCCGGTTATAATCAGGCCAAATCAGAGGGAGGATGGAATGAAAAGAAGGATTAGTTACAATTATAATGAGCTATGAAAAACTTACTCGTGGGAGAAGAAACAACAAAAATTCAGATTGCATTCGTTTCGGTAAGGGCATCGAAAAGGAAAAAATACCAATTAGCAGATATTGCATTTTATTCTTAGATAAATTTATTTAAATTTCCTTTCATTTATTGTATTTGTATAGCGTAATATTGAAAACAATTGTTATTTTCAAAACCAATCAAAACCGATAGCATTACTTTCTTGAATGGATTTTTCCATTTAAAAGCAATTTTTGAATGCCCCAATTTAAATGCAAATCAATTTCGTAAATTACGAACAAATATTCAATCCAATCCAATCCATTCGCTGTCTCCGAGACTTGGGAATCATCCTGAATAGCATATCTAATGGTCTCTAGTCATTATTCAAGCTAAGTGATATATTCGTAGATTGTGAAAAAAATACGCAAAAATGTAATTGGATTTGGAAAATATTTGCAACATAAGTCTGAAATTTGAAGCACTCTCGCTATTCAAGTGGAATTAAGGGCATCATAATGAAGTTTTCTCATAATTTCAACTGCAGGTCCAGGCAATCAAATTATAATAACAGCCGTAGAGCAGTAGTAGGGGAGGGATGGGGTGGGCTTGGGTGTGTGATGAAAGCGTTACGCGAACCGTGATAAAAATCAAAAGTCGAGAGGCTAATAAATTCAACGAAAGATAAATCAATAGAGATGAGAGAAAATAAGAAAATGAAAAGACAAGAAAATCGAGACAACCAAAACAAAAAGAAAAAGAAAAGAAAAAAGAAAAAATGTTTTGCCAGCCAATAAATAAAATTTCTTTTACTTTGGCACTTCGCAACGGGGAAAATATGCAAATTTTTCAATTTTAATGATATTATAATTTTGTTTGCTCCCAAATATTTACAAATAAATGACAATATAATTAAATTAAATGAGAATAAATTTACTCTCCTTCTCCCCATGGCAACATGCGGCGTATACGTAATTTGGCACACATGGAAAACTGGCTTCGTCTTTGGCTTCCTTTCTGTCTGCGCTTACTGTCTGGTTGCTGGATGCTGGATTGTGGCGGTGGATGGTACACAGTTTGCACATTACAAGGATGAAATGTATCTGCATGCACAGCGCGCCTTTGGTGTCAATCCGGATCGTCATTATCGCCTGCTGCATGCCTCCGCCGAGGATAAACCAAAGATAATCGTACTCTCTGCGGTGGTAATCGAGGCTGATGGCCTGGAGGCAAAGGATGCCAATGGTAAGAGCTCCAGTCGACACCTCGCACTCCTCTCCGATGTATCAATCTGTCTATATATACTATATATATACATATATGCATGTGTCTACCAGCCTTCCTTCTTCCTTCTCTTGTGTTGTGTCGTCTGTAAATATTTTTAGTTCGTAAATTGATTTTGCGGCTGTTGCGGTAATTGCATTATGAAATTGTGCGTGTGTGTGTGTGTGTGTGTGTGCCCCTGAGTCTGTGCCTGGGCAAATCAAAAAGCCAAACGAGGCATCCATAAACTGTGGCACCATGTGCGTTGACTATTTCCTCCAATTATAGTATATTTTCTTCGCTTTTCTCTCACATTTTTTTGGGTTTATGCTGGCCCAAAGTTACAGTTTTGGTTATGCCCATTGCCTGGTCTTGCATCTGTCTCTGGGTCCGCAGCTACCAGCGCCAGCGCTAGCGCCAGCTCCAGTGTTCGTTCAATAAATTTGCAATTTAATGCTTCCCATTTTGTTCATTATGCTCGAGAGCAGAGCAGAGCAGAGCTCCAGAAGCAGAACTAGGAGCATGAGCTGGTGCTCCTCCTCCGTTTGCCACAGCCACATCGAAGGCAACGCAATTTCGCATTTTAATGTGCTCAAGGATGTGTAAGGAATACGTTGAGTGCTCCTTCCTCTACTTCTACTTCTGTTTGAGTATTTTTTTGCTCCCGCCCAGTCCTAGTAGTGCAGTGTTAGTGCCGTCTGCCATCTGCTAAATGTACTGATGACGGCTTCCGTCTTGCCATAGAAGAAGGAACAGCAGCAGCAGCAGGCAGGAGTCAGCGGGTGGCAGGATATTCCAGGCAGGAGTGTGAGTGAGTGTAGAGGGCAGATGGCAAACAACCAACTCGTTGCCAATGAAACGTGGCCGATGCGAGCAGGCGACTGGCCTTTGTTTGGGCCATTCTCGATTGGCAAATAAGCTACCAAAGCGGAGAATCGGCTCGGGCTCAGTTTTCATTAGCAGCCATTGATTCCCTTTGGCCTGGTCAAGCATGAAAGCCAGTAACACAATTGGTCATTACAATGAGTGCTGCTGCTGCTGCTGCTCCATGTACAAATCCGAATGCCAAATGAGCCATTTCTGTGGGGTAATCACTTTACGGGCGCAATCCCCAGCCAGAAGCTGAACTGATTTTGGTGCAGATCCTGGATGGAGTCCAGCCTTAAGCTTTTCACTCGAAACTCAATGACAATTCCCATTGCGACCATTTTTCCGCTCTTCATAAATAATCTTAATCTTGCCACTCGGCATCTGTTCTGCATTCATGGCCAATGGTCGATGGCCTATGGACCCCGTGCGTTAATCACGGCCATTCAATAATTGAGCGGCACTTTATGCAAATGAAATGTTAATCATACGCAATGTGTGAATGGCACCAGCTGAACCCGTAGCCTGTCCTCGATCCCCGTGGGGGCACCCCAATAATTGTTCTTTAATGTCATTCGGGCGAGCAGTTCATTAATGCTGCACCATTTCTCACTTTCCTCTCTCTCTCTCTCTCTATCTGTTGTTCCTTTTCCTTGCCATCACTTATTCCACTGACACGCACACTCTCTCTCTGCTTCTTTATATCCAATTATTTATTGGCCCCGCAGGTTTCTCGGATCCGTACTGCATGCTGGGCATCCAGCCGGACGGTGACGGTTGTCCGCCCGTGTCGCCGCTGCCGCTGCCGCCGACACCGCGCGCCCTATCGGCGGACATGAGCGGTGGCTTTGACAACAGCGCCACAGATTCGCCGCCGCACCGAAAGCATAGCTTCCGGCTGAGCTTCAAGCGGCGGGAGGCGGGTCGACGGGAGCAGCGCGACTCACTGGGCGGCCCGGTGCCTGCAAAGCTCATCAAGGCGACCAGCATCAAGCCGCACACGCTGACCCCCAAATGGAATGAGAAGTTCAAATTGTAAGTGAATCAAATGGACAGGACTAGAGTGGGCAGTGGAGTGGGGGAACATTTGAAATTGTTTGCCAAATCAAATGGAGGGGCACGGCACATTTAATGGTGGGGATTTGTAACGAATTATTCAATTACTGCCGCGCCCTTCCAAAACTTGAAAATACTTGAAATTTCATCTACAAAAGCAAAGTGGGTTTTCAGACTTCATTTACGCTTCACTGGTTGATAAATGCGGCTCACACTCGGGCCGCAAAAGGGCGAAAAACAACCAGAAAATATCGCTGTCGCATGCTAAACGATTCGAATCCCCCAAGCACCGAAAGTAATTTACGAGTTGTAAGCAATAAGGAAAAGAAATCCATTTAAATTCACCATCAAATTGAAGCACAAATGCATGTGAAAGATGCCCCATAAGAAATGCAATCAAATTTATGTTGCAATCGCAATAAAACAGAACAGAAAGGGCCAAAACTAAGGCATGTCGAAGCTTAGATACACTCTTAAAATAGGGAAAGTCTTGGAAATACCCAAAGGGATTATTTCACTCCCCTTTAGGAATTCCAATCATAGCCGGATCCCTGGCTATCCTCTCCAATTACGATTAATTGACCTTTTCAGGCTCTTTCAGATATGCAATATGAAACCATTCAATTATAGTACATAAATACATGGTACTTTAGGGAAAATTGCAGTGGTCCCCTGTTGAAATACGAGTACTTTCCGGTAAATATTCCGTCAGCAGAGTATTTCCAATTTAAAAGCAAAATATAAATCTTGTAATAAATTAAATGGAGCAGCAAAGCTCGGGCCATATTCCAAGAAATCTATAAACACATGCTAACATTTGTAAAAGCTTTGAAAACACACACACCTACACATGAAAAAATGGAAAGCAACAAGCATTTCCACAGGATATAGTATAATGGTTGGGTACCCATAAACAGAGTTCAGAGCTCACACAATCGCCAACTTTTATTTGTCGTCGCCATAGTGACATAGATGACATCAACACGGACACCTTTCACCTGGACATTTGGGACCACGATGACGAAAGCTGCGTCCTGGACGCCGTCTCGCGACTGAACGAAGTTCGTGGCGTGCGCGGCTTGGGGCGGTTCTTCAAGCAGGTCTGCCAGTCGGCGCGTCAGGGCTCCCAAGACGACTTTCTGGGCTCCGTGAATATAGCCATATCGGACATACCCTCAACGGGCCTGGATGCCTGGTTCAAGCTGGAGGCACGCAGCCATCGCAGCACCGTGCAGGGACGCATCCGTCTCAAGCTGTGGCTCTCGACACGCGATGATCGGGGCAATATCGTCGAGGAGAATCACGAGCACCAGATGCATAAGGTCGAACAGCTGCAGATGGTGTTCATGCAGCACGAGGTGACCACCCACGAGCCCTCGTGGACCTGGTGCGGAGATCTGCCGGGTCCGGCCCTCACCATACTCCACCAATTGGCCGTACAGGGGGATCTATCGGATTTGCATTGCGCCATGGCCAGGTGGGTTATCCAACGAAAGGGCAAACAGAAGCAACCTTTTCGAGCCAGAAATATTTTTTCCTTTCAGATATGTGGCTGCTGCCAAGCTGAATCGATCGACGCCATTGGACCCGAAATTCCTCCACCGTCTGCTTGGTGATGTGGAGAAGCAATGGAATCTGCCGAATCAGGAGGCCTTAAGCCGCGATCTGGAACAGTGGCTGGCCGAGGCGATGAATGGATTTGTGGAGCGTTCGCTGAACCAAATCCGACGGCACAGGGACATCTTTCCGGCCCTGAATCCGCCCTCGCTGATACGCCTGGAGTTCCTGCTGCGCTGCCTGGGATTGCTCGGCTCCATGCGGGCCTTTCGGGCCGTCTGCCCCTTCAACAAGGGCGTACGCGGCGAGGTGGTGAATGCCCTGCGCAAGGGCTCCATCATGTGGGGCCAGAATGTGCTGCGCGAATCGCAATGCCTGCCCAATCCATTATCGAACTTCGTAACAACATTAACGGCCGACATCCAGCTGGGACAGACGTATTACCATGCCCTCTTCGACAAGTGAGTACTCGCAGGATTCAGGATTAGTTGTTTTAGTTACCGCTTCCGCCCAGCATTAGATTAAGTATCCCGGACACGTGTCGCCCATAAAACCAAGCTCAAAGGTATCCAACCACCCGCCTGCCACTCTACAAATAACATGACGAAAAGCAGTTTAGAAAAACAAGTCCACGCACTGCATTCTCTCTCTCCGTCTCTCTCTTTATATCCCGGCCAGTGTTGACCCAATTGAATTGACGTCATTTCGATTGGAACTTATCCGCAATCGGCGCCCGAGAGCGAACCACTTTACAGTCGCTGCTCTCTAATCAGTTTGAGCATTTGTCAAGTGCCACGACGACTCGAAGCTCATAAAGCTAACGAGCCTTAATGAGGGCCACAAAATGTTGTCATGACAGATGGCCCGTAGCGTTGCTCAGAGTACTCCTAGCACTCACCGAGTAGTGGAATCCTCATGGGAAGGTTGCAGATAGTTCCCTCAGGGAACGCCCTTGCCCTCCATAGTGGTTAGAATCTCGTAAATGAGGTAATATATTGATCAACCGAACGATACAGATCACGTTGCACCATTAAACGCCAGCGGAACAGCCTCTCATAACCGCTCCACACTTGTGGATGCATAGTTCCGCATCGTTGGCCTACCAGGGCGGACTAATCAGTCACATATTTGCCAGTTAGCGGGGCCATAAAAGAACCTTAATGAGGACATCAAGTGGCTTACGCACATAAGCCTCAAATTAATTGCACTGTCATAAAAATGCTCTCACGTTGCTGCCCCGAGCGGCGCACAGGACAGGAAAGGATAGAACAGGGCAAGACAGGACAGGGCGGACAGCATCCTGATGAGGCATTTAACAAACATCAAGTCCGGAAGCTGTCAGAGAAAGTGTTGAGTGGAGAGGCATTAGCAGAAATTTAGTTACAGCCAGGGTCCGTCCGTTCCGGACTAATTGCGGCTTCTCCTCGCTTTAAAGTGAGAGCCATAATTTGTCTGCCGCCGGAACTACATTTCAACTCCATCGTCCTCCTCCATCTGTCTCCTCCACAGCACGAATGGCATCCAGTACTTCAGCATTATCTACAAACAATACGATGCGATGGTGGGCGAGGAGCTGTACAGCCGCATGGCCGCCGGCCAGGTGCCTGGGGTGCGGATGAACCTGTCGCAGTATGCCGTGCTCGAGGGCGATGCGGAACCGGTGGACACGAAGCCGTTTGAATTGTTTCTGGCTCTGCAGGAGTTCTGTCATTTGAAACGACACCTGTCCGCCCAGCCCCAGCCGCCGGAGAAGCCGCTGGCCCTGAGCAACAGCCACGAATGGTTCATCCCCACCTTTGAGCGCTGGATGATGGTGAGCAAGGCGAAGGCCCTGCAGCGTATCCGAGCAGCCATCCGCATGGACGCCATCTGCGAGGGCGAGCGCATCGTTAGGTACAGCAGCTCCTCGGTGGACACGGCCAGCACGCTGCTGAACATCAAGGAGTTCTGGAAGGTCATCAACTGGCCGGACGAGGACACGGCCATCATGCTGGAGTCGCAGCTCATCGATGTGGTATGCTCGGCGGCCATGCATTACTGCGACCTCATCCACACGGCGCTGGCAGACAGCGGCTACTACGAGCAGCAGGGCCCGTTCCGCTGCTCGGACGACATGTGCGTGACCGTGAACAATGTGGAGTATGTGCGCCGCACTCTGGCCGAGTTCCGCTCGGATGAACAGCCACTGGAGGAGTCGGCCGACAACCTGCTCGAGTCGAGCCTCACCCACATGGAGAACCGCACCGAGCGCATCCTCTCGAAGCTGGCTCCGCTCATGCAGATGTCCCTGCAGAAGGCAATGTTCCATCTCGCTTGGTCACCAGATTCCTTGCCGGCCAATCAGGCGATTGTGCCGCTGCTGGAGTACTTGGACTGCCACCTGGCGGCCCTCAACAGCGCCCTGCTCACCAAGAACTTCAACCGATCGCTGCGCTTCATCTGGAAGACGGTTCTGGGCGAGATGTCCCGCCAAATGGAGACGGGCGATGAGACGGACAAGCCCACGCATTTCCACAAGCGGCTCTACGAGGCCCTACAGCTGCTGGTGGACTTCTTTCATGCCGAGGGCCAGGGCCTGCTGCTGGAGTGCCTGCACACGGATGACTTCTGGCGCATCGAGCAGCGGCTGCAGTTCCACAAGACAGACACGGATCGGCTCATAGACATGTTCTACATGAATCGCTTGCGGGAGCAACTGATGACCGTGTGTCCAAGTCCGTATGGCTCGCTGGCCGTGCGGGCCTACTTCAATCACGATTCTCTGTGTGTGGAGGTTCTGCATGCCAGGGATGTGGTGCCATTGGACCCGAATGGGTTCAGCGATCCATTTGTGGTCATTGAGCTGCTGCCACGAAGGGTCTTCCTGCACTGCATGGAGCAGCAGACGAATGTCCACAAGGTGAGATTCCTCTCTCTCCCATCTTAGCGATGATGTTTAAGTTCGATTTATATTTTCCTTAGCGCACTTTGAATCCCATTTTCGACGAGTGTTTTGAGTTCTCAGTGACATTGGAGCAATGCCTCACCGATGGCGCCATGATCTGCTTCACCGTCATGGATCACGATGTCCTCACGGCCAATGATTTCGGCGGCGAGGCCTACCTGGCTCTGGGCAACATACCCGGCGTGGAGGCCTACAGCACCAGTGTGGACAACTTTCATGGCCTCAAGCAGATCGAGCTGCCCCTCATGCAGCAGAAGGATAAATGTAAGTGGCATTTTTTCCTTTCGATAACGAACTTCTTTCGATGCTGTTTCATATTTTCTACAAGGCAATCCCATTTTGCAAATCCTTGAGCTGCGCGTCAATGACAAACAGGCCCAGGACTTTGTGCGCAAACAAAAGGCGCGATTTATCACTTGATTTTAAAGAGGAGCAGGGACAGGATCGGACACAGCAGGACAGGACAGGACAGGACAGGACAGAGCGAACCGTTTGTAAAACGTGTATTTGAAGAGATAAAAGTTTGAAAATTGTGGTGGATCGTGCAATGTAATTGCATTGATGGCGGATAACTCTACCAAAAGCTACTCGTAAACTGTATCCAATCCAGCATTGTATGTATTGTACTTAATCTAGTTGTTTGACAAAGACTCCAACCCCCACATTCCACTCCACTCCTCTCCCCTACCCAGCATTCTTCTCTTCTGTTTGTAAATGTTAGCGAATTATCGAAATCGAAATGAAATTCCAATGGTGCAAAAGTAACAAGTAAATGGGACATGACATGCATTCCCTGCTCTACACAAAACGTTGCTTGAACAAAAATATAATTAACAAAAAAACTAACTAACTAGGAGGCACTACATACAACATGTAGAAGCGTAGTATGATGTATTGCTGAAGTTGTCACAATTAGGCAATTAATGAAAATTTATTAGAAGAAATCAAACTCACGAAACACTGAATATACACAGACACAGAACACAGAACACAGATGCAGACACAACACTAGAGATACCTACTACTCCAGCACCCAGATGCGTTTTGAAGACTTTTAACATGGACACAATGAAGGAGTTTCGGATTACCGGAACTTGGGATAGACACCACACAGCATTTTTTGGGTCAATTTAAACTATACGAAATATATCAATATATACATTTATGAATGGGGCAAAGTGCAAACTCCTTTCTACCATATGCCAAGAAACAATCAAAAAATAAAAACTCCGAGCTTCTTTGAAAACCCGGCTCCCTCCCTTACACACACACACAGTCTAAACACTTAACCATATAAAAGAAGCCTATTTATAATATACCTATATATATATATATAAATGTATGTATGTATGTTTGAAGATATATGTATATGATGTATACAATTTATATCACGCCCAAAGGACAGTGTAACTAAGTCTAAAGTATATTTGTAAACTATTTTCTGAGCACAGATTTTGTATAAATTTATTAGATACACACACGCTTGTCCCCCCTACCCTACGCTCTCCCCAGAGAAGCAGCCTTCAGCTCTTTTGCTTATACACAACTTAGGGCTTTTTCCCCCAAAAAAAAAACAAAAACACACACACGCTCCTCTCCACTGGACTCTAGAACCCCATCCCGAATTGATTTTTGTACCCAGAAGAGGAAGAAGAAGGTCTCGCTTCTATTGTAAATTTTGTACTATATACAATGGTCTCTCTATAAAGAAGAAACTCAAACATATACCTCCTACACACAGCTACATATATTGTATGTACGAGTAGTATATTATGAATAATGAGGGGATTGTTGGAACTGTAACTCTTAACTTTAAACTGTAGCAAAAAGAAACTTTTTATACCTTTGGCAAAGGCATCAGCGGTCGGGGCTGAGGACAATTTGAAGAGAAGCAAAACTAAGGCGAACTAAAACTACGCGATACGAAGATGGGAGATATGTATGTTTGTATGATGCACAACAAAAGAAAAGAAATGCAAAGAAAATCCAAGTCAAATTACCAGCTATTTTTAATATTTACACTGAACTTCAGCGGGGAACACCGGTCGACAGACACTTCATGAATGTTAATTACAAAACGAACGAGTATTATGGCATACAAAAATATAAATATTAATATACATACATATATGGATAAATAATTAATCAGTGAATGTGCAGCAAGTATTTAGTTAGTAAGATCAACTATTTTTGGTTCTGTATCTTTGCACAGCCTTTACCTGATCTGAGTTCTCGAAACTACTATATTCAGTTCGATTTTGTTCCGTTCCGTTTTTCCGTTTAGTTCGATTTTTTCATTCAACTTCGGTTAAGGTCTGCCATCGCCAAGACATCGACAAAGATCAGGAGACAAACATCGAAGTAGAGTCAACGCTGTATGATTATAATTTCTACGAGTATATGCTAAATGTGTCTTTGCGGAACTGCAACTATATTTTCCTTTTCCTGTGACTCAAATATCTTCCAAAAGCACTTGTTATTTTGAACAGCTCTTCTCCGACAGAACTGCTCTCTCTCTCTCTCTTCCAGGCTTTTTGTGCGGCTAAAAGAAATAGTTGATGAAAAAGTAATTGAATAAAATACGATTATTCGTAAATATATAGGTAAATGTTTGCCGTACTAACCAACCCACAACTACTGTGTTGATATGTGTACCTATGATAATTTCCTATATCGAATAGACAAACTCAAACACACACACGCACAACGCATGTGCGAACACGCAAACAATAAGAATAAATCAAATGAAATCAATTAAATTATTCATGTTACTAGCACTAGCTAAAGAGTAAATACTACCAAAAATAAATCAAATAAAATAAAATAAAGCGTAATCGGACACCGAAAAGAAGAGCAGAAGTTAAAACTGATATACAAATGCGAATATGCGAAAGTTTTGGCCAAACCAAAGAGACCAAACGCATTTGCCACAAACCAAACCAATCCAAACCAAAAACAGAACATACGATACGAATATGCAAGAAAAATCAAGGCCAAAAAAAACATACATGAGTGTATACCTACTATACCATACCATGGTATCTACATATAACTACATATATATAATATACATATTTGAGTGTACAATTGTTGTGCTAGTTACAGAATAAAGAACAGAACACAAAACAAAGGAACCTACAACAGAGCCCTCCTACATGCATATAGTACAATGCAAATACATTCTGATTGCTATATATACAAGCAACCAGCAGACAAAAAAGAAAAAAAACCAAGCTTACAGCTAACTACAACAAGGTATTGTCGATACAAATACATACACGCTACAAATATTTATTTATTTCAAACTTTTACACAGAAACGAAAGCCCCCCATGCCATACACATTTAAACAGAAAACCGAAATGAGAAAGTATAGGTACAATATTTATAAACTGTTGTATTTTTTGTAAGCCAAGACAGAACTACTAAACAAACAAACAAACAAAAAACACTCCACCGCCGAAACTTGATAGAGATATTTTAATGAGTAATAGCAAGAACAGCAAGGATACGAGGTACATATATAGTTTTTTTTAAATGTGAATACTTTAATATTTATGTGTGTGTATTGCAAATACCAACAACGGGCCACAATTCAGGTTCCTAAGCTCCCCTCCGTTAAGTAATATCTGAATAGCAAGCGAACAAAAAACACCGCAAATAAACGATCCTAATTAATCCTAAGTACATATGTATGTAAATGTGTGTGTGTCAACTGTGCAACAGCTAATATCAAATCAAAATCCAAAATGTGAGCAAACCCCTATTTAATGTGAATCCAACAAAATGCTGCAGAAAGAAACATTATCAAATTCAATCAATAAATGTCAATGAATAATTAAAGTGAAAATGCAGTTTACAAATGGCTGGGGAACACACTCTAAAAGGGTCAACCAGCAGGGAAACCCTTTCAATCAGCGTATCCTTGCGGAAGTGCAATCCTTGTTTCTTCCCTGATAAGCTGGAATCAATCCATATGTCTAGCTTGGCATTAAGACAAATTGTCGTCCCGTCCTCGGCAGGTTGTGCCAGGCAAAATGTTTATGGAATTGATTTGAGGCACCACACGTCAAAGGTCGGTTCCTGCCATCGTCACGGCTCAGTAAGTGGCAGCGCGAAAGTGTGGAGAAAGCTTTTATCTAAATTAAATCCTGACACATGCCAAGTTCCGACCCCATCTCCGGCTTTTGTTGGGAGCCAGTTTACTGCATATGACGTACAAATGACTCGCGTTTTAAGTTTAAGTACGGCAAGGGTCATGTTAAAGCGATCCTTGGAGACATGTCTGTGCGTGTATATTTAAGAGATATCCTAAACTTTTTTCACGACACACAACACTAGGAAAATCTGTGCAGTTTTATGCAACTTTTATGGCAGCAGCGAGGAAGGTCCTGCCTCACACACACACACACACTGACGAAGAAAAGTTTTTACGACTTGCAGTTCCAAACAACACACATCCAGACGTCAGGACATCATCTCATGCTGCGCCGCCTGAGTTATACCGTAAGCAAGAAGTAACGGGACTGCTAAGAAAAATACCAAAACGAAAAGAGTGACAAACTGAAGACAATAAAAAAAATACCGTAGGCGAACACGTCTGCGAGGGCTGGAAAGACAAGAGACTAGCTCCAGCTCCAGCTCGAGCTGCAAGCCCTGGGCTGCCTTTCACTGCCGCTGCTGCTGCTCCTCTATGCATTTTTCAACCCACACAAAAAATTGCTTAAAGTGGAAGCTGCCACTTGCCTGTTTTCACCCCCGCCCCGCAATTGACATTGAAGTAACATCCACACAACCTAACCCAACATCCACACACACACACACGCAAAGAGCAATTCAGATTCCGGTTATGCATATTTTTATGCCAGCATTTTTGCTGCATTTAAATGATGCACGAAAAGCAAACTGGACTGGCCGACAGGAAATGCAAAGTTCGCCATATTATTTAAGCCTTTTTTTGGCTTTCAAAGGGGGCTAGCCGCGAACTGATTTGCATCCCAACTTTTATTTACATGAGTGCATATTTCGAATATGTCCATAAATGCGGAGAGTGCTCAGACCTCAAACCACGGAAAGGGGCAAATGTTGTACCATAGACTCTGGCCCCATTATCGATGCCACTCTTCCTAATGACATGATGCAAATTAGGCCCCCCACTCCAGACTCTTGACCCCCAATGCTCTCTAACCAGCCAGCCAGCCAGCAGTCACGTGCGGCAGCTGCGGCCCAAAGTGGTGGAGGCTGACAGGCCATGAAGCCTAATGTAGTAAGCCTCCAATGAACGCCCCTTCCCCCAGGTGCCAGTCCCAGTCCTCTCCCAACTGCCTTTGGATGGAGTGAGTGGCGTTGCACGTGTTGCAGAACTTTCGGTTAACGGTTATTAAATGCAGTTTTTGCAGTTTGACAACAAAATGCAGAGCCCGAAAGTGCAAAGTGCAGATGGCGGAGACCGGCACCGGTTGGGTCCCCCCCAGAAAGAAAGACAGACAGAGAGCAAGCGGATTGGAGAGTTCGAGAGAGAGAGAAAGAGAGAGAGATCCCACGACTGAGCGCACGAAGAGTTGGTGAGAGAGTAAACAGAGGAGTGCAACCGGTTTTCATCAAAGCTCCACTCGCGCTTTGGAGCAGTCGTCACAGGTGCGCGAGTGCGCTCCGAAGATCAGTTCAAGCTGAGATCGCGTCGCGTTTGCTTCGACTACGGCCTACGACTTCGGTGTGCATTGGAGAGCCAGCCGATCTGTCCGATCGGTAAACTGTCGGTCCGACAATACAACACACGAAAATCGCGCAATAAATTCCACTATTTTTAGCATATTACGTGAGTGTCATTTGAATTTGTTGCGTGAAGTGTACGCCCGATCCGGGGGCAAAAGAACAAACAGAGTTATACCCGAATTTGCTAACCATTTGGCTAAATCTGTTGTAGCTGTTTGTTTCTGTGTGTATGTGAGAGTGCCTCTCAGTGTGTGTGTGTGTGTGTGTTGGCCAGCTCCAAAACCTGCTGCTATTATTAGCCTTAGCCAAGATTATGGGCGATTTCATTATGGCGCTGCAATTTGCTGTGCTGCCGCCAGCCTCACCCCCAGCCCCAGCTCCAGCCCCAGAAAGAGTTTGGGACGAGAAGATTTTAGAGTTTGAGTTTGGTTAGACGAGTTCCGAAGTCCATGGCGGGTCTGGGTCTCGCCAAGACTTGGCCATTGTGTTGGGCCCCGGTCCGAAATGCCTGTGCGAGAAGCTGCAACGCCTTTCATTCATTCATTCATGGCAGCGATTATATCATACACCTCCTCTGTATGTGCCTCAGTATGTATGTACGTGCCAGCAACGTGTTGGCTGGCATTTTGGCCAGAACCAGTAAAGGTTTTTGGCCCACACACTCGCACTGGCGCACACACCAACGCACATGCATAGATAGAGGCGACGTCATCGCCCATATTTATATTTATATTTAAATTAATATTTCTTGACATTTTTCTGTGCTTGCTTTTCGGTCTCCAGTGCTCTGTGCAACAAACAGTTCAAGTGAAGTGTAATGAAATGTGTTCAGCTGCAGCAGGGGCATACTAACAACCTGTCGCTCTGGCTGGCAAAAAGCGTTAACAATAAATAAGCGAAACAATAGCAACAGCAGCGCCAGCGGCAGCGGCAGCAGCAGCAACAACAACTCCAGTCGAACTGTATAACAATGAGGAGAGAAGGTAAGCCAGTTTTTTATTTTATAGAGAAATACATATAGAAATTGTATATATATTGGTGGGTATAATGGTATGTGTGTATGTGCGCCTACAGAGAGTACGTACTACGTACGTCTGTATACCTTAACTTATTTATTTACCTTCAATTTGTTTTTGACCAAAACTGAATTGCATTTTGAGCATCGTTGGGTGGTTTCCTTCATTCCGCTGCTTCTTGGCTGCGATTTCCGCAATACATTGAACTACCTGAACTGATATCGCGTGGGCGACTCCATCCATTGATTACGCACCCGTTGACCCTGAAAGAGTCAGCAAACGTTGGCCAGTCGGAGATTCGCCTTATACGAGCATGGGCACGATTCGCTCTTTGTTTATGGCCCAGTTTGTTGGCCCCGCGCTCCCTCACTTGGCCAGCGATTATGTCATTCGTCAGAGCAGCAGATGCTACCCCATCAAAGGATCAACATTGCAGGGATTCGACCCTGGCAAGTCCAACTTGGTTATGGCAAACACACCAAGACAATTTTTATTTTAGTGCTGATTTCTCGTTGGCCCACAAATGCGGAAGCATCTCTGCTTTGCAAACCCCCGGAAGGGTATCGAAACTTCAGTGAAACATCCATATTTTTTTTTGGTCATATGCTGAAAACTTCAATCCGTGAGATTGCCTTAAAAAATGCTCAAGCTGAATCTGAAGCTGGAGCTGGACCTGTAAAAATGACAATACCAAATAGATCAATAAGTGAAATTTAATAGTTTCAGACATGGATATGGCCATGTAATTTATTGCTTTCTCTTTTACTTTGAATGACAAAAGGAAAATCCAAGAAAAGAGTTTGATGTAAGCCCTTACCTAACAACTCCAGCAGAAGATATTATCATACGCTAGACAGCTAGACAGCTAGTCAGCTAGTCAGCACAATGAAAAGCATTTTCCAAATAGTTTATCTTCGGTCGGAGCGCAGCTCCCATAGTTAGGGGCCCGGACCCACTGTGCATAACAGAACTTGCTGTTGGTTTGGTTATTTTTCTCTGCTCTGCCGTTGTGGCGACTTGTATTATTTTGTTCGTGTCTTAGCCGCTGGCCATGTTTATGGTTAAGAGCCAGCCATGCTTAGCACGCTTACCATCCAATAAAAGTTGCACAGAGGACGGGCCACAGAAACAGCAACACAAACAGCAACGGCAGCGGCAGCATCTAGAAATTCAAAACCAACGCCAGGGGCCAAGTGTCCCTCTCTGTTTTTCTCTCTCTCTCTGGCTCGTTTTATTTTTATTTTTACTTCTGCCTGATAACAATCTTTTGATAATAATTTTGATAATTTTATTGTGTCTTTTCGGGTCAACTCTAAAGTTGTATTCGTGATTGTTCCGAGTGCGGTAACAATTAGAGATGTACTCGCAGATGGGCCGATGTGCAACTTTTTGCCATAGCATAGCCGTAGCATGGGGTATGACCATGATTCACAAGATGCAGCGAAAGTTATGTAATACTCCTGTTGCCATTGCGGTTAATCGAAGACAGGTTTTTATTTTTTTGCAGACTTTTTTAAACGGCCAATTTGCGGCTGTACAAGATGCGTGTGCGTGTTAACCTCATCGAAAACAGCCAATCATTTGGCTCGAAGCCAGCCCACAGCAACTAAATACGATACGTGCATATGCAAATGCTCAACGACCATCAAAAAACACAAATCAATCAGTGCTAATCACCGACTCGACTGGCAAGAGTCGGTTATATAAAACTGAGTTAAATAATTCCATCTTCACTCTACTATACAGTTGTGCAGGCTGCTTGTGCAATCTTCCTGAGTTTTGTTTGCGTGTGAATCTGACAGACGGCAAAAACCAACTGAGATTACATACTGTACAGTGTACACACTCTTATACACACGTAAATATGTATGATTAACATCACCATATGTGAGATGTTAGATTTGCTGCAACTTTCATTTGACATTTGAGAGGGTGCTCTGGTGGCTGTCTTTGCATTTGCAGCATTTGCTGCCAGTGCCAGAGTCTGCCTCCAATTGAAATCATCAACGAAACTGATGATGATGATGACATCATCCTATGTAATTAATGCCTCGTGTCGGTTGCATTGCATTGCACACTCATTGCGTGCAAATTATACAAAAACAAAAAATATCTCTGACATTCCACGCCATGCTGTCGGGCTATATAAATCATTGGATCGAACCGCAGATCGATGCTAAGTTGAATGCTTATTGAATCAGTGATATAAACAGGTTTTGCAAATGTGCAGATTGCTGAATGTGCAAATAAAAACATGAGCAAAAGAGTCGAAATTCGTTTTAGATATCCAGGCATATGATGGCTTATAAAGATTCGAAGCAACAGTACAATATCTAAGGGAAATTTAATTAATTAAGCTATTATATACTTGAATGTCATCCAGTTGAGTTGATACTTAAGAAGATGTGGTACTTCAAGAAATTCTCCATTTCCCCAATGTTACAAGTATTTGTGCTTAAACTTAAGAGTATATTCGTAAATGTGTGTTTGCTCAGACATTTATCCCCGCCGCACAAGGAAAAACAAAGACCGTAACGAAATCTTATAAATAAGCAAAACACATTTCGATTTTTGCTGCTCAACAGAGGAAACAATTAGAAATAAGCAAACAATAGGCCATACCTCTCTACATGCACACAAGCTCTTTAATGCTCAAATCATAATTCAATGAACCACCACCCCACCCGCCAGAGCGCAGAACAGGAGAGGAGAGGACAGCCCCGTAACCAGGCGTATGGGAGAGTTATGGCAACGTCCTCTGTTTCAACATCTAATTGAATGAACAGCATTTGATGGAATGTGGTAAAAAACAGAAAAGCAATCAGGGAAACAACCAAACTTGTTGAAAACACACAGTCTTTTGGCTTCTCGAGTGCCATAAGCCGTAACAATGCCACACAGCCACTGAAATTCTGTGAGCCACACTTGACATTAAAGTATTTTCCAGAGCCAGAGCCAGCGCCAGCGCGAGAGTCTACGCCCACAGAGATCTTCCACGTTACCAGCTACGAAATTATATATGTATAGCGAGCAAAAGGCAAATATTATACAATCATCAGGGGGCTATAACAACAATAATAACTTTGGCAAATTATAAAAGGCAACACCCCTCTCATAAATCGCTGTCTGCTCTTGCCGCCGCCACAAGACCTTGAAGGCGGAAAACAAAAAAAAACCGAAAAAAAAACTTTAAAAAAAAACTATATCCGACAAACAAAAGCCAAAAAACTCTCAAGATTGTGTTTGATATTTAGCGGACATTCGTTGGGTTCAACATGAATCGTTTGTACGCTTTTTATGGATAGCAAGAGATCTTCTTCAGGCGAGAGGCGAGTCATCAAAAATTCACATGAATCCAATTTTACTTGGAGATGTCATCGGGCTGCACTCTGGTACAAAATTGTATTGGAATTTCCTTCTTTGAAACAATGAATGGCCAAAGTAACAAGAAGCAACCATTCTGCCGCTTAACGAGTTGCAATATTAATTAATCTCTATCCGTGTCCCGGGCGCATTAGAATACTGGTATCAGCCAGGCACCGCTGTGGCAGCATTGGGCATTCTCGGCATCGTCGTCGGATCGGATCGGATTCGATCGGAGCAGCTGCAGCCGCCAAGCGTGGGAAACGAAACGCAGCCGCCGCCAGTCTCAATCTATCGATGGAAGCTGGCCCAGAGTCGAATGGACCCCGGGATGTTAATGGTGGATGTGGACAGCCATGAGCTGCATGGTCTGCATACGACACATGTGTCGATTGCTGGGGGAACGGGAATTGGCTTATTATTTGATATTTAAGGTTTGCATTTTTCTTTTGCTATTTTTTCTTTTTTTTTGCCAAGCGGGCAAGTGTACTTACGGATATTGTCAACACGTTTTGTTGGCCAGTTGTGCAATCAAAATGAATGCAATGAAATACTCGTTCGTGTGGTTGTTGGTTTGTTTGTTGGTTTGTTTGTTATTTGATCTCTAGATCAATAGCTTACAACCGCAGACTTTAACTTTATGGGGTCGTATAAGTTAGTCGCTCGCTAAGTGGGGCTGGCTGCATTTGATGGCTCCACGAGCCACTTGTGCAGTTATTTGAACTATTAATGAAGCCGAAATAAACATAAACCCAAGGCACCGCAATGCTAGTGCGGCTCAAGCCCATGGCCGAAAAAAGAAAAGAAACCCAGCAACAAAGACGGGGACAGAGACAGAGACAGAAAAAACAAAAGTTGTAACGGTATTTATGTTGCAAAGTATCCCTTCCCGTGGCAGCCACAGCCGAAGTCTGTCTGCCCCATAAATATGCCGCCGCCACCGCCGCTGACTGCGAACAGGTTTAACCCCAGAGCTCCAGCCCCAGCACTAACCCACTCCACGGCTCACAGAATATTTATTATGCGCATTGTTTCGGGTGCCATTTAGACCGTGCGCCACAGATACGAATCCACACGGACTCGAGAACGCGCCACTAAGAACCAGCAGCCCAGAAGCAGTGCCTTGCCTCGCCTTGCCTTGCCACGAGTTCGAGTACTTACAGTTACAATTGAAGTTACTGAATAAGTGGAAACACCTGACGATCTGTATCGGTTCTGCT